>CM038216.1:109467211-110696926 GCA_021442155.1 Cymbidium sinense
AAGTTCAATTGATCATTTGGAATGTATTGGTTTGGTTTGGTTTAATTTGGTGGATTTGATTTTGACTCATATGGTTCAAATGGTTAATTGATTTGACCAAATTGGTTAAGTGGAAGGTTGAGTTAGGTTCAAATGATGATTTGAGAATGATTGTAAGTATTGATTTGAATTGATTTGGATTTGGGAATGATTTAGTTCAATTTGACCCTTTAAGTCAAATTGGGCTAAATGGATCAATTGGGTTGGCTTGATCAAAATGAGTTCAATTAAAAGTTGGATCATGTTTAATAATCAATATGTGATTGATTAGAGGCATTGTTCAATCAATTGGTTTTAGAATTTGATTTGGCACAATTTGGCCCTTTAGGTAAAATTGGGTCAACTTGGGTCAAGAGCCCAAGTTGGCTTGGTTTGGTCCAATTGGTGATTGAGTCATGTTCAATATTGAATTTATGATTAAGTGGAGTCATTGATTATAAGCAATTGGGTTTAGAATGGGATTTGGTTCATTTTGGTCCATGATTTATTTGGGTTAACCTGATCAAATGATTAAATTGACTTGGGTTGGCCCAATTGATTATAATTGGTTAATCAAGGATGATCAACAATCATTGTAAAATGGATTAGATGAGTTGATTCAATCCAATTTGGGATGGATTTAATTTTGGATCACATTGGGCCTTTGTCACTTTAGGTCAAGTGGACCAAATGGGCCAAAGTTGATTGAATTAGGTTAGATTAAGTTTGATGATTGATTGATGGCTTTGATTGCAATTGATTTAGATTGGATTTTGGCTCATTTGGACTTTGGGTCGAATGGGCTAACTTGGGTTGATTGGATTCAATTGGTTTGATTGGGATTCTTGGAAGAGTTTTAAATCGATGTTTGGATGATTGGAGTGCTTTTATGAAAATTAATTGGATTGGTTTCAATTGAATAGGCTTTAGTCATAGGATGATTGTAGGATTGATTTAAGGGTGATGTTAATTTGGCTTGGAGCTTGGAAATGAAATGAAATTCAATTGAGATTGGTTGTGGATGACTTGAGTTTAGTTTTGGAAGAGTGAAGCATGGGTTTTGGTTTAGGCCATAGGATAGGTAGAACCTATTTGTCCTAAGGCACATCCTAAGCTTAAGTTATACCTTACTAACTCCTTAGGCTTGGGTTTAGTGTTCCCTTAGTCACTAGAAAAGTCCTATGACTAGGGAAATTCTAGTGCTTAAAAGAATCCTAAGTCTAAGATGGGAATGATGAGTCCACATTCCAAAAATGAGGTCAACAAGCCCTTAACTCACTTCCTAAGAGACTAGATCATGATGGACATGAAGATTTGACTTAGACTAAAATGCACAACTTTACAAATTTTTATAGCATTTTTTGGCATAATATTTTGGACAAAGGCTTAGGATAATTATGCCTAAATGCATGATGAAATAAAGTTATTGGCTAAATCAGTGGGAGAAGGTGTTCTCCACTACAATGGATGCTCTCATAGGTCAAGCATTCTCTTATCATGCAAGAGTGGAGATCCTCTCTATCCAAGAATAAAATAATATAATATGCATGATGTTAAAACATACATCATTCAACTAAGGGGTTGCTAAATCTTTTAATTATCTTGATTATAATCTAAGCTTTAAAGTGAGGTTATGAGTTATTTAATGGGGGTAGAAAAATTAATTTTATCCTAAAGAGCCTATCGCATTCAAGCCACATATTCAATGATCAAGCTTAAGAAACCTATGAAAAATATGTCATTTATATTGCACAAGATAAAAATAATAATCAAACATTCATAGATTTCATAAAAGAATAAGAGGTGGATGCGGCCGAGTACCACCTTACACCCCAAAAAAGAGAAGAAGTGGGGGAGCCAAGCTCTACCTTTATACAACCCGGATTATAAAAGAATATTACAATTAAAATTGAATAAATGCTATGGGGGTCTTCATTCTTCATCTTCTTTTCTTTTCTTCTGATATGGTTATGCTCTAAGGCTTCAGGCTCCAAGGACTTTGACTTCTAGTCACTTCATCCTAAACCCCATAGAACTAATCCTAATCCTATTTGCAAAAATCACATTTTTATTGAAGGTAAAATCTAATCTACATGTAAAATAGATGTTAGATAAACAACCATACAAACCCAAGAAATTATATTTTATAAGTTTAGACTTAACACCCTGCACATAGGTATCCAAGCCCATGTGACCTAATGAGGATTATGAAAGGGGAATAAGCAACCTGCAAGAAAAAGCATTTATATTTTATTAATCATTTAAGAGGCCCTTTAGCATAATCTCTTGTAGACAATAACATTAGGCTAGGTAGCCTAACATTCATGCATAAATAACCCTAACATTTAGTCTAAAATATTACATCACTAAATAAAATATTACACACAATATAGACCATCCTAACTTAGAGCTAGAAGTGGTGACTTAGTATTCTAATATGTAGTGTGCTTAGTGTGGTATGTCTTAGCTAAGCTTTAGAATTATAATTATCTAAGGTTTAAAATTATTTAAGTTAAGCATTTAGGGAGGTTTCACTTTAAGTTATTAAAGAGTTGATGAATTTTAGTTTGTATTTTTTTTCATTTGATATTTACTTAGCATCTAATTATTAAAAAGAGGAAATAGATTTGTCCTTCTTCATCCGCCTTAAATAATTTTCTAAAGACATGATATTATGATTTTTGGTTTCTTTTAGTAAATGATTTATTAAATATTCTTATTAATCTAATTATGGGTTAATCTTAAAGAATCCTATTCAAACATGAAAGGCATCTTAAGATTAATGAGATTGAATTACTATCACATGGATAATGTTACATAATTTCTTTTCATCATCAATTGGAGGCATATAATTATACATGTAATATATTTTTGGCACACTTGAATGATTGCTAATGCATGTATTTTGGTAAAAAAGAGAGATTTCATTCCTTAGTTAAGTGTGCATACACATGTATTAGAGATTTAAGCAAGTATGCCATTGTTAAACCAAGGAAGTGAGATAATCTAAGACCTCCTTAGGGCCACTTAAAGCCTTGTATTCTCGGGATGTCCAGACTATATACTTGTTATCTAAAATACATATAAATGTATACATAACCATAAAAAAAATCATGCAAAAGATTGTATATTAGCAAATTTATTTATTCATGTAAAGTAAAGATTGATCCAAATTCTAATGTATGTAAATATATGAATCAAATTAAGTAAGTACATGCCATTGTTAAACCAAGTTAGTGAGGTAATCTAAAACCTCCTTGGGGCTACTTAAAGCCTTGTATTCCAAGGATGTCTTGATAATATACTTACTAACATTCAAACACTTGTAAAGATACAAATGAATCATGAAAATAAAATAATACTTTAACATGTTTAAGCTATAAGAAAATGTAAATAACATATAATATTCATATTTAACATCAATTTAAATATTCAACATTAATATATAATTTTAAAAATAATTTTAGATTTATTAGTGATAATAGACATGCCATATAATAGGATTAATTCAACACATGCAACTTGTACATATATAATTATATCCATTTGATTCTTTTATTTGAAAGACATAAATGTGTGATATCAAATGGCATACAAGTTTATACTAATTGAAAAAGAATAATTAAACATTTCCACATAATACATTCAATCACATTACTTAAGGATAATCAAGTTAAATAAAATCATTTAAGATTAACCAAAGTTATTATGAAGTTTAATTTTGGATTTGAATTATTAAACTTAGAGTGAAGAAATAGTATTTGCTATTTTTCCCTATTTCATAATAGTGACTTAACGTATTTAAGAAAAAATAATTAAGTAGATTTTATGGATTAATTAAGTTTAAATGATTAAATAACTAATTTAATTTCCTTTCTTAGGTCTCTTTAATTTAATTAACCATTTAACCATGAGCCTCTAACGATATGTCAATGAGTAATTAAAATTTGTAATGCACTTAAAGGGACCTAATGTAATTATAATGCTTAAGGGTTAATTAGATTAAATAGGAATCTAATTAAGTACTTAAATGATTTTCCCACACTCATGGGCTAACCATATGTTCCTTAAGGTTCTTTATGTTGTTAAACACATAAGGAGGAACCCATGAATTCAATTTGGATTATTTGATCTAATTACCATTTTAATTTGATTTTAATTCACCATTAATTTACTTAATTAATTAATTAACATAACATATGCATTAATTAACCATTCCATGGAAATACACTTAGGAAAATAGCTAGGAAAGAGATCCTAATAATTTTCCCTCATCATTCCCATATTAATGATTAATTATCATTAAGAATTTTTTTGTTGTTTAATAATTTTAATTATTATTAAATTGATTAATGAGGGTAATTAAGATTGAAATTTTAAATTCTTTAAATTACATGGCCAATAAATCCAAAGAAAATTATATGAGGCAGAGAACATCTCATGGAATTTACCCACCAAATTTGAGATCAATTGGCCAAGTAATTAGGTCTTCATTAAAATAATTAATTTAAACTTTAAATCTAATTAAGCACTATTCACTATTCAAACATTGGGGATTTATTTTATTAAATTATCCTCTATTTCCCTTTCCAAAATAGATTATTTATATTTTTTGGATTTTTCAATAATGAATTTTGAATGGATAATTAATTGTATTTTAATCACCTAATTAATCCCATAACCCATCAGTGACATGCGAGAGCTAAATTGGTGGCACTTTCCACATGTATCCAAGGGATAGGTTGTTTAAAACATCCCACGTGGTGGCTAAGTCGACGGATAGTTTTTCCCTACTATCCAATCTCGCGATGATGGGATTAATCTCGTGATTCCTATTGGCTTAAATTGAGATTTCTAAAGATTAAACCACACAATCTATTATAATCATGTGAAATAGATGATTGATGATCCTTCATCCCCCGTGCATCGAAAGACGAACACCGTCCACCTTCCTTCAATTGATCCAAGTTTGCTAGAGCTCATGGGACATCGAGATCGACTCCAAAATGTGTAGGGAAGAGATCTAATGAGATCCTATAGTGGAAATTGCATGCAATCACACTTTTCCTCACAAAAGATCAACACCTAGGGAACTTTCTATGCCAAAGTTTTACCTCAAGCTAGAGATCGTAGTTCATCGATTGAGGTAGCTTCATCTTGAAGAGATGAAGCCTGCTGAGTAACTTGTATAGCCTCCTCATGCCTATGAACCAAACACCATTGCCAAGCTTATTGGAGTTGATCTTGGAGTGGTCTTCGGTGCTTGAATCGATCAAGGATCGATTCATTTCAACTCGCTGAAGCTTGGGAAGGTGTGGGAAGAGTTAATTGAAGTTTGGTGGAGTTTAGGTGAGGTTGGATGGGTGGGTCTCTCAATTGTGAATTGAGCTTGGTCTCATGCAATGGGTGCACTGGGAGAAGCTTTGGGACTGCTCTAATCACATAGGAAAGCTCTATGAAGTTTGAATGGATGGAGAGAGGTATACTCTCCTTCTAAGTGAACTGAGATTGGCTCACCTTTGGTAGTCACCAGGTAGGTGGTCGCAGATGGTAGTGGACTGTTGTGGTGGAGGGGCTTGAGAGGCTGAGGTAATCTCATGGTATGGCATGGTGTGTACCTCCTCCTCTAAGTGAATCAATGGTGGGCTAAGGGTAAACTCACCCTCATGACCAAGGTTGAACCCAACAACCTTGGGGTCAGGTAGTGGTCCTAGTGTCCAAAATGAGCTAAGGGTGGCTCATGGCTTGGGAGGGAGTAATACCACACAAATAGGGATTTTATCCCATTTTGTGGGTTGGTTCATGGGTTTTGGCCCAAATCGGGTTCACCATGGGTTGGCTCCACATGGTGACCCATGACGAATGAGTCTAAGTTTGGTTGGGTTTGGACTTGATTTAAATCAATTTTACCCATTACCCAAAATGGGATTCACTTGAGTTAGGTTGACCAATTGGTCAATCAATCAAGGGTATGTGTTCATTGATGATTTTGGATTTGCCATTGGTTTGATTTGATTTCATGTGGATTTGGATTTGGCTCATATGGGTTCATATGGGTCAAATGGATAAGCCTAATTAAATTGACCAAATTAAATAATTGGTGAATTAATCAATGATGATTATATGTAGATTTACAAATGATTTAGTTTAATTTGACCCTTTATATCAAATTGGTTTGACCAAATCAAGTTCAATTGAAGGTTGGATCATATTCAATAATCAGATTGAAGACATTAATCAATTTTAGGATTTGATTTGGCCTTTAGTCCATTAGGTCAAATTGGATTAACTTAGGTTAAGAGATGAAGTTGGTTTGGTTTGACTCAATTGATAGTTGAGTCATGTTCAATATTCAATTTATGATTGATGGGAGTCATTGATTTCAATGAATTGAGGTTGGAGTGAGGTTTGGTTCATTTTGGTATATATGGTTAATTGGGTCAACTTGATCAAATGACCAAATTGGCTTGGTTTGACACAATTGATTGCAATTAGACAATCAAAGATGATTAATGATCATAGAGATTGGATGAGTTGATTAAGTATAATTTAGATTGGATTGATGTTTGAATCAATTTGGTCATTTAGGCACCTTTGGGGTCAAGTGGACCAATTAAGTTGATTGTGTTGAATTGGATTAAATTTGGAGAAAATGATAATGGATTTAGAGTTGATTGATGGCTTTGATTGTAATTATTTGGGTTTGATTGGATTTTGACTCATTTGGACCTTTACGGTCAAATGGATCAACTGGTTTAATCATTTGGTTCAATTAGTTTGATTGAAAATATTGAGGGTTTGGAATGGAGTATTAAATGGTTAGAGTTCTTTTGTGAAAAGAAATTGGATTTAGTTTCAATTAAATATACCAGTTAGGTCCATAAGATGATGGTGGGATTGTAGGGTTAAGTTAATTTGGCTTGGAGCTTGGATAGGAAACAAGATCCAATTGGAGCTTTGTTGTGTTGAGGTTGTTTTTTGGATGAATGAACAAGCATGGGATTTAAGTTAGGCCATATGATAGGTAAGACCTATTTGTCCTAGGATATAATAAGCTTAGGGTATGGTTCCCTTAATATCTAGGCTTAAATTTAGTGTTCCCTTAATCACTACAACTGTCCTATGACTAGGGAAATCTAAGTGCCTAGAAGATTCCTAAGTCTAAGATGGGAAGGATGAGTCCTCACTCCAAAATGGAGGTCAACAGTCTCATTTTCTGATTAGACTTAAGTTGCACTTTTATCTTGTGATAAAGCATCCTAGATTTAAGTTCTGAGGCTATGTGTTTCCTTTGGGCTATGAGTATAAGTCCTCAACTCTTAGGCATTTCTATAATCTTGTGTTGATGGACTATAAGCTCTAGCATTCTAATAAAATTTCAACTCAAATAAAAATAAAATCTCTTTTAAATATATAAAGCCTCACCAAAGGGTAGATTGGAGCACTTACTATGTTTCCTAGTATCATGAGTGCTCTCTACTCTTCTTCCTTTAGAATCTATAAATAAGTCTTTCTATTTGAACTCTCTCAATTGACTTTTATGAAAACCCAATTATTTGATAGTCTAGCTTTGAAATCTTTGGAGATATTTATTGACTACTTTAATCGAGAATTTTCTTAGGAAATTCTTATTTTTTATGATCTAATTAACTATGGAAGCCTGTTTCCAAAGAGAACTAAAGAACATGACATAAAATAAATTCTACTTTACTTTTCCATGTGAAGTAGGGAAAGATATCTAGTATATATAATGACCCATCTGCCTTATGAGTCTTTAAGGTCCATTATAGATGATTTCCATCTTTCAAGATGATACATCATACCTTAATATTAAACTCGACCACTTCAATAAGTACCCACTAAGATTTTTGTTTGTCATAATGACTCCAAATTAAAACCATAGATAGTAATGTTGACCACACTTTATGAGTGAAGATTATGCCCTCCCATCTTAGATATAGGAGCCTTCTAGACACTTAGACTTCATTGTGCTAGGACAAGTTCTAGTGATTAAGAGAACACTAAATATAGACCTAGAGACTTATAAGGCATGACCCTAAGCCTAGAGTTTACCTTAGGACACGTGGTTTCACACCAAGGCATAAACCAAAACTCATGCCCATCCACTCATCCAAACTTAAGCTCATGTGGTTGGAGCTAAAACAACTCACACATATTCAAGTAACCTTAATTGAATTTAGTTCTTTAATCCAAGCAAGCCAAATTAACTTAAACTTTAACTCGAGTTAATCCACAAAATCCTATAACTCCATTCAAACTAATTCAATCCAGGTTGATTTTTTCAATCACTCTAAATATTTAATAGATCATTTCAAACTACTCTAACATTTGTAATCAAGCTCATTGGACCAAGTGAGTTTCATCAACCCAGTTAGCCCATTTGACCTAAAAGGTTCAAATGAGCCAAAACCTAATCAAGCCCAAATTAGTTAGAATCAAAGCCACTAATCAACCTCACTTATCATTGATCACATCCCAATCATCCATACCTGATTGGTCCAATTGACTTGACCAAGCAACTTGAGCTAAAGTGACCTAAAGGGGTAATTAAGCCAAACTCCCATTGATAAAACCAAGCCATCCAATCCATTCAATGATGATTATAGGTCATTATTGAACACTCAACGACAATCAATTAGATCCAATCAAGCTAATTTGACCCTTTAACCCAAGTTGACCCAATTTAATCCAAACGATCAAATTAGACCAAATCAAACCTTAAACCAAATTGATTGAAACCAATGCTTCCAATTAGTCACTAATTGAGTATTAAATATGATCCAATATCAATTTAACCAAATTTGATCAACCCAACCCGAGACCTACTAGCCTATTTAGCCTAAAGAATCCATTTGGACCAATTCTTTCCCTAATCCAAATCAATTCAAACCAACTCTTTCAATCAATTACCAATGATCAATTGATAAACCTAACCCATGCAAGCCAATTTTGACTAATTTGGTCAAATTAACATGCTTCATTTGACCCAAATTGAAATATAAATCAAATATAATATAAATTGAATCAAACCAATTACACTCATTCATTCCAAATGATCAATTAAACTTACCCAAAACCTCATTTTGACCCAATTTGGCCAAAATGGTGAACTTTCCATTTGACCATGGGTCAAATTGAGCTAAACCAACTAAACCAAACCCCCAACCAATTTTGGCATGACTCATCCTTGGGTCACCATGAGCCTACCCAAGTGGACCCAACCCATGGTGAACCTTATTTGGGTCAAACCCATTGAACCAATCCCTTAAAATGGGACAAAATCCCCATTTGCAAAGGTTTTCTAACTCTCCACCCCTTAGCAGCCACCTTTGGCCTTTCTTGGACAAAGGACCACTAACCTAACCTAACCCAAGGCTGTTGGGTTCAACCTTTGGCCAAGAGAGGGTGAGCTCACCCATGGGAAACCATTGGTCCACCTAAGGAGGAGTGTACACCTCATGGTAGCCCACTACACTCCCTTAGCCTCTCATACTCATCCACCTCACATATCGCCACCTCTGCCACCTACTCGATATACAAAGGCTGAACCAATCTAGCTCTTGGTTCAATTTGGGAGGAGAGCCATTCATTCATTCAAACATAAAGCTTCCTTAGAGCATTCCACAGTCTATAACCTTTCTTGAGCTTCTTATACAGTCCACCATCGACGAGACCAGCTCTCGATCTGACTCGAGAGCTCCATCCATCCAAACTTCTCAAACTTACACAAAACTCAAATTAACTCTTTCCACACCTTCACCTCACTTCGAAGAGCCAAAACAAATGTTTTCTTGAGAAATTTGACCACTATAAGATGTCCTTAGACCAACTCCTATGAGCTTTGATGTTTTGGTCCAGATCAATCGGGGGAGGCTCTCAAGATCTTCCCAACAGGGATTCATCTCTTCAAAATAAAGCTACCTCTATCAAGTCCAAGTCTATAGTTCAGGTAAAACACCAACAACCATAGTTTGGGCTCTAGGTCTTGGTCCTTTTTGAAGTGAACCATGTTGTCATGTGATCTCCACCATAAGATCTCCTTAGATTTATTCACTGATCATTTTAGAGTTCATTCCACTATCAGCAAGCTCTAGCGAGCTTGGAGATATAAACTAAAGGCGGCGGTTCACCCTTCTCACTCGGGACAATGGATCACCAGTCATCCATTTCACGTAATTAGAATGGACAGCCATGATTAATCACATTAGAAATCTCAATTTTATCCCTTCAAAATTATGTGATTAATCTTGAACGTCTAATCTGAGATTGGACGGCTAAGTTGAAACCACGTCCATACCGAGTTAGCTACCACATTAAAGCGATTTAAGCGCCAATGCTTGCATCACGTGAAAAATGCCACATCGACATGGTAGACTATTTAAAGGATTAATTAAGGCTTACAAATGTAATTAAATGGCCAAAACTTCAGAAAATCATAATTAATTGTAGACAAATCCAAAAAATAAATACACCTATTTTGAAAAGCTTAGACTAAGGAGAATTTAATAAAAATAAAATCTCTAATTAAGACCAAAATAAATAATGCTTAATTAAGGTTTAAAGCTCAGACTAATTACTTTAATTAAAGCCAAATTACTTAGCTAATTAATTTCAAATTTATTGAGATGATTCTATGGGATGTCTTTTGCCATAATTTCCTTAGAATTATTTGTCATGTGGTTTAAGGAGATTTAAGAATTTTAACCCTAATTATCATATTTAATTAGTTAAATGATTATTAAAATTAGTGAACCATAAAAAAAAAATTAGTGTTAATTAATCAATGTAAATAGTGGTTTAATGAGAGAAATAATTAGGACCCATTTCTTAATTATTTTTCCAAGTATACTTCCTTAAGAGGGTTAATTAATATGTTTAATAATTAAGGAATAATTAAAAAAATCAATGATAACATGAAAATTAAAATTAAAATTGATTTAGATAACTCAAATATAATCCATTAATCCATTAATGTATTTAATAGCATAAAGTCATTGAAGAAATTAAGATTATTCCATTGGTGTGGGGAAATCATAAGAGTATTTAACATAAATAATTTTCTCCTTTAATTTAATTAACTCCTAAGCATGCACCTAATTGCATTAGACTCCTTTAGTGCATTCTTTGATTTTATTTTTCAATGCACGTCATTAAAGGCTCATGATCAAGTAGTTAATTAAATTAAAGAAGTTTGGGGAAGGATAATTAAGTTGATGTGATTAATGGCTTGAACCTAATCAACTCATAAAACCTATTTAACTTCCTTCTTTAAACAAGTCAAATAACCAACATGGGATGGGGTCAAGTATCTTTTTCACTTCTTTAGGTTTTAATAACTTAAACCTTGAAATTAAATCTTATAAAAGTTTTAGTTAGTGTTAAAGAATATTTTATTTGGCATGATTGTCCTTAGGATTAAATGAAATTAAGTATATTATATGGTGACATTTGATTACTTCCTTTCAATTATCATAAATGTGCATTTGTTTCATGTGTTCATATTTTCAAAAATAAAATAAAAAGAATATGATTGCATTCAAATTGCTTGAGTTGGATAAATGTTATGATGGGGTATAGCTATTATCACTAATAAATTTTAAATTATTTCGAAATTATAAATTAATAATGAATCAAAGAGTATGAAATTTAAATCATTTGTTGTTGTAAGCATTTAATGAAACCTCCACTTAGTTGTAGCTTAAAAATAGTAAGGGATTATTTTATCTTCATATTTTATGTGTTTGTTTACATGTATTTAAATTAGCAAGTATATAGTCGGACATCTAAAGATTATGAGGCTTTAAGTAGCCCAAAGAGGTCTTAGATAATCTCACTTTCTTAGTTTAACAATGATACTTACTTAATTTTATTTATGTGTATACATGTGCTAGAATATAAAATAAAACTTTTATTTTCATGTCATTGAGCTTTACATGAATAAAATATTTTATATAACATTTGCATGGTTTTGTTTTTCATTTTTATGTGTATGTTTACAAGTATTTGAATTTGTAAGTATTTAGTCGGACATCCAGAATCTGAGGCTTTATGTAGGCCAAAGGTGGTCTTAAATAATATCACTTTTACGGTTTAACAATGAATGCATACTTCTTAAATTTTTTAATTCATGTTTGCACATGCTTAGCTATGTGATGGAATCTTTCTTTTCTATCAAATTCATGCATTAACATTCATTATATGTGCAAAAATATGGGTATATTGCTTGCATATATGTTAAATCAAATATTAAGAAGACTAAAGATGAAAGAATATGAATGTTTGGTAATGAAAAGAAGTAGTGGAATATTACTCATGTGATGATGACTTAATTTTGTGAATCGTAAGATTCTTCTCATGTTTGAATAAGATTCCTTAAAACTAACCCAAACGTAGGCCCACTAAAAAAAAATTTCATAAGTGTTTCACTGAAAGAACCAAAGCTATAATAATTTACCCTTTAGAAAATAACTTAGGATAGAGATGAAAGGGATAAGCTTTTTCCTTCTCTTTATAATAGTTAAATGTTAAGTAAGTATTAAACAAAATGAGAACATGTGAATTAAAGTCAATAAATCCACTAGAAGATTTGAAGTGAAACCATCCTTAATGATTAATTTAAATAATTCTAAAAATTTATACAATCATACTTCCAATGCTTATCCAAGACATACCACACTAAAGCCTTAGCACACACATTAGAATGCTAAGTCACTAATCCTAGTATTAAGTTAGGTCGGTGTATGTTATGGTGATGTGTTTTGTTTTATGGTGTAATGTTTTAGACTAGATGTTATGATTGTTTGTGTGGACTTGATGTTAAGTCATTAGTAAATAATAGTTTAGGAGATTGTACTAAATAATAAATAAACCTAAATATTTATGCTTATAGGTCTGCTATGCCCCTAAGCATAATATAATTAGTGTTGGTTTTACCCATGTGGTGCTAAGTCCAAATTATAAATATAACTTCTTAATGTATGTATGTATGTTTAGTTAACCTTTATTTTGGAGGTGTAGTTAGCTTTACTTTTTCTATTTTCAATATAATTTTGCATTATAAATTAGGATTAATGCTATGAGGGATTAGGATGAGTGGCCAAAAGGCTTTATCCTGGGGTGCCCTATGATGCCTTTGAAGCAAGCATATCCAAGCCAAAGAAAGAGTGAATCAAATCAATAAGACCTGAAAAAATGAAGGAAAGAAGACCCCCATAGCATTTAATAAAATTGTAATTATTCTTTTATATTCTAGGTTGTATAATGGTAGAGATCTTACTCATCTTTTCTCTTTTCGTGGTCCGACGATCAATTGTATTCTTTCATAGTTATAAAATTGATTGATGTTATGTTTAAATTGTGCATTAGAATAACATGCCTCTTCATAATTTTTTTATGTTTGATACTTTAATGTGTGGCCTGGATACATTAGTCTCTCAGGGTAAGCTTAATTTTTCTACCATAATTAATCACTCATAACTAAATTTTAAATAATTTATAACCTCACCATAAAACCTAGGCATTAAATAAGATTATTAAAAGATTTAGCAACCCCTTTGCTAAATGATTGAATGTTTCACAACATGCATATCATATTATTTCGCTCTTGAAAAAAGGGGATTTCCATCCTTACACGATAGGAGAATGCTTGACCTTTGAGGGCATCCCTTGTGGTGTAAAAATACCCACTGATTTAGCCAATTATCTACTTTCATTATGCATAGACATCAAAATCCTAAAGACTTTGTCCAAATGAAGTATCAAACATTAAATAAAATTTGAAAAGATTTTGTATTAGGCTAAGTCATTATTCATATCACTGATGCTCTAGTCTTTTAGGAAGTGGGTTTAAGGATTTTAGTCTCTATCTAAATAAATAATAGCCCAACTATCTTGAAAATTCATAAGACTTGCCTACATTGATTTAAATCATAGGAAGAGTTAGCTGGCAGCCACCCTAAGCGGTTGTAAGTCCAGATGTCAGACGGTTTACTCTCTCTTGTGGAGGTATACCATTATATCCATATTTCACTTAGATTTAGGTCGTGATTTTTCTTATTCTAAAGCTCCCTAGATTTAGGATCCAAGTTTGATGTTTCCTTTAGGCTACAAGCTTAAATCCTCACTTCTTAAGTATTTCCATAATATTTATGGATTATAAGCCCTAGCAATCTAATAAAATTCCAACTCAAAACTTACAAATATCTTCAACTTCAAAATTATAAACCCCAACTATCGGATAGATTGAAATTCTCATTAGGCTTTCTAGTATCATGAGCATTTCCTACTTATTCCCTTTGGTTTCCAAAATAAGTCTTCTCCTTGAACTTTCCCAATTGATTTTCCAATACAATCTTTGATAGTCTAGCCTTGAAATTTTGGAGACCTTAATTTTGACTTTAATCGAGAGTATTCTTAAAAAATTCACATTCCTTAGAATGTACTTAACTATGGAGGCTTGCCCTCCATAGGGAACTTAACGAACCCAGCTTAATATAAACCCTACTTTATTTTTTTATGTAAAGTAGGGGAAAAATCTATGGTATATTCGAAGATCCATCATGCCTTAGGAGTCCTTATTAAGTGATTAGGTCCATTAAAGGTGATGCCTCTATCTTTTGAGATAGTACATCATCAATGTCATACCCATCACTTCAATAAGTACCCCTAAGATCTGTGGTGTCCCACACATCCAAAAATAAATACCACACCAAGCTATCACATCACATCACAAAAATCAAAGAAAGAAACTTATAAGAAAATATCTTATCTTATTATGCACCCATGCCCCAAAATAGACACACAAAATTAATTAAATTAAAAAGAAAGGCTTGTGAGGTTGGGTTTTGCTATATACCATAGAAGAAAAAAAAGCAATCGAGTTATGTCCTCATATAACCCAACCTAGAACTAAAGGTTATGATTAATGAGGGTTTTCATTCAATTTCTTATTCGGATCATCTCCATCTTTAGCGACCTCTTTAGGCTTTATAGGGGATTATCAACTTGTGCAATTTACTCTTGCAAATCTAAGACCCCATTGAATCTAACCAAATTATGAAATCAAATTATATTTAAAACTTCAAAGGAATATCATAACTAAACTTACAAAATAGAGATTAACAGAGCACACAAACACATAAGAAATTTCTATTATATATAATGCATCTTAGCACTAATGGGTACTAATCCTACTTATCCTAATGGACTATGCTCAGAGACTTAAGAAAATAGCACTTAGAAGCAACTCATATTAATTAAAATTTTATATAACAATCTCTTTATTAAATATAGTCCCTTATGAAAAATAGTGTTAGTCTAATAAATAATGTCTTACTATCCATTCCACAAGAAAATAGTCTATATAATCTAAAATAATATATCATTAAATAAGAAAAATAACACATCACAAAAATAACACATACCTAACCAAAATCTAGGGTTGGTGGGTTCATAGTCTAGTGTGTGTAAATGGGCTAGTGCAGTGAGATTACACTAAGGTAGGGTGTAAATTTTAATTTGAGTTTAGAGTTTAATTTAGTTTACCATTGGGTGATTTTTGTTTGACTTTTTAGATGATTTTTTAAAGGCTATTTTAAGTTTTATTTAATTTAAGTTAAGATTGACTTTAAAGTTTTAAAGGGTTAAGAAGAAAATGAGTCCTACTTGGGGTAGGACTTAATTCCATCATCATCCTAATCCTAATAGAGGGAACACTTCATCAAAAGATGAAGGTTCACCTTATGGATCTAAACTTGATAAATTGTTCTTTATTTTTGATTAATCACATTCTGAATTTAGGTATCTCTATAATTTTGTATTTACATGTCATTATTAAAGTGGAGATATGAGATAGAAAACTTCCTCTAACCAGTAGTCCTGCAATCTTGGGTTTTTAAACTATATACTTGATTGTTGTGTATTATAGAGAAAATTTTAAATTTAACGATAATTTAAAATTAGATGCATTATATTTGCTGAAGTGATTTAACTAAGGTTTCATTAATTATGTTTTGAAGAGATTAACTTAAATGAATAGTTTAATTAATATTTAATTAATTAAAGTCGTTTATTTAATTAATTTAATTTTTATATTTAATTTAGAATTTGATTATGTTCATTAGAATTTTGGCATGATTAACTCAAATTAATTAATCAGTTTAATGATTGATTTGATTAATTAGACTAAATGATTGTTTTGATTAAAGGTTTAATCAATGTTAATTTAATTTGAAAAGATTGATTTAATTAAATGATTGATCAATTAGGGTTAATGATTAAGGTTTGATTTGATTCGATTATATAATTAACTTAATGAAGATTTTATAAATAAATAATTAAATATTTATGGTTAATTTGATTAAGTGACTACCATGATTAAAGTTGATTAATTAAGCTAAGTAATTGATTTAATTAAAATTTAATTATTGATATTTAGATTGATCATGATTAACTTATTTAAATGATCAATTTGATTTATAGTTTCAAGTGGTTAACTTAACCAAAAGTTCATTAATCATCAATTAAATTAATCATACTTGATTTGACTAAATGGTTAATTAAATTAAGATTGAACTAATAATAAAATAAATCTTAACTTAATTAGTGATTGATCTTAATTAAAGTTTGATCAACAAATAACTAAATCCATTAAAATTAACTCAATTAAGTGTTTAGCTTAATTATAAATTAATTTAAGTAATTTGTTTAATTAAAGGTCATTTAATGATTGATTAAGTGACATATAATTAATTTAATCAAACTTTAATTAAATATTAATACAACCCTAATCAAGTTTTTGAGACTCTTTTAATGGTTAATTATATTTAAGGTGATTTTGATTAATTGATTAACTTAATTAAAATTTAATTAATGTTTGATTTGGTTCAATATGATTGATATAAATAAGTTCCAATTGATGATTAATTTTTAAATTAATTGATTCAAGTCATTAATTAAGCTAAGTTTGATTAATTTAATTTAAGTTTTAATTAATGATTACTTAGGTTTAGCTTTTCTATAGTTTTTAAAGAAATATTCAATTTATTAAACTTTATTAAAATTTTCTTACATTTTATTTAATGAAATTAATTAGTTTTGGTTAATTAATGTTTAAATTTAATAATTTTATATTTGATTAAAATCAAAGGATTTAATAATTATATTTGAACATCTCTATATTAAAAGAACTATGTTTTATTAATTAATGTCATTTTTGCAATTTTTTGAATTTCATAACTATTTCGTTAATTCATCATGAGATTGTTAAAAAATCAATAATTTTCAATCAATGGCCCAAATTTTATAAAATTTTTATTAAAAGATATATATATATCAAAGTTTAGAGTTTTCTGATTTATAGGGTTCCTCTCTATATGTTGAATCCAAAGATGGGTTATTTATAATTTTTAACCGAATGGTTGAATTTCTATAAATTTTTATGTTTTGAATCAATTAATTAAATTAATTAAATTTAAATCCTATTAAGCCCTAGTTAAGAAATTTTTATGATTTACTCAAATCCACAAAGTCTAATTAATTTTCTTAAGGTCTTTAATGTTGAAAAAGATGTTTTAAATCATTTTAATATATTTTTGTGTTTTTTATACTTTTTTTATTAATTATCCTATATAAATTACCTTAATATGTCATAAAGGCCATAACTCTTGATGTAGAACCCTAGTTGACTTGAAATTTTAATGATAAGTAGAAATTTAAAATAAATTTTTACCTTAAAATTTTCAGCTCAATTAGGTTTGTTTTTTGGGAGGAAAAAATTATCAACTTCAAATTTTTTAAATTAGCTTCAAAATATCTAATAAAATTTAAATATTTTAATTTTATTGGATTCCTTTCTAGATTGTAAATCTAGAAGGATTTTTTTGCATTTTTTTAAAAAAATTTTATGAATTTTTATGTTCTCACCGAATTAAATCATTTAATTATATTTTAACCTTTCCATTAAACCGTAATTTATGAGATTTTGATGTTTAATCAAATCCGAAGATTCTAGTTAATTTTTTTATTGTCTTTGATATTAGTAAAGATGTTTTACATCATTTTGGTGTATATTTTATAATTTTTATAATTTATATTAATTTTTTTACTTAAATTATCCTAATATGATTTAATAGATCTTAGCATCATAATTTGAACTTTTCAGAGGTAGTAGATCTTGACATTATATTTCAACCCTAAACATTTCAATCCAATTGGATTTGTATTTGAGAGCAATTAAAGAATTATCATTTTTTGATATTATCCAAATTAATCTTATAATATTTAATAAAATTTGAAGCTTTTAATTTTGTTAGATTCTACTTTGAAATATGAACCTAGATAGAGATTATTTGTATTTTTTTGAAACAATTAATTTTATATGAATTTTGAAGTTTAATTATTTAATCTAACTAATTAATATTTAATTAATCCTTGATGATTTTATGATTTAGTGTGATTCAAAGAGCATAATTAAATTTTTTTTATATTCTTTAATGATTATTAAAGCATTTTGAACTATTTTGA
Organism: Cymbidium sinense; assembly: GCA_021442155.1. NCBI lineage: Eukaryota > Viridiplantae > Streptophyta > Magnoliopsida > Asparagales > Orchidaceae > Cymbidium > Cymbidium sinense. The sequence goes on from CM038216.1 coordinate 109,485,773, forward strand.
TGAATTTTCTAAATTTTATAATTTTAAATTAATCATTTGCTCAAATTTATCTAACAATCTTTAAAAATTAATAACTCTTAATCTATAAGCATATTTAACTTGATTTTTTATGGTAGGATTAATATCAATTTGAATTCTTAAAATTTCAATTTAATTCGATTAGTACTTTTGTACTAATTATTGAATTATTTGTTTTTATAATAACTAAATTAATCTCAAAATACTCGAAAATAAATTCAAGGATTTTAGGTTCATTGGATTTCTCTTAGAAAGCTGAATACATAGAGAGGTTGATCACATTTTTTAGTTAAGTATTTTATTTGTTATTATTTTTAAAGTTTTAAGTATTTTAAATATTTTTTTAAAATTGAAAAATATCTTATTTTCTAACCTAAACTAGTTGGTGCGACACACACCTTTATCGTGACACACTACTAGTCCACATGGATCCAACTTAGATTGCAACAAGATTAGCGATTTGATTTGGAATCTCTTATTAAAGATCACAGCCTAGATTAAATAAATGAATATACATGGGATTTTAATTAAATCTATGCATTTTAATCTCACCTATCCATTCTAATCAAAAGGAATGGAAGGCTGAGGAAGTTTGGAGGGGTGGAGGTTGCAATGAGAGGGAGAAATAGTCTCTAAGCTTTGAAATTCCTATGATTAACATTAGAATTTTGACTCCTTTCCCACTAGAGAGCTTAATGACCATGGGAGCGATTGATTCTCATGGTTTTCTTCAAAATATCCCATAGTTTGATCAAATCATACACCAAATCCTAGATTTGACTTACAGGTTCACGAGATTACCTCATTAAAGCCCTTGTTAAGTGAAATTTTTGTGTCAAAAGTGGTCCTTGCTTCAAGACAAAGCTCTCATATGATTCTTCACCTTTGTCCACTCTTGGATCATCTAACCTAACCACACTTCACCAGAATTTGCTCGATTTTGGTGATCGGTCAATTAGGTCAACTAATTTATTTAGATTTTTCTTGAGCCTTAATGGTGTTTAAAGTTTTCTTTGGAATGTTTGAGGCCAATTGGTTTTAATCATTTTATGAAAATTTCAAATTTGGTCTCAAGTCCAATTGGGCCAATTTAGATTCACTTAGAGCCAATGATTAACTAAGTTAAATTAAACTCAAACAATGTTGGATTAAGTTCAATTATGCATTTAAAATAATTTAGAATGTTTAATTTAACTTAATTAAATTTAATTTAATTTGATTTTAATTAAATAGGATTTATTAGAGATAAGTGGCCCAATTAATCAAAATAAACCTCATTGGATTTATATTTAGGCTTGATTGAGTTATTATTATGATTTTAAGACTTTTAGAGAGTTCAATTTGACTTAATTTTAATTGAGTTTGATTTTGGTTCAGTGGAGCCCACATGAGTCAACTTAGGTCAAATGACCTCATAAGCTAACTTAAACTTAAATGAATTCAGCATTATTTTTGATTAAGTTTGAATAATAATTAAGCTTTTAGATTATTTTTATTTAATCGACTTAATTTGATTTAGTTTGAATTTGAGTCAGATAAGGCCTAAATAAATTGGTTGGGTTAATCAATCCAATCAACCTATTTAGGATCCAATTGAATTCAAAATTTTGGTTTACATGTGCTTCATTTGGAGTTTAGTTTAATCATGTTAACCTTGAATTTTCTGAACTCACCTACCCTATTTGGGCTAGGTTAGGTCCTGGTGGTGCCCACTAGCCTAGTCTAAGTCTTACCCTTGGGTTTTGATTTCAATTTAGTTTTATTTTCAAATTTTGGGGTTCATTTTAATTGATTTTGGAATTGGTTTGTTTTAGTTTTGAGTTTGGTGTCAACCTAGACACTAAAGAAGTGTCCTAAGTGTCTAGTTGAGGAGATCCTTAGTCTAGGATTTAAATCCTACGTATTAAGAAAATAGATGTTAGTCTCATTCAAAAATCAGATCAATATATATATATATATATATATTAGAGAGAGAGAGAGAGAGAGAGAAAGAGAGAGAGAATGACATTTAAATTATTTAAAAGATTTTGTAACACTTATTAGCAAATTGGAGCTTAGTTGATTTCTATATCTAGGAGGAGGAAAAGGTTCTCTATTAGTCTATTTATCTATTTGTGATTATTTTTACCAAAAGGTGAAAGCATGTATGGCAGAATTTTAAATGTTTATATGTAATTTGAAAATGCTTTTGTGATCATCAGTTGTGCTGAGTTAAAAACAAATATTTCCTGGTGCTAGGAAAAAATTATACATTATTAATCCATTATCAATAAAAGAGATGTGGATGTTAAAGAAATTAGAGTTTAGTTGGCTAGAGGGGAGAAAATTGCCATGTAACTGGCAACTTTTATATTTTTAGTGGAACCCTAAAGAAGAGAGATTTTTATATGAGATTGAATCATCCTAATCAAAATTATGAATAATCATATAAAAATTAGAATGTTTATATTTTTTATTTTTGAGATCTAAAATATTTTAAAAATAATATTATTTTGATGATTAATCACAACTAAATAAAATAAAAATACCATATAGAGAAATCAAGTTTGTATTCTAAATATTGAGCTATATATCAAAAAGATATGGCTCTAAGGTGTTACTAATTTTAGGTATAAATAAGGTATGCTAAAAACACATAAATATGATAAGCTTAAGATGTTTTAGATTCAACATTTAGCATTATTAAACACTAAATCTACTTAGTTAATAAGTCATCTTCACCTAACTAATGACTTTTTCCTAATAATCATGAATTAGATTATCTAAAGAGGTCTCATAGACCATCATGGAGTTTTATTTATACCATGTAAATCTTGGAGGTTTTTTATTTATGATTAAATGACATTAAGAAATAATATACTATTTCAAGATAAGAAAATATTAATTTATAATGGACACACTTAATAAGAACTCCTAAGGCTGATGGAATTACATATGCTAAAGATTCTTCTCTCAAAATCATATGCATAAAGTCTAACAAGATTTATTTATATCAGGTTCTCAAATTCCTATAAGGGCAATCTCTTATAGTTAATTACATCTTAAGAGAGGGAAACCCTTTAAGAAAACTCTTGATTAAAATAATTAACTATTTATTTCTAAAGATTTCAAGACTACTAAATATGGAAGTCAAATGGGATAACTTAAATGGAATAGTTATATTTAGATTTCAAATGGGATGAAATAATAATTGCTTTGATACTGGAAAGCCTATTAAATATTTCAACTTGTTTTATGGTTGAGATTTATAGCTTTGAAAGTGAGATTTAGTTTTGTTATGAGTTAATATTTTATTAGAATGGTAGGCCTTATATTATAATAGCATAAGAATGTAGAAAAGCCTAAGAGGTGAGAACTTATTTTTCTAGCAAAAAAGAAATAAGATGTCTCAAACCCTATATGTAAAGGTTCTTCTAGCATAAGCGTAAAGCTTGATCTAGTCTAATAGAGAAAAATTGGGATGTAATGATTCTCTCTCACTAGAGAAAGTAAGCTTTATCCCAAATCTTCTAAACTTATATTTCGCCTGATATGGTTGCCAACCAAATACATCCTATGCTTTAAATCCATGAATTTAGTCTTATGAAATGTAAGATGGTTTAGGTTGTTATTAATTAGGAAAGAGGCTAAGAACCTAGACTTGCTCTCTAAACTAAAGATCATAAATTGCATGAGCAACCATTTATATTGTTTTATATATTTTACTCACTTTATTTTATTTTCAAGCTTTTGGTATACAATTATGCCTAAATGTGTAACTAGAAACAAATTATAAGCTAAATCATTAGAGAAGATAGACTTCCCAAGAAAGATTGTCATCTTGTAAGATTGGATGCCCCTTATGCAATGGGAGATAGGGTACAATTCAAGGAATGAAGAAGAAATATGCAATCATGATTTTAAAATCCTAAGAGTTTCTAGTCATTTTTTATTATTTATCCTTAGGACTTTAATTATGTTAGATTATTAGTTAATTATTTTTCTATTTAAGTTGTTTAATTAAGTTGGGTGGAAACTTTTTTTTAAAGAGCCTACCACATAAATAAGGCTTTCACATCAACATAAAATCACATAAAGAAACTTATGAAAAGCAAGTTATTTTAGTGCATACCTAAAATAAACACAAAGTAAATCAAATTAATTAAAGTGAAAGGATGATGGTCATATTCCTCATACGCCTTGAATGAAAGAGAAAATGAGCAATTGAGTTCTACCCTTATATAAATCATTTTAAAACTAAAACTTTTGATTTTGGGGTTTTCATTAAGTTTCTTCTTTGGATCATGTCCTTCTTCAAGGACTTCAAGGAAGAAGAGATAATTAGCTCATATATCTACTCATACTAATTGTAAAACCCCATAGATTTTATTCTAATTCTAGTATCAAATTATATTTTAAAATTCTAAATGAAAAATCCTAGCTAAACTTGTAAAATAAAAATTAACATTAAAACACATATACACACAATAACTTATATTACATAAAGTAGGGTTAGCAGTATCAATTAAAACCGTCTTAATGTGCTATGCTTGGGGACCTAAGTAAATACACTACAAACAAAATTTATTAATTTTAATTTCATTACAAAGGTCTCTTTATTAAGCACAATCCCTATAGAAAATAATATTAGTCTAACAAATTATGCCTAACATTAAGTCTATGAGCAACTAATTCTAACATCTAGTCTAAAATAGTATATCATAAAATAAGAAAATCAACACATAATAAATAAAGCACATGCTTAACCTAAATCTAGAATCAGTAACTTGGTAGTCCTGTATGTGTATAGTAATGAGGCTACACTAGGCTTTTAAAGTTTAAGTCTTGATTTGAATTCCAATTTCAATTCAGTTTACTGTTCAGTGATTTTAATTTAGTTGTTTAGATGATTTTAAAATAAATTTGTAGTTCTAATTTATTTAAGTTAAAGTTAGACTTAAGAATTTAAAAGAGTTAAGAAGGTGGTAGACCCCACTTAAAGTGGGATCCACTTCTCTTCACACTCTAACCTTAATAAAATAAACTTCTCACTAAAGGGTGAAAAAGCTTCCTCAAAGTTCTAAATTGGGTGATTTAATAAACTTTAATCATTTAAAATAATTAACTAAATTAGGGGTTAATTAATTCAAGTAACTAAATTAGGGTTTAATTAATTATATTTGAGATGATTAATTTAAATGATTTACTCAACCAATACTTAAAAAATGATCAATTAAGATTAACATGCTTAATTTGATTAAATAATTAATTTAATTAAAGTTCAATTTATGATGAACTTAATCAAGTGATTTACTTTATTGAGGTTTAATTAATGATGAATTAATTATCTTAATTAAATGATTAATTTAGTTAAGTGATTGACTTAATTAAAGTTTAGTTAATGATTATTTAAGCTTACTATGATTAACATAATTAAATCATTAACTTGATTAAGGTTTAATTCATGATTATTAAGATTAATATTTTATTTACTTAGGTTATTAGTTTAATGATTCATAAGGTTTATTTTGATTAGATGATTAACTTAATTAGTGTTCAATTAAGAATCATTGGGTTTACTTTGATTAATTTAATTAAATGATTGACTTAATGAACAATTAATTTTATTTAATATCATTAAATAATTAACTTAGTTAAAGTTTAATTAAGATATAATTAGGTTTAGCCATGTAATTAATCATCTTTGACTAGGTTCAGATGGTTGAATGCTTTAAACTTGAAATTATTTTATTTATTGTATTAAAAGTATGATTCATTAATTTCTATAATTTCCATATTGTTTGAGGATTGATTATTAATTTTTATTTTTCATGTAAGCCTAAGCTTTTATTATTAAACATACATTAGTATGAATTATTCAAAAAAATTATTAGAAGTGGATGATACCCTTAATAGTATTCATTGAATATTTCATCATGATTAAACCAAAATTTAGTAATTAATTTCATTAATTAAGGTTTCATTAAACATAATTAGTCTTTAATCCTTTAATAAAGTTTAGATTTTTTTACAAAATGTTTTAAATATTGAATTCAGAGAAGGTTCATTTGTAATTTTTTAATTAAATATTTGATTTATTTATGTTTCTTTATACTTTCATTAATGAATTTAAGTAATCTTAGATTAATTTAGATTTGGATATAAGGTTTTATAATTAAGAATAGTGAGTTTAATTATCTTATTGGTTCTTTATTAATATGGCTTGTTAATTAATTAGTTGATGTCATTTTATTATTTTATTTTTTTAGAATCAATTATTTCATTAAATTATTTTGAGATGACTAAAAATTAATAACTTTTAATCGAATGATCCAAATGCCTTGAAAATTTTATAGGAAGTTAATATTTGTGTGATGAACCGACCATAAAACTTTCAAGTAAATTAAATTTTTATTTTAAAATTAATTAAAAAGATTTAAATTTTAATAAAGTTAAATTACTCTTAAAGTATATAATAAAACTTAGGGAATTTAGTTTTGTTGGATTCCTCTCTGAATGATGAATCTAAAGAAGGGTTACTCAAAATTAATTATTTTATAAACTTATCTTGAGATCATTAAAAATTTACAACTTTTATTCCGAAGACCTAAATGCCTTAAAAATTTTATGAAAAGTGAATATTGGTGTGATGAACCTACCATAAAAATTTCAAGTCAATTAAACGTGTATTTAAAAAAAATTAAAGAAATTTAATTTTTAATAAAAGTTAAATTACTTTTAAAATTTATAATAAAACTTAGGGGATGTACTTTTGTTGGGTTTATCACTAGATGTTGAATGCAAAGAGGGGTACTCATAATTTTTGGCCAAGTAGTTAATTTCTTATGATTTTCTTAAGTTCTAACTTAATTAAATCATTTAATTAGAATCTATTCTTTTATTAAACCCCAAATCGAGTGATATATTCAAATAGAAAGAGTGTAATTAATTTTTCTAATGTCTTTGATGTTAATAAAGATGTTTTGAATCATTTTGGTATTTTTTTTATAATTTTCATAGATTTATATTAATTTTTATTCCAAATTATGTCAATATACTTCAAAAATCACAACTCCAAATCTAGATCTTTCATTAATTTGACATTTTCATGGCAAGTAGATCTTATCATTAAATTTCTACTCTAAAATTTCAACTTAGTTGGATTTGTATTTTATGAGTAATTAAGAAATTATATTTTTCAATAAAACTCAAATTAATTTTAAAATACTTAGTAAAATTTAAGGCTTTTTAGACAATTAAAGTTTTCTCTAAAATATGAATTCAGAGAGAGAATATATATACTTTTTGGTTTAGTGGTTTATTTCATATGATTTTTTGAAATTTGGCATCATTAAGTAAATTACTTAATATTTAATTAAATTCTAATTTGATGATTTTATGATATAATATGATTTAAAGAGCTTAATAAATTTTCTTAGGTTTTTTTATGATTGTTAAATTCTTTTGAGTTAATTAGATAAATTTTTATAATTTTTATTATTTTAAATTATTTATTTATTCAAAATCAACTAATAAATTTTAAAAATCAATAACTCCTAATCTTGTAGCCTATTTGACCTAAAATTTTATTGATATGTAAAAAAAACATTAATTTTAATCTCTAAAATTTCAAATTAATTAGATTAATATTTTAGAAGTAATTTAAAATTTTAATTTTTAGTAAAATCCTAATTACTCCCAAAATAACAAATAAAATTGGGTGCTTTTAGGTTTATTGGATTCCTCTCTGAATGATCAATTTATAATTTTTGGTTGAGTATCTTATTTTTTATGATTTTTAAAAATTTTAGCTATTTTCTAATAATGTTTGAATTCAAAATCCCCAAGTTTTTTACTTATCCCGATCAACTCTGATGGGGCAAACACTATGTGTGTTATCAAGCCTTTGGCCCACAAGATTATAATTTGTATTGTGGTAAAAATGCAAGATTCATTTGGGCTATTTGATCAAAGATGGAATGGTTCAAATTAAATCCAACTCACCAAAGGGGGTTTCAACTAAATTTTCTAACAATCTAATCGATCATCCATGGAAATCAAACAAAATAAATGGTTACAAACTCAAGTATCCCAAGGATGATGAATAATGAGGGGTGGACGCTATTATTATCCTTATTTAGCTTTAATTTTAGATGATTCTCATTGGAAATTCATGTTTCTTGGTTCAAACTCATTGGAAATTGATAGACTAACACTTAGGACTTAATTAATTGTTAAATCTTAATTTCTTTCTATTCCACTTCACAAAAGACTAATAGCTGGAACTTAACTATGAGTTTTGGATGTTACCTCACTCAAGCTGGTGTTGAGTTGATTTATCATTTTGAAAGTTTCCTTGGGTTGAGGTAAAGCTTTGAAATGAATATGCTCACTTGCATCCCTATAGATTATCCTCAAGGCCTAACACCATTGTCCTTCATCTATGTTTCATTGAACTTAATGTTTTTGAGGTTAGGATAGGTAAGGAAGGGTCAACTTTACTCTTCATATGATGGTGAAGATATGGGGAATACTTAAAGTGCAAGAGGAAAGCTCATCTTCTATCTTTATTATTGGTTAACCATACCTCAATTAATTGATGTATAGGATGGCTGGCCATGAAGGAAAATGGAGGTCCCCCTTACTACAATAAGTGGGCAATTTATTTAAGTGCTCCTTAGTCAAATAAGTGGATGCATGGGAGAGATGAGGGAGATCATGGACTTTTTAAGTTTTTTCTTCATTTTTTATTCATTTATCTCTTCCCTTTATTGACTTTTGGATTCATTATAAAAACATGGTGAGATCTTTGCCCAAATATTTTGATGATTTGATACAATTTGGGATGTCATAAACTAATATTACATTGGTCAAAAATGTCATGGCTTTGAGATTGACTCAACTTAACTCAATTGTGTTGTGTTGGGTCAAGTGAGTTTTATTTGACCAACTGAGTTAGGATTGAGTTCAAGTCATGTCAAACCAACATTTGAAGTATTTGGGATTATTTGATTTAAATTGATTTGAGTTTGGTTTGGTTTAGACCTAAATTAACTCAATTTTACCTAAGTGAGTCAAATGCATTCAAATGACTTAATTGATCATTTGGACATTAATTGAGCTACAATCATGTTTTTGTGTGTTATTTAAAGTGAATGTGATTAGTTTTACTTTTAGGGATGATTTTAGTTTTGTCCCAAGGCAACTCAATTAGGTTAATTTGGGTTCACATGAGTCTATTGGCCAAATAGATTAAATTAGACCCAAGAAAAGGTTATATTAGATTTAATTATATGTTTAAAGTGATTTAGAGTGTTAAATTTAGATTAATTATAATTTAATATGACTTTGGCTCATTAGGATATATTTGAGTCTTTTTAGATTAAGTGATAGAATTAGCTAAATTAGGTGTCAATTGAATTCAAATTTGGGCTTGATTGAGTTAGTTTGATGATTTTAGGCCCTTAGAGAAGTTCAATTTGACTTGATTTTAACTTGATTTGACTTGAGCTCAATAGGGCCGATATGGGTTAATTTAGGTCAAATGACTTAATTATCCAACTTGAATTCCAATTGGATTTGGATTTATGTTTAACTAAGCTTGAAAACTAATTTTAAATTTTTAGATTGATTTAATTTTATGTAATTTTTATTTAATTTGAATTAGTTTGAATTTAGGTTGAATTGGACCAAAATAAGTTGATCAAGTTAAGCAACCCACTTGACCAAATGAGAAATCATTTGGATTTAGATTTTAGCTTAAATATGTTTCAACTTGAGCTTTGTTCAATTTCATTGAATTTAGAGGTGTTTGAATTGACCTATTTGGGCTAAGTTAAGTGTTGGTGGGGCCCACCAAGCTGACCTAGGTCTAATCTTAGAGTTTTGATTTCAATTTAGTTTTAGGGTTAATTTGGGGTAGATGTAGCTTTTTGTAAAGATAATTGTAAAGTTACTGTGGGAAAAGCAACTTTTAAAAAGTTATTGTAGGTGTGATAAATATTTTTTTAATAACTCTTATTCTGTGAAGTAGTTTTCCACCACATAACTTTTGAAAAGCGGAGAGTTAAAAAACTATAGATGCTTTTTAAAATACAAAGCAAACAAAAAGCTTCCTAAAATGCACCCTCAGATTCAAATTATATTTGTTTTAGATTTAAGTTTGGTGTTCACTTAGCCAAAAAAAGGTGTCTTAAGTGTCTTGGTGAGGAAATCCTTAATTTATAATTGGAATATTTTGCACTAAGAAGAGGATGGATGTTAGCCTCATTCAAAAATGAGGCCAGCAACCCTAAACCAAGGAACTAATAAAAATTTTTGTACTTCATCAAGTAGGTGAAAAAGTCTATAAGGCTTACTCTTTTTAGAATATAAGAAGAAACTTATGAAAAGAGAGGTTAGAGATTAGCTTTTTATTATGCACAGATTAGCACACAAAATGTTTCCTACCTAATCTCATATTAAAAATCCTTCATTCATGAGAGATCCTTGAAGAGAGGAAGTATTTTATTCAATATATTGTTCATTTTTTTCATCTTTAAATTTTGTTACATATTGTAAAGTACCAATAATTTATTAATTACAGTAGTTTAAATCATGATAAAAGTCTATTAATAATAGTTTTAGCCTAAGTGATGTAAGGTATGCCTTATAATAAGAGTGCAAATCCAAGTTGACGGATTTAGTTTGGAGTTGACTTGGGCTTGATATGTTTGTCTTGAATCTAATATGTATTATATGGATAATAATATATTATCCAAATCTTACTTGACTTGAACATGCCTAATCCAAACTAGACTCATCTTGCTTAATTGTTTGACAAGTCATGTAATTTTTTAGAATAAATTGACTCAATTAACCTGAATATGATTGCTTAATTAGCCAAACATAAACTTGCATAGTGAAACCCAAATAATAATTGCATCAATATTATGTTGACTTTGGGTTATTTGAGCAACCTAAATTGAGTCAAATAATAATCAATTCTATATGTATGACTTAAATATGATCAAGAAGTAATTGGATTAACAAGAGCCAATATGTTTTTATGGTAGGTTTAATTGAGTCAAATCATCTATTGAGACTTCTACTTTATAATCCAACTCTTTATAACCATTCTTTCACAACTTTATTTTTTTCCAAAATTGGATTAGAAAGATTATAGTCACATTTTAGATTAACACATTATTCATTAAAAAAATAACTACTATAGCTTTTTTGGTATGTTATGATTGCTTACTTGGATTCATAATAAGACATAAAGCCTACAAGTTGTAATGTTAAGTGACTAAAAATACATACACAAGTATAAGAGAAATAACTATGTTTCCTTCAAATATATAAAGGTAGAATCTTGGAAATTGAGTTAGAAAGATTATAGTAAGACATTTTAGATTAACACATTATTCATTAAAAAACAACTACTATAGCTTTTTTGGTATGTTATGATTGCTTACTTGGATTCATAATAGTACATAAATCCTACAAGTTGTAATGTTAAGTGACTAAAAATACATACACAAGTATAAGAGAAATAACTATGTTTCCTTCAAATATATAAAGGTAGAAACTTGGATATACATCCTCATTTATCTATGGTTGGCATATTTTTCAACATTTTTACAATTGTTTACTTGTATAAATCAACTTTCCTTTATAATGAACATAGAGGTATCAATTTGAATCAACAAGTTTGATTCGAGTTTAACTCAAATTTGAATTAATTTGAATAAATGGGACCCAAACTCAAGCAATTTATTAAACATGTCAAAAGTTTAACCTAAATTGGACCATCCCGCAACCTAATTAAATTGAACACGACCCAGGTGACCCATTTTAGCATGCATTCTAGTTTTAAAATGGATCAAAATATAGGAAAATTCAAATTCATAGCTCAAATTAGGTAAGTTTTAAGTTTAAGGGTTAAAATTAGGTCAAATTTGAGTTAGCGCGTCAATTTAGGTTGGCGGTTCACTTTGAACCCGACCTGAAGAACTAAATGGGTCAACTTCTTGAACTCTAATCCAACTTTTTTGGGTTCAGATTATGTCATGTCAAGACAATTTTGACACCCTTAGTATCATGATTATTATTTTAAAATTATTTTATATCATTAAAATAAAAGAGGACTGGGTAATCATTTTACTTTTTAATACCTTCTAATGTCCAAAGTGTTGATATCAAAAATATCAGTAGATCCTTCTTAAATATCAAACCTCAATTAAACCTAATCCATTAAGTTGAACATAGTGAAACTATATTAGGAAATAATATAGGAGGGCCATTTGTAGATCTTTCTATTTTATAGATTTAAATCTTGCTAGTTGTTAGGTTTCACTATTTGAGTTTAGCAATTCATTAATAAATGTAAGTATTAAACACTTCTATTATTATCATATTGGTTCAATTATTTGTAAGTGTGATGAAGGTAGCGACCATCCTTAAGCTTAATTTAGAGATTTTGAGTTTTGGTTGAGTTAGGGGTTCCCACCTATTCTTATATTATTTACTAAATGACTATCATACTTAACTAAATTGACCAATCACCTTAACAACTAAATTTTAGGTTGTTCATTATATAATAATAAACTAAATGATCACTAGAATCCTTTTGAAACATGCTTGGTTCACCTAAAGATCAATAAAATTTAATTGAGTTCTATTTGGGTTAAACTAAGGCCTAGATTAAGTCAACCATAAGAGCCTTAAAATTGATCACCTAAAATTGATCAATAAGTAAGTCCATATATTAAAATTAGTCTAATATAAATATTTGATCTAATTGACCTGCCCAAATGATTAATTGGGTGAATTTGATCAAGTTGGCCATGATCATCAAGATAGTTGGGCCAATTGAACATATAAGCTCCTTTAAGTTTTCTAAATATGGTCCAAGCTTTATAAATCCCAATTGCACTATGAATTAAGCCTAATTGACCAAAATGAGTAATTTTATTAACAATGCTTAATTCAACCCATATAGAGTTGGCCACTCCAAGTGAGCTAATTTAATTAAATGTAAGGGTGTCAATTCTAGTCAACATGTCATATTTGAATTGACCCAAATTTGATCTGACTTGAATAAGTGTGACATAAACTAACTTGTTTATTAAACAGGTAAAAAATTTCAACTCAAACCCAGCTCAACTTCAACTCAATTGACTAGAGCACAACTTGTGACTTATTTAAAAATGCATTTAAGGTTAAAATTGGATCAAATTAAGTTAATTTAGGTTTGTGTCAAGTTTTCAAGTCAAATTTGGTCAAATTTAAGTTGAAGGATAATTTTGGTTGATAGATCAACCTGAACTAGACTCAAAAAATTAAACGAACTGAATTCTTGGAACTAAATTTCACCCAAAAGTTAATTAGGTAAATTTAAATCTAGATTTATTTTTAGGATTGAGTTTGTGTTGAATAAATTTTTAACACCATTAGTTTAATTAGCCATATGATTTTTTGTGGCAAAGTAAGAGCACTATTGACCTCACTTTTGGAGCGAGGAAAGACTCATCTCTCCTTAGACATATGAATCTTCTAGACACCAGGATTTCTCTAGTCATAGGACACTTCTAGTGATTAGAGGAACACTAAACCCAAGCCTAGAGTCTTAAGAAGGCATACCCCAAGCCTAGGTCATACCCTAGGGTAAATAGGTCCAACCTACCCTATAACCTAAACCAAAACCCATGCTTGCCCATTCATCCAAAACCAAACCCAAGCCAACGCAATCAACCTTAATTGAATTGGGTTTCATATCCAAGATCCAAGCTGAATTAATTTAACCCTTACCCTAAACTAATTCCACCATCATCCTATGGATCAAGCCAAAATCCTATTCAATTGAAACCAATCCAATTGATTTCAATAAAAGTATTCCAACCTTTCAAACTTGTATTTTCAAACCCATTCAAGACTCACAATCAAGCCAATTGAACCCAACCTAGCCCATTTGACCTAAAGGGTCAAAATGAAATGAAATTAAATCCAAATCAACAATCAAAGCTATCAATCAATCCTAAACCCATCATTAAACACAATTCAAACTCTCAACTCATTTTGGTCCACTTGAACCAAAGTGACTTAAAGGACTCATTTGATCCAAACTCTAATCCCAAATTGGATTGAATCAACAATATCAACCTCTTCTATAATGATTTTGATCATCCTTGATTGACCAATTATAATCTATTGAGTCAAACCAAGCTAATTTGATCACTTGACCCAAGTTAACCTAATTAGTCTATATGAACCAAACATCATTCTAGACTCAATTGATTGAAACCAATACCTCCAATCAATCATAAATTGAGTATTAAATATAATTTGACCACCAATTGGATCAAACCAAGCTAATTTGATCACTTGACCCAAGTTGATCCAATTTGACCTAAATGGCCAAATTAGGCCAAATCGAATCCTAAATCAAATTGATTAAAACCAATGACTCAAATCAATAACAAATTGATTGTTGAACAAGATCCAACCTTCAATTGAACTCAATTTGAACAAGCCAACCCAATTGATCCATTTAGCCCAAATTGACCTAAATCATTCTCAAATCTAGATCAATTCAAATCAACAACTACAATCATTCTCAAATCATCATTTGAACATAACCCAAACTTCCACCCAAGCCAATTTGGTTAATTAGATCAAACTAATCAACTTAGCCCATTTGACCCATATGAGTCAAAACTAAATCCACTTCAAATTAAACCAAACCAATTGAACTAAAACACTCCAAATGATCAAATGAACTTAGCCAAACCATTAATTTGACCCAATTTGACCAATTGGTCAACCTAATCCAATTGAACCCAATTTGACCTATATGGGTCACATTGAGCCAAACCCATTCAAACCAAGCCCAAACCCAACCAAACTTGGCATGAACCATCTTTGGGTCACCATGGGTCAGGCCAAATGAACCCAACCCATGTTTGACCCAATTTAGGCCAGAACACATTGGGTAAACCCATCTAAATAAGACAAAATCCCCATTTAGATGATCATACCTGCCCACCAACCCTTGACAATCCCCTTTAAGCCATTTTGGACACATGGGCCACTAACTCACATGCCCAAAGCTTTTAGCCATGGGTCAAGTGAAGGTGAGCTAACCCATGCCTTCCCATTGGAGCACTTGGGAGAAGGTACACACCACCTGCCATTCCTCCACTCAAGACCCTCCACCTCCATCACTAACACCTGCCGCAAATACAAAAAAAGATGAATTGATCATAGATGTCGAATCAATTGGGGAGGAGGGTATACTCCTCCCCATCCAATTCAAACCATGTAGAGAGCTTCCTTAAGAGTTTACAAGCATCCCCAAAGCATATCCCCGGACCCTCTCATGTCCATATCACTAGTGAGAACTAACACAAGTGAAATTGAGCCCTCTGTCCATCCAACCCCACTCAAACCTTACCAAACATCAATTGACTTCTCCCACACCTTCCACATACTCAGGCAAGTTGAAACAAATCGATTCTTGATCGATTCGAGCATCGAAGACCGCTCATAGACTAACTCTGGTGACTATTGCTATGGCGTTTGGTTCACAGAGCTATCAATAGGGAGGCAACTCACGAGCATCTGAAATAAAGCTTCATCTCTTCAAGATTAAGCTACCTCAGTCATTGGACCATTGGTCTTGAGCTTCAACAAGGTAAATTCTAGCAAATCATAAAAAATCCAATAGGAGTTAGTCTTTTGTGAAAGATTTTACAATTTTGTGTCAATTTCACCATAGGATCTCCTTAGATCACTTCCCTAAATGTTTTGAGTCATTCTCGATGCCTCATAAGCTCACGAGCTGCGAAGAAAGGTGATGGTATCCGTCTTCATCTTTTGCCCAATTAGAATGGACGATTTAATTTAATTTGTTAGTTATTTCAATTTAATCCATTAGATATCACGGGATTAATGCCCGCCATCTGATCCAAGATCGGATGGAGGGGATGAACGCATCACCACCACTCATCCACCATGGGGATGATTTATCCCCGCACCACATGGAAAGTGATGCCACGCCGCTGTCATGAATGGGTTAGGGAGATTAATGATTAATATGATTAATCACTTAGAACTTCAAAAATCCAAAAAAAATAAAATAAACCCATTTTGGAAAGGGTAAATAGTGAAGAATTTAATAAAAATAAAATCCCTAATGTTTAAATAGTGAATAGTGCTTAATTAGGATTTGAAGTTTCTATTAATTACTTTAATTAAGTCTAATTACTTGGCCTATTAATCTCAAATTGGATGTGTTGATTCTTTAGGATGTCCTCTACCTCCCATAATTATTTTGAGATTTATTGGCTAGGTTATTAGGAGAATTTAGAATTTTAATTTTAATCACCCTCTTAAATCAATTTTATAATTATTAAAAATGCCAAACAGTAAAATTCCAATCATTAATGATGTTTAACCACTGATTAACAGGAAATGATGGGGAGAATGATTAAGACCTCTTTTCTAATTATTTTTTTCTAAATATATTTCATTTAAGAGGATTAATTAATGCTTAGGGTTTAATTAAGGATTAATTAAATGAAGTAATGATGAAATCAAATCAAATTGAAATGATAATTAGATGAGATAATCTCAATTGATTTTGTGGGTTTCTCTTTATGTGTTCAATAGAATAAAGACTCCCAAGAAAATTATGGTTAACGCATGGGTGTGAGAAAATCATGTAAGTACTTAATTAGACCCTTCTTTAATTTAATTAATATTTAATTATGAGCCTCATTACATTAGGTCCCTAAGTGCATTGCAATTTTAATTTCTCATTTGTATATCATTGGAGGCTCATGATTGAATGACTAATTAAATTAAAGAGACTTAGGAAAATATTATTTGATTAAACATTTGAACTTGATCAATCCATAAAATTTATTTAATTACCTTTCCTTAACACAATAAATCACTCACATGGGAGGGAGCAAAATAGTGAATGTTATTTCTCCTCTTAAGTTTAATAATTTAAACATAAACATCAAATTCCATGAGAAGCTTTGATTGATTTTAAATGATTTTATTTAATATCATTTTCCTTAGGAATTAATGTAGTTGAATGGATTATGTGGAAGAATTCAATTATATCTTTTCAATCATTATAAATTTTGCATGTCATTTGATATCATCCATTCATGTTTTCAAATAAAAGAATCAATTGAATTTAATTATGTGTAAGTTGCATGTGTTGGATTAATCATATTATATGTGTGGCTATTATCACTAATAAATTTTAAAACTATTTTCAAAATTATAAATAAATATTTGAATTGATGTTGGCTATGAATATTCTAAATGATTTATATTTGTTTATAGCTTAAACATTTAAAGTATTATTTTATTTTCATGATTCATGTGTATATTTATATATGCTTGAATGTTAGTAAGTATATAGCATGGACATCTCGAGAATATGAGGCTTTAAGTATCCCCACGGAAGTCTTAGATTACCTCACTTTCCTGGCTAATAATGATGTGTACTTACTTGATTTCATTATTATGTATACATGTATTGAAATTTGGATAGAACTTTACTTTACATGAGTAAATAATTCACTAAAACATAATGTTTTGCATGATTTTCATTCTCATGTTTGTGTATACATTCATATGTATTTAAGATAGCAAGTATATAGTCTGGACATTCCAAGAATACGAGGCTTTAAGTAACTGGAAGGAGGTTTTAGATTATTTCACTTCCTTGGTTTAAACAACGACACATACTTGCTTAAATCTTTAATACACGTGTTTGTGTATTTAACTAAAGAATGAAAATTTCTCTTTTATATCGAAGTATATGCATTCATAATCATTTAAGTGTTCCAAAATACATTGCATGTATAGGTATTCTATCTTCAAAATCATATGCATGTTATTAATGATGAAGAGGAATGGTGTGACATCATCTATGTGATAGCAATTCATTTAATCTTAAGATGACTTTCATGTTGAATAAAATCCTTTAAGATTAACCTAAATATAAGATTAATAAAAATGCCTAATAAACCATTCACTAAGAGAAACCAAGTCATAATAACATGCCTTTAGAAAATATTTTAAGATAGAGATGAAAGGAGTTAAGCCTTTTTCTTTTCTTTACAATACTTAGATGCTAAGTGAATACCAAATAAAATAAAAGAAAATACAAATTAAAATCCACCAATCCTCTAAATAACTTAAATTGAAACCACCCTTCATGTTTAAATCAAATAATTCCAAACTTAGATAATTATAACTCTAAAGCCTAGCTAAGACATATCACACTAAGCCTAAGCACACACATTAGAATGCCAAGTCACTACTTCTAGCTCTAAGTTAGGATGACATATGATATGATATTGTGTTTTGTTTTGTGATGTGATATTTTAGACTAGATGTTAGGACTATTGTGTGTAGACTGGATTTTGGACCATTATTAGCTTAATGGTATTTTCTATAGGGGATTATGCTAAAGGGGTCGTTGAAATAAAAATAAATATAATTGCCTTTGCTTGCTGGTTGCTTATACCCCTTTGCATAATCTATATTAGGACGGGTGGGCTTGGTTACCCATGTGTGTGGTTCTAAGTCCAAATTATAAAATATAATTGCTTGGGTTTGTATGAATGTTTGGCTAACTTTTATCTTACAAGTGTAGTTAATTTTTACTTTTCATAAATATGTCATTTTTGTAATAGGAATTAAGATTAGTGCTATGGGATTTATGATAAGCAGTGGCTAGAAGGCAAAGTCTTGGGAGGCCTTATGAAGCCTTGGAGTGCAATCAAATCAAAAGGAAGAAACGATGAAGAATGAAGAACCCCATAAAATTTAATTCAATTATAATTGTAGAATTTTATTATAATTGGTTATAGGGTAGAGCTGCTATGAAATCTTTCTCTTTTGAGGTGGCGATACCCTGACCGCCTTTTATTCTTTTTCGATAATCTAGGAATGTTTGATTGTGTTTTAAATTGAGCAATAGAAATTGCATGTTCTTCATAGGTTTCTTAAGCGATGTTTGAATGTGTGGCTCGGTAGGCTCTCAGGACAAAATTAATTTTTCTTACCCCATTAATGACTCAAAATTAAATTTTAAAAAAACTCATAACCTCACTTTAAAGCATAGGTTATAAATCAAGATAATTAAAAGATTTAGCAACCCTTTAGCTGAATTATGTATGATCTAATATCATGCATATAATCATTCTTCTTTCTTAAAAAAAGAGGGTCTCCACTCTTGCATGATAGGGGAATGCTTGACCTGTGTGGGCATCCCTTGCAATGGAGAACACCTCCTTCTGCTGATTTATCCAACAACTCTATTTTATCATGCATTTAGGCATAATTATCCCAAACTTTTATCCAAATAAATGTGTCAAAATAATATAAAACTTATAAATTATGTATTTTAGTCTTATTCATCTCTTCATAGCAGTCATGATCTAGTCTCTTAGGGAGTTAGTTTAGGACTCTAATTTTCCTTCTTAATTAAATAACAACCTAGCTATCTTGGAATTTCATAAGATTGGCCTACAAGGTTTTGAAGCGTAGGTGGTGTTAGCTGGCAAACACTTCAGGTGGTTGTAAGTCTAGTAAAGATGGGTTTTTTCTCCTTGTGGAGGGAAATCATTATATCCTCATTTCAGCTTAGACATAGGTCAAGATTTTAGCTCGTGCTAAAGCATCCTAGACGTAAGATCCAAGGTTGCTTATTTCCTTCAAGCTACAAGTGCAAATCCTCACCTCTTAGGCATTTCCACAATCTTGTGTTGATGGATTATAAGCCCGAATATTCTAATAAAATTTCAATTCAAACAAGAATAAACTATCTCTTTCAAACACATAAAGCCTTACCTTAGGGTAGTCTGGAGTGCTCAATAGGCTTACTTGTATCATGAGTGCTCCCTACTTATCTTCCTTTGGGATCCAAAAATAAGTCTTTTCAAATTGAACATTCCCACTTAATTTTTCCAAAAATATCCAATCCTTTGATAGTCTAACCTGAAATTTTGGAGATGTTAATTGACTACTTTAATCGAGAGTTTTCTCAGAAAGTTCATACTTCCTATGATACAATTAGCTATGGAGGATTACTTCTATTAAGAATTAAAGAACTTGACATAAAATAAACTCTACTTTACTTTTTCATGTAAAGTAGGGGAAAGATCTCTGGTATATACGAAGACTCATCTGCTTTAGGAGTCTTTATTACATGATTAGGTCTATTGTAGGGTAATATTTTTTTCTTTTGAGATAGTATATCATATCTAAAGGTCGTACCCGATCACTTCAATAAGTACCCCCTAAGATCTAGGGTGTCCACATGACTCCAAATTAAAATATCACAAGCACCCATGTTTATAAAAGAATTAAACCCAATAAACCCTTGAGAGTTATTTTAGCCTTAGTTTTGGAAATATATTACTAGTTCAACATAACTCAATTTGACTACTTCAAGGAAGTCAAATTAACCAAATAGGTCAGTATATCTCATTTTTATCAAGTGGAATAAAATGTATTTTTATCCAAATTCTCATATTATTGGATAATTAATTTTACAATATCCATTTATAAATTCTGTATGTCCCCTCCCTAGTTAATTGTCTAAGCCATATGTGAATTTGCTTGGAATATGATTGAGCTCATATTCTCTAAGCTAAAAAAAATTAGATATGTATATAATACGTTTTCCAATATATATCTATAAATGATAGAAAGCATAATTGCTTTGGCTAAAGAGGTCTCATAGACTACGATCAAAGAAGAGATATAAAATTCTATACTATTTTAAATAGACAAAAAATGATATAGGCTTAATCTTTTTATAATATAATAAGAAGCCTATGAAAATAGACGTTAGAGAATATTTTCCTCTTATGCACTCATTAGCATAGAAAAATTATCCTTGAAAATCTCTCCCTGAGAGAAAGGCCTTTAAAAATATGATGTATTTATATTCAATATATTGCTCTTTTTTTTAAAAAAAAAATTGTTACATATTTTAAATTAGTTTTTTTTCCATCACTTTACTTTTAGTTTAGAGCATGATAAAATTCTGTTAGTAATAGTTTTAATCTAGGTGATGAAAGGCATGGTTTATAATAAGGGTGTAAATTCAGATTGAAGAATTTGGTTCAAGTCCCTCGAATCTAACTCGTTTCTTATGTGGATGAAAATATTTTAGCGAAACATAACTTGACATGGATTTACCTAATCTAAATCAAACTCATCTAACCCATATATTATATGGATCATGCAACTTTTGGAAATAAATTTACCAAATTAACATCTAATTGTTTAACATAATTAATCAGATTTGAACATGCCTAACTAAAGTTTAAATAGCAATCAAATCAATATTAAGTTGATTTTAGGTTATTCAAGAGATCTAAATTGACCAAAATGATATTCAGGTCTACATGCATGGCATGAACCTTATCATAAAAACAAACACGTTAATCCATGTCCAAATTTTTTGAGTTAGATTTAGATTGATTTATAGAATCATTTGGTAGACTTCTACTCTATAATGCACCTCCAATTATATGTATCCCTCATCATCAATTTGACTTTCAAAGTCTATTTTTTTAATTGGGTTAGAAAGATTATGATTAGACACAATATATTATTATTTTAGATTATTGTAAGTTGTGATAGCTTTTTGGGATTCACAATAGTCAATAAAGCGTAAAAGTTTGATTCTAAGCGTATGAAAATGCATAAACTAAGTACCAGTGAAACTACAAAATTGGAAATACTTGAAAAGCTGGAAGGGTACCCAAATGATATCCATCTTCTAGTTCCAAGGAAATTAAAGACTCATACATTAGTCTATTACAAATGGAGAATGCTTGTTAAAATAAAGGCTCATTGGTTAACTTCCTCTGACGATGATCTCAAGTTTCTTTATTTTTTAATCAAAGAAAGGAGAAGCTCCAATAGCATTAGGGAGCTCCTTAACAAGGGAATCTTAAATGATCGATTCTATTGTCGAGGAAATTTGTACTATTCAACACTCTTTAATAGCAAATCCTCGACTCTTCATATTGATCTCCCTATTGAGAATTCTCTCTCAGATTCTATTTTGGAGGATATTAGTGATCAACAAATTAAAGAAGCTCTAAACAAGATAAGTGAGAATAAAGCCCAATGGCTTTAATTCCAAATTTTTCTGCTTCTTGGGATGTTACTTGGAAGAACTTTTTTTAAACGCAAGACACTATTTTTTTTCAAAACTCAGAAGCTTCCGAATTGGTTGAAACATTCCCTGATTACCTTAATTCCTAAAGTTAAACACTCCAATTCAATATCTGACTATAGACCTATATCACTTTGCAACACCTTTATAAAGTCATAGCCAAGGTTCTTGCTTAGACTTAAGAAGGTTCTTCCTTATTTGATTAATTCAGCCCAATCTGCATTTATTAAAGGAAGGGATATTTTAGATAATATTACTATGGCTCACGAAATTTGTAACGAGTTGTTCCATAATAATTCTCAAGGAAGTTTTCTTGCTAAACTAGATCTCAGGAAGGCTTTTGACTCTATCAATCGGGGGGCTCTTCTGCATAGGCTTCACTCAATTGGTTTCCCCCCAAGATTTATCAATTGGGTGAAGGCATGTATTACAGATATCCCATTCTCAGTTACTCTAAATGGGGAAATTAAAGGTTATTTTTCTTCAAAACATGGACTTAGACAAGGCTGCCCTTTATCTCCCTTCCTTTTCACCTTAGCCATTGACACCTTCTCTTGTTTGATTGATAGAGGTCAATTTAATTTAGGTATAGACCTCTCGGACATGCAAAATTTCTCATTTGCTTTTGCATGATCTTCTTATGACTAGTGCTGCTGACAGCCATTCTGTGGGTTCTCTGAAATTGTGCCTTGAGAGCTTAAAAAAGTACATTGGACTTGTTGTTAATCTTGACAAATCTCTTATTTGTTTCTCTAAAGGCTCTAGGAGGTGGAAAGTCTTGATTCTTAATATTACTCAGTACTTTTCCCAATCAAATATTTGGGCCTTCCCCTTACTTTGGGATCTCCTAAATTAATGAATATCTCTATCTTATTTGACAAACTTCAAAGATGGCTTGCTGGATGGAAATGTAAATTTTTGTCTCTTGAAGGAAGGCTGCAATTACTTAGATCCTCGGTTAACAACTTGATTTCATACTGGTTTAGATCTATGATGATTCCTAAAGGTGTTTTAAAGCGCATATACTCTCTCACTTCAAGCTTTTTCTATCATAATGGGGAATCCAATAAATTGACTACTATCTCTTGGGACAAAACCTCCCGACCCAAGGAAAAAGGGGGAATTGGAATTCTCTCGGCATTCTCCCTTAATTCATTATGTAAGATCAAAACTATGTGGAAGACCCTTAAGCAGGATTCTCTTTTTGCAATTTGGTGTAAACAGAAATATGATCTATTTGGGGAAATTCCATTCACAGAGTTTCCCCTATGTGGAAGGAAATGAAACTATATGCAAACCATTATCGTGATAAAATATCCTACCACATAGGGGATGGCAATACATTTTCTCTTCTCTATGATCCTTGGTGTGATAAAAAAACAATGGCTAAATCATTGGAGTCTAATGACCAAAATTTCCAGTTTTTTTCTACTGATGCTAAGCTCAGTTCTTTTATTATGGAGGGCCATTGGAGAATGCCTAGATTGCTTGCCGATGAATTTCCACTGCTATTTGCTACTATTGAATCTATTACTATTGCAGGAGGTGAGGATTGGATTGCTTGGGAATCAAATAGAACTCCCACAACTCGTGATTTTAAAGGGGTCCTCTTTGAAAATTTGCCTTCTGTTAATTGGTTTAAGGGTATTTGGTTTCAAGGATGTGTTGTAAATTAGTCTATCTATTGTTGGATGGCTTATCTAGGGGGGTTAAAGACATCTGATATGCTTATTAAAAGAGGGCTAGGTATACATACTACTTGCTGTTTTTGTCTTAGAGAATCTGAATCTCACTCTCACCTCTTCTTTGAGTGTCCCTTCTCTATACATCTGATAAGAAGTATCCTTCCTAATGGCAATTTTTTTTTTACTGCAATCAACATTACAACAAGTTTTGAATAGTTTGGAACCTAAGGTGCACAAAATCATCAAAAGGCTTCATTATTTATCAACTGCGGTTTTAGTTTACTGCATATGGAGAGAAAGAAATAAAAGAATCATCACTTCCTCTGCTTCTCCCCTTACTGTTTTAATTGATCAAATCAAGGATCGAATTGCATTTAAAGTTTAGATGGAAGGTCAAGGACTCTTGGCCTGCTAGTGTGTTACATATAATTTCGGGTTGGAGGAACAAGATTAACTAGTATCTGCTATGCTTCTTGTTGTTTGTCATTTTGATATTCGGTGTGTTCGTATTGGGAAGCTGGACGATGATGACTCACAAGTTTACCAAATAGGTATTTGGTTGTTTGTCACAGCTTGGAAGCACATCACAGAAACCTTGGTTGGAGTTCTGCCCTTTCACCAACTGGATGGCTCTGAAAGGTACCGCTGTCTTGCCTTGGATGCTTCGGTTGGAGTTTTCTAGTTCTGATCATGAGTCCAGAGTTAATATTTAACACTTATCATTTGCTTTGGATGTTTTGGGTGCTGAGCATTATCTTGTATGAAAGCTTGTTGGTCTAGCACCGGTTTTTGGGAAGAGTTGTAATTAGCTCTTCCTTTTCTGTGTCTGTTCTGTCTATTCCTTTTATGTTCTTGTATCATTTTTGTTGTTTTCCATTGTAACCTTGTATTTATCTTTTTCATTTGGAATATATTGAGCTAAGGCTCTCAAATTCTTCCAAAAAAAAAAACTACAAAATTTCCTTCAATCATGTAGCGAATGGCACATGCATCTTCCTTTATTTATGATTAGCAAATTTTTCTACATTTTACAATATTTTACTGAATATATTAACTTTCCTTTGCTAAGAAGAATATAAGGTTCTTATTGAGGAAGAAAAATATTATTATTCGAACAATTATATCGTAATTTTTTAAAAATATTTAAACAAATTTAATCGTAAACACACAACATATGTCCAAGAGATTAAATCTAAAACCTCTTAATTTTAATGCTTCATTGCTATCATAGCCTTTTTTTTTTTTGCAATGATTAGAATCACTGATAAAGAAACTCTTTGAAAATATCAACTCAAAAAAGAAGTTGCCTAGATCTTGGTGAGCATATTTTTTTTTTATTTTTTATTTTTATAACGAGGTGTACACCCCTAATCCCACCCACTACGTGTCTTCTGCATGACTAATCCGAGCAGCAACCAGCCCAGTAACCTATCAGATATAATAAGATTTGAAAGACTAACTTGGTCAAGACCACAAAAAATTTTGCTCAGAAGCAAGCCCACCATGATTATAAGCATGTTTAGGATTGTAGTTGAGCTAAGCTGAGTCGAGTACTTATCATGGTGGCTTAATTTGGCCATTTAAAAATTATTCATATTAAATTCGAGTTTAAGCCGAGCTTTTATATAGATGTTCAAACTTGATTTATTTAATTCTCTATGTTCAAGCTTGACTTATTTGAATTAATCAAATGAATATTTAATCGAGTAATTGAACAAACTTTAAATTAGAGAAAAGTGGCAAAACCTCAACCATCCAAGAATCACATATAGCAATAGAGAGTAGTGAGTAGAGAGTAGAGAGCATAGAGCATATAGGACTCTGAGTGAATCATAAGAAAAATGGCTCGAGTCTTAATGCTAAGATTTTAGCTTCACTTCATCTTGGTAGCAGATTTGGTAACTTTGGCACCAGTGGGATCCTTTTCTCTATGATCTTGAGAACACAAACAATCACGATTTTCCTCATGAATCAAGTGAGAGGGATGGAGTGCTTAGCGAAAGTCGAAGAGGATGAGGGAACAGAAGTCAGTAAGATGGAAAAGAGTTTAGAGATCGTAGGAATGAAGTTGATTTATGGCTAAGTGAAAATTAATCTATTTCTTTTAATGGGCAAGTGGCGCTTAGCATGATGAAATGGTGTATTGAAGTAAATTATAATACATTTTTATTAAATATAACTTATTTTTTAGATAATATATGAGTTATCACCAAGCTTAATATCAAGCATTTAACAAGTTATTTATCGAAAAATAAATAAATTTATTTGAGAATATAAACAAATAAATTTGATCATATTCATGCTTGGTTCATTTAATCTTCGAGCTTCTAAAAAATATTTATTCTTATTTATTTATTAATTTAAACAAATATGAACGACTATTAATTAAAGTGAGTTCAAGTAATTTTACGGGTACATTTGTTCATTTACAACTTTAAATTTGTGCTTATCAAATCGATCAATTCAGCATGACCAATATATATATATATATATATATATATATATATATATATATATATATATATATATATATATATATATATATATATATATATATATATATATATATATATACTACAATTAAACTTTTAAATATCGTAATACACTAATTAATTTTTATTTTGCATGAATTAAATAATTCCTAATAATTTAATTTATTTTCACTTGAGAATACATATACTCAATTCTTCGTAGTTCAATATCATTTAGTGTATTTCTATAAAAATTATTTATTTGTATTTGCAAAACAACTTTAAAACTCAGTTTAATTGTGCAATAATATCATTGTGAGCATGGGTTATGCAAATAGTGAATCAAGAATAAAAATAATAAAGCAAAAACAAACAATTGTTTTTCTTTAAATTTATTCTTTTTATTGTTTTTCTATTGTTTTTCTTTTATTTTTAATTTTTTATGTAGGTGCTTACATGCAGTACAAATGGCAATCATTGGCCTCAAATCATTTTTTCCATGCGCAAATGTACTTTGCCGGCTTGCTAAGTTAGAAAGGGTGGGGTTTTCCTTCTGCAGCTTCAGATTAAAGAATAGTGGAGCTAAGAAGGGTTCCAAAAAAAAGGCCCACTAGTAGACAAAGCAAGAGGGAGTTTACACAAGAGAATTATTATGAACAAGATTCAAAACTCTCAAATAGGTAATTTATTAGTCAGCAATTGATAAGCAATAATCACGTACATATAAAATATCTTAAGTCAATTCATTTAATGATAAATTGAGTTCAACAGTGCATTGTGGGTTGCAAAAATTCAAGCTCGGCATCTCTATGAACAGAATTTTGATTTGTAGGGGAAAATTTAAAAAAGAAGATGAAATTGAATGTAAGACATAACTCGGAGATTTAGCTTTTATTTAGTGAGGATTTCAGATCTAGTTCTATATTTCTTATAGGAGTAAACATCTATAGTTAATTACTTTTTTAATGATGAGAGAAAACTTTCGATTAAAGCAAATCATTAGATCACTAATAACTTAGTGTATTGTAACAACGAATGAGGTTAAAAATTTAAGAAAATTTTTATTTAACTTAAAGTGTATGGTTGGAGAAATGATGACGTGCCTGATTAGGATCTCATGGTTTCGTCATCCTGAGCTTTCATAATCCTTGGTCTATTTCAAGAAGGTAGTCAACCAAACCTAATTGAAGGATTCTTCTCGATAGCATGGTTGCTTCGTTCAGGATAACCCTTTAGATCTGAGTTGATGTTTGTCTAATGAGGTAATTTTAAGTCCACACTAGTTAACAAAGGACTTTATGCTTTATTAAATACACCCTATGGTTTACAACTCGAGTAAAAAAAGATATTTGTGAATATATGCTGAGCCGTGACGTAATATAATCAATTTTAATACCACCTATAAAGTTGTATCTTAATCCCACTTTTTTGTGATGCCATTTGACGGCAAAATCATGCAAAAAGAGGACAAGGTTCATATTCTTATTGGTATGTAATTATTTGAGAGTGAACATAGAATAGATGAATCAAGAGCTATCTATTCCATTTAATTAGAATAGATGATCGTGGTCTAGTCAAGTTTTAAATCTTCTTTCCTCCTTTTAAAAATAGGGGATAAATTTTAATAGTTTGATTTTTGATAAAAAAAAGCTCAGGATCAAACTATATTAGTATCATTACTCATTAAATAAAGTGCAGCCTAGTGAGCTCTTGTCATGTGTGAAGTGTGGCTAATGGGTTACCTCATGTTAAATAGATAAATAGTGATTAAAAATTAACCAATAATATCAAAAATTTTAAAAAATTATAAAAAAATTAAAATACAAATAACCCCATTCTCGAACCAACATTCATAGAGTGGTCTAAGAGTTCTATATTTTATTGGATATTTTGAGATTAATTATAGTTTAAATAGAAATCATATTTTTAAATATAATATTAAAATACACATATAGATGATTTAAAATTTTTAAGGAATATTCCTACTATCATTCCCTAAATGTAAAATTTTTATGGCATTTGAATAAATGAGTAATAAATGATTAATTTTGAACCCGAAATAATAACAAAAAGGTCTTTTATAGTCATCCTATTCTTCCTTATTTACAAATCAACCACTTTCATTCTTGATTTTTTAAATTGACAATCAAATAATGAAATTCATAGCAAATGCCCAAATAATGAAATTCATAACAAATGCCCAACCTGTATTTTTTTTATTTTTGTAAAATTCTCAATAATTTGAATATGACACAAAAATATATGAGTCTAATAGTTTAAAAAAAAAGTAATTAAATTATAAATACATATATATTAGATGATTAATTTGTAAATGTACCTAATGAAAATCACTTAATAATCCATTTTGAAATTATAAAAATCACTAAAAAAATTATCGTAAAGGATAAAGAAACCTCATCAATATAAAAAAAAACTAAAGAAAAATGATTAATCTCTGTAATTTTGACTTAATCACAAAAATCCATAATTTATGATTAATTAGGCCTTAATTAATTTATTAAATTAGCTATAATTTTTAAAATTCAAAATAAATTAGATAATAATCCAAAAAAGCAAATAACTTTTTTGTGCTCAGATAATAAAGAGAAATTTAATGAAAGTAAAAGCCCCAGTTAATGTTGTATATTTTGAGTGTAATTTTAATATAATTAGAAATCTTATTTTTATAATTAGTCATAAAATGTTAAAAATTTTATGATATGCATGTCATAATTTAGCTCTGTGATATTTCTCAAAAGTTTTGGACTTGTATTTATGAGTTATCAACTTATTATGATTAAAGTAAAAAAATTAATTAAATAAATAATTAAAAAAATTAAAAAATTATTCCTTAATGGTCAAAATCACTTAATGAATATAGAGGTTAAAACTAATTTCAACTTAATATATGTATTTATCTCCATATAAAAGTTAAATTAATTACCTTTTAACTTTGAAATTCATAATAAATAAATCAAGTTCATATAAATGACTAATTTTTTCTTATAAACCTGAGTGTTTGAAAAAAAATATTATGAACCTGAGTGTTTGGGCTATAAGGTGTGTCTAGCTAACACATAATTTGCAAGTGTAGTTAGATTTACTTTTCTTATTTTTAATATAAATTTTGCATTAGGAATTAGGATTAGTGTTATGGGGGACTAAAGATGAACATTGGCCAGAAGGCATAGTCCTAGGGTGCCATGTGATGCCTTGAAGCCTACTGAATTAAAGGAGAAAAGATATGAAGAAATGAAGGAGGCATGAAGACTTGAAGATTTGAAGACCCCTCATAGCATTTATCATTTGTAAATTGTAATTATTCTTTCATATTTCGAGTTGTATAAGGGTAGAGCTCAACTACCCATCTTCTCTTTTTGGGTTGTACCGCTGTACCCAACCGCACCGGTATATTATTCTTTTACGTTAGATTTATAAAATTGATTGATGTTATGTTTAAATTTAAGCAATAGAAATAACATGCCTTTTATAGTTTTTTTTATGAATGATGTCTTAATGTGTGGCCTGGATGCGATTAGGCTCTTAGAGAAAAATTAATTTTTCTACCTCAACTACAACTCATAACCAAAGTTTTAAATAGTTCATAACATCATATAAAGCTTAAGCATTAAATCAAGATAATTAAAAGATTTAGCAATCCCTTAGCTAAATGTTGTATGCCTCACACCATGCATGTCATATTATATCACTTTTGCAAAATGAGGGCCTCCATCCTTACACATATGGGAACCGATTGACCTGTGAGAGCAACTCGTACTGACGAAGCTTCACCCTCTTCTCTCTTGATTTAGCCCATAACTCATTTTAACATGCATTTAGATATATAAAAAATCCTATGACCTTTGTCAAAATAAATTGTCAAAATCAAATAAAATTAAAAATATTTGCTTTAGAGTAAGTCATTGATCATACCACTCATGCTCTAATTTCTTAGAGAGTGGGTTTAAGTACTTTAATTTCTTTCTAAATAATAATAAACCAACTATTTTGCTAAATCATATGACTTACCTACATGGTTTCAAAGTGTAAGAGGTGTTAGCTGGCTGCCACTCTTGACGGTTATAAGTCTAATAGTCGGGTGGTTTACTCTCTCTTGTGAAGGTAAACTATATACCCACTTTCGGTTAGATTTAAGTCATGTCTTGGCTTATGTCTAAGCTCCCTAGATTTAGGATATGAGGTTACTATTTTCTTTGGGCTACAAGTACAAAGTCTCACCTCTTAGGCATTTTCATAATATTATATTGTTGGATTATAACCCCTAGTAATTTAATAAAATTTCAACTCAAACAAATTAATTCCTTTTAATTTCAAATATATAAGGCCCAACCATAGGATAGATTGGAATGCTCACTATGTTTCCTAATATCTTGAGCATTCCCTACTCATGTCCTTTGGATTTTATAATAAGTCTTCTCCTTTTGATCTTTCTCATTTGATTTTCCAAACATAGCTAATTTATTGATAGTCTAGCCCTTGAAATCTTTGGAGATAATAATTGCCTACTTTAATTGAGAGTATTCCTAAGAAATTTCCTTTCCTTAAGATGTAATAAACTATGGGGGCTTGCCCCCCATAGGGAACTTTAGAACCCTGTTTAATATAAATCCTATTTTATTCATCTATGTAAAGTAGGGAAAAAATCTCTGGTATATTCGAAGACTCATCATGCCTTAGGAGTCCTGATTAAGTGATTAGGTCCATTAAAGGGTAATGCCTCTATCTTTCGAGATAGTACATCATACCTTAATGTCATGCCCGATCACTTCAATAAATACTCCCTCAAATCTGTGTGGTGTCCCCCATACACATTCCAAAAATAAACACCACAACAGGGATTTGTCTCTTTAATATGATGCTATCTTAGTCGTTGGATCGTCGATCTTGAGCTCTAGTGAGGGAAATTCTAGCGAACCATAGAAAAGTCCATTACATGTTCATTTTATGTGAAAGAAAGTGGGATTTCATGTGATTTCCACCATAGGATCTCCTTAGATCTTCTCCCTACACATTTTGGACTCAATCTTGACATCTTATGAGCTCCGACGAGCTCAGATTGAGCGAAGGAGGATGGACGGTGTCCGTCTTCCATCGCTTGGTGGACGACGAATCACCGGTTGTCCGTTCTACATGATTAGAATGGACGGCCATGATTTAATCTGTTAGAAAATTTGATTTAATTGATTAGAGATCACAGGATTAATTCCCATTGTTCAATCTAAGATCAGACGATGGGGATGAAATCACATCTACCGCCACTAACTACATCATGGGGACGTAATTTAAATAGCTATCCCATGGCACCACATGGAAAGTGATGCTACATCAGCTCTCGCTTGGCACGGATGGGTTAAGAGGTTAATTAGGTGATTAAAATATAATTAATTAGCCAGAATGTCAAAAATTCATAACTAATTATAGAAAAATTTTAAAAATATGAGTAAACCCATTTTATAAAGGGTAAACATAAGTGAATTTAACAAAAATAAAATCTATAAGGTTTGATTAATGAATAGTGCTAAATTAAGTAATTAAAGGTGATTAATCACTATTTACAGTGAAATAAGGAGGGGGAATGATTTGAACCTCTTTTCTAATTATTTCCCTAAATCTATTTCAATAAGAAGGTTAATTAATTCATAACTTAATTAAGAATTAACTTGGGAATTTAATGATGAAATTAAAACAAATTGAAATGATAATTAGATCAGATAATCCAATCTCAATTCATGGGTTCCTCTTTATGAGTTTAATAACGTAATGACCTTTAAGGAACATATGATTAACCCATGGGTGTGGAAAAACTATATAAGTACTTAATTAAACCTTTTCTTAATCTAACTAACTCTTAAGAATGAGCCTAATTGCATTTGGTCCCTTTAGGAGCATTCCAAATTTTAATATCTCATTTGCATATCATTGGAGGCTTATGATTAAGTAGATAATTAAATTAAGGAACAATATGAAAGAGAAATTGAATGAATTGCTTAATAGTTTAAACTTAATTAATCCATAAAATTCACTTAATTACTCTTCCTTAAACACATTAAGTCACTAACATGGGATGAGGGTAAAATAGCAAATATCATTGCTCCTCTTCAAATTTAATAATTCAAATCTGAAATCCAATCTCATAATAACTTTGGTTAACCTTAAATGATTTTATTTAACTTGATTGTCCTTAGAAATTAATGTGGTTGAATTTATTATGTGGCAATGTTTATTTATTCCTTTCAATCATTATAAATTGGTATGCCATTTGATATCATCCATTCATATTTTCAAATAAAAGAATCAATTAAATTTATTTATGTGTAGGTTGCATGTGTTTGATTAATCCTATTATATGTGTGGCTATTATCACTAATAAATTTCAAAATATTTTCAAAATTATAAATGAAGATTTAAATTGATGCTAGTTATGAATATTGTATGTGATTTACATTTTCTTATAGCTTAAATGTGTTAAAGTATTATTTTATTTTTATGGTTCATGTATATGTTTACATATATTTGAATGTTAGTAAATATATAGTATGGACATCTTGAAAATATGAGGCTTTAAGTAGCCCCAAGAAGGTTTTAGATTGCCTCACTTCCTGGTTTAAACAACACATACTTACTTAATTTCATTCACATGTATACATTAGAATTTGGATAAAACTTTACTTTACATGAATAAGTAAACTTGTTAACATAGGGCTTTAAGTAGCATCAATGAGGTCATAAATTATCTCACTTCCCTGGTTTAAATAATGTCATGTACTTGCATAAATCTTTAATACATGTGTATGTGTATGTGTATTTGACTAAAGAATAAAATTCTTATTTTCTACCAAAAGTATATACATTCATAATCATTTAAGTGTGCCAAAATATATTGCATGTATAGATATGCTAACTCCAAAATCATATGTATGCTATTGATGATGAAGAGGAATAATATAACATTATTTATGTGATAGTAATTCAATTTCATTCATCTTAAGGTGCCTCTCATATTTGAATAGGATCCCTTAAGATTAACCCAAACTTAAGATTAATAAAATATTTAATAAATTATTCACTAAAAGAATCCAAGTTATAATATTATGCTTTAGAAAAATGACTTAAAATAGGGATGAATGGAGTTAAATCCCCTTTCCTTTCTTTATAACAATTAGATGTTAAGTAAATATCAAATGGAACAAAAGAAAAATACAAAATAAAACTCACAAATCCTTTTAGTAACTTGAAATGAAACCACCTCTCATGTTTAATTTAAACAATTCCAAATCTTAGACAATTATAACTCTAAAGCCCAGTAAGACATACCACACTAAGCTTAAGCATACACATTAGAATACTAAGTCACCACTTCTAGAACTAACTTAGGATGATGTATGTTGTGATGTTATTTTTTTATTTTATAATGTAATATTTTAGACTAGATGTTAGGATTACTTAAACATAGATTGAATGTTAGGTTGCTATTAGCTTAATGATATTTTCTGCAAGGGATTATGTTAAAGGGATTGCTGAAAATAAAATAAATATAAATAATTTTTCTTGAAGGTTGCTTATACCCCCTTTGCGTAATCCATATTAGGATGGGTGAGCTTGGTTACTCATGTGCAGGGTGCTAAGTCTAAACTATAGAATATAACTACTTGCTTGGATTTGTATGGATGTTTAGCTAACATCTATTTTGTAGGTATAGATAGATTTCATTTTTTTCAATATTATATAACTTTATAATAGGAATTAGGATTAGTGCTATGGGATTTAGGATGAGCAGTGGCTAGAATGCAAAGTCTTGGGAGGCCCTATGAAGCATTGGAACACAATCAAATCAAAGAGGAAGAAAGAAGATGAAGAATGAAGACCCCATAACATCTAATTTCAAGTGTAATTGAACTATTCTATTATAATCTAGGTTGTATAAGGGTAGAGCTCAGCTACCTAACTTATTCTATTTTTCGGGGTGTACGGAAATACCCGGCTACACTAGTCTTTTATTATTTTGTAAAATCTATAAATGTTTGATTGTTATGTTTATCTTACACAATAGAAATGGCATAATTTTTATAGGTTTCTTAAACTTTATGATTGAATGCATGGTCTGGATGTCGTAAGCTCTTTAGGACAAAATTCATTTTTTTACCCTCACTAACAAGTCATAATGAAATTTTGAAATAATTGACAACCTCGCTCTAAAGCTTAGGTTATAAATCAAGATAACTAAAAGATTTAACAACCTCTTAGCTAAATGTTAAATTTATAACATCATGCATATCATATTATTTCTTTCTTGAATAGGGAGGGTCTCCACTCTTGCCTGTGAGGGCATCCCTTGTAGTGGAGAACACCTCCTCCTGCTAATTTAGCCAACAATCTAATTTCATCATGCATTTAGGCATAATTATCTCAAGACTTTGTTCAAATGAATGTGTCAAAATAATCTAAAAATTTGTAAAATTTTGTATTAGTCTAAGTCATGCCTTCATGCTCATCATGATCTAGTCTCTTAGAGAGTAACTTTAGGACTCTAGTCTCCTGCCTACTTAAACAATACCTTAGACATCTTGCATATACATAATACTTGCCTACATGATTTTGAATAGTTGGAGGTGTTAGTTGGCGGCCACTCCTGGCGATTATAAGTCTAGAAGAGTAGGGATGGATTTACCCTCTCTTGTGGAGGTAAATCATCATATCCCATTTTTTATTTAGATTTAAGTCATGTTTTTAGCTTGTGCTAAAGTATCATAGATTTATGATCCGAGGTTGCTTATTTTCTTTGGGCTATAAGTATAAGCCCTCACCTCTTAGGTATTTCCATAATCTTGTATTCATGGATTATAAGCTCTAACCTTCTAATAAAGTTTTAACTCAAACTAAATAAATTCCCTCTTTCAAATATATAAAGCCTCACCATAGGATAGAGTTGAGTGCTTACTAGGCTTCCTTGTATCATGAGTACTACTTACTTATCTTCTTTTGAAATCCAAAAATAAGTCTTTCTACTTGAACTCTCCCAATTGAGTTCCAAAAATATCCAACACTTTGATAGTCTAACCTTGAAGTCTTTGGAGATGATTGATTGACTACTTTAATCAAGACTATTCTTAGAAAATTTTAACTTCCTAGGATGTAATTAATTATGGGAGCTTGCTTCCATAGAGAACTAAAGAACCTAGTATAAAATAAACCCTACTTTACTTTTTCATGTAAAGTAGGAGAAAGAACTCTGGTATATGCAAAGACCCATCTACCTTAGGAGTCTTTATTAGGTGATTAGGTCTTTTGTAGAGTGATGTTTCCATCTTTTAAGATGATATATCATACCTTAATGTCATACCCGATCACTTCAATAAGTACCCTCTAAGATCTGCATGGTACACAATGACTCCAAATTAAAATACCACAGTCGACTACTTTAATCAAGAGTTCTTTTTAGAAGATTGCATCTTCTAAAACACAATTAACTATATGAAATTTCCCCTCTTACAGCCTAAATAAAAATAAACTAAGCATTATTTCACCCATGTAAAGTAGAAAAAAAAGTCTTTGGTTCGTGTAGATCCATCAGCTTTCAGAGTCATTATTAAGTGATATAATTTATTGTAAAGTTAATTTTCTACATTTTGAGGTGGTATATTATTCCTAAATGTAATGTTTGATTGCTCAAATAAGAACTCTTAAAATCTACATGGTGTCTTAATAATTAATTATGATAATAATATATTTATATTTGTAATGATAGTTTGAAGATAAACATAGATAATTGATGCTAAAGATAATGTTAGATAATGATTTGTTGTTTATAAAAAAAATCCTCTTTAATTCATATAAATAAATCATATCAAGATAAGCATTTTACAAAAAGAAGAAGAAATGTAATTACTATAAAATAAAATATTTGAAATTCTCAATCTCACGATACTTTGTCAATTTGAATCTTTCAACTTCATCCTTTTTTGTTGTCAAATGATCATAAAGAAAATCTTCTTAAATTATATATAGTATCCATCCAATTTTTGTTTCCTTAGTTATCTCCTCACAAATAATGGCATAAGTTTTTTTTGTTTTCCCTAATGCATAGGTTTGATCTTTTTTATAAAATTTCAAACTCATTTATAAGTTATACTTTGATTTTATTTTTTCTTATCTAGATTAAGTTTATTGTTAATCTTAACACTATCATTTCACCAATATAACTTAAGTAATATTTAAATTTTGAATAATATATAAAATTAAATCTATGATTTTGCTTTCATCTAACAAAATGAAATAAATTGAATATCCTGGCTTGTGTTGTGACACCAATTGTGAAGCACTTAGTATGTCACCGACTTACAGAATCTAGAAGCTCAAACCACCCTCGACGGCTATTTACTTAAATTATACAATGTCGCGGCACTATGATGCCAGCATTGAGGTGTTGATACGATGTCCTTTAGTTTTAAAATCAAGAAAAACTATCGTTCCCTCCCTACCAGCAATAACCACCTAAAGAGAGCAAGGGGAATGGTTATGAAGCAAAAAATTGCCCCCATAATGAGAAATCACTTATAAAAATGGGAGAACTGTCCCTCTCTCCCTTTTTCTTCCATTTCCCTCACTCTCTCTTAGTTATTTTCACTCTCAATAGCATGCTTTCCACTGCTACGAGAGAAATCTCCTTGTGTAAGAGATAAGATCAAGGTCTGTTGTTGTCAATTCCAAGTAAAAACATTTAGAAATGCTTTCTTTATATAATTTTATTTCTAAAAATTAAGTTTAAAAAAATTTCTACCATTGATCTTGGATCCGATGAGAAATATAAAAAATTATCTTTGTGTTGGATCTGGTAAAAAAAAAAAGCAGACTCAAAATTCTAAAATCATGAAATTGAAAAGACCTCTTCCATTGAACTTGGTTCCACTATGAGAAGAAAAGCCCTCCCTTCATCAATCTTAGATCCAGAACAAGGGAGAAGAGTGTGTTTGCACTAAATAAGTAAAAGCACCACTAAGGTATTATGCCACCGAATTTATACAAAAAAATTATTAAATTTTGCAATGATCTGGTTCAAAAATGGAGTTACATCTTCGTGGTACCGTGACACCAAGGTTCTGCACTGAGGCACTGTAGTCTTGGGAATGAAATCTTTGGCACTTCATCTCATAGTGCCGAGGTGCCAGATATTTGGTGTCACGGTGCTATGCTCTTGGGTTTAAGTATAATTTTTGCAGCGCCACAACACTATATTTTTAGGTTCCACATCATTAAAGTAGCACCGAAGTGTCACTATAGTAAAACCATCTATATTGGGACCAGGTAGTCACTTAGATGATTATCACTCAAACTGATCATACAGTTGAGATCTGTGTTTATCATTTGACATGATATCACTTTAGACAGTATCACTTTAGACAAGTTTTACTATATTTAGTGTTGAGGCATGACATCATCCACAATCAAACTTAGTTTTGGTGTGACAAAATCCTCCCTCGATTGATCTTGGATTTGGAATAAGATGTTAATGCACTAAAATTCATGAAATCTAATTTTAAATTTCTACCAAAATTTTAAATTTCTCTGAAAACTGTTAAATTTAAGCATTGAAAATACAGTGCCTAGGACTTGTTGGTCCAGCATCAAGGCAATAAGCTATCGAATTTAGCGGAAAAAGTCTTCTCATAGTGTCGCGGTGCTGTCCCTCAAGCGCCGTAATACTATATTAATTTCATGATTCTTAACACATGGAATACTGACCTCGATAAATCCAAAGTCTGAGTCTTGTCTACCCACCGCCATTGTGCTGCATATAGAGTGCCACAACACTGATCTCTTGGGTAAAATAATAAGAATTTTCTATATTAGGAGCACCGTTATGCTACATATCAAGTGTGGCAGCGCTAAACTCTCGAGTAGGATGAAAAAACATTTTTATCTTAAGAGAGTCATAGCATTGCATATAGAGCATCACAATGCTAGACTCTCTAGTTTAAACTTATGTCCTATAGTAGTAACACCAAGGCACTATTACTATGATATCATTTTAAGTTAAAAAAAGTTTATTATTTTAAATCTTGGAGCATTCAAATGATAAATAGAAAGAAATATATATAAATATATAAATGTGAAATAAAATATATATTTACTAAAAATAAAAAAAAAAAGATTATATAAGTTACAGAAAGAAGAAAAATATAAAAAAAGAAAAAAAGAAACTAGTAATCATATTCATCATCATCCTCCGTCTCTTCTTCTTTTGATGCTGGCGGGGTGCCACATAAGACAGATATTAAGGCACCATAAGAAAAGAGGCCTAACCTAGACTCGCAAAGCCACAATTCTCAAGCATACAAACTAATGCTGAATTAAACTAAGTCCTATAAGAAAACTATTTTTGTTGCTGATCCATATGAGAGTCAAATTTCATTCCTATGGCCTCTTATTTGTGGCTAATCTCACCAACCTTTTTTCTTAAATCCAAGACTTCTTATCTAATTTTTTGGAGTTGCTTATTTAAGGTTTAAGAAGTTGAGATCGAGATTATGAGATATGTCGAGCACGTGAACTTTCTCCACCTCAAACCTCGAGCCAAATCCCCCAATTATCCTCTTTGTTAGAGGAGCCTTTTGAATAAGAACTTCCTCATTAGGCTCCCCAAATGCACCCACTGTAGTATATCAACCATAAATAAGAGAAGGATGCCCATATCCTACATTAGTACTACCCTTAAGCATATTACAAATGAAATTATAAAAAAATCTTCCTTATATTAATTTATCATATCGAGTGCGGCAGTGTTGACCTCTCAGGTAGGATGACAAGACATTTCTTTCTTAAGAGAGTCATAGCATTGCATATAGAGCATCACAGTGCTAGACTTTATGGTTTTAAACATATGTCCTGCATACTAATAGCAAGAGACACTTCTCTTGTGATATCATTTTAAGTTAGAAATTTTTTATTATTTTAAATCTTGAGCTTTCAAATGATAAATATAAGGAAATGTACATATAAATATATAAATGTG
The DNA here is from genome assembly GCA_021442155.1 of Cymbidium sinense. Classification (NCBI taxonomy): domain Eukaryota; kingdom Viridiplantae; phylum Streptophyta; class Magnoliopsida; order Asparagales; family Orchidaceae; genus Cymbidium; species Cymbidium sinense. Next base: position 109,525,160 of record CM038216.1, read on the forward strand.
AAATAAAATATATATTACTACTAAAAAAAAAAAATTATATAAGTTGTACAAAAGGAAAAATATAAAAAAAAAGAAAAAAAAGGAGAAACTAGTAATCATATTCTTCATCATCCTCCTTCACTTCTTCTTTTGATATCAGTGGGGGGTCACATAAGGCAGATATTAAGGCACCATAAGAAAAGAGGCCTGACCTGGACTAGCAAAGCCACAATTCTCAAGCATACGAATTAATGTTGAGTTAAACTAAGCCATAAAAGAAAATTATTTCTGTTGCAAATCCATATGATAGTCAAATTTCGTTCCTAAGACCTCTTGCATGTGGCTACTCTCACTAACCTTTTCTCTTAAATTTGAGACTTCTTCTCTAATTTTTTTGGAGTTGCTTATTTAAGGTTTAAGAAATTGAGGTCGAGATTATGGGACATGTGGAGCAGGTGAACTTCCTCCCCATCTCAAACCTTGAGCCAAATCCCCTAATTATCCTCTTCGTTAAAGGAGCCTTTTGTATAAGAACTTCCTCATTAGGCTCCCCCAATGCACCCGTTGTAGTATATAAATCATAAATAAGAGAAGGATGATTGTATCCTACATTAGTACTACCCTTAAGCATATTACAGATAGAATTATAAATAATCTTCCCTTTATTAATTATAAAACTCTTTTAAATAGTAAAATTTAAAATGGCCCTGTCCTTAGTCACCTCACTGATATTATCAATGGACATCAGCTTGACAGAAATAAAATAATGCAAAGCCTTAGAATTTGTTGTTAAGCCAGCGACAGAAAAGTTGATGATCCTTTCCTCCCGTTCTTTCCACTAAATTTTAATATTTCTATTAGTGACAAAACTAAGGACTTCATCAAAATTAGGATGATCGTTATAATAAAAAAGATATTGATCGCACACTATATTTTGCAAACTATAATATGCATTAATTATAGTACTATCAAAACTTACTAATTTCTCCCATAGAAGAATTCTATTACCTTGGTGTTCCTTCGCATTGGCGAAGAACTCCTGCACCACAAGAATGTTGTAGGAGTTATTTTCGTATGTCAGCTTCTCTCATCCACATTCGATAATGACCCTCTTTATGCTCCCATCTAGATTGTACAAACTTCTCTTCGGAATGACATGCTTGTGAATGAGTGCATACTAGTACCTCTGCTTCGCTTCCATGCTAATAAACTTGTTAGCGTTACTTAAAGTCACCCTCCTCTTGTTAGCGAGCCTTTTGAGGGGCATGATTATTTTTTAGTGTGAGAAAAAGCTAATGGAAAAAAACAACAAATTCCTATAGCAAGGAGACAATATAATGAAAAAACATCTATAAACAAGGACTAGCGTCGTGGTGCAATGGAAGCAGTGTCGAGGCACTAATCCCTCGGGTACTAGAACAAAGAACCAGTGCCACAATGCTACAATAGCAGCATTGAGGTGCTAACCTCTTTGATTTTGAAATAAGGAATTAATGCCGCAACACTCACATGCAGTGCCTAAGCGCCAGCCAGCTAGTCAAAATGGTTAATGTGCCAGTCAAAAAAAGAACTTATTGCCATTTATTTTCATTAATTTTGTAACTACTGGAACTGAAAAGTGCATCAAATATTGATGTGGTGCTATGAATCTTTGACACAGTGCCGCTATGCTAGTCAAAAGATTGTTCTATTTATTAAATGTGCCTGCCAACCTATCAGCCCATTTGAATGGTCTTTTGACTAGCATCGCGACGCTACAAAATTAGCCTTGAGGCATTGATCAATATGCCAACTTAGTTTTAAACATCTTTTATAGCACATATGATGCCATGGTGCTAATTTTTGGCACTAAGGCACCATGCTCAGACACCATAATCTATAGCGTGCTCCCCATCATAAGATACTTCAACCGAGGTGCCATCCCCAAAAGAAATTTATTTATGTTCACCATGCGAACACCTTATAATTCGTTCATCATGTGAACACTTATATAAACCTAGCATTCCAAAAGATGTAAGCTTAATCTATCGTTAAGCCATGTGAACATTCTCTTAATTGCATTCCAAAGGGAATTAAGTCTAATCTATATTCACCAAACGAACACCTTGATATTCCAAAGTGATGTAACTCTTCTATTTGTTTAACCATGTGAACACTTTATAATTCATTCATCATGTGAACAACTATTTAAATATGGCATTCCAAAGGGATGTAAGTCCAATATATGTTCACCATATGAACACTCTGCTGACATTCCAAATAGATGTAAGCTCAATCTTCTACCTATTTTCCAGGTGAACGCTCTATAATTCATTCATCATGTGAACACCTATATAAATTTGGCATTTCAAAGATATGTTAGTCCAATCTATCCATTTGCCACGCAAACAATCGTAAAGCTGTCATTTCAAAGGGATGTAAGTTTAATCCATATGCTCACCATGCTAACTCCCTTTTAGCATTCCAAAGGGATGAAAGATCAATCTATACGTTTGTCATATGAATAATCTATACCCTTCCAACATTCTTATGTGATGTAAGTCCAATCTACATGTTTGTCATGCAAACTTTTAGAACCATAATGGCATTCTAAAGAGATGTAAGTCCAATATAATGGGTTTCTAATTGATATAAGTCCAACCTATAATTGCAATTTAGGCACAACCCATACTCTGTTGTCATTCCAAAGGGATATAAGCCCAATCTGCTGTCTGATCATCATGCAAACACCCCTACATTAAACCTCTGTTCTACTCAAGATATCTGAGATGAGGCAACCCATGACTACTAATCAATCTTTGTGGACATTACAGCTAGCCCTTTGATGTTGGTAGACTAGAGTAATATAGCCTTAGGGTGGTGGAACCATGGATCTTGATCATGACTGTTCCACTATTTCTCTTAGATAGTCATGTATGACATACCACACACACCATTAAACACTTATTTATATCAGGAAGTTATGTTTGTTTCCAACTTTAATCAAGAGTGCTCTCATATTATGGTAAGAGGGGGTAATTAACTATAAAGGCTTGTGTTCATAGAAATTACAACCCAGATCTAAATAAACCATAATGTAATATTATGTGAGAAATCTAGTTATATATATATATATATATATATATATATATATATATATTATATATATATATATATATATACTCATCTTATATCCTATAGGTGTTTTATAATATATTTCTTCTTTTTAGAAATTTTATATTAAGTTTCCTTTAAACATTCTTAAATAACTTCATTGAAATTGAAATCAGCATTCTCAGTTTTCAATTTTGAACCCAATCAAACATTGCACACTTCTATTGTGATTGAAGTCATCTTCAAATGCAATTTCATGTCATTCTCCCTCTTCCCTTTTTTGGTATTTCTTCCTCTCTCTCTCTCTCTCTCTCTCTCTCTCTCTCTCTCTCTCCATTTTCTCTATTTTTCCCATAACCAATCTATTGTCGCCCTTTTCTTGTGTTTGGCATCCGACGATAGAACCATGATGTCAATTCTGTGAACCGATGCAACAGGTTCAATATTTATTTTGATATAGGTTACAATCTTTACTTATTATAAAAAAAAATTTCCTTGAAGTTTAATGACTTAAATAGAAATAAATATATCTTTAATTGAAGTGATGTGGATAACTTTCTCAAATTTCTAATTCCTTCTCTCATATAGCTTCTCTTTTCATTCCATATTTCCATAAGACTCGCACAAATGGGATGTCTTTATTGTGCAATTTTTCTACAATACATTTTAATATGATCGAAGGCTCTTCTATATAACTCTATTCAAGCTATATATTCATTAAAGCTTTAATAACTTGATCCGTTAGATATGTACTTCTAGAGTGTAGAGATATGAAAGACATTACATACTCTATTCATGTGAACTAGCAATGTCAATTTGTAAGCCATTTTTCAATCTTTTTAATAATTTCATATAGTCCAACATATTGCGGACTTATTTTTTTTCTAAAATATCATACACATTTCGTTGGACTAACTTTCATAAATACAAATTCACCAACATCAAATTCCAGTAGCCTATGTTTAGCATCATTATATTTGTTGCCAATCCTTAAAGCATTCAATCTATCCCTGATTAGTCAAATGTTTTCAATAGCTACAACCACTAAATCAACACCAATGGCTTTTCGTTCTGATATTTCAACCCAACACAATGGTATCCTACATTTTCTTTCATAATAGCTTCATATAGGGTAAGCTATGATTGTATGAAAAATTCAATGAGAGGCATATGACCTTTCCATCCATCACCAAATTCAAATATGGATAATGAGTAAATCTTCTAATGTTTGAGTTATTCTATCAAGTTGGCTATTAGCTTGTGGGTAAAATGTTGTACTAAAATTCAATTTAATCCTCAAAGCATCTTACGTTTTCTTTCATAATTTGAATATAAATTGATCTTCTCTATCTTGAATAACAGATTTTGGTACTCCATATATCTATATAATCTCATCCACTTATACTTTTGCTAATTTCTCTATGTGATCAATCTATCTAATGGGAAAGAAATGTGTAGATTTGATTAATTGGTCAATAATGACCCATAAAATATCATGATCCTATTGTGATCTAGGCAAACCAACTACAAAATTTATTATTATTTCATACCATTTTACTCTAGTATTAATATAGGTTGCAACTGTCCACCTAGCCTTTGATATTTTGTTTTTACTAGTTGACAAGTGGGACACTTGGTCATAAATTTTCGAACTATTTTTTTTCAAATCTGACCATCAAAATATTTCTTTTTAATTCATGATATATATTACTTTTTGTATGAATAGTATAACCAGAAAAATATGCCTCTCGTAAAATTTCTTTTCTTAAATTTTATGCTTCTAATACATAAGTGTTAACTTTGTATCTCAATAACTTTTCTTCATTAATTTTGTACTCTTCAAAGTGACATGCCTACCTAGATCCAAATGATAGAACTTTTATTATTTAAGACCACCATTGATAACCTCAATTTATTCATACTTTTGATTAGTTGATCTTGCTAATTTTGTGCCGCAATTTAATTGTTTCGTACACTTTATTATTTACAGTCGAAATTATCCTCAAAACATCGGAACATAAATCATCGCTAATCTTCATTGGTTTTGATCATTTATGTTACTTGTTCAAAAATTTCTTTATTGGCCAATATATATTTTTTTTATTAAAAGTTCATCTTTCATAATTATTTTCAGATATTTCTATGAATTAAATCATAAATTTATACATGGCATATGCTAAATTTTGAATTCAAAATTTTTTAATTGAAAACTAATATAAAGTAGGACCCTAAAATTGTATTGATATTTTGAGTTGGCAGTATTAAAAAATTAAATTGATTTGTTTTAAATGAAAAACGCGTTGTATATGATTGCGTGAAGCAAACGCATTCCTCGTCAATTCCCACTCTTTTTTTTCTTGTAATTAGGACCCTTCGACCGTTTCATCCTACCGTAAAGATGATTGAGCTTAAGAAGAAAGTTGCAGGTTTATCAAAGATTTTGAAGCACAGTGATCCAAAAAATCATAAAAAGAAAAAACCTTCACACTAGGGATCCAAAAATAAGAAGGAAGAGTCATTTCCAACCTTGAATTGTATCTTCTCTCTAAATTTGTTTGCATAAACTTTGAGCTTTTTTCAAAGTGGGGAGGAGCAAAGGGGATATTTGCTCCAAATAGAGCCATATTTATTGTGATACAAATCAGCTAAAATAGAGGACTGTGAAGTATCTTCCACAAAGTTTTAACTTTACAAATCAGGTTTAGAGATGAGGCTGAAGTAAGTCCCGTGCCACATTTGCATTTAGAAAGAGTGGTCCTAACCTAAGAGACAGAGTGTAATTTGGTTCCCCACTATGAAAGAATAAAATTGTCATTAAGGAAGTAACTTTTTTAATTACACACTTTGGGAAAGACACCGATCTGAACCAGTACGTGAGGTAATTTTTTATGGAGGACCTAAGCAACTGAAATCTTCCTCTAAAAGATAAAAGTTTACTTTTCCACCCAGAATGTCAAGCAGAAAGTTTGTCAAAAAGGGGACTAAAATGAATAGCTTTAAGAGATCCCATGACTAGAGGAAGTCCTAAATATTTGATTAGGAAAGTTACAACTTTCACATTAAGAATCTTACAAAAAGAATCAACATCCTTAACAGTTTTAGAGGGATAGAATAAAGGCTTCTCACTATTTATAGAGAGTCATGTATATGAGTCTAGAATATCTAGAGAGGACTTAAGGGCACTGATGGTGTGAATGGTGGCATGTCCCATAACAAGCAGGTCATAAGCAACAAGAGGTGTGGTACTCAGCAGTTGTTGTAAGAGAAGGGGGTGTATCTATGTAAATTAACCTCCCTTTCAATGAGGCAAGAAAAAGTGTCTGTAGCTATTGTAAAAAGAAAGGGTGAGAGAGGGCACCTTTGTCGCAACCCATTGGATGACTAGAAATAGCCTTTGATCTCCCCATTCAGCACCATTGAAAAAGGGATGTCTGAAATACATGCTTCTAATCAATTAATGAAGATGGGTGGAAACCCTTTGCCTTAAGTCTATGAATCAAAGACTTTCTATTTATCATATCAAATGCTTTCTTCATATCTAATTTAGCAAGGAATCTCTCTTGTTGATTGGAGGAAGAAAAGTCATTGCATACCTCATGAGCAAGAGCTATGTTATCAGCAATGTCCCTATTTCTAATAAAAGCTAATTGAGCATAGTGAATTATTGTAGGGAGCACCCTTTTCAACCTATTGGAAATAACTTTGCAAAAAGTATTGCAAAGAGAGATAGGTCTATAATCTGAAAGATTGTTAGAATGTTTCGCTTTAAGAATCAAACCAAACAAATATTTTTTTAAGAGTAATCAAAATTCTTATGAAATTTGATTTTTGTGTTTGAATTATTAAAACCTAAAAAGGAAAGATGATACTTAGTATTTACCCTATCCCATGTTGGTGATTTAATATGTTTAAGAAAAGCAATTAAATAGATTTTTATGAATTGAATAGGTTTGAACCATTAAGCACATTTATTTGATTACCTTCCCTAAACTTCTTTAATTTAATTAACTACTTAATCATGAGCCTTCAATGATATGCTTTTAGGAAAGTAAAAAATGCAATGCACCTAAAGGGATCTAATGCAATTAGGTTCATGCTTAAGTGTTAATTGGATGAAAGAAGGAAATAATCAAATTTAAATACTCTTATGATTTTTCCATACCAATGAGTTAGCCATAATTTCCTTAATAACATTATTTTATTAAACAAATAAAGGGAAACTAATAAATTATATTTGAATTATCTAAACCAATCATTAATTTTGTTTGACTTCCACTTTTATCATTAATTTTTCTAATTAATCCTTAATTATCACGTATGTTAATTAACCTTCTTGAAGATATCTATTTGGAAAAATAATTAGGGAAAGGGTCTTAATTACTTCTCCTCACTATTTCCACTATTCATAATGATTAATTATCATTAATTATTTAATTTTCACTTTTTATCAATCTTAATAATTATTAAATTAATTAATGAGGGTGATTAGGATTGAAATTTCAAATTCTTTAAATTTTATGGCAAATAATTCCAAGAAAATTATGGGAGGCAGATGATATCCCATAGAATCATCCCACTAAATTTTGAATTAATTAACCAAGTAATTAGTTCTTAATTAAGGTAATTAGCCTAAGCTTTAAACTTTAATTAAGCACTGCTCACTTGACATAAATTAGAGATTTTCTTTTTCTTAAATTCTTCACTGCCAAGCCTTTCCAAAATAGATTTATTTGTATTTTTTGGATTTTTATACAATTATTTATGATTTTTTTTTGAAGTGTTGGCCATTTAAATATATTTTTAAAGCCTAATTAATCCTTTAAACCATCAACGCCATGTGGACGTTGACACAACAACACTTTTCACGTGGCACTGCGGTATTAGTTACTTAAATCGTCCGACGAGGTAGTGACTTCACGGACACAACATCCGACCATCCCATCTCGGATCAAACGTCCGAGATTTATGTTATGATTTCAAAGGGATTAAATTAGGATTCCTATTGCGGTTAATAACGTCAGTCCATTTTAATCATGCATAATGAGGGGACAATGATTTGTTGTCCCATGAGTGCAGGAAGACAATACCATCTGCCTTCCATCACTCAATCCGAGCTCGCTGAAGCTCATTCGACAGTGCAATGGACTCCAAAACGACTAGGTAATGAATCTAAAGGGATCCTATGGTGAAAATCGCACAAAAACATAATTTACTTCAAAAAAGACCAACACCTAGGGTGAAAACTACAGTTGTTGGATTTTTATCTCATCGAATCTATAGATCGGCGGTCCGTTGATAGAGGTAGCTTTATTTGAAGAGATGAAACCCAGTTGAGAAGATCATGAGCTGCCTCCCACCTGATTGCTTTGTGGATCAAATGTCACCTCAAATCTCACCGGAGTTGGTCTTGAGACATCTTCTGGTAATAAAATCGCTTGAAAAATGTTTCATTTTGGTTCACCGGAGTGAGGTGAAAGTGTGGGAAGAGTTAATTTGGGTTTGGCAGAGATTTTGGAAAGTTGGATGAATGAAGCTTTTGGATTCGATCGAGGGCTGGTCTCGCCGATGATGGATTGCACGAAGAGCTCAGGAGAGGGTATGATACTATGCGAATGCTCTAGGGATGGTATGTGTTGAGTTTGAATCTACAGGGAGGAGTATACTCTCCTCCCCAATTGAACCAAGGGTTGAGATTAGTTCAGCCTTTGGTAGCCATCCGGCCGGGGTAGGTGGCCGGAGGTGGCAGAGTATAATGTAGGTGGCTGATGGTGAGATGCTAAGGGAGTGTAGTGTTCTGGTATGGGGTGTACAACTTGCCTTAGTTGGGATCAATGGGTTACCATGGGTGAACTCACCCTCCCATGGCCAAAGGCTGAGCCCAACAGCCTTGGGTTAGGTTGGGTCAATAGTCCTTTTGTCCAAGAAGAGCCAAAGGTGACTACCATGGGGTAAGGGAGTGGAGAACCCACCAAAATGGAGATTTTATCCCATTTGGGTGGCTTGGTTCAATGGATTTGACCCAAATTAGGTTCACCATGAGTTGGGCCCACTTGGACAGGCTCATGGTGACCCAATGATGAGTAATATCAAGTTTGGTTGGGTTTGGGCTTGGTTTGGTTATGTTTAGCTCAATTTGATTCATGTATGTCAAATGGGCTAACTAGGCCTAAGTTGACTATTTTGACCAAACTAAGTCAAAGTGAAGTTTGGGTAAGTTTAATTAGTCATTTAGAATGTGTGAGCACAATTGATTTGACTCAATTTGGAGTGGATTTGGGTTTGGTTCATATGATTTCATTTAGGCCAAATGGGTCAAGTTGATCGACTTTGTCAAATTGGTTAAATTGAGTTGAATGAATGGTTGGTATATCTTTAATTGATCATTTTGGAATGACTGTAGGTGTTTCTTTGAATTGATTTGGATTAGAATAAGTTTTGATTTAATTTTATTATAGGGTGTTCAATAATCAATTTATGATTGATCAGAGGCATTGGTTACAATCATTTTAGATTGAAATGAGATTTGGCCAAATTTGACCCATTATGTTAATTGGGTCAACTTGGGTTAAGTGGTCAAATTGGCTTGATTTGACCAAATTGATTGTAATTCAGTAATCAAAGATTATCAACAATCATTATGAAAGGGATTGAATGAGTTGATTTAATACAATTTTGGTTGGATTAAAGTTTGAATCAAATTGTTCATTTAAGTCTCATTGGGTCAAGTGAACCAATTAGGTTGATTGGGTGGGTTGAATTGGGTTGAGTTGGTGTCAATTAAATATTGAAAGGGGTTCAATGATGGATTTAGAGTTGATTAGTGGCTTTGATTGTAATTGATTTGAGCCCAATTAGGATTTAGCACATTTGAATCTTTTAGGTCAAATGGGCTTTTATTTTGTCCAATTAGCTTGATTGCAAGTATTGGCATGGCTTGAAATGATCTAATGAATAATTGGAGAGGTTGAAAAAATTAAGTTGGATTTAGTTTACTTGAATAAGTTTGAATGGAGTTATAGGATTGTGGTGGGTTAACTTGGGTTAAGGTCCAGGTTAAATTGGCTTGGAACTTGGATTAGAAAACTAAATTCATTTAAGATTAATTGAATAGGTGAGAGTTAGTTTAGCTCTAATCACAAAGCTTAAGTTTGGATTAGTTAATGGGTATTAGTCTTGGTTTAGGCCTTAGGGTAGGTGAAACCTATTTGTCTTAAGGAAAACTTTTGACTTAGGGTTATGTTCTCTAAGTCTCTAAACTTAGGTTTAGTGTTTCCTTAATCACTAGAAGTATTTTAGCACTAAGAAAATCTAAGTATCTAGAAGGTTTCTATGTCTAAGATGAGAAAGTTTAATTCTCACTCCAAAAGTGAGGTCAATAAAAGGACCCCTAATAGGTGTGGTGTAATTGGCAAGGCACACCACACATATTGGCATTGATCGAGATGATCAAAAAGCATCTTGGAAGATCACAAACACTAATGAAGGTTATCCATGCCTAAGTGGAGAGGTAAATGGAACTAGGATCCCAATGCAGTTCAGTTCATTTCATTTCGAGTCAAGGCCATAGGAGAGGAATTATCCATCTTTGGTTTGATTTCTATACGATTTGGTTTTGCACCAAGGTCACAATAAATCATCTCACCGGGGAACGCATTGTGTCGAGAGCATGAGAGCAGACTCCCTAAGCATGATGATTCATAGTTTATCTTTGCTGATGCAAAGATGGTTTGTTGATTGAATCATACCAAGGGCATGAGTGAGGGCCTTGTTAAAGGCGAATGAGATTTGAATTAGAGTTGATTTGGTTTGGCTAATTTATTTTAGTTAATTAATTTAGTTGATAGCTTTTTGTTTCTTTAACTTTGGTGATTCATACTGATTTTGACTTATGTTTGATTTTTGTGTTAATATGGACCTTGTTGGCTAGCGATGAATCATACTAAGGAGGGCTATGAAAGCCTGGACTTTCTTTGGATTTACTAACTCAAAGGGGGAGTCTACCAATCATATAATAGAGACTATCCAACCTATGGCTTGCCCATCAGTTTACGATGTTTGAATTAGAGAGAAAGACCAAGTGAGGGCCTCTCATGATCTTATCTTAGTTTGGATAGTCGAGTTTATTCCTACAGGGAGATTAGTTGATATTGTCTAAAAAGATAGGACACCTGCTTAAAAAGAAGTGCCTCTAGTGGTTTTATCTTGATTCATAAGGGGTGTTTTTTTGTTTATTTTTGTTTATTTTGTGTTGACCCTGTTGGTTTGCAATGGGCAACACTAAGAAGGAGCCATGGGAGCTTTGTCCTACCAGAAATTTACTGGCCTAAGGAGAGTTTGTACATTCATAGTATTGAGCCTCCAAACACAGGGGTGACTACTAAAAAATGGGAACTGTCCAATCCAATAGTAGCCTGGGTCATGTCTAGATGGGGCCATGAAGTCATAATCCAAATAGAATGCCCACATGGAAGGTGCTTTTGGGGGTCTTTGTGTGTTTTAATTTGGAGTCATTGTTGACACCACGTAGATCTTAGGGAGGCCTTATTGAAGTAATTGGGTATGACATTAAGGTGTGATGTACTATTTTAAAAGATAGAAGCATCATCCTACAATGGACCTAATCACATAATAAGGACTCCTAAGAAAGATGGGTCTTCATATATACCAGAGATCTTTCTCCTACTTTACATGAAAAAATAAAGTAGGGTTTATTTTATGTTGGGTTCTTTATTTCTCTATGAAAACAAGCTTTCATAGTTAAGTACATCCTAGGAAGTTCAATTTCTTAAGAATATTTTTTATTAAAGTAGTCAATCAATCATCTCCAAAGACTTCAAAGTTAAACTATCAAAGGATTGGGTATTTTTGGAAAATCAAGTGGGAAAGTTCAAATGGAAGGACTTATTTTAGAAACCAACTGAAGATAAGTAGGGAGCTCTCATGATACTAGGAAGCCTAATGAGCACCCAAATCTATACTGTGATGAGACTTTATGTGGTTGAATGAGAGAGTTTGTTTAATTTGAGTTGAAAATTTGTTAGAATGCTAGGGCTTATAATCCACCAACACAAGATTATGTAGATGCCTAAGAGGTGAGAACTTATACTCGTAGCCCAAAGGAAACAAATAGGCTCAGATCCTAAAGCTAGGATGCTTTAGCACAAGCTAAGAGCATGATCTAAATCTATGCAGAAAAATGGGATATTGTGGTTTACATCCATAAGAAAGGGTAAACCCATCTCGACTCTTCTAGACTTACAACCACCTGGAGCGGCTGCCAGCTAACACCTCCTATGATTCAAAACCATGTAGGCTAGTCTTTGTTTATGCAAGATAGCTAGACTGTTATTTAATTAGGAAAGGAGACTAGAGTTCTAAACTCACTCCCTAAGAGACTAGATCTTGTTTGGTATGAAAATATGACTTAGGCTAAATGCAAAATTTAACAAATTTTTATATCATTTTGACACATTAATTTGGACAAAGGCTTAGGAAAATTATGCCTAAATATATGATGAAATATAGTTGTTGGATAAATCAACGGGAGGAGGTGTTCTCCACTATAAGGGATGCCCTCACAGGTCAAGCATTCCCCTATCATGCAAGAGTGGAGACCCTTCCTATTTAGGAAAGAAACAATATGATATGCATGATGTTATACATTTAACAATTAGCTAAGGGGTTGCTAAATCTTTTAGTTATCTTGATTTATAACCTAGGCTTTAGAGTGAGGTTATGAATTATTTTAAAATTTTAGTTATGAGTTATTAATTTGGGTAGAAAAATTAATTTTATCCTAAAGAGCCTATCGCATCCAGGCCACACATTCAATCATTAAGCTTAAGAAACCTATGAAAATTATGTCATTTCTATTACATAATTTAAATACAATAATCAAACATGTATAGATTTCATAAAATAATAGAAGGCCTATGTGGGCAGGTATCGCTGTACACCTTGAAAAAGAGAAAATTGGGTAGTCGAGCTTTACCCTTATACACCCCAATTTATAGAAGAATAATTATAATTGATATTAAAGAAAATGCCATGGGGGTCTTCATTCTTCATCATTCCTTCTTCCCTTTAGTTTGAATTGCTCCAAGGATTCACAGGGCATCCTAAGACTTTGCCTTCTAGCTACTGCTCATCTTAAACCACATAACAATAATCCTAATTCTTATAGAAAAATTACATATTTATGGAAAGATAAAATCTAACTATACTTGCAAGGAAATGTTAGCTAAACATACATACAAAACTAAGGTTATATTATATAATTTGGACTTAGTACTATATGGGTAACCAAGCCCACTGTCTAACATAGATTATGCAAAGGGGCATAAGAAATCTGCAAGTAGAAGCATTTATATTTATGATTATAATGACCCTTTTAGCACAATCCCTTATAGAAAATAATATTAGGCTAATAACAACCTAACATCTAGTCTACGAACAATAATCTTAACATCAAGTCTAAAACATTACATCATAAAATAAAATACAACATCATTACATGCACCGAAATAACATAAAGCTAGAATAGGCGACTTAGTATTATAATGTATGTGTTTATGATTAGTGTGGTATTGCTTAGCTAGGCTTTGGAATTATAATTATTTAAGATTGGGATTATTTAATTTAGGCATGAAGGGTGGTTTCACTCTAAGTCATTAAGAGGGTTGACAAATTTTAATTTTTGTTTTGATTTATTTCATTTGATAATTACTTAGCATCTAAATATTATGAAGAGAAGGAGGAGGCTTAACCTCCTCCATCCTATCCTAAGTTATTTTCTAAAGACATGTTATCATGACTTGGTTTCTTTTAGTGAATGATTTATTAAATGTTTTATTGATCCTAAGTTTGGGTTAATCTTAAATAATCATATTTAACATTAAAGGCATCTTAAGATTAATGTAATTGAATTGCCATCACATAGATAATGTTGGACCATTCCTTTCCATCATCAATAATATGCATATGATTTTAAACTTAATATACTTATACATGTAATATATTTTTGGTAGACTTAGATGATTATCAATGTATATATTTTTCTAAAAAAGAAGAATTTCATTCCTTAGCTAAGTACACACACATTATTAAAGTTTTAAGCAAGTAAATGCTATTGTTTAAACCAGGGAAGTGAGATAATCTAAGACCACCTTAGGGCTACTTAAAGCCCCATATTTCCTAGAAGTCCAAACTATATGCTTGCTATCTTAAATAGATATGAATGTACACACAACTATGAGAATGAAAATCATGTAAAATATTATTTTTAAGTGAATCATTTACACTTGTAAATTTAAGTTCTATCCAAATTCTAGTAAGTACACATAGAATAAAATTAAAAATAAGTATGTGACTTTGTTAACTAAGGAAGTGAGATAATCTAAGACCTCCATGGGGCTACTTAAAGCTTTGTATTTCTAAGATGTCCACACTATATACGTATCATCATTCAAACATATGTAAACCCATATATGAATTATAGAGATAAAGAAGTATTTTGACATGTTTAGGTTATAAGCACATGTAAATCCTATGTAATATTCATAGCTAGTATCAATTAAACTCTTCATTTATAATTTTGAAAATAGTTTTAAAATTTATTAGTGATAATAGCCACCCATATAATAGATTAATTCAATACATGTAACTTTACATAAGTATATTCATTTGATTACTTGATTTGAAAAAATTGATCACATTATACAAATGGCATACAAAATTTATAATGATTGAAAGGAACAACTGAAACACTTTCACATAATTTATTCAACTACATTAATTCCTAAGAACAATCACATTGAATAAAATTATTTAAGGTCAACCAAAGTTATTATTAAGTTTAATTTTAGATTTAAATGATTAAACTAAAAGATGAGAAATAGTATTTTATATTTTTAACCCATCCCATGTTGATGATTTAATATGCTTAAGAAAATAATTAATTTATTTAAATCGAATAAAAATTTTATAATTTCAAAAAATGAAAAACAATGCACTTACCAAATTAATGAAGCTCATAATTAATTAAATTAAAGAATCTTATACTATAATTTTAATTATAATTACCTTAAGGCTCTTTATGTTATTAAACATATAAAGAGGAACCCACAAATTCAAATTAAATTACCTCGGTAATCATCATTTTAATTTGACTTAATTTCATCATTAATTTAATTAAATTATGCATTAATTACCCTAATGAAATGAAATTGGAGAAATAATTAGAAAGAGGTCATAATCACTCCCCCTCCTCATTTCACTATTAATCAGTTATTATGATCATTTATTTCTTAATTTTTATTATTTTCCATTTTTAATAATTATAAAATTACTTAATGAGGGTGATTAAGGTTTGAAAATCCTGGCAAGTAGAGGACATCCCAAAGAATCAAAATATTTAATTTGAGACTTATTAGCCAAGTAATATTAATTAAGGTAATTATAAAAGATTTCAAATACTAATCAAGCAGTGTTCATTGCTCAAAATATCAGGAAATTATTTTTATTAAATTCTCCTCTATTTACCCATTCCAAAATGAGTTTATCTTAATTTTTATTGTTTTCCATTTTTAATAATTAAAAAATTACTTAATGAGGGTGATTAAGGTTTGAAAATCCTGACAGGTAGAGGACATCCCAAAGAATCAAAATATTTAATTTGAGACTTATTAGCCAAGTAATTAGGGCTTAATTAAGGTAATTATAAAAGATTTCAAATACTAATCAAGCACTGTTCATTGCTCAAAATATCAGGAAATTATTTTTATTAAATTTTCCTCTATTTACCCATTCCAAAATGAGTTTACTCATATTTTTAGGAATTTTTACAATTAGTTATGATTTTTTAAATTTTAAAGCAATTAAACACATTTTAATCCCTAATTAATCACTAATCTCATTGGCATCACACAGGAGCTAATATGGCAACACTTTCTACATGGCGTCAAGGGATTGGCCACTTAAATCATCTAATGTGACATGAGTTAGCGGGCGTGATGATTCGCCCTACCATTCGATCTGACGATAAAGAGGATTAATTATAGGGATCTTAATGGACTAAATCAAATTTTTTGGAAGAATAAATCATGGCCATCCATTCTAATCATGATGGACGGATGGCGGATGATCCTTCATCTCCTGAGCTCCGAAAGACGGACACCGTCCACCCTCCACCACTCTATCCAAGTTCTTCAGAGCTCATGAGGCATTGGGATCGACTCCAAAATGTTAAAGGAATAGATCTAAGGAGATCCTACAGTGGAAATCACACAAAATTGCAAATCTCTTCTCAAAGGACCAACACTTAAGTGGATTTCTATCGTTTGCCAAAAAAATACCTCGTCAGAGCTCAAGAATGGCAGTCCAATGACTAAGGTAGCTTCATCTTGAAGATATGTAGCCCTATTGAGAAGCTCGAGAGTTGCCTCCCCACCGGTGGCTCGTGGATCAAACACCGCCATAACAGTCACTGGAGTTGGTCTAGTAGTGGTCTCTAATTCTCAAATCAATCTAGAATTGATTTTTTTCATTTCACCGGAGCTTAGGGAAGGTGTGGAACAAATTAATTTTAGTTTGGTGGAGTTTAGGCAAGGTTGGATAATAGCTCTATTTGGCTTTGGTGTTGTCTATGTGAGCTCAAAGGATGGAATTCTCTAGGGATGCTCATCTCAACTCATTTAAGCTCTGTGGGTGGTTTGAATTAGATGGGTAGGAGTATACTCACCTCCCCAATTGATCCAATGGTTAGATCAATCGCCTAGAGGGCCAGGTCATGTGTGATGTGATGAGTTGAGGTTGATGGTCTTGAGTGATCGAATGGAAGGGCAGGTGGTGTGTACCACCTCCCCCATGTGTTCCAATGGGAAGGCTCGAGTTAGCTCACCTCCACTTGAGCCATGGCAGACCCAATCAGCTTAGAGTCAAGTTAGCAGTGGTCCAAGTGTCCAATTTGAGCTAAGGGTGCTTGTTAAGGGTTAAGGGGTAGATAAGACCATCCTAATGAGGATTTTGTCCCATTTAGAGGGTCTTACCCAATGGATTTTGGCCTAATTCAGGTCAAGTATGGGTCATTTGGGCTAACCCATGGTGACCTAAGGATGGGTCATGCCAAGTTTGGTTGGGTTTGAGCTTGGTTTGAATAGTTTGGCTCAATTTGACCCATATGGGTCAAATTGGGTTAAATTCAATTATTTGACCCATGAGTCAAATTAGGTCAAACTAATGGTTTGGACATGTTCAAGTGATCATTTGGGATGTTTTGGTTCAATTGGTTTGGTTTAATTTGAAGTGGATTTGATTTTGACTCATATGAGTTCATATGGGTCAAATTGACCAAAGTAGCTTGGGTAAGGGATTGGTTTAGGTTTAATTGATGATTTGAAGATGATTGTTAGTGTTGATTTGATTCAATTTGGGTTTTAGAATGATTTAGATCAATTTACTTTAGGTCAATTTGTGCTAAATGGGCCAATTGGGTTGGCTTGATCAAATAGGGTTCAATTTAGCATGTTCAATAGTCAATTTATGATGAATTTGAGGAATTAGTTTCAATCAATTTGATTTGAAATGAAATTTGACTCAAATTGGCCCTTTAGGTCAAATTGGTTTAACTTGGGTCAAGAGCCCAAGTTAGTTTGTGTTGGTTCTTTTTGTTTGGAATAGAGAAAAGAAATGACACCACATAGAGTTTAGGAATATTGTATTTAGATGATCAAATATGGCATTAAGGAATAAACATATTATCTCAAAAGATAAACATGCTCTCTTATAATGGATTCAATCATTTTAATAAAAGACTCCTAAGGCTAATGGGTCTTTCGTATACCAGAGTATTTTCCCCTGAATTACATGGAAAAAGTAGAACATGGTCAATTTTATTATAGGATCATGGTTCCCTATAAAGGCAGCCCTCTGTAGTTAATTATATCTTAGGAAGGGTCTCTTCTTAAGAATACTCTCGATTAAAGAAATAAGTGGTTATTCCTAAAGACTACTAAGGTAGCTTTCAAAGGAATGATTTTTGAGAAATTCAATTGGCAGAGGTTCAAATTGGAGAGAGTTATTTTTTTAAGAGTAAAATGGGAAAAAGTAGGGAATGTCTATTGATATTGGGATGCCTAGTAAACATTTCATCTATCCTATGATTGGGCTTCAAATTTGAGATTTAATTTTAGATTTCTAGTTATCATTTTCTTAAATCTAAGACTTAGATTCTAGCAGCACAAGACTACAGAAATGTCTAGGGTTGAAGACTTATTCCTAAAAGGATGGTTCAGAACCAAGTCTACAGGTGCTTCTGACACATGTCAGATGCTCGACCTAGTTCTATTATTGGGAATCATTGGTCATTCTACTCACTTGAAGGAACTAACCTATCCCTGACTCTTCTGGAATTACAACCTGCCTGGAGAAGGCTGCCAGCTAACACCACCTAAGTGCATTTTAAAACCATGAGGCTAAGTCTTATGAATGCAAGATGGTTGGGTTGTTGCACTTTTGGGAAAGAAATCTATGAACCTAAACTTACTCCGTAATCCTTAAGATCATATAGAGTATGAAGATGTACCTAACTAATACATATTTTTCAAATTTTTCAAATTTTTGACTCAGGATTCATTTAGGTCATAGGAATATAATTTATGCCTAATGCATGCAATTAAAAATAGATTATGGGCCAAATCAGAGTAGAAGAAGGTGTACTTCTACCATAGGCTCTCAAAGGTCAAACCTAGGTTCTCTGGCAAGGATGGAAGTCCTTCATTAATCAAGAGTGAAACAATATGATTATGCATGATATTAAAACATCCAACTAAGGGGTTGCTATATATTTTATCTTGTTTTAATGACCTAGACTTTTGTATGAAGAATATGAGTTGTATTTATTTTTATGTTTCAATTGATTTTGTTGGGTATAAAATTTAGTTTATCCTATGAGCCTACATCCAGGCATACATCACAACACAAACATAGCACAGAAAGAAACCTAAAAAAAGCATATTGTTTCTATTGTGCACCCAAAATAAATCAAGCCAGATTAAATTATATAAGAAAAGACCAATGCAAATTATTGTACACCCCAAAAGAAAGAAAATAAACCGAAGTTCTCGCTTATACAACCCGCCTAGAACTACAAGTTTAGATCTATGGGTCTTCTTTCTAGGAAAGTCTCCTCTTCAAAGGACATCCATTGGGAGCTCCACAGGGACCACGCACCATCTCTGGTTGGGTCAGCTTCTGCTAATCTTAGACCCCATAGATCCTAAAATAATTCTTAGCTCAAGTTTACATTTAAAATTCAAAAGAAATCCTAAGCCCTGCAAAACAGATGTTAGGAAATGCATATAATACACAAAGCAGTTTATATTTCACAAACATATAGGCTTAGCATTAGTTGCTTGCCAAGCCCACCTATCCTATGGACAATAATGTTAAGGGATTTTTAGCACCTACAAGCAAACAACAATTTTATGATTTATTTATTACAACAATCCCTTTAACATAGTCCCCTGCAAAAAATAATGTTAAATCTTGAAAGAACACCTAACATCCGTCTAACAATAAACAAGCCTAGGCATCCTCTAAAAGCAATACACCACACATGTGAAGCCTGACACAACATATCATAAGAGATTAAAAGAAAATCAATGATCTAACCTAGATCTAGAGTCTGTGACCTAAGTAATCTAATGTGTGTAAAAGTGGGGTTTGTGTGGTAAGTCTTTGCAAGGCCTTTAAGTTTTAGTTAGAAGTTAGAAGTTTGAATTGGTTTAATTTTTACCATTGGTTGGTTTCAATTCAAATGACTTAATGATTTAATTCCCATTTTTATGTTCATTTTATTTGGTTAAAGTTGTATAGGTTTTCAAGAATGAAGAATGGAATGATTCCATTTTGGATGGAGCTCTTTCCATTCACATCCTAAATCTTAATGAAGTTTCAAAAGTCTAACTAAAATCCTTAAGTATTTTAATTAATCCTTTTGATTTTATTTATGTTTGGATTTGATTTGCATTATTTCATTTATTTGAATTGCTTTATTTGATTTTCTTGATTTATTTCATTTTGAATTAAGTTATATGGATTTCATTTGATTTGGCTTATGTTAATTTAAAGAGTTTGATTTAAGTTTGATTTCATTCAATTTAACTTAAGATATTAAAACATTGATTTGTAAGCTTAAGGTTTAAATTTATTAATAGGAATTAATACCTTAGGTTTGTTCATAGATTATTCTTCTGATTTAATAGGTTTTATTTCATTATTTAAATTCATTAAAGATGAGTGGTTTCATTAAACTTAACTTAAGTTTAATTATGTTTGAATTTCATTAAGTATTGATTTTCTTATAATTTAGATATTTGATTAAATTCTTTGACTTAGAAAGTTTTGATGAATTACCATAAGTATTTCCGATGTTTATTTCCGATTAGTTCATTTTATTTGTTGATTCAATGAATTAATGATTCTTCGTAATTAATATTTAGTTCATATTGACCTAGAGATTTGGAAAATCAAGAATTTCAAATTTATAGACCAATTAGGTTTGAGATAAATATGGCAAGTGGGGTTACATGCTAATTTTATGTTTCTAAAGTTTCAGCTTGATTAGAGATGTAATTAGTGTGCAATTAAGGTTTTAATTGTTTCATTAAAGCCTAAATTAAGCCTAATTTATTAAGATTCATTAAAAGATTTTATTTTTCACTTATTTATCACTGAAATATCTTTCCAATGAGGGTTTATTCATAATTTTTGATTAACTGGTTGAGTTATTATGATTTAATTAAGTTCAAGTGATTTAATTGAATTATTTAATTCTTTTAATTACCAAATTGAGTTAATTAATGATCTATTAGGTTCATATAGGTTTAATTAAGTTCAAGTGTTTTGTTTGATTTATTTCATTTTGAATTAAGTTTTATGGATTTCATTTGATTTGGCTTATGTTAGTTTAAAGAGTTTGATTTAAGTTTGATTTCATTCAATTTAACTTAATATATTAAAACATGGATTTGTAAGCTTAAGGTTTAAATTTATCAATATGAATTAATACCTTAAGACTGTTCATAGATTATTCTTAATCTGATTTAATTAACCTAGGTTTTAGATTCATTATTTAAATTCATTAAAGATGAGTGGTTTCATTAAACTTAACTTAAATTGTTTAATTATGTTTGAATTTCATTAAGTATAGATTTTCTTACAATTTAGATATTTGATTAAATTCTTTGACTTAGGAAGTTTTGATGAATAACCATAAGTATTTCTGTTTTATATTAGTTCAATTTATTTGTTGATTCAATGAATTAATGATTCTTCTTAATTATTATTTAGTTCATATTGACCTAGAGATTTGGAAAATCAAGAATTCCAAATTTATAGACCAATTAGGTTTGAGATAATTATGGTAACTAGGGTTACATGTTAAGTTTATGTTTCTAAAGTTTCAGCTTGATTAGAGATGTAATTAGTATGTAATTAAGATTTTAATTATTTCATTAAAACTTGAATTAAGCCTAATTTATTAAGATTCATTAAGAGATTTTATTTTTCACTTATTTTTCACTGAAATATCTTTCCAATGAGGGTTTATTCAAAATTCTTGGTTAACTGGTTGAGTTATTATAATTTAATTAAATTTAAGTGATTTAATTAAATTATTTAATTCTTTTAATTATGAAATTAAGTTAATTAATGATCTATTAGGTTCATATAGGTTTGATTAGGTTTAATTAATATTCTGATGTTTATTAATATTTAGTATGTTGATTTAAGGTTATTAGATTGAAGTTTTCTAATTATTTTATTAATGGGTAATTAATTTAATTAATTTAAGGGTTAAACACATGAAATTACAATTTCCCTTGAATTCAGAGAATTAAATCCCCAAAAATTTACCTAAGATATATTTTAAGCTTAATTTCATTTCCCCAAGATGTTTCAAATTAATTGGATTATTAATTTGAGAATAATTTGAGTTTAATTTTTTTTAATTAAACCCAAATTAAAGAAAAAATACCCAACAAAAATTGAGGATTTTAATTTCTATGGATTCCGCTCATCAAGACAAATCTATAGAGCTCTTATTTGTAATTTTCTGATTTTTCTTTGATTTTAAATGATTTTTTGAAGTTTTAGGTTGTTAAATTAATTAATTAAACCATTAATTAACTAAAGTTAACGGTTTTTTAAGCGGAGGGACCGCTTGTAATCGGTTGAAAAGGCAGACGATCTGACCGTTCGACATGGCGGACGGTTGATCACCTCGCGTCCTTAAAGAATTTAATCTGATGGTGTGCCTCCGACATGACGCAACGGACTCAATCATCCCCGCATCTAAGGAAGTTAAATCGATCGATGCAGATCTACCCGATCAAATACAATCGGATGGTCCGGAGATCGCTTTCTTCATTTCCAGATCCAGAACCGGCCCAACTTGTTTTGCATCAATGTTGTTTAGATGTGTTTGGAGATTTATATAGTCTTCAAGTTTGGGATGCACCCTTAGAATTTGAAGAAAAATTCAAATCCATAATTGACAAGATGATATCAATGATCTAACTCTTTAATGAGTTATCTATCGATGATTTGATCAAGCTATCTTTTGGGTTTAAAGACTATTTTATCTGGAAATAAAATGCAAAGATCTCCTGGATGTAGCGCCTATAAACTTAAGTTTGATGTTTCAATAAATTAAGTCCCTTGATGGTCAAATTCCAAGAGAAAAGCAAAATTGTGCTAAAATTAAAAGCTAGAAATGATGATTGTATAAGAAGAACATATTCTTCTTGGTTTTAACATCATTATTTGGCCCACATCTTGGGACTATGGTATTTACCTTGAAAATGGGTTCATATTACCTATATTTATTTTAAAATCAAAAATATTTTCATTAAGATTATCCTTCTTAAGGATAACTTATCTCAAAATTGTCAAATTAAAGTGATTCTGAGAAGAAGCATACCATATGACATAATCCACAAGAATGTTCTATCATGAGTCATATCATTTAATCTCAACATATATAATTTAACAAAAAGGGTCATGATCAAGATTTCTTATAATCTCACTTTCAATTAGTAGAGGTTATATTGAAAATCTTGCCAAAGAAAAAATAATAATAAAAGAAAATTCAATATGATTTGAAAATTTACTATATATAGAGTCTTGAAATTTATTTTGAAGTAATTTCAATGATTGTAGTAAAATATAGAAGGATCAAAATGTAAAAATAAGAAATTAATCAAAGACAATTATGAAATTTCATTTCTATAATAATAAATCAATCAAGAAATTTAATTTCAAACTTATCGAGAATCTAAATTTCTATAATAAGTTAATCCTTTCAATTCCCTTATTGATTAGGGATAAGAAATTTGTGTCTCTATGAGAATTCAAAAGATTATCTTGATTCTCATTTACTTTAGAAAGCTTTAAAAATTCTCTTGATCTTCATTAAATCCAAGAGAATGTTTTATAAGCTATTGATTCATGTCAACAAAGTATATATATATATATATATATATATATATATATATATATATATATATATATATATATATATATACATGTTCAAACAAAAGAAAATGAAATTTCATTTGAGAAGACTTGACTTAGTTCTTGAAGAACTCAGCAAATGCAAGCTTAAAGAGGTAAAATTCTTAGGCTATAACCCTATGATGTCTTGCCTTCAATGAATTAGACATCTAGCATGGTTCATTATAACTTTGAGATATAAAAAGAAAAATGATGAACTTCTATGCTCATGACATAATAAAGCATTGGGTCCAAAATATATCCAAGTCTTCCTTCATTGACTCTACGAGAAAGGTGCCATAGAAGGCTTCATGTGTAAGGAGTATTAGTAAAATCAAGAAATGAAAGCAAACCTTCCATTACCCCTTCATCAAATTAGACTAATCAAGTAAGGATTATGTCCTTGAGACTCTTGCTTATTAGCCAAACTTTTGAGGATTAGGAATAAGTCACTTTGAACCCTTGTCCTCATCCATGTCACCTTTATAGGTTGGGAGAAAGAACTTTGTGGCACCTTTCCTATACATGACTTCAGATGGGAGCAAGCCCTCTATGGCACCTTTCTCATGTCTTTCTAGGTTTGGAGTAAGCATTTGTGCACCATTCCCATGAAAAACTACCTTAATAGGTTAGGAGCAAGCCCTTTGTGGCACCTTTCCTATACATGACTTGAGATGGGAGCAAGATGACACCTTTCTCATGTCTTTGGGTGAGTGGCTTGTGCACCATTCCCATGAAAACTACCTTTATAAGTTGGGAGCAAGCCCCTTTGTGGAACCTTTCCTATACATGACTTGAGATGGGAGAAAGCCTTCTATGGCACCTTTCTCATGTCTTTTGGTTTGAGTAAGCCTTTGTGCACCATTCTTTGAAAAACTACCTTTATAGGTTTGGGAGCAAGCCCTTTGTGACCTTTCCTATACATGACTTGAGATGGGAGCAAGCCCTCTATGGCACCTTCTCATATCTTCTTTTTAGAGTAAGCCTTGTGCACCATTCCCATGAAAACTAACTTTATAGGTTGGGAGCAAGCCCTTTGTGGCACCTTTCCCATACATGACTTGAGGGGAGCTCCTCTATGACACCTTTCTCATATCTTTTGGGTTTGGAGTAAGCCTTGTGCACCTTCCCATGAAAACTACCTTTATAGGTTGGGAGCAAGCCTTTGTGGAACTTTTCTATACATGACTTGAGATGGGGAAGCCCTCTAAGGCACCTTTCTCATGTCTTTTGGGTAGTAAGCCTCATGCACCATTCCATGAAAACTACCTTTATAGGTTGGGAACCAAAACCAATCACATATATGTGCACATGATAGATTGGTTCATCCTAGAACTTTCAAGTAGAAGATTTGGTCTTAGTTCTGACCATCCTAGCTCATCAAAGAATTGATAACAAATTTGAGCCAACATGGGAAGGACCATTTGTAGTGGAAAAAGCTTATGAAGGAGGTTCTTACCAACTTATTACCTGTGATAGTGAACATCCAATACCACCTATTTAAAGTACGTTACCTAAAGAAATATTATGTGTAACTTGTAACTTGTTGCCAAATAAAGATCAATAAAATAATTTAATCTGGCTTGATTTATTTTGGGTGCGCAATAGAAATAACATGCTTTTCTTAGGTTTCTTTCTGTGCTATGTTTGTACTGTGATGTATGCCTGGACGTAGGCTCATAGGATAAACTAAATTTTATACCCAATAAAATCAATTGAAACATAAAATAAATACAACTCATAATATTCATATAAAAGCCTAGGCCATTAAAGCAAGATAAAATATGTAGTAACCCCTTAGCTAGATGTTTTAATATCATGCATAATCATATTATTTCAATCTTGCTTAATGAAGGACTTTAATCCTTGCCAGAGAACCTGGGCTTGACCTTTAAGAGCCGATGGTGGAAGTACACCTTCTTCTATTCTGATTTGGCCCATAATCTTTTTCTAATTGCATGCATACGACATAAATTATATTCTTATGACCTAAATGAATCCCGAGTCAAAAATTATAAAAATTTAGCAATATTTATTATTAGGTACATATTCATACCCTATATTATCTTAAGGATTAGGAGTAAGTCTAGGTTCATAGATTTCTTTCCTAAAACTACAAAAATGACCCATCTAAGACTTAGCTCATGGTTTTAAAATGTGCTTAGTGGTGTTAGATCCCTTCTCCAGTTGTAAGTCCGTAAGAGTCGGGATAGTAGTTCCTTCAAGTGAAGAGAATGACCAATGATTCCCAAGATTAGAACTAGTGAGCATCTAACATGTAAGCATATACTAGGTTTCAAGCTTCCTTTTGGAATAAGTCTTCAACCCTAGAGCATTTCTAAAGGTCAAGAATCTAAGTCATTTCTAAGAAAATGACAATTAGAAATCTAAAATTAAATATCAAATTTGAAGCCCAATCATAGATATATGAAATGTCTAGGGCATCCCATCAATGGACATTTCCTACTTTTTTCCATTTGACACTTAAAAAAATAACTCTCTCCAATTTGGACCTCTCCCAATTTAATTTCTCAAAAATCATTCCTTTGAAAGCTACCTTAGTAGTCTTTAGGAATAACCACTTATTTCTTTAATCTAGAGTATTCATAGGAAGAGACCCTTCCTAAGATGTAATTAACTATAGATTCTTGCCTTTATAGGGAACCATGATCCTAGGATAAAATTGACCCTAATGTAGCTGAAAAAATACCTTATACATGAAAGACCCATTACTTAGTCTTTTATTAAAATGATTGAATCCATGGAAAGCATGCTTATATTTTGAGATAATATGTTTATTACTTAATGTATTTGATCATCTAAATAAAATATTCTAAACTCTATGTGGTGTCATTTCTTTTCTATTCTAGAAAAGAACCAACATATTTTTTGGGACTCTCATTGATTCCTCTCTCCATCTTTAGAAATAAGTGGTTATTTCTATACATCTAAGTAGTGCCACTCACCGGTTAGGATTGTCTTTCTTTCCATTGGATATCTCTCCATTTCATTCTTGGTTGAGCCTATTCAACATCTTGAATAAAGGTTCTAGAACTCTTCATTTGTCATAGTTAAATGATTGGGTCCTAGAACCAAATCTCAAAATAAAGTGAGGTGAGAGACAATCTTGGCCATATTATTAACCTAATCACCTAATAAAGACTCATATGGCATGATGGGTCTTCAAATATACCAAAGATTTTTTCCCTACTTTACAAGGAAAAGTAAAATAAGGTATATTTAAATCGGGCTCATTAACTTCTTTATGTAAGTAAGCCTCCATAATTAATTACATCCTAAGGAAGGTGAGTTCCTTAAGAATACTCGATTAAAGTAGGTGATTATTGTCATAAAGAATTCAAAGATAGGACTATCAATAAATTTGTATTTTAGAAAATCAAGTGGGATGGATTAAAAGAAGAGTTATCTAAACCAAAGTGATGAGTAGGAGTGCTCATACTAGAAACCTAGTGAGCCCTCCAATCTATCCTATGGTTGGGCTTTATATATTTAAAATTGATGAGATTTATTTATTTTAGTTGAAATTTTATTAGAAATGTAGGACTTACAATTCCATAATACAAGATTATGAAAATGGCTAAGAGATGGGGATTTATGCTTATAGCCCACACAGGGAAACAACAATCTTAGATCCTAAATCTAGGGAGCTTTGGCGAGGGCCAAAGCACAGCTTAAATCTAAGGTAAAAGTGGGTATATGGTTTATCTCCACAAGAGAGAGTAAACAACCCGACTACTTATAACCACCTAGAGTGGCAGCCAGCTAACTCCTCCTATGTGTTAAAACCATATAGACAAGTCATATTCTTTGCAAGATAGTTAGACTGTTATTTATTTAGAAAAGAAACTAAGTCTTTAAACTCACTCCCTAAGAAAGAGCATGAGGGGTATGAATAATGACTTAATCTAAAAACTTTTATCAAATTTTATTTAATTTGGGACTCTTTATTTTGACATTATAGGATTTTGTATGCTTAAATGCATGAGAAGTTGATTATGGGCCAAATCAAAAGAGAAAGAGGTGTTCTTCCATCATAGACTCTAAAAGGTTAAGCCCATTTCTATCTAGCAAAGATGAAAGCCCTCTCTTAATAAGAGTGAAACAATATGGTTATGCATGATATTAAATATACAATCATCCAACTAAGAGGTTGCTAAATATTTTATTATCTTGATTTAATGCCTACACTTTTATGTGAGGTTATGAGTTGTTTTAGGAATTTTAGTTATGAGTTGTTAATGGGGTAGAAATTTTATTTTTTATCCTAGGAGCCTAATCGCATCCAGGCCACATAATAATCACCAATCATAAAGAAACTATGAAGAGGCATGCCATTTTTTAATGCACAAGCTAAATAAGACATCAAACATTTTCATAAAGCTATAATAAAAGAATAGAGGTCGGTTGTACTGCATAACGAAAAGAAATGTGTACCAAGCTCTACCCTTATACATCGATAATGAAAGAATAATTATAATTATAAAATGATAAGTGTTATGGGTCTTCATTCTTCATCCTTTGCTTCTTTCATCTTCTTCATTTTGATTTTTCATTTCTTTCTTTTATCTTGATTTGATGTTTGCTCCAAAGGCATCACATGATGCATAAGACTTAGTCTTATAACCAATGCTCATCCTAATCCCCATAACACTTATCCATCCTAATGCAAAATTACATTTAATGAAGAAAAGTAAATCTACACCTACAAAATAAATGTTAGCTAAACTCACCATACAACCCAAGATATATGAATAATTTGGACTTAGCACTCACACATGGGTAACCAATCTTTCCTAACTTGGGTTATGCTTAGATATAAGCACAACAAAATCATTTATATTTTATTATAGCCCTTAAGCAACCCCCTGAAAATTAATAACGATAACATCTAATATACACCCAAACCTAGTCAAAATAATATATCACAAAACAAGCATACATCAAACAAAACATCGCCCTAACATAAAGCTAGAAGTGGTGACTTAGTCTAAAGTTTGTGCATCAAGCCATGTGTGGTATGTCATAACTATGCTTTAGAGTTATAGTTTTGCTAAGTGTGAAGGATTTAATTTCTAAAGGGTTGATTTCCCTTTAAGTGATTTAATTGATTTTGAAGATTTTATTTAATATTTTCTTTTATTTTATTTGACCTACACAAAACAACTAAGTGTTATAACGAGAAGAAAGAGAGGGAATCTCTTTTTTATCCCTACCTTAAGTCATTTCTAAAGTAAGTTGATCAATTTCCTTTAGTGAATGGCTTATTACATGTTTTGATTAATCTTAAGTTTAGGTTCACTCTAAATGACCTTATTCAATAAGAAAGCATCTTTAAATTAATTTGAATGGATTACTATCACATAACACATATTCATTTATTTGTTTCCATGATGTACATCATGCATATTATTAAATCCAAAGCAAACCTATACATAAAATGCATGTTTTAGCACACTTAAATGATGAATACAAAGAAATGTGTTTGGAATTGAAACATTTCATTTGGATTAAATTATGAATGCATGTCTTTTTAATAGAAAAGAGGAATTTTTCATCCATTAGCTAAGTACACATTCACATATATAAAATTTTAAGTGAGTACATCACCATTATTTTTGCACCAGGTACATGAAGACCTACTTAAAGCTACTTAAAGTCAGCTATGTCCAGACTAATATACCACTTTTCTTAGATACATGAAGATGTATAAGCAACTATAAGGATAGGAAAAAGCCATGCAAAAGTTATGCTTGATGAATTTGATTTATGATTCTTATCCATTGCCCATATTAAACATACATATGTATAAGAGTTTTAAGTGAGTATGATGCCATTATTTTCTGCATCAGGGGCATAAGGTATATGATCTACTTAGGGCTACTAAAAGCCCTCGTGATGTCCACTAATATACTACTTTTCTCAAATACATATGAATGTATTAAAAGAACCATAAGAATAAGAAGTCATGCAAGAAATCATATTTGATTCGATTATATGATTTGCTATTGGCATGCATAGCAATACGTAACTGTTAACATGGAAGCATAAATAGATATAGGCAAATTTTGTGTTCTTTTCAAATGAACTATACATTTGTAATCTTATGTAAATCCATGGTAGAAAGAGAACTTCATATTACATCTTATATTATCAACACATGCAAACTTATAGATATTTAATTAACATCACTTCATATTATCATAATTGATTTATGAGCTTTTGAAAATAGTTTTTGATTTAATAGTGAAAATAGCCACACCTATTTTAATTTAAGTCAACACATGCAATTTGACATAAAATAACTCATTTTCATTTGATTTTGAAAGAAATGAATGCATGATTTTATATGGCAAGCAATATTTAACATGATTGGAAAGAAATAAAAGAATATAAGCACATGATCTCATTCTTCCTAATTAATTCCTAAGGACAATCATATTAAATAAGCCAATTTAAAATAAACTGAAGTTCTTTAAAGACACTTTTAATTTTGAGTTTGATTTAATTTAGGAAATATGAAAGAGGTTTATTAATCCTAATCTAATTCCCCATGTGAATTAATTTGGTTTAATGAAGAATATTTAGATTTTATTTTTTTAATTGGGTTGTAAAATTAAGTGAATTAATTAACGCTATCACCTTAAGTTAATTAATTAATGATAAGCCAATATGACATGCAACAACATAAAAAAGTAAATTTGCAATGCTCCTAAGAAATGAATCCTAATGCAATTGGTTTATGATTGATAATTGCTTAAGGGATCTCACTTAACTACTTTTATGATTTTCACACATGTGAGCTAATCATAATTTCATTATCTCACCTTGGGTTATTAACACCCAAGAGCTACCCAAGATTAATTAAAGGTTGCTTAGTGTGAGGTGAATTTTATTGAGTTAAATCAAGTTTATTAATTAATTGACTAGATTCTTTGATTATATTTTGATTAGAATGATGAAATTAGCTCAAGGAAAGGGATTATGGACAAGGCCTCAATCCTCAATCCCTAAGCCATTTCAAACACTGAATTAGACTTTAGTTTTTATCTTGGAGATTAATTAATTAATTAATTAATCAATTAATTACCCATTAATCATTAACTAACAAATTCCAAAAGTGAAGAAAAATTAGAAATAAAGAAATATCCCAATTACACTCCCTAAGCTTCTTACTGCTCAGAGATGATTAGCCTAAATAATTAATTAAATCACTTCATTCATTATATCACTAAATAAATTAAGAGAGTGATTAAAGCTTAATCAATTGATTTCTAATTCAACCAATAAATCCAAAAATAAGAGAGGCGAGTCATCCCTTAGACATCCACAAAAATTTGAGATTAATTGAGTTTAATTAAGGAATAATTAAGCTAATTAGATTTTTAATTAAACTTTAATTAAGCTAAAATCACTATTCAAAATCAATTAATAATAATTTTTTAGATTCTACTCTGAAATACCTTTGAAATGAGCTAAAGTTTGCATTTTTTTTTGGATTTTTCTACTAGTTATTAATTTAGAGTTTCAAGCTTTAATTAAAATATTAAAGCCTTAATCCCATCGCCATGTACTAATGCGGCACGCTTTCCAATGGCGACGGATTGGCTATTTAAGTTGTCACATCCGCGTTGACTAACCACGACGCGCTGCGGGACCATTTGATCTAAGATCGGATAGCAACAATCAGATCCCTAGGCTAAGGGAGAAAAAAGTGGGGATCTACCGTGATCTAATCATAGCCGTCCATTCCAATCATGCTGAATGGATGGCATATGATCTTCTTTCTTCATGAGCGTCAAAAGATGAGCACCATCTATCTTTCCTCATTCGACCAAGCTCACAAGCTGATTGGGATCAAACTAATCCCACACTTTGGAAGGAGAGGGGATGCACATCCAAAGGTCAAATTCACATGAGATTTGAATTTACTTCGAAAAAGACCAACCCATTTTTGTATAAAAGGCTTAGTTTGCAAAATTAACTCACTGGAGCTAATGTCCGGCAGTGGGTCGTTAGAGGTAGC
Source organism: Cymbidium sinense (assembly GCA_021442155.1). Classification (NCBI taxonomy): domain Eukaryota; kingdom Viridiplantae; phylum Streptophyta; class Magnoliopsida; order Asparagales; family Orchidaceae; genus Cymbidium; species Cymbidium sinense. Next base: position 109,556,826 of record CM038216.1, read on the forward strand.
TTCGCCTAGTTGAGGTGAGGCCCTGTTGAAGAAGTCTGAGCTTGATTTGATGTGGAATGATCGATCGATCAATCCATGCATGCGAAGGCTTCAGCTTTGATCGAAGTTGCACCTCCAGCCACTTGGGAGCTCAAGAAATAATTTATTTGGCTTCAACGGAGTGTGGTGAGAGTGTAAGTAAGATGAATTTGAGTTTGATTGTGAATCGAGGGAGTATTGCTAGGGTTTGGGAAGTCCTATTTTGACTTTGCTCAGGAATGGGCAATGCCGATCGAGGAGGGCTCGAGGGTGCTTGGGATTACTCTGAGAGGCTTGAGAATTGGCTTGTGGACTCACACGATGCAAATTTATGTATTTTTTGCTCAAATTGAGGGAGTTTACCCTTCAATTACTCATGATGAGGACAATGGTGTACATTATGCATCGCCACCACCATCCTACCACCAGTTGTCTCCGTGGCCATGCATGTTGGATGGAGAAGTGATGGGGAGGTCGCCATGGATCCATGTGTTGCAAGGTTTGGATCCAAAGGGTGCATGGTTTGGTTGGAGGTGAGTCAACTCACCTCTCAAAGGTCCTTGGCCGACCTAGGGTGGGTTAGGTGGGTCATGGGAAGTTTCTTTTGAGTGTAAAGGTGCTGCCATGGGGATGGGAGAGTTAACTTGGCTTGGATCTATTAGTTTTGAAGCTTAAATCCCATGGTTTGATGGTTAATCTTCTCCATGGATTTGGACTCAAATGAATTAGGACATGTTTGGGTCAGGTTTGACCAAGCCCTAGGGTCCCAAGTTGGTTTAGTGATTTGGCTTCATTTGGTCAAAATGGGTTCATTTGGGTCGTTTGGGTTGACCAATTGGTCAAATTGGGTCAAACCAAGGCTTATTAGTTCAAATGATGATTTGGGATGTTTTGGTTCAATTTGTTTGGATTGGTTTGGCCTAGGTTTGGATTTGACTCATTTGATTAAAAAAGGTCAAATTGTCAATTGACCAATTTGACCAAATTGGGTTGGTTTAAGTGTTGAGTCAAGTTCAATTAGTGAACTAAAAATTATTATAGGCTTTGTTTTGGTTTAATTTAGATTTAATTTGAATTTCAGCCAATTTAACTCTTTAGATCAATTTAGGCTAGGTTGGGTCAAGTTGACCAATTGGTCAACTTGGGCTCAATTATGTCTTTGGTCAAGTTCAATAAGTGATTTGGAATGAATTTGAGCCATTGGTTGCAATCAATTTTGATCAAATCATGATTTGACTCATTTTAGTTTTTAGGCCAATTTGGTCAACTTAGGTCAAATGGCCAATTTGGTTTGGCTCAAGTGATGGTTTGGTAATGTTCAATCATTGATTATGAATGTTTGTCAATGGTTTTAATCAATTTGGCATATGATGGATTTTGGCTAGTTTGGGTTTCATTTGGGTAAATGTTGACTTGGTCAAAGGCTAGGTTTGACTTTGACCCAATTCAATGCAATTGATCACCCATGATGATTGTTGATCATGATTGAAGGTTTAGATGGGCTTCAATCCAATTTGGGTTGGATTAGAACTTGGCTCAAAAGGTCTTTAGGTCACTTTGGGTCAAGTGAGCCTAAATAAGTTTGTTGGCTTGATCATGCCTTGATTCAAGTTTAGTTGAACTTACACATGAGCATAAATCTAATTGCAATTTGTTTGGAGCCAAATGGGTTTTTATTCATATGACAGTTTCAAGTCTAAAGGGCCAACATGGATTTAGCTTGGGTTAACTTGGGTTCAGTTTGATTATGGTAGTTTATGTTAATATTTGGGTCAATGATTATAGGAATGACTGAGTTCTGAAGAAATTCATGAGTTTTGAGTTGATTTAGGTATCATTTAGCTAAGTTCAAGAAATTGGCTAAAAGGGATAAAATTAGAATTTGATTTGATTTGATTTGGTTTGACATTTGAATTTATATTTCATTTATATTTGTGAATATAAATGAAGATATAAATGGTTAAGAAAATCACTTGAGTTTGGAGTAATTTGAAGCAAATTTGATCACATTATGTAGGTAAAAAAGGCTAACTTGGATTTGGATTGGTTTGATTTATTTTGGTTTTGGTTTGAATTGATTTCATTTATATTGAATATAAATGAAGGAATGATTGATTTATAAAGAAATCAACCAAGCTTGAGTTGTTTGAAGAGTTTTCTAAGCATATGAAGGTGGTTCATATGGCTTAGAAGAGATTTTGGTTTGGATTTAATTATGGTTTCAATCATTTGGAGTTTGGAATTGATTTATGATTTGGAATTTGATTTGAATTGATAAATTGAGAAAATCAATTGGATTTGATGATTTGAATTTGGTTAAGGCTAAGTCCATGAGATAAAATCAAAGGGCTTATTAAGGGATTTGGAGTTTGAATTTAATCATGGGTTTCAATCATTTAAAGTTGGATTTGATTTTGGAATTTGGATTTGAATTTAAGGTTTGATTTTAAAGAAGGAAGCAAGATTAGGTTTAGGCTATAGGGTAGGCAAGTCCCCCTAAATCCCTAAGGCAAAACCAATTTCTATGGCTAACTCTTCTAAGTCTCTAGGATTAGGTTAAGTGTTCACCTAATCACTAGAAGTGTCTTAAGACTAAGGAACTCTTAGTGTAAAGAGTCCAGGTGATGGGAAGTTGAGAGCTCACTACAAAAATGAGGTCAACTTAAGGAGCCCAATAGGTGTGGTCTGACAGACAAGGCACACCGCACGTATTAGTGTTAACCGAGATGATCAACAATGTCCGAAGGATCACAAACACCAATAGGAGTGATCTAATCCTAAACCCAAGATGTAGAAGGAATCAAGATCTTAGTGCAATGCAACTCCACTCATGCCAAGGGCATTAGGGAGGAAGAAAAGATCCACCAAGGGACCAAGCATGTGAACCTTCCACTAGGGAAGCAGGTTCAGGTTATCCACTAAGGATAAAAGGCTTGAATTTGGATGCATGATATGATTTGGGTAGAGTATCTGTTGGGAATTAGAATGTGTAGCCCATCGAGGATAGATGCATGAACCTTCCACTTGGGAAGTAGGTTCAGTTATCCACTAGGATAAAAGATTTGAATTTGCAAAATGCACTCACTGGGAATGCAAGTTTGAATTGATTTGAATTGACTCAGGGATGTTGGGATTATGATGTCCAAGAGAAGTTGGTTGATTAATTTTTTTTAAGTTTTAGATTTTGAGACCCTTGCAAAATGGACCGCATTAAGAAGAGGCTATGTCGGCCTTCTATCTCAAATTTACCAATCCAAAGGGGTAGTCCACACCACATGGTAGAACTATCCCACTAAGGGTTTCCTTTCGTGTACAATGTATGCTGTGGAGAAAGCATAGTATACTTACATCTCCAAAAGCAAGGGATAAACCGGGTGATCTATTGATGCAACAAATCAAACCCTAAGATAATTGAATGAATGCCGGGACTTATATCACTAAGTAGTCAAGATAATGTCATTTGATTGAATTTCATTTGTTTAATTTCAATTATTTTAATTTGATGGATCCCTTGTGGATGGATCCACTAAGAAGGGGCTAATATCAGCCTAGACCTATCTTAGATTTACAAATCCAAAGGGATAGTATATCAGTTGTGAGGTAGAACTAATTAACCCAGGGGGTGCCTTTCAGTGTGCAATGGCCAAGTCAAGAAGAAAGTGCGGGGACTCACATCCTTCCTACAAGGAACCACTGGGTGATCAATGCTATGCAATAAATTGAACACCTAAGGTCCGGTCGTCATGCGAAAGATTGTGTAGATAAAATTGTGTAATATTCTTATATCTTTCAAAGTAAAGATGATCACCGGGGTAACTCGTTGGTGGCACAACAAGTTGAACTCGACCTAAGGGTGACTAGAGTGATGACCCAAGGACTTATCTCAACTCAAAGTAGTCGAATTCATGGGAGTTTTTAACACCCCTAAAGATAGGATGCCTCTTGAAAAGGGCTTGGGGCTTGAATTCCTAATCCACAAGTGAAGATATATTTGGTTTGCTTTATGTTTGCATGGACCCTATTAGTTTATGAGGGACCACACTAAAAAGGAGCTCATATCTGCTTAGTCCTATCTCAGACTTACTAAACCAAGGGAGAATTTGTGCATCTGCTGAACAAATTTTCCAACCACAAGGGTGGCTACTAGGAAAAGGGAACTGTCTAATTCAAAAGTAACCCGGGTAGTGTCTAAATGGGGTCGCTAAGGACATGATCCAAATAGAGTGCCCACATGGGAGGTGTCATTGGTGGCATTATCCAAAACCATATTAAAGAAAGCCTATAGGTATTCGGTGGCCAACTCAAGGAGAAAATGCGAGGACTCACATATACCAAGAGTGGTGTATCCACTGGGTAGGTCGCCACCAGCATGACGATAACCAACCAACCTAAGGTGCTCATCGATTTATGACAATCAGTCTAGAAAGAAGAAGTGTAGGCTTACATCTCCCTAAAATGGAACTGATTGCTGGGATAGTATATCTTTGCCTCGATAGGGGCTATCCAACCTAGGGTGATTACTAAGCAAGGATTCCTATGTAAGAACTAAACCCAAGCGGTCAAGAGGAAAGAACTCTTGGGACTTATCGACCTCAAATAGCTTGGGTACATGATGGCTACTTCAGAAGAAAGCATGTACATCTTCTTAAATAAAGTCAACATGGGGTAGCTTCTTGGTTTGTCGATAAAACTACCAAGCGACAAAGTGCTCATCGATTTACAATGGTCAAGTCAGGAAGAAAGTAGGGGGACTCACATCTACCGCGGTGACCACTTGGGTCACACACCAACAAGGTAGCGGTCGATCAGACCTAAAGCGGGCAACCTAAGCGGGCCATAGTTGCCATGGGGCTTGCTCATCAAAATAGCTCAAGACAAAAGATATGTGTTCATTTGTGTGCTGAAAAAAGAATAGGATGTCGCTTGGGTTCTCTTACACCTACCTCATGTATGTGACTCCACCGAGGAAAGGATCAGCAGGTTCTCTTACACCTAACTTAGTTGTACTAGTCAAGGTGGGATGCCTCTTGGGTTCTCTCACACCTATCCTAATAGCACCGGAGGATTATTTGTTGTTTGTGTTTGTGTAGTGGAGGGATAGGATGCCTCTTGGGTTCTCTTACACCTACCCTAAATACATCATGGAAAATTCGCAAGCAAAAGATATTTCTAACACATAAGAGATGGAATTTAATATGAAAAGAAGTTTTATTGATGATTATTTTTAAACAAGATTTATGAATAATATTTCTTCTTTAGGTAGGTTGATTGGAAGCGGTTTGTTGATCCTCATTGGTAGGCCTCAATGGCAAAAGGGGTGGTGGGTAACTGGCCTCTAAGAACTAAAATAAGCTCCTTTAAAGCTCTATGAAATAACTTTGTGAGCTTGAATCATTTGTCTTTGTAGGCATGCAGGCATCTCTCCTCCAAACCTTTGATCTCTTCTAACTATAATTTGGCATTCTGCTCCATAGTAATTTTTCTACCCACTATCCTTAATGATGGGGTTGGACTTAATGGTAGAATGGGCAAGACATACCCAGGATAATGGGGTGGATTGAGTTGAGTTCCATATTGATAGGCCCACAAGGCTTCAAACTCAACCACTGTGCCACTTTATTATCATCGAGTGTCTTCTTCAGTATCTAGATGAGAGTTTTGTTGAATGCTTATGCTAGACCATTTTTCCTTGGGTAATAGATGGTAGAATATCTCCAATCTAAGTTGCATATTTAGGAAAAGATGTTTATTTTAGTGCTCTTGAATGCAGTACCATTATCAGATATAATTGATAGAGGCACCCCGAACCTATATACGATATGGTTCCTAAAAAATTGGAGCACATGTTGAGCTGTGACATCTCTAAGTAGGATTGCCTCCACCCACTTGGAAAAGTAGCCGGTGGCAGCTAGAATGAATCGATGACTCTTGGAAGAAGGAGGATCGATCGGACCCACTATGTCAATGCCCCAACCCTCAAATGGCCACGAGGCTAATGTAGGATGTAGAATGTTGGGTGGTTGTCACGGGGATCACATCGTTATACATTGGCACACCCTCTACATCCATGCAGTTTATAATCATTGAAGGCCAGTAGTATCCTAGTCTCTTAATCTTGGCTTTCATCTTTGGACCAAATTGGTGAGCTCCACATAAACTTGAATGTACCTCGATCACGATCTTACGGGCTTCGTGTTTGGCTAAATAATGTAGCCACATATGATCGATAAACTGTCGGTATATGGTGCCATCCACGAGAGCATAAGAGAGAGCTCTCTATTTCATCTGATAGGCTAATGACTTCTCTTTAGGTAGATTTCCTATGTTTAGGTAATCCATGAATGGTTGCCTCTAATCTGACTCATCATCCTTTTCGACAATGGCAACCTCTTCTTCAAGAGAAAATCTCTAGATGAGTTCAGCGTCAATAAGGGATAAGACTTATCTATTTTGGACCCTTACTATAATAGACTCATCTTCTGGGCATGATAACTCCTTGGCGAGCTTAGCTAATGCATTTACTACAGCATTATCTCCTCGAGGAATCTTGTAGATAGTGACCTCTAGGATTTGAGCTAATAACTCCATGGTATACTTGTGGTAATGATGGAGCTAAAGCTTTAGAACTTTGTAAGACCCAGCGATTTGGTTGATGATAGTTGGGAATCTCTGAAGATGTTGATGCTCTAGACACATAGTATAATGACTAACTCCAGACTAGCGATCAGAGCCTCGTATTCAGCTTCATTTTTGGTGCATGGATTGGACAGATGATATGAGAGTCTCATCACATCCCTCCTCCCTTCCACGGAAGAGTAGATTTTAGTTCTTCTCCTTTTTTAAAGGAAGTCGCACCATCAAAATACATCTCCCACTAACGAATGGTAGTATCTCCTAAGTTCATGATTTCTTCATCATGGAGGTCATCACTAAGCCAAGAATCAGTAGGGAGTGGGTGTGCTGCTAAGAAACCCGCTAGTGCCTGTCCTTTCACAGCACAGAGGGATACAAATGTGATATCAATATGTGACAAAATCACGAACCATCGTGCCAACTGTCTGGATAATATTAGTCATGTCATGAGATATTATAGTGGATTAATTCTACAGATTAGATTCACCTTATGAGAAAGTATGTAATGTCGTAGCTTTTGGGATACAAAGATTAAAGCTAGGCAGTGCTTTTCAATAAGTGGGCAGTTTTTCTCAGCATGGATTAGATGATGATTGAGATATTATAGAGCATTTTCTTTCCCTTCACCATTAGCTTGGGCCAATAGGCAGCGGGAGGTCAATAGTTTTTTTTGGGGATAGGGCATCATGGCATTGGCACTTGAACTTGGCAGAAGTGTTGAAAATAGCTAGCATCTTCTTAATAGGTTGGATCAGCATCTTAGATATGCCAACCACCCTTGAAATGATCAGTTGAGTTGGACTTTTGGTGGCATTTTAAGATAGCCTTAATCTTCTCGATTGATCTCTGTCCACAGTGAACAACAAACCCATGGAATTTCACTGAATCTACTATAAATGCATACTTCAAGGGATTCATTTTGATAATAAATTATTTTAATCATTCAAAAACTACTCTCATGTCAAAGAGATGGTCTTCCCTTTCTTTACTTTTGACTACTAGATCATCAACATAGTATTCAACTTGATGATGAATGAGTTTGTTGAAGATGGAGTCATATCCTGCATTTTAAGGGGTATCCCTTATAACAATAGATTACATTCATAGTGCTTTCATCATCAGCCATTTTGATTTAGTTGTAGCGGATGACCCATCCATAAAGGAGAATATTGCATGAGATGAGGCAATGTCCACTATTAATTCTGGTATAGGAAGTGGAAATTCATCCTTAGGACATGCCTTATTTAGATCCCTTAAATTGATGCATATGAGAATTTGGTCATTCTTTTTTTAACTGGGATGACACTGGCTAACTAGGTAGGATATTTTTCTTTCGTGATAAAGCCAGCATTGATCAATTTCTTAATTTCAGAAGTGACCTGCTGTTCAATGTCTATTCGCATGCGTCTAGGAACTTGCTTGATAGGGTGGCTTTAGGATCTATTGCTAGTTTATGGACTACTATGTCAGGAGATAAGTTAGGCATTTATTCATAATTCTATGCAAATCAGTCCTTAAACTCAGCTAATAGCCTAGCTAAGTTATTGGTTTCTTCTTCATTAAATAAGGAACTTATGTACGTCGGGTGTGGATCTTCTTTTATTCCTAAGTTGATTTCTTTGAGTTCTTTAATGGTTGATCTGATTCCTTCTTCAAACTCTGGTGGTGCATCTTTGACTTTAGGCTCATTTGGGTCATATGAACTTTCTAAACATGCCTTCTCAAAAGAGTTAGCATGATTTGAGAAGAACCTATCAGATCCCAAATGAGTGGTGATCACTAGGAAATGGTTGTCGTCATTGACTGGACCCACTATGCAGAATCCTAATCTTGGTCTTGATTGAGAATGTCTACTTTTGTTGTCCCATAGTTTTTCAAAGTAATCTGACCTGTGTTTAGACCATGTATGTGGGATTAATCCCTTCTTTGCTAATAACACAAGGTGAATACTAATCAAAAGGTAGTTGTATTAAACCTTCATATGAATCATCCTCAAGTTCTATATCGACATCCTGACTTGAGGATGATGCCCCCAATAAAAATCTTTTTAGCTTGAATCTGTGGATGACTTGGGGGCCTCCGTAACTACCAAACCTTCAACTTTCTGGTAAGAAAGTGAGGTTAGAGATAAGGTTTCCAACTACTGCCTGGTTGTTCTACATAATGATGATCTGGATACATTCATGCTTTGCTTGAAGGCCTGGTCTTCACCACTATCTAGCTTGAACATCACCTCCAAAGGGACCCACTGAGAGGGGTTGGTTAGCGTGCAAACCACATGAGACTCATTTTCTGAACTGGACTCTAAGTACATGTGGATAGAAACTTCAGGTGAGCTAAAACATAGCTCCTACCAGTTGTTCACCAGCAAGGAGGTCTTCCACCTCTGAAATTGCCTCCAGATTTGCCTCTGCCTCTACTTGGTGGGGGTTGAATCATCCTACCCATATGTTCATATGGAGAGCAATGAAGTGGAATCAATATCTCTTCTTCTTCCTCGATGTCATTCTCACTTCACTTCTACTTTTATTTTTATTTTTCTTTTTCTTTTCTTTTCTTTTTCTTCTTTTCTTTATTTTGAACTTTCACCAAGTTCGAGAATATACTTTTAGTTTTAGTTTGAGGAAGATAGTAGGCATCTTCATATATCTCAACCTCCTCGAAATGGATTCAAGTCTCCTATGACAATACTGATCCCACCTCTTGAATTTGATACGATGCAAAGAGGATGGAATGGTGTTTGTTCCATGTATCCAAAAGAAGCAAATGTATATGAATCAATTATGTAGAACTTCACTTTTGTCTTCCGTTAACTGGTTTGCCAGCTATGAGCCCCCTCTCCTTATTCATTGAATCTCTCAACATCTTGAGATGTTAATCTTCAGTATGAAAAGGGTCTTTAGACTCATAATGTTCTTGATCAGGACAAACACCACGGAGTGCGAATCGCCCATGCCCATTGTGATGTAGGGGACATTGTCTATTGTCCTAAAGAAGGTCTTCATCGGTGAATGTAACTAGGCTGAGTAACATGCTTCCTCCAATAGCGGTCCGTGCATATTTCTAGATTAAGAAGAGCTTTGATCAATGACTCCCTCATCTCTTTGCATAAGATAAGGGCATCATATATGCTTAGTTTAGCTGGTAATTTTCTTAGCTGAGCTAGGACATTGTAGTCAACTCTACGGTGGTTCTCCACAAGCATATCCATAGGTGGAGCATTCTATGGAGGGGCTTCTTGATCGCTAGAACCAATGACTTATTTACCCTTATCCTAAGGTGCTATCCTACGAGGAAGAACTTTGCCACTACGAAGGTTGACTTCAGTGACTTCATGAGAAGGTTTAATGGAAAGTTCTACTTGCTCAATCAATTCATAAGATCATTGAGTTGGGGATGACTCAAATCATTTTTAAATCAAAAAAATATTTATAATTATTAGTATTTGATTCTGAATTTATAAATAGAAGTAGATAATCAAAGTAGAAATCAAAGTAAGAATTTTGTCTCATTGATTTCTTAGATAATAAAACTACTAAAATGAGAAGAGTGCTACAACTATAAAAATGCTGGTTCAGTGATGGTTGTGCTACTTTTTATCCCCGACAAGTGGAGGCTGTCACTGTTGCTACTAGGATTTTACCTCCCTCAAGTTGTCCTTAGCATGTTGCAAACCTTTTAGAGTTGGAGGTTTGACTTGCACCCCAGGTAACTTCTCGATCTTATAAATGATTTTCTTGGATAAGAAGATATCCCAACCTTCCTGTCTTGAGAAGATTGTGTGTATCCCCAAGGATTACCCTAACAGAACTAGAGGGTTGTTCTAGTAGGTATTCCTTTGGGATGACAATGGCACCCGACTTATAGCTACGCTCAAGCTAGTCCTTAAAGGTAAAGAAATTTTCTAAGATATGACCTAGCATGCGGTAGTAGGGGAAAATGTTTGGATCATGAATCTTGCCCACATCCTCCGACCTTCTAGGCTCTGGTAACTGGAAATCAGGCTTCTTTAAGAAGTTCTTAAAGATCTTCCGGACTACCTCCCTCTTGAATGAATAAGGTTTATTCAATTTATCAATAAGAGTAGGTAAGTAGTAGTTACTTGATGGTGGATAAGAATATTATTGCTGATGCTACTGATGTTGCTGATGACATGGTGGCAGTGGTGGTCACTGTGGCAACTAAGGTTGTCAGTATGATGGTCGAGGTGGTGGCAAAGGAGGTGGTAGAGGAGACTATTAAGCTCGAGGCCTATCTGGCTGTACCCTAGTTGGTTGTTTCTCCTTATCGACTATTGTGACTGCCCTTGGCTTCTTCTCAAATGCCTTCTATGGTCTGGGCTTGGCTGATTAATCTTGGAAAGGTAATTGTTTGACCTCCCCTTATAGACTAGCTACCTTGTTGATTAATTTCTCAAATGTCTTAATGATAAACCCTTTAAGAATGAAGGTGACCGAGTCATGCATGTTCTTGAATAGATTTTTAATGGCATGCTATTCAAATAACTGTGGTTCGTATTTCATACTTAAATTGTGCCATCTAAGAATGTAATTAATAAGGGACTTACTAGGGAGTTATTGAGCTACAACGAGATCGCCCACAGTTACCCTTTACTGAGCTCCAACAAATATCTTAATAAAAAGCTACTCCAACTAAGCAAATATCTTCATTGAACCATTGGGTAGTTCAACATACTAATCAAATGTGATGCTTGTCAAAACTACTAAGAGGTATGAGTGCATTCACCACTACATTGCAACATTAAACCACAAAATACGTTTCGATTACCATCAAAAAATTTTGAAGGGGCACAAAACCCTTCAATATTGGACACCATCAAATTCCTCACGGGTAGTCCCTTTGGCAGATGAGCCTCAGCTTGCACCTACACATCCCTCACATGCTACTCCACCATGTGTTTAATGTCTTTTTCATGCATGGAGGTGCTATACACCACCTTCCTATGCAAGCTACCGCTATCTTCCTTGGCAGGAATGCATCTAGGATGATCTAATGTGTGTCTTCCTACTCACTCTTATGGGTGCAAACTATATAATATAGCGATTCTATCGACCTACCATAAACTCTTCAATCTTCTTCTCCATTTTATCAATATGATTATCTTTCTGCCTAAGTTGGTGGAGGAGGTGTTAAGTTGAATGGACGGCATCATCTTCTTCAACTATAATACCTTCCTGGATCTGCTGATCTCTATGGAGGGAGCTCCTAGTATCGACCATGTGGACTTCGGCCGAATCCTCAAGAAGGTCATCCTCATCGGAATAAAATGCTACCATCCCATCCTCAATCGTGCTTGATCAGCTAAAGTTCCCCTCTCGGCAAGATAAACCTGATCTCATCCAATGATGTCATGCGTCTTAAACACCGGGTTGACTAGTGGAGGAACGTGATCCTTGGCCGAAATACATCTAACACTACCTACACTGGAGTGCTAGCTCTAGGAGGGTCATGCTCACTGGAAGAGATATGCTCATGACTGCTCATCGGTGGAGTGGTTTCCCTAGGGAGATCCATTATCATGGAAACTGTAAGACTATCCCCTTCCCCCTCTACAACTATCATTGTCACTGGCTCTAGTAGTGGTGGAGGTGGTGGTATGACCACGACGCTATCGGGTCCCCACTCCTTTTTCACCAAGATTGAAGTAGAAGGTTGAGTAGGGGATCATCTCAATGAGTAGATGGAGATCCTTTGGACATTTCACCAAAAGTCTCCGGGGCTTTCTTAAAGTGGTGGATGTTGTGTGTTGTACGGGTGATGATGAATGATGAGGGAAGCGATGTGAAGGTAACACCAACTGCTCCACAATGGTAGATCTCTGCCTATGGTGAGTAGCACCGATAATAATAATCATGTCTAAATGTTTGGCCCTGACGGGGGGATGATCCAGAAAATTCATCAAAGCGGAGGCTGTCGACTACCTGACATACCTCCTTCGCTCCCTTCTGCCTTCTTGAGTAGATGCTTGAGCTTTTATGGCCTTCTCTTTATGGATCCAACCCTTCACACTCCTAGGGATCAATGATCATAGATCAAAGAAAGTAGCAGACTCCAAGCATTCGTATGCTCTGCCAACCTGGCATAGGATAGTCCTAAGTATGACATAGGGCCTCCTGTGCTTCCTATCTAGTGTCTTATAGTATGCTAATGGTTGAGGAGAAGCAGCAATCCCACGATAATCTTCCTGTCCATCTTAGGCTGAGAGGGGATGGAACTTGTTGCTAGTCATTAGTGGAGAGCTCTCTCGAGGAGAACCCTCCTTGGCTACATGGGATGCAGCCTCTAGCTCTCTGGCTGCTCACTCGTGCTCCTACTTTATCTTTTGATTTTTATTATGAGATTGAGTATGAGTGAACAAGTCAGATTGAGAGCTAGTACCTACCTCAAAAGTGGAGGAGGCTATCTCAAAAGCTAAGATAGCCTTCCCCTTTTGGGTGACCAATGAGGAAGTAGTAGCTCTTACTGGAGAAATGATATGGACAGCTAGACAGGCAACTTCTAGAACTATCATAGAATGAGAGTGGGAACCACTATAGCCTTCCTATTCAATAGAGGATACTTAGAATCAAAGGGCATGTCAATATGGATGACTAGCACTTGCCCAACCACCTTATCCCGACTGACGGTAGTGAGGGTCTCCCCCTTGCAAGTGCAGTGCCAAGACCAACCATATAGTGGAGTCTAAGGAGCAACAAGGCCAAATCCATCCCAAACGAAAAGGTGAAGACAAACTTTTGGGAATCCATGTGTACTGACTGTAAGAGTCGACAATGACTAATATGTACTGTAACTCTACATGTGTTGAAATATAACTTGAGTCAGATCTTTGCTTTAATATTTTTTCCCAAGAGAGTGACATAGATTTAGAGTTTTTAACCCACACTTCAACAATTCAAGTGTGTTAAGTGGGGTTCATTATAGAGATTTTTGTGTTTGGAGGAGAGTCTTTCCCATTTAATTCTTTTGATTTGTAGAACCCATACTCAAGGTAGGTTGGGTGGGGTTCAAAATTTTGAGAGATTTTCTTGGAGATATTTGTATTTTGTGTATTTGTTGTTTGAAAATATTAATGATTTGAAAGAATACTAGGAAATTTGAGTATGCTAAGATTTGATTATGTGTTTGTGAAATACCTTTTGCTTGAGATTTGAAGTGTGATTTGAAATGGGGTATTGAGTGATGTTTGACATATTTTATACTTTTATTTGGTATGTTAAATGAAAGCCAAATGTGATTGATATATGTTTTGCTTTTCTTTGAAAATGAGACTCTCACTTAAAAATTTTGGTATGTTAAGTAAAAGCCCAAATGTGATGAGATTTGTAAAAGGAGATTCTTACTTAACAAATTTGGTATGTTAAGTAGGGATCAAATGTGTATTGAAATTGAAAGTGAGATTCTCACTTAACAAATTTGGTATTTTAAGTGAAAGTCAAATGTGATTGATATATGTTTTGAAAATGGGACTCCAACTTAACAAATTTAGTGTGTTAAGTGAAAGCCCAAATGTGATATGAAAATGAGGCCCTCACTTAACAAATTTGGTGTGTTAAGTGGGGATCCAAATATGTCATGAAAATAAGATCCTCATTTAACAACTTTATGGAATCAAATATGACATGGAAATAAGATTCTCATTTAACAATTTTGATGTGTTAAATTGGAATCAAATGCATATGAAAATGAGATCCTCACTTAACAACCTTGATATGTTAAGTGGGACTCAAATGTATTTGAAAATGAGACTCTCACTTAACAACTTTGATATGTTAAGTGGGAATCAAATGTATTTGAAAATGAGATTCCAACTTAACAACTTTGATATGTTAAGTGGGAGTCAAATGTACATGAAAATGAGATTCTCACTTAACCACTTTGATAATATTTAGTAGGAATCCAATGTACATGAAAATGTGATTCTCACATAATAACTTTGACATGTTATGTGGGAATCAAATATTTATTTGATGTTAAGTGGAAACCAAATTTATTTGAAAATGTGATTCTCACTTAACAACTTTGACATGTTAAGTGGGAACCAAATGTATTTGAAAATGTGATTCTCACTTAACAAATTTGACATGTTAAGTGGGAATCAAATGTATTTGAAAAAGTGATTCTCACTTAACAACTTTGACATGTTAAGTGGGAATCAAATGTATTTGATGATGTGATTCTCAATTAACAACTTTGACATGTTAAATGGGGACCAAATGTATTTGATGTGCCCTCTTTCTTTTGACAAACATGCATGTCAAATAAGATTCTAAAATAGAGGGGAAATTTATTTAACAAATCTTAAGTATGTTAAATAGATTTCAATAATATTATTTGATGTCATGCATGTGATTTCTTGATTTTGAAAAGAGAGAAACTTTAACTCTAGCATATGTGAAATATGTTGAGTGGAGCTTCAATTTTATGTTATGATTTAAAAGTAGAATCTTCATCCAACAAATTTGAGTATGTAGAATGAAGATGACTATTTACAAAAAGAAGTGCTTTTGAAAAATGTCATTTTGTAAAAGAAATTATTTTCTTAAATTTTATGATGAACCTCGCCTCACCAAGCTAGTGGTGAGGAGGTTGTAAATTTTTTATTATCTCTCCCTTCATTGATAGATTTTGTTTTTCACCTATTGGGGAACCCAATAGGGGATTCAAAACCTACACAAAGTGAGGTCCTAAAACCTAAAGGATGTCGTCAAACTTTGCTTAAGAATGAAATAAGCCAAGTGCCAACAGAAGGAAAGATAGTCTCATACTAACATAAAAATGCAAGTCCACTATCGATGCTTAGAGACAAAAATCGTCTACTATAGATGGAGAGAGGAACCATCCCCAGCAGAGTCACTAGAAAAATTTGTGGTATTTATTTTTTGTTATTGTTTGTGTGTGTATATGTGAGGGGGACACCACGTAAATCTGAAGATATACTTATTGAGGTGATCGGGTACAACATTGAGGAATAGTATACTATCTCGAAAGATAGAAGTCACTACCCTACAATAGACCTAGTCACCTCATAAGAACTTTTAAGGCATGATGGGTCTTCAAATATACTAAAGATTTTTCCCCTATTATACATGAAAAAGTAAAGTAGGGTTTATTTAAACCAGGCTCGTTAAGTTCTCTATGGAGGCAAGCCTTTATAATTAATTACAACCTAAGAAAGGTGAGTTCCTTAAGAATACTCTCGATTAAAGTAGGCTATTGTTATCTCTAAAGAATTCAAAGATAGGACTATCAATAAATTGGTTATATTTTAGAAAATCAAGTGGGATGGATCGAAAGGGAAGAGTTATTATTGAAACCAAATGAAATAAGGAAACTGCTCAATCTATCCTATTGGGCTTTATATATTTGAAATTGAAATTTATTTATTTGAGTTAAAATTTTATTAATCTAGGATTATAACTCCACAATACAATATTGACCGAGAGATGGGGTTATGCTTGTAGCCCACAACAACCTTCTTTCTTCTTTCATTTCTTCATTTTGATTTACTTTGTTTCTTTCTCCTTTTTATCTTTATTTGGATGTGCTTGCTCCAAAAGCATCACATGGTACATAAGACTTAGTCTTATAACCAATGCTCATCCTAATCCCCCCATAACACTTATCATAGTTCTAATACAAAATTATATTAAAAAAAAAGAAAGTAAATCTATCTTACTATAAAATACTACCCAAGCAATTATATATATAAATAATTTGGACTTTTAGCATGGGTATGGGGGCATAAGCGCAAAAGAAAAGCATTTATATTTTATTTTGCGAGGACCCATGCATTAGAAAACATGATTAGGCTAATAACGGCCTAACATCTAGACTACGCACACACACCTTAATATGTAGTCAAAAATAATACATCACAAAATAAGCATAAATCAAACATACATCCAACTAACATAAAGCTAGAAGTAGTGTCTTAGCCTAAAGTGTGTGCATCAAGTCTTTTGTGGTATGTCCTAACTACGCTTTAGAGTTCCAATTTTGCTAAGTGTGAAGGACTTAATTTATAAAGGGTTGATTTCTCTTTAAGTGATTTAATTGATTTTAAAGATTTTATTTAATGTTTTCTTTTATTTTTTATTTACCCAAAACTAATTATAAGAGAAGAAAAGGAATTCTCTTTCTCTTTCATTTCTAAAGTAAGTTAATCAATTTTCTTTAGTGATTCGATTATTACATATTTTTTAAGTTTAGGTTCACTCTAAATGGCCTTATTAAATATGAAAATCTTATTAATTTAATATAACACATATTCATTCATTCATTTCTACATCATGCATATGATTAAAACACATATCTATTAATATACCATGTATGTTTAGCACACTTAAATGATGAAGGAAAAGAAATGTGTTTGGAATTAAAAACATTTATGTTTATTTATTTGTCTTATGATTAATTATTTTTCATTCATTAACTAAGTACACATTCACATGTATAAAAGTTTTAAGTGAGTACATCATCATTATTATCGTAAGGTGTACAAGACCTACTTAGGGTACTTAAAGCCTCATGGGGATGTCCACATTATACCACTTTTCTTAGATACATGTAGATGTATAAGACTATAAGGATAGGAAAACCCTGCAAAAATTTATTTGATTTGATTATATGATTTACATATGTGATATGAAATTATTTCTAAATGATATGATGGAAACACATAAGGAATGGGTTGGGCAAAGATGTATGTTCTTTTTCTTGAACTATATGTATTGTAAATACTATGAATCCATAATAAGAAAGAGAAGATTACATGATTTTATATTTTTTTCACTTATGAAGTATTATTTGGCATCACTTACAATAGGCTTATGAGCTTTTAAAAATAACTTTGTTTAATAGTGATATTATACACACACATTTTAATTTAAGCATCAACAATACTAATTGATATAAAAAAACCATTTTCGATTTAATTTGAAAGAAATGAATACATAATTTCATATAAAAGAAACAATATTTTGATTGGAAAGAAATAAGAATATAAGCACATGATCTAATTCATCTTAATTAGTTCCTAAGGACAATCACATTAAATAAGGAAATTTAAAATAAACCAAAGTTCTTTAAAGACACTATTATTTTTTAGATTGATTTGATTTAGGAAATATGAAATAAGTTTGCTAATCCTAATCCAATTCCCCATGTGTGAGTTGATTTGGTTTAATGAAGAATATTTAGGATGATTTCATGTTTTAATTAGGTTAGCATGTGAATTGAGTGAATTAATTAACCCTTACCTACATCACCTTAAGTTAATTAACTAGTTAATGATAAACCAATATGATATGAAATCACATGAAAAATAAATTTGTAATGCTCCTAAGAAATAAAAGGGGCCTAATGCAATGGGCTTATGATTAATAGTTAGATAGGCTCAAGGAATCTCACTTAACTACTTTTATGGTTTTCTCATGTGAGCTAACCATAATTTCATTATCTCTCACCTTTGGGTTGAGAGCTACCCAAGATTTAGGTGTGGGGTGGGGAGATTGAGTTGAATCAAGTTTATTAATTTGGTGAGTGGACTCTTTGATTATATTTTGATTAGAATGATGAAATTAGCTTAGGGAAAGGGATCAAGGATAAGGCCTCAATCCTCAATCCCTAAGTCATTTCAAACACTCAATTAGGCTTTTATTTTTATCTTGGAGATTAATTAATTAATTAATTAATTACCTCATTAATCATTAATTAAATTCCCAATTATACTCCCACCCTTACTATTTAATAGAGATAATTAAATTAATAATTAATTCTCACTTATGGATTATGGTGATTTCCACAAAAAATTTGATATTTGGATGTTTGGTGTGGGATAGTTAAGCTAATTAAATTTCTAATTAAACCTTAATTATGCCAAAATCATTATTCAAAATCAGTTAATAATAATTTTCCTAGATTTTACTGAAATACCTTTGAAATGACCCAAAGTTTACATTTTTTATATTTTTCTATAATTAGTTATGAATTTAGGAAGTTTCAGCCTTAAAAAATTAATAAAAATATCATAATTAAGCCCTTAATCCCATCTGGCCATGTGGCGCTGACACGACGTGTTGTCCACATGGCACGACGGGATTGGCTATTTAAGTTGTCACATATACATGCTGACTCAACCGGTGGTGGACACGCTTTCCCATGGACCATCCAATCTAAGATCGGACATCCATGATCAAATCCATGGGGTAAGGGAGAAAATAATGAAGATCTACCATGATGATCTGTCCATTCCATTCATCGCATGATCTTGATCTTCCTTCTCTTCACACCATCCGTCTTTCCCCATTCAATTCGAGCTCACCCGAGGTCAGATTGGGATCAAACTAATCCCATACCTTTGGAAGGAGAGGGGATGCACATCCAATGGTCAAATTTGCATGAGATTTGAATTTACATCAAAAAACACCAACCCATTTTTGCATATAAGGCTTGATTTGTAAAATTACCTCACCGAAGCTAATGTCCAAGGGTGGGTCATCAAAGGTAGCTTGCCTGGTTGAGGCGAGGCCCTGTTGAGAAGTCTGAGCTTGATTTGGTGTGGAATGCTCGATTGACCAATCCACTCACATGAAGGCTTCAGCTTTGATCGAAGTTGCACCTCCGGCCACTTGGGAGCTCAGGAAACGGTTCGTTTGGTTTCGACAGAGTGTGGTGAGAGTGTGGGTAAGAGGAATTTAAGTTTTTGTGAATCGAGGGAGATTGCTCGGGATTGGGATGTCATATTTTGGCTTTGCTTTAGAATGGGCATTGTCGATTGAGGAGGGCTTGAGAGTGCTTGGGATCACTCTAAGAGGCTTTAGAACTAGCTTGGGGACTCACACGATGCAAATATATGTGTTCACCGCTTGAATTGATTTGGTATACCTCTCAATTGCTCATGATGGATGGACAATAGTGTGCACACAATTTGTGCTAGTTCACCACCGTTCGGCCACCAGAGTTGCTCCATCAGGGTCAGGCTACACGCCATGGATGGCAACGGTGATGGGAGGCTTCCATGGATCCATTGTGCCAATGTTGCAAGGTTTGGATCCAATGAGTGCTCGATTTGGGTTGGAGGTGAGTCAACTCACCTCCCAAAGGTCCATGACTAGCCTAGGGTGGGTTAGATGGTTCATGGGAAGGTTCTTTTGAGTGTAAAGGGGTTGCTATGGGGATGGGAGAGTTGACTTGGCTTGGATCCATTGGTTTTGAAGGGTAAATCCCATGGTTTGATGGCTAATCCCTTTGGTGGGGCCCACTATGGATTTAGGCTGATTTGGAAATGAAGGACATGTTTGGGTCTAGTTTAACCAAATCATAGGGTCCCATGAGTTGTTTGGAGTGATTTGGCTTCATTTGGTCAAAATGGGTTCATTGGGGTTAGGTTGGGTTGGGTTGACCATTTAGTCAAATTGGGTCAAACCAAGGCTTGGATTAGGTTCAAATGATGATTTGGGATGTTTTGGTTTAATTGGTTTGGCCTAGGTTTGGATTTAACTCATTTGGATTCAAAAGAGTCAAATTGGCCAACTTGACTAATTTGACCAATTTGACCAAATTGGGTTGGGTTAAGTGTTGAGACAAGTTCAATTGGTCAATCGAAAATGATTGTATGCTTTGGTTTGGTTTAAGTTAGATTTAATTTGAATTTTTGGCCAATTTGATGCTTTAGGTCAATTTGGGCTAGGTTGGGTCAAGTTGATCAATTGGTTAACTTGAGCTCAATTATGGCTTTAGTCAAGTTCAATAAGTGATTTGGAATGAACTTGAGCCATTGGTTGCAATCAATTTGGATCAAATCATGATTTGGCTCATTTTTATATTTTTAGGCCAATTTGGGTCAACTTGGGTCAAATGGCCAATTAGGCTTAGTTTGGCTCAAGTGAGGGTTTGGTCATGTTCAATCATTGATTATGAATGGGTTTGAGTCAATGGTTTTAATCAATTTGGCATATGGTGAATTTTGGCTAGTTTGGGTTTCATTTGGGTTAAATGTTGACTTGGTCAAAGGCTAGGTTTGAATTGGTTTGACCCAATTCAATGTAATTAATCACGCTATGATGATTGTTGATCATGATTGAAGGTTTAGATGGGCTTAGTTCAATCCAATTTGGGTTGGATTAGAACTTGGCTCAAAAAGGTCCTTTAGGTCACTTTGGGTCAAGTGAGCATAAATGGGTTTATTGGCTTGATCATGGCTTGATTCAAGTTTAGTTGAACTTACACATGAGCCTAGGATTGAAATATAAATCCAATTGCAATTGGTTTGGAGCCAAATGCATTTTGGTTCAGATGAAAATTTCAAGTCAAAAGGGCCAACATGGACTTGGCTTGGGTTGACTTGGGTTTGGTTTGATAATGGTGGTTTATGCTTATATATGGGTCAATGATTGTAGGAATGATTGAATTATGAAAAAATTCATGAGTTTTGAGTTGATTTGGGTATCATTTAGCCAACTTCAAGAATTTGGCGAAAAGGGGTAAAATTAGGAATTTGATTTGATTTGGATTTGGTTTGTCATTTGAATTTATATTTCATTATATTTGTGAAGATATAAATGGTTATGAGAAAATAACTTGAGTTTGGAGTGATTTGGAAGCAAATTTTGGGATGTAGGTCATAAAGGCTAACTTGGATTTTGAATTGGTTTGATTTATTTTGGTTTGGTTTGAAGGATTTAAATTTGGATTTCATTTATATTTGTTAATATAAATGAAGGAATGATTGATTTATAAGGAAATCAACCAAGCTTTAGTTGGTTTGATGGAGTTTTGACTAAGCATATGAAGGTGGTTCTTATGGCTTATGAAGAGATTTTGAAATTTGGATTTAATTATTAGTTTCAATCACTTGGAGTTTGGAATTGATTTATGATTTGAAATTTAAATTCAGATTGAATTTGATAATTGAGAAAATTAATTGGATTTATGTTGATTTGAATTTGGTTAAGGCTAAGTCCATGAGATAAAATCAAAGGGCTTAGGAAGAGATTTGGAGTTTGAATTTAATCATGGGTTTCAATCATTTGAAGTTGGATTTGATTTTAGAATTTGGATTTGAAATTGAGATTTGGCTTGAAAGAAGAAAGCAAGGATTGGGTTTAGGCTATAGGGTAGGCAAGTCCCCCTAAATCCTTAAGGCATAACCTATTCCTATGGCTAACACTTCTAAGTCTTTAGGGTTAGGTTTAGTGTTCATCTAATCACTAGAAGTATCTTAAGACTAAGGAACTCTTAGTGTCTATAAGAGTCCTAGATCTATGATGAGGGAGTTGAGAGCTCACTCCAAAAATGAGGTCAATAGAGACACACTAGCCAAATAGTGAATTGAGCCTAACCTAGAGCAACTACTAACTGAGGACCATTGGAGGTCTTATCTCCACTCAAAGTAGCCTGAGATGATCTGATTTGTGTTTAACTTATTTATGTCTATTTGCAATTTTGTGTTTGTATTATGCCGATAAAGTCTAGGATGCAGCTCGAGTTCTCTTACACCTATCCAAGACATGTCAAGATTTTTGGCAATTGAAAACATTTTAACTTGGAAAGTAATTCGATCAAAATAGAATTTTTATTGATGAAAAATTATTCAGGACATTGTTCATGCATAATTTTATTTAGATAAAGCCCGTTGATCAAGGGCATTGGACATTCGCCTTTATGATTGATGAGTTGGTAAGATCCACCTAGGTAGGCCTTTCTATGGTGAAAGGGCCTTCCCAAGTAGGTTTAAACTTGCCTCCCATCTTGGGATAAGCAACAATTGGTCTCCTTAGAATAAAGACAAGCTCTCTAATTTGAAAAGCTCTATGGTGGACGAAGTTGTTATGAGCTTGAACTATTTTTTTCTTTATACAACTTGAGGTTCTGACATGCTTGCAGGCATCTTTCTTCCAAACCATTGAGTTCTTTCAATCTCATCTTAGCATTACGCATTTTCTATCCACAATTATCTAGTGATGGGGCAATCTCTAATGGTAGAATGACTTTAGACCCATACACTAAGGAGAATGGGGTAGATTATGTTGGAGTCCTGTAGGTAGTATGGTAACCCCATAAAGCTTTAACTAACTACTCATGCCACTGTCGCTTGTTATCATTGAGTGTTTTGTTGAGTATTTGGATGAGATTTTTGTTGAAGGCTTCTCCTAAAGCATTCATATGTGGATAGTAGATGGTAGAGTACCTCCAATCTATGTTATGTCTCTGGGCAAAGTTATTGATCTTGGTGCTCTTGAAAGTAGTACCATTGCCAGATATAATTTGGCGGGGCACTCCAAATCTATACATGATATAGTTTCTAAAAAATTAGAGCACATGCTGAGCTTTGACTTCTTTGAGCGGAATCACATCCACCCACTTGGAGAAGTAGTCCGTAGCTACTAGAATGAAATGGTAGGCCTTAGATGAGGGAGGATCAATTGGACCCACTATGTCCATACCCCATGACTCGAATGACCATGAGGCTAAAGTCAGATGTAGAATGTTGGGTGGTTGGTGTAGAACCACTGCATGTACTTATTGGTGGCTTCTCTCGATGTAATCCACGATCATCGTTGGTCAGTAATACTGAAGTCTCTTAATTTTGGCTTTAATTATGAGACTGGATTAGTGAGTTCAGCATAATCCTTAGTTTACCTCAGTCATGATATTATGGGCTTCATGTTTATCTAAATAGCTTAACCATATATGATCGAAAGACCATCAATATAAGACACAATCCTCGATGGCATAGTAGAATGCCCTATACTTTACTTGATGGGCTTTAGATTTCTCTTGAAGTAGTTTACCTTTGTTTAGATAATCAATGAAGGGTTGCTTCCAAACCAACTCTTCATCCTTTTCAGCAATGACAATCTCTCATTCAAGAGTGTGTTTATTGATGAGTTCAGTATCAATAAGAGGCAGGACTTGCCTATTGTAAACCTCTATTGATATAGACCCATCTTCCGGACATGCCAACTGTTTGGTGAGTTTGTCCAAGGCATCAGCTATGGTATTTTCTCCTTCGAGGAGTTTATAAATTGTGACCTCTAGGATTTGGGCTAATAACTCCATGGAATTCTTATGGTATGGGTGGAGTTTGGACTTTAAAACTTTATAAGACCCAACGATTTGTTTGACAACTAGCTGTGAAGCCCTAAAGATATTAATACTTTGTATGCCTAGCGAGATGGCTAGCTCTAGATCGACAATTAGAACATTATATTTGGCTTCATTATTGGTGCAAGGCTCGGACAGATGATATGAAAATCTCATCATATCATAGTCTGGCATCAAGAGGACTATCCCTACCCCTGCCTTATGTAGGAGAGTGGATTGTGGTTCTTCTCCTCTTTGATAGGAAGCCACACCATCAAAGTACATCTCCCAATGGAGGTGTTTACATTCCCAAAGTTCATGATTTGTCATCATGGAGATCATCACTGAGCAGGGAAGCTGCAAGAAGTTATGCACCGCCAGGAAGTCCATGAGTGCTTGTCCTTTCACTGCACGAAGGGGTATGAATGTAATGTCAAACTGTGATAAAATCATGGACCATCATGCCAACCATCCAAATAGCATCGGCCATGTCATGAGATACTGTAGTGGGTTGACTCTAGAAATCAACTTCACTTTGTCAGAGAGCATACAGTGCCCTAGCTTCTATGCTGTGAAGATTAAAGCTAGGCAATGCTTCTCAATGGGTGGATAGTTCACCTCAGTATGTATTAGACAATGGCTGAGATAATAAAGTGTATTCTCTTTCTTCTCATTATTGACTTGGGCCAACAAAGAGACTAGGGAGTCATCTAATGTAGTAGTATAAAGTATAAGAGGTTTGCCTGGGATAGGGGAGGCTAGGACTAGCGACATCATAAGATATTTCTTAATGCTTTCAAATGCATGTTGGCATTTTTCATCCCACTTAAACTTGGCATCTTTCTTGACTAGTGTTGAGTATAGTTGACATCGGTTTGATAGGTTGGATATAAAGAATCTCAAATATGCCTACCTCCCTTGGAATAATTTGAGTTGAGTTAAACTGTTAGGGGGTGGTATTTCCAATATTGCTTTAATCTTCTCTAGGTCGATCTCAATTCCACAGTGTCGAACAATGAACCCCAGGAACTTCCTTGAAGTTACTCTAAATGCACACTTCAAAGAGTTCATTTTAAGATTATATTATCTTAATCGCTCAAAAACTACTCTTCAATTAAAGAGATGGTCTTCCTTTTTCTTTACTTTTGACCACAAGATCATTGATATAGCATTCAACTTGGTGGTGAATGCGTTCATCGAAGATTCAAGTCATGGCCCACTGGTTTATAGCGCTAGCATTTTTGAGGCCAAAATGCATGAGCTTATAACAATAAATTCTGATTAGGGTTCTAAAAGTGGTGTTTCTTTTATCTTCAGGTGCAATCTATATTTGGTTATATTCACATGAACCATCCATGAAAGAGAAAACTGCATAAGATGAGGCATTGTCCACCTTCAGTTCTGGTATTTATAGTGAAAATTCATCTTTTGGACATGCCTTATTAATATCCCTAAAGTCGATGCATATGAGAATTTGGCCATTTTTTTAACTAGAATGACGCTAGCCAAACAGGTGGGATATTTTTTCTCTTGGATTAAACCAACATCAATCAGTTTCTTAACTTCGGAAATGACCTATTGTTCAATGTCTAATCATATGTTTCTAGGAGCTTGCATGATGAGTTATATCGCTAGCTTATAAACAGCTACTTCGGGAGCTAATCTGGGCTTTTCTTCATAACTCCATGAAAACTAGTATTAACCTCTATGAGCAGTCTAACTATGTCATTGGTTTCAGATTCATTCAACAAAAAATTAATGTATGTCAGGAGTGAATTTTCTTCAGTCCTCAGGTTGATTTCTTTGAGTTCATCGATGGTTGATTTAATTTCTTCTTCAAATTCTAGGGGTGCATCTTTAACTTGGAACTTATTTAGATCATCTAAAGTTTCCAAACTTTCCTCCTCATATGAGTTAATGTAGTTTTAAATGAACTTGTCAGATTCTAAATGATTAGTAATGCCGGAGGTAATCATCATCATCCATTCTTATATACCAAAGCTTTGCGGATCTTATTTATTGCACTTATTGTCCCATAATCTCTCAAAATACTCTAACCTATGCTTATACTATGTATGTGGATTAACCAATTCTTTGCTAAATTAAGAACACAAAGTGTGTACAAATCAAATGGTAATTCTATTAATGCTTTGAATGATTCATCATCAAGCTCTACATCAACTTCTCGAGTTAAGGATGTTGCTCCTATGTAAAACCTTTAGGTTTTAGCATTTACATATATTTTAGGAGCTTACATAACTACCAAACCCTCAACCTTCTATGATGAAAGTAGGGTTAGAGCTAAGGCACCCATATACTATCCAACAGTTCACATAAAAGAGATTTGTATACATTCATGCTTTGCTTGGGGACCTGGTCTTCATCACTATCGGGCTCTAGTGTCACCTCGAAGGTGATCTACTAATGTAAAGAGCTAGCTGGCATGCTCACTACATATGTTTCATCCTCTAAACTAGATTCTAAGTCTATGTATATGACAGGTGTACTTTTGGATGCTAGGATGAACCTCCTTGTAAGTGGTAGGTATGGGGACCTTCCACCCCTGGCGCTCCCTCTAGACTTTCCTCTTCCTTGTCTAAGTAGAGGTTGGGTCATCCTCCCCACTTGCTAAAATGGAATAACAAACTATGGATGAAATCTAATCTGAGGGTCTATTTTCTCCCTATTGTCTTCTTCTCACTCCCTTTTCTTTTCTTTTTTCTTTCTCTTTTTCTCCTTCTTTTCTTTCTTTTTCTTTATTTTCCTTTTCTTTTATATTTTTATTTTGATTAAGTTCATAAGAGAAGATGTTTTGTCTCTTATGGAGGTAATAGGTTACATCTTCATAAATCCTGACCTCATGTACTGCAAATGGTTTGATATCACCTTTGATATTCAATCCCATCCCTGATGAACTTGATACACTAATGTAAAGAGGAGGGGACCCTATTGTTCTTTGAATCTAAGGCCACCCTAATAAAACATTGAAAGATGTATCGGAATCTATTATATGAAACTTGGCTTCGATCTTCCAATCATCTATCTCCAAAGGTAACACCATGGAGCCTAAAGCCCTCTCGCCATTGAATCCTTTCAACATCATCTTCTCATCTTCTCCAAAGGATAGGTATAAGAGATCCCAAGCGACATCCTATTCCTTCTTTCATAACACAAACAAAGACATATCTTTTGTCTTGGGCAATTTTGATGTGGGAGAAAGCCCCCTATGGCACTCACTAATTAGCTGCTCTAGGTCGGATTGATATATTACCTTGGAAGTATGTCACCCCAATGGTCACTTGTCTAGTAGATGTGAGTCACTTGACCATTGCAAACCAATAAGTTCCTTGTTAGTTTAGTAGGTCTTACTGTGCAGTCAGTAAGCTATCCCATGTTGACTTCGTCTAAGAGGATGTAAGCCTACATGCATTCTTCTTGAACTAGCCATCATGCACTAATTAGGTCGAGTATACTTGAGGTTTAGGTAAGTCCCCCAGTGGCTCCTTTCCTCTTGACTACTTCAACCTCAGGTTTAGTCCTTACACAAGACTCCTCACTTAGTTGTCACCTAAATTAGCTGCTGGGACTATCCGGTGAATTCGATTTGGAGATGTAAGCCTACATGCCATCTTTCTAAACTGGTTTTCACAAATCGACGGGCACCTTAGGTTGGTTGGTTATCGCCATGCTAACATCAACTCACCCGGTGGATGCACTACTCTTGACAAATGTGAGTTCCCGTGCTTTTTGTTGAGTTGGCCACTGAATACCTACAGGCTTTTTTTACAGGGTTTTGGATAATGCCCCTAGCTACATCTCCCCTATGGGCACTCATTTTGGATCACGTCCTTAGCGACCCCATTTAGATACTACCTCGATTACTCTTGGATTGGACAGTCCCCCTTTCCTAGTAGCCACCCATGTGGTTGGAGAATTTCTTCATCGAATGCACAGATTCTCCCTTGGGCAAGTAAGTCTGAGATAGGACAAGGCTGATATATGCTCCTTCTCAGTATGATACCTCGCAAACCAATAGGGTCCATGTAAATATAAAATAAACAAAATATATCTTCGCTTGTGGATTAGGAATTCAAACCCCTAGTGGCCCCTTTCCTAGGCATGCAACCTATCTTTAGGACAGTGTCAGCAAAACTCTTTATAGGAATTGCCTGACTACTTTGAGTTGAGATAAGTCCCCGAGTCGGCACTCTCTTAGTAATCACCCTTAGGTCGGGTTCAACTTGTTGTTCCACCAACGAGTCACCCCGACAGTCATCTTTTCTTTGAAAGATATAAGTCTATTATGCATTCTTTTCAGCGTGGCCAATGAAAATCGACAAGCAGCCCTAGGTCGGGTCTGATTTGTTATGCAAGCGATCGATCACCCTAGTGGTTCTTTGTTTAGGAGAATGTGAGTCGTTGTGCTTTCTTTCTGGCTTGATCATTGCACACCAAAGGGCACCCCTTTGGTCGTTAGTTCTACCCCACGACCGGTAGACTATCCCTTTTGATTTATAAATCTAAGACAGGTCTAGGCTGATATTAGCCCCTTCTTAGTGTATCCATCACAATCTGACGAGATCCATCAAATTAAAATAATTGAAATTAAAACAAATGCAATTAAATCAAATGAAATTAACTTGACTACTTCTGAGTTGATATAAGTCCCCTAGAGGCATTCATTTAGTAGTCGCCCTAGGTCATTTCTGATTTATTGCGCATGCAACTGATCACCCTAGTGGTTCCTTGTTTAGGATGATGTGAGTCCTTGTGCTTTCTTCCTAACTTGACCATTGCATACTGAAAGAAACCCCTTAGGTCAGATAGTTCTATCATGTAGCTGGTGGACTACCCATTTAGATTGGTAAATAGACAGACTGGCCAGGCCTCTTCTCGGCATCCATGCAAATCAACAAGGTCTATCTTAAATCCAAAACTTAAACAAACCATCAATCAACTTCTCCCTAGTGAGACATCAATGATCCCAACCTCCCAAGTGGAGTTAATGAAACCCAATTCATATTTGCATTCCCTAATGAGTGCACCCTCAAAAGAAATCTCATCAAATCCTCATCCCTAGTGGATAACCTAAACCTGCTTCCCTAGTGGAAGGTTCATGCATCTATCACTGGCGAGTTCTACATCCTAATCCCTAGCGGATACTCTACCCAAATCATACCTTACATTTAAATCCAAGCCTCTTATCCCTACTGGATAACTTGAACTTTCTTCCCTAGTGGAAGGTTCACATGTTTGATTCTGTGGTGGATCCCTTCTTCCTTCCTTATGCCCTTGGCATGAGTTGAGTTGCATTGCACTAAGATCTTGATTCCTTCTACATCTCAGGTTTAGGAGTAGATCATTTCTATTAGTGTTCATGATCTTTCGGATGTTGTTGATCATCTCGGTCAACACCAACACATGCGGTGTGCCTTATCAGTCACACCACACCTATTGGGTGCCCTTTGTTGACCTCACTTTTGGAGTGAGCTCTTAGCTTCCTCATCATAGATCTAGGACTCTTATAGATACTAAGAGTTCCTTAGTCTTAAGATACTTCTAGTGATTAGGTGAACACTTAACCTAACCCTAGAGACTTAGAAGAGTTAGCCATAGGAGCAGGTTGTGCCTTAGGGATTTAGGAGGACTTGCCCACCTTATAGCCCAAACCCAATCCTTGCTTCCTTCTTTCAAACCAAATTTCAAATTCAAATCCAAATTCCAAAATCAAATCCAGCTATCCAATGATTGAAATCCATCACTAAATTCAAACTCTAAGTCCCTTCCTAAGCCCTTTGATTTTTTTTCATATGGACTTAGCCTTAACCAAATCCAAATCAACCCCAATACAATTGACTTTCTCAATTATCAAATTCAATCTCAAATTAAATTCCAAATCATAAATCAATTTCAAACTCCAAATGATTGAAACTTATGATTAAGTCTAAATTCCAAAATCCCATCCCAAGCCATATGAACCACCATTATATGTTTAGCCAAAACTCCTCCAAGCCAACTCAAACATGGTTGATTTCTTTATAAATCAGTCATTCCTTCATTTATATTCGCAAATATAAATGAAATCTAAATTCAAACCATTCAAATCAAATCAAGACCCTTCTTAAGCCATATGGACGCTCTTCCATAAACCTAACCAAATCTTAATCCAAATCAACTCAAGCATGATTTATTTCTTTATAAATCAATCATTCCTTCATTTATTCATAAATATAAATGAAACCCACCCTTCAATGACCAAAAATAAATCAAACCATTTCAGAATCCAAGTTAGCTTCTTTTGACCTATATCCCTTAATTTTAGTCAAATTTGCTTCCAAATCACTCCAAACTCAAGTGATTTTCTCCTTAACCCATTTATGTCATTTATATTTAAAATATAAAAAAAAACCCAAATCAAATCAAATTCCCAAATTTAACCATTTTAGCCAAACTTTTGAGCTTGGCCAAATGACAACTAAATCAACTCAAAACCCATGGATTTCTTCATGATTCAATCATTCCTACAATCATTGATCCAAATATAAATATAAACCACCATTATCAAACCAAATCCAAGTAAACCCAAATTAAGCCCAAGTTAAATCTTTTGACTTGAAACTGTCATATGAACCAAAACACATTTGGCTCAAAACCAATTGCAATTGGATTTATATTTCAATCTTAAGCTCATATGTGGGTTCAGCTAAACTTGAATCAAACCTTGATCAAACCAATTGACCCATTTAGGCTCACTTGACCCAACGTGACCTAAAGAAACTTTTTGAGCCAAGTTCTAATCCAACCCAAATTGGATTGAACTAAGCATATCTAAATCTCAATCATGATCAGCAATCATCATGGGGTGATCAACCACCTTGAATTGGGCCAAACCAAGTTAAACCTAGCCTTTGACCAAGTCAACATCAAATCCAAATGAAATCTAAACTAGCCAAGATCTACCATATGCTAAATTGATTAAAACCATTATCTCAAACCCATTCATAATCAATGATTGAACATGACCAAACCATCAATTGAACCTAACCAAGCCTAATTGGCCATTTGACCTAAGTTGACCAAAATTGGTCTAAAAAGCCAAAATGAGTCAAATCATGATTTAATCCAAATTGACTGTAACCAATGGATCAAGTTTATTCTAAATCACTTATTGAACTTGACCAAAGCCATAATTGAGCCCAAGTTGACCAATTGGTCAACTTGACCCAACTTAGCCCAAATTGACCAAAATCAAAATTAACTCCAAATTAAATCAAACCAAAGCCTACAATAATTTTCAATCAACCAATTGAACTTGACTCAACACCTAACCTAATTTTGGTCAAATTGGTCAAATCAACTTGACTAATTTGACCCTTTTGAATCCAAATGAGTCAAATCCAAACCTAGACCAAACCAAACCAAATTAATTGAACCAAAACATCCCAAATCATCATATGAACTTAACCCAAGCCTTGGTTTGACCCAATTTGACTAATTGGTCAACCCAACCCAACCTAGCCTAAATGAAACCCATTTGACCAATCCAAACCAGGCCACTCAAATCAAACTTATGGGATCTTGTGGGCTGACCTAACTCATCTTAAACTCACCCTTGGTCAGCCTAAGACCTCCCCAAAAGCCAAGTGGGTCCCACCAAGGGGATTAGCCATCAAACCATAGGATTTAAACCTTAAAACCATTGGATCCAAGCTAAAGTAAGCCTTCCCATCCCCATGGCAGCTCATTAGTACTCCATGGAACCTTTTCCTGATCCACCTAGCCAACCTAACTCACCCTAGGTCGGCTAAGGACCTTTGTGAGGTGAGTTGACTCACGTCCAACCCAAACCGAGCATCCATTGGATCAAGACTTTTGCATCCTTGCACAATGGGTCCATGGCAGCCTCCCATCATTCCTTCCATCCCTAGTGTGCCTCCCTGACTTGATGGAGACAAGACTCATGGCCAAACGGCAACAAGCTAGTGCAAAATATGCACACACTACCATCCATCCATGATGGAAAATTGAGGGGTATACTCCCTCAATTCGAGCATGATTTCATGCACACTTGCATCGTGAGCTCTCCCAAGTGAATTCTGAAGCTTCTCGAGTCTTTCCAAGGATCCCCAAGCCCTCTCCATTCGGCATTGCCCATTCCTGAGCAAAGCCAAAATAGGGCATCCCAATCCCGAGCAATACTTCTTCTTTATAAATTAAACCTCAATTCCTCTTAGCCACACCATCAACACACCCTATCAAAGCCAACTGAACTAATTCCCAAGCTTCCAAGCCACGAGAGGAGTGAGTTCGATCAGAGCTGATCCCCTTGCGTATGTGGATTGGTCAACTGAGCCTTCCACACCAAATCAAGCTTAAAGCTTTTCAACCAATCAACTATGAAGCTACCTCCAAAATGCCATGACATTAGCTCCTGAGGTAATCTCAAGAGCCTTGTATGGAAAAGTGGTTGGTCCTTTTGTGAGGAAAATTCAAATTTCATGGGAATTGACTGATGTGTGTCTTTGAAGGTGTGGGAATAATTTGGAGATAATCCAAGCTTGGGTGATCTCGAATTGAACGATGAAAGACAGACGACATCTGTCTTCCGTTGCTCACTAATGGGATAGATCATAAGCCATCCATCTCGTGTGATTGGGATAAATAGCTCTGATCAAATCCCACAATAGAGCCATCAATTCCTTTCCTAAATTATGGATCGAATCGTGGTCGTTCGATCTTAGATCGACGTCCATAGAAAGCATGTGCCTAGACATGGATGTGAATTAAATAGTCAATCCTATCTTCCGTTAAAAGCGTGCATCGGTACGCGTGGCCGGATTAAGGCTTTAATTAAGGCTAATTAATTAGTTTTAAATTCTAAAACTTCCTAAAACCATAACTAATTGTAGAAAAATCTAGAAAATGCAAACTTACTCATTTTGAAGATATTTCAGAGTAGAATCTAAAAAATTTATAATTAATTAATTTTGAGTAGTGATTTTAGCTTAATTAGGGTTTTATTAAAAATCTAATTAGCTTAATTACACCTTAATTAAACTCAATTAATCCCAAATTTTATGTGGATGTTTTGGGGGATGACCTCTTCCTCTCCTATTTTTCTAGGAATTTATTGATTGCTTAATTAAAGAAATTACTTGATTAAACCCTAATCACTCTCTTAATTTATTTAATCATAATTAATGAATGAACGGTAACTTGATTAATCATCTAAGCATAATTACCTCTGTTGAACAGTAAGATGACTTAGGGGATGTGGTTGGAGATGCTTTTCCTAATTCATTTCCTAAGTTTTCTTTACCTATAAAAATCAAATTAATCAATGGTTAATGAAATGATTAATTGATTAATTAAGTGACTAATCTTCAAAATAAGGAAATTAAAATCTAATTGAATGTTTAAATGATTTAGAAATCAGGATTAGGGCCTTTCCCTTGATCCTTTCCCCTAAGTCAATTTCATCATTCAAATTAAAACATAACCAAAGTGTTTAATCAATTGAATAAATGCTTAATGAAATTAAAAGTAAGATTCAATTCATCTACACCTAAGCAACCTTTAATTTATTTTGGGTAGCTCCTTGAGTGTTCAATAATCCAAGGTGAGAGATAATGAAATTATGGTTGGCTCACATGTGTGAGAAAATCATAAAAGTAATTAGTGAGATCCTTGCTTAATTATTAATCATAAGCCAATTGCATTAGGCTCATTTCTTAGAGCATTACAAATTTACTTTGTGGTTGCATATCATATTGGCTTTATTAATTAGTTAATTAACTTAATGGTGATATAGGTAAGGTTAATTCATTTAATTCATACCTTAACCTAATTAAAACATAAAATCAACTTAAATATTCTTCATTAAACTAAATTAATTCACACATGGGGAATTGGGTTAGGATTAGAAAACCTCTTTCATATTTCCTAAATCAAATCAAACTCAAAGTTAAAATGTCTTTAAAGAATTTTGGTTTATTTTAAATAGCCTTATTTAATGTGATTGTCCTTAGGAATTAATTGGGATGAATGAAATTATGTGCTTACATTCCTTTATTTCTTTCCAATCATGCTAAACATTGCTTTCCATATGAAACCTTGCATTCATTTCTTTTAAAATTAATTAAATAAAATATTTTCTTTTATGTCAAATTGAATGTGTTGGCTTCAATTAAAAATATGTGTGGCTATTATCATTATTAAATCAAAAACTATTTTCAAAACCTATAAATCAATTATTGTAAATGAAGTAATATTAATTAAAAATATCTATAAGCTTGCATGTGATAATAATATAAGATATGCAATAAGAAGTTCTCTTTCCTTATCCTACATGGATTCACATAGGATTTGCAAGTGTATAGTTCATTTGAAAAGAACACAACACTTGCCTAAATCTATTTCTATGCATCTCCATGTTAAGACTTAGGAAGAATTTTGTATCACATATGTAAATCTCATAATCAAATCAAACATTACTGCTTGCATGATTTCCTATTCATGTGATTCTTTTTGTACATTCATATGTATTTGAGAAAAGTGGTATATTAGTATGGACATCCCGGGGATCCAAGGCTTTAAGTAGCCCTAAGTAGGTCTTGTACCTTACGCCCTTGGTGTATTAAATAATGGCATCGTACTCACTTAAAACTCTCATACATATGCATGTATGATGTGGCCAATGAATAAAGAATCATAAATCAAATAAATCAAACATAACCTTCTCAATGGATTTTCCTATCCTTATAGTTATTCATACATTTACATGTATCTAAAAAAATGGTATATTAGTCTGGACATCGTGGGGCTGTGAGGCTTTAAGTAGGCCTAAGTAGGTCTTGTACCTTATGCTCCTATTATAGAAAGTAATGGTGCGTACTCACTTAAAACTTTTATACATGTAAATGTGTATTTAGCTAATAGATGAAAAATTCCTCTTTTCTATATAATAAAGATATGCATTCATAATTCAATCAAAAATGAAATATTTAAATTCAAAATACACTTCTTTGCATTCATCATCAAAGTGTGCTAAGATTTACATGGCATGTATGGGTATGCTTAGGATTATTCATATGCATGATATACATGATGGAAAGAAATAAATGAATGTGTATTATATGATAGTAATCTATTTCAATTAATCTTAAGATGCCTTTCTAATTGAATAGGGTTATTTAGAGTGAATCTAAACTTAGGGTTAATTAAAACACATAATAAACCATTCACTAAAAGAAATTCATTAATTAACTTACCTTAGAAATGACTTAAGGTGGGGATAAAAGATAGACTCCCTCTCTTTCTTCTCTTTATAACACTTAGTTGCCAAGTGTAGGTCATATGAAATAAAAGAAAATATTAAGTAAAACCCTCAAATCAACTAAACAACTTAAAGAGAAATCAACCCTTTATAAATTAAATCCCCAGCACTTAGTAAATTATAACCCTAAAGTCTAGTTAGGACATACTACACAAGCTTTAACACATTCACATTAGATTAAGTCACCATTTTTAGCTTTATGCTAAGACGATGCATGGTTTGATGAATGTTTGGTTTTGTGATGTATTATTTTAGACTAGATGTTAGGGTGTATGTTCATAGTCTGGATGTTAAGTCGATATTAGTCTAATTAAGTTTTCTGCAAGGGGTTGTGCTTAAAGAGTGTTGTAATAAAAATATAAATGATTTTTGCTATGTAGGTTGCTTATACTCATAAGCATAGCCTAAGTTAGGATAGGGGCCCATGTTACCCATGTGTAGTGCTTCTAAATTATTCTATAATTGTTTGGGTTGTATGATGTGTTTAGCTAACATTTATTTTTTGAGAAGCTAGATTTACTTTCCTTCTTTTTAATGTAATTTTGCATTAGGATTAGGATAAGTGTTATGGGGATTAGGATGAACACTAGTTGTAGGACCAGATCTTATATGCCATGTGATGCCTTTAGAGCATGCTACATCCCAATCATGCCAAAAGAAAGAAAGAAATGGAGCAAATCAAAGTGAAGGAATGAAAGATGAAAAGTGAAGAATGGAGAGTGAAGAATGAAGACCCCCATAACACTTAACATTTTATAATTATAATTATTCTTCCATTATATTGAGATGTATAAGGGTAGAGCTCGACTACCCACATTTCTTTTTGGGTTGTACGGTGGTACCCGACCGGATCGACCTCTTATTCTTTTGTGATAACTTTATAAAATTGTTTGATGTCTTGTTTAGCTTGTGCATTAGAAACATCATGTCTTTTCATAGTTTCTTTATGATTAGTGATTGTTGTGGGCCTGGATGTGATTAGGCTCTTAGAATAAAAATAAATTTTCTATCCCACTAACAACTCATAACCAAAATTTTAAAATAACTCATAACCTCACATAAAAGCCTATGAATTAAATCAAGATAATAAAATATTTAGCAAACCCTTAGCTGGATGATTATATGTATAACATCATGCATGTCATATTCTTCCACTCTTGTTAAGAGAGGACTTCCATCTGTGCCAGAGAATAAAGGCTTAACTTGTAAGAGCATTTGATGGAAAGAAACATGTTTCTCTTTTGATTTGGCCCATAATCAAATTTCTCATGCATTTAAGCATACAAAATCCTATAGCTAGTGTCAAAATAAAAGGTCCAAAAAATAAATAAAACTTGTTAAAATTTGGATTAGACTAAGTCATTACTCATGCGATCTAGTCACTTAGGGGAGTGAGTTTAGGAATTATTTCTAAGAAAATAATAACTTCATCACACGCAAAGCATATGACTTGCCTACATGGATTTAAAGCATAGGGGGAGTTAACTGGCTACCACCCTAGGCAATAATAAGTCTAGTAGTTGGATAGTTTATTCTCTCTTGTAGAGATAAACCATATACCCATATTCACCTTAGATTTAGGTTGTGCTTCGGCACTTGCCAAAGCTCCCTAAATTTAGGATTTGAGATTATTGTTTCTCTTTGTGGGCTACA
Source organism: Cymbidium sinense (assembly GCA_021442155.1). Lineage (NCBI taxonomy): Eukaryota > Viridiplantae > Streptophyta > Magnoliopsida > Asparagales > Orchidaceae > Cymbidium > Cymbidium sinense. The sequence goes on from CM038216.1 coordinate 109,593,571, forward strand.
AGTATAAATCCTCACCTCTTAGGCATTTCCATAATCTTGTGTTGTGGAATTATAAGTCCTAGATTTTAAATAAAATTTTAACTCAAACAAATAAATCTTTTAAAATTTAAATATATAAATCTCAACCATAAGATAGATTAGAGTGCTCACTAGGCTTCCTAGTTTCATGAGAACTCCCTACTCATCTTCTTTGGTTTCGATAAGAACTCTTCCCTTTGATCTCTCCCACTTGATTTTCAAAAAAATACAATTAATTGATAGTCCTATCTTTGAATTGGACACAACAATTACTTAGGAACACACCTTAGGATGTAATTAACTATGGAGGCTTGCTACCATAGGGAATTTAATGAACCCGATTTAAATAAACCCTACTTTACTTTTCCATGTAAAGTAGAGAAAAAATTTCTAGAATATTTGAAGACCCATCTTGCCTTAAGAGTCCTTATTAGCTGATTAGGTCTATTACAGGGTAGTGACTTCTATCTCGAGATAGTACATTATTCCTTAATATCGTATTCGATCACCCTAATAAGTACATCTTCAGATCTGTGTGGTGTCCCCTCACATATACACACAAAGCACACAAATACATAAATAAACACCACACCTAGCATGCGGTGGCAGGGGCAGTAGTTAAAATCATCACTCTTACCACTTCCTTTGATTTTCTAGGCTTAGATAGATAGAAATTAGGCTTCTTTAGAAGGTTTTTAAAGATTTTCTTGACTATTTTCCTCTTGAGTGAGTATAGCTTATTGCTTTTATCGATAATAGTAGGTGGATAGTAGCTACTTAGTAGTGGATACTAGTATTATTGATGATAAGCTACTTGGGTAGCCTTTATTATGGCAGAGGTAGTGGAGGAGGAGGTGGGAGTGAAGGCTGCTGAGCTCTAGGCCTCTCAAACTATGCCCTCACTAGCTGTTTCCCCTTGTCCAATGCTACCACTATCCTTGGATACTTCTCAAACACTTTTTAGGTTTTAGCCTTAGATGACTGGTCAGAGAAGGGTAATTATTTAGCTTCCTATTATAGGTTAGCTACCTTGCTGATTAGTATCTTAAATGTCTTAATAGTAAAGGCCTTGAGCATGAAGGTGACCAAGTCATGAATATTCTTGAGAAAAATTTTAATGGCATGTTGCTCCTGTAGCTATGATTCGCATTTCATACTCAAGTTTCACCATCTGAGAATATAATCAACAAGGGACTCATTGGATTTTTTTCTCTACATTGAGGTCCCCTACAGTCACTCATTAATGAGCGCCTACAAATCTCGTTATAAAAAGCTGCTCTAATTCTACAAAAGACTTCACCAAACCATTGTGCAGTTCAGCATACCAATCAAAGGCCACTCTAGAAAGACTACTACCAAAACTATCGAAAGACTAGGGCATCACTACTACTAGAGTTGTAACAACTAGCTTTTAAATGTGCAATGTGCTACCTAGGGTTCCCACTACCATCAAATACGTTGAAGGATGGTGGCACAAAACTCTTAGGGTATTGAACTACATTTCTTAAGGTGGTCTACCCTTTGGATTCGATAAGCTCCCTTGGGCCTACACTAATGCCTGTTCTACCATCCTCTTGATGTATTTTTCAAGCATGGAGGTACTATCAACTATTTTTCTATGCAAGCTATCGATATCCTCATCCATTTGAGTAGTGCTTTTGGGATGATCTAAGATATGCACTAGCTCTGGTCTATTGGCCTCCATAAGAGTGGGTTGTGAGACAAGTGCTTGATTTTGCAATACTAATACCACTTTCATTAGCTCCTCTACTCCCCTCGCCATCCTATCAATCTGATCATCCTTGAGCTTGATTTGTTATAGGTGGTGTTGAGTTGAGTCTAATGCCTCACCTTCCTCAACAACAATGTCCTGAGCTTTTTGGCTGGGTTGTTCTCTGTGCAAGGATCCTTGGGTATCATGCATGTGGACTTTAGTAGTATCATCCAAAAGGTTATCCTCATGGGTATCAAAGTCTATCATACCCTCCTCTTAGTCAAAATGATCATCTCCAACTATTTGCCTAGCTGTGGCACAATAGTCCTCTAATATCTCTCCTAATGATCGATCATCCACTCTATTCGATCTCAAACATATATATCGTGGTGACTCACTCGTGTCCGAAGAGGTGATACATTGAATAATCTAGATAGGAGGAGTGCTATCTCTTATCTGCTCAACAATCATGAGTCAACCTGATATTTCCTCTTTCCTTATCCTTCGGCTGTAGTGGTGGAGTGACTACGATGCTCTTGGATGGCTACTCTTTCTTCTCTACCGTTGAGGTGGAAAGTCAAGCTAGAGAGCTTCGACTCACCTCAACCAGTGAAGGAGATGAAGTGTGGTCCTTGGGATGTAATCCTATCACCAAAGGAGATGTCTTTTCTCTAGTGCCTGATTTATGGTATTTGGCAGGGACTTTGGATGATAGGACATGGATTGCTGACAGTGGTCAACGAGTGGAGCAGTGTGGTGGTGATGACACTAGCTGCCTCCCCCTCGAAGGTCTCCTCTTATGACTGGAACTAGTGAGAACTATCATGTCTGAATGATCAGCTCTTTCAGCTCACCGATTGAGATGGTCAATCAATGTTCAAGCTGCCAACTATCTGGCTAATCGCTTGCTATATCTCTTGCCTATTTGGATAGCAACCTTGGCCTCCATGGCCTTTTATCTATAGATCTGATTTCTTACACTTCTAGGGATCACTTGTCTCAAGTCATGATTGGTGGCAAACTCAAAACGTCCGTTGACTCTCTCAACTCTCATGATCATGGACCTCAGACTAGCATAGGGAGTCCTCCTCTCCCTATCCTATGTCTCATACACTATGGGTCGTGGTGGTGATGTTATTATCCTCCTCACATCCTCTTCTCTATTTGCAGCTGAGAGAGGGTGAAACCTACTACAACCAAGAAGGGGAGAGGTCTCACAAATGGACCCCTCTTCCGCTAAATGGAAGGCTTCCTCAACCTTTTAAGCCATGGGCTCATAGTACCTCTTGATCTTTCTATTATAATTATGATGTTGACTCTTGATCAGTGCATGGGAGCTATTCACTAAGGTAGAAGACAATCTCGGATGCTGACTTCCTTAAGAGGAGCTCTGAGGCGGTAGTCCAGCAAAATTATGGTAACCGGTACTCATGGTATAGGAATTCTAAGGATTTCATTTTTAATGACGAGATCTCATTACCTAGCTGAAGATCAAACTGAAGAATTGGTTTCTTATTGGCCGCCTCCTCTCTACTCGTTGTGCTGAGGGTAGGACTCTCACAAGTGACTTTGAAGTGCTCAAACCCAAGGCCAAACTTGATGAGTGCTGATGAGGTGAGAATATCCTAATCACTAGCCAAATCCACACTCGAAGCAAATGAGAAGAGTTTTCAAAAGGCATGGTGACTAAATGCTTGAAAGAAATAGAATCGGATCTTTCTTCTTTTCTATTGGAAAATAAACCTATAAGATTAGACTTTTCCTTGATTGTTGTTCTCTTAACTTGACTTTAAATTGAAACCCTTATTTAACAAATTTGGTTATATATGGGGTTCATATATATATATATATATATATATATATATATATATATATATATATATATATATATATATATATATATATATATATATATATTGGAGAGTTTTACTTTTAGGAGAAATTTTTATTCATCTTAAACTTCAAATGAATTTTGAGGATGCTGGATGAACCTTACTTTTCCATGCTAATGGTAAGAGGTCCTTGACTTTATTTAATTTATTTTAGATGATTTCTTTGATTTCTTTCTGACCTTCTCGAGATCTAATATGAGTTTTAAGACCTACTGTTGACCTCACTTTTGGAGTGAGTTCTCAACTTTCTCATCATAGATCTAGGACTCTCATAGACACTAAGAGCTTCTTAGTCCTAAGACACTTCTAGTGATTAGGCAAACACTTAACCTAAGCCAAGAGACTTAGAAGGGTTAACCATAAGGATAGGTCAAGCCTTAGGGAGATTTCCCTACCCTATAGCCTAAACCCAATCCATGCTTTCCTTCTCAAACCAACCTTGAGGTCATGCCAAATCCAAACCAAATTTCCAAACTCAAAAGCAATCCTATGATCAAATCCAAGCTCTAAAGTCTCCATAAACTTTATGATTGAATTCCATGGCCTTAACCTTAGCCAAATCCAATTTAATTCTAATTCAATTCATTTCTCAAAGATCAGTTCAACCTTTAAATTATTTATCAAGTCAAAATCCAGACTCAATTTCAAATGATTGAACCCAAAATCAAATCCAAGTTCCAAAATTTCTTCCTATACTATATGACCCACTCTCATAAGCTTAGCCAAATTTCCACCTAAGTTATCCCAAATTTGATTGATTTCTTTATATATCAATCATTTCTTCATTTATATTCATAAATATAAATGAAATCCAAACTCAAATGATCAAAACCAAATCAAACAAAGTGAAGACCCTTCTTAGGCCATATGGACCTACCTCCATAAGTGTAACAAAATCTTAACCCAAATCAACCCAAAATTAATTTATTTCCTTATAAATCAATCATTCCTTCAATTATCTATCTAAATATAAATGAAACCTATAATTATCTTGCCAAATTGAAATCAACCCAACTCAAGCCCAACTTAACTCTTTTGACTTGAAAATTTCAAATGAACCAAAATATATCACACCCCAAATTTATTGTAGTTGGATTTATATTTCAATCCTAAGCTCATATACAAATCCAACTAAACTTTAATGAAGCCAAAACCAAGTCAATTAACCCTTTTAAGTCCACTTGACCCAAAGTTCCCTAAAGAATCGATATGAACCAAGTTCCAATCCAACCCAAATTGGATTGAACCAAGGCCATCCAAGCCTCATACTATGATCATTGATCACCCTAGGATAATCAATTACCTTGAATTGGGTCAAACCAAGTCAACTTAGTCCTCTGACCAAGTCAACCTTTAGCCCAAATGAAACTTAAACTAGCCAAAACTCACCATACACCAAATCAATTGAAACCATTGATTCACACCAACTCATAATCAATGATTGAACATGACTAAATCCTCAATTGAGCCAAACCAAGTCCAATTGGTCATTTGACCCAAGTTGACCCAAATTAGCCTAAAAGGCCGAAATGGGTCAAATCATAATCTAACCCAAATTGATTGTAACTAATGGCTCAAGTTCATTACAAATTGATTCTTGAACTTGGCCAAGCCATAATTGAGTACAATTTGACAAATTGGTCAACTTGACCCAACCTAGCCCAAATTGACCTAAAGGGTTAAATTGGACAAAATCCAAATTAAATCCTAATCAATTCAAACCAAAGCCTACAATCATTTTCAATCCAAAGGTGAGAACAGAATTTACCAACAAAAGGGGAGATAATAAAAATTTAGAACCTCCTCACCACTAGCTTGGAGAGGCAAGGTTCATCATAAATTTAAAGAAAATAATTTTTTTCACAAAATGACACTTTCTAAAAGCACCTTTCACGAAATTCACAAAATCTAAACCCCTCCATTTAACAATGCTTATGATTGCTACATGGAGGTTCTTCTCAAAAGCACATTCTTAAAAAATAACCATTCCCATTCAATATATTCAAAATTATTGAATGAGGATTCCATTTTTCAAGTAAAATTGAAGCTCCACTCAACATATTTCACATATGTTGGAGTTGAAGCTTCCCTCTTTTCAAGAGCAAATCATGCCATATTTGATTCCCACTTAATATATCCAAACTTGTTAAGCTAGAATCTCTATTTGAATCAAACATATAATTTGACATTCACTTAATAATTTCAATTTGTTAAGTGGGGGTCTCATTTTCAAAACATAAAATTTGACTTTCACTTAACAATTTCAATTTGTTAAGTGGGGGGTCTCATTGTCAAAACATGAATTTGACCTTCACTTAACAATTTCAATTTGTTAAGTGGGGGTCTTATTTTTAAAACATAAAATTTGACTTTCACTTAATAATTTCAATTTGTCAAGTGGGGGTCTCATTTTGAAAATATAAAATTTTACCTTCACTTAACAATTTCGATTTGTTAAGTGGGGGTCTCATTTTCAAAATATAAATTTGATTTTCACTTAATAATTTCAATTTGTTAAGTGGGGGGTCTCATTTCCAAAATATAAAATTTGACTTTCACTTAACATATTCAATTTGTTAAGTGCGGGCCTCATTTTTAAAACATACATTTAGACTTTCACTTAGGATATCCAATTTGCTAAGTAAGAGTCTCACTTTCAAAGCATATATTAGGTTCTACTTAAACACATCAAATTTGTTAAGTAAAAATAACATTATCGTGCCATATTGGATTCCCACTTAACATACCAAATTTGTTAAGTGTGAATCCCATTCTCAAGTCATATCATACTTTGATTTCCACTTAACACACCAAATTGTTAACTGGGAGTCCCATTTTCACCGACTTGCTTTCTGCCACCTAGTATCCTTCCTTGAAGAAGGCATAGGTCCCGTCGGTCAGGTTCTCAACAGCGGTTGCTCATAGCCACTCGGGTGCTTGCTAGCACCTCCTCGTTGGTACCCACTAAGGGAAAGGCTATCCTGGCTTCGGAGATAGCCTCCCCTTCCTTCGAGGTATGATCTAGCTCCCACACTGCCTTACTCAGCTGCACGCAGTGCTGCACACAGCGACTCAAAAGAAGTTACAAAATCAAGCAGTACCACGAGCATGCCGCCCATGAGATGGTTGTCGCATCCCACATTGCAGAGGAAGGTTCTTCTTGCGAGGTTCCTCCATTGCTGACTAGCAACCAGTTCAACCCCCTTTCAGCATGAGGCAGAAAGGTAGACTATCAAAGGATAGCTGCATTGCCTACACCTCCTACATACCATGAGGTTTTATCTGATAGAAAGTCCTCATGCGGATGATATTACGGCGGTGGCGGTGCACCTCGTTGAGTCGGTACATTATTTGACGTGAGGTCGATCATCTCTAGTAGTGTTACTAGGCACATTTGTAGTGATAGAGCATTAGAGGCCCGAGTAGTAGCTCAGTCAGGGAACATGGAGTGATGGAGGTTTGTTAAGCAGTCAGTGGCCTCCGCTCTGGTTGATTTCCTTAGTCATTGGGCCACTAGGGCCTATAGGACCCGATAGTATAGTATTGATGGGTACCACTAGTCATAGGGGAAAAGGCCGGACGAGGGTAGAGTAGGTGTTGTCTCCACCACACTAATCCACTCCTCGCCCATCATCACCAGTTCAGGTCCCTCCATCCACCTTCCCTATAAAGGCACAAAAGATAACATCTAGGGAGAAGAAAGCTCCCTTGGTGATCTGGCTACAGCCAAAGGATCCCACTTCATCTACTTCACCGACTGAGGTGAGGATGAGTTCCCCTACTCGACCTCACTTGGGTCTTGGTGAAGTGGCGACCCCTCTGACATCGTGGTGCACCACCACCACCAACACCATCTAGTGGCGATGCCTATAGAGGGGAAGGGGATAGCAGTCCATGGCGTGGATCTCCCTAGGACTCCACCCATGAGCAGTCACGAGCACATCTCTTCCAATGAGCATGATCCTCCCAGAGCCAGCACCCCAGTGATAGGCAGTGTTAGGTGCATCTCTATCGATGAGCATAGCCCCTCCACCAGTCAGCAGCGCGTATTTGTATCAACACGGTTAGATTGTTCCCTAGATGAGATTTTAGCACAGAACTTTACAAAGAAGAGACAATTTTTAGGGAGTAACCAGTCAGATTATGAGGAGGGAAAGGTCAACTTCGATCCATATGAGGATAATCTCCTTGAAGATTCAGCCAAAGTTCACATGGTTGATACTAGGGGGTCCCTTCATAGAGACCAGCATAGTCAGGAAGGTATTATAGTTGAAGAAGATGATGTCATCCATTTAACTCAACACCTTCAATAGTAGCTTAGACAGAGGGATGATCATATTGATCAAATGGGAAAGAAGATTGAAGAGTTGATGGCTGTGGTGTCAGCATTGCAGAATTTAGCTTTTGTTTCACAACCTTCTCCCATAGTGGCCGATAGAGCAGAGTTGGCACACACTTTAGGTCATCCTAGATGCATTCCTATTAAGAGAGATAGTGGTAGATTCCATAGGAAGGTAGTGGATAGCACCTCCATGCATGAAAGAGATATCAAACACATGGTGGAGCAATGGGTGAGGAATGCGATGGCGTAAGCTTGAGGTAGCTCATCTGTTCCAAAAGGTAGACCCTACCTAGAGGAATTTAATGGTGTCCAATACCTTAAGGGATTTGTGCCTCTGTCCTTCAAAATTTTTGATGGCAGTGGGAACCCCTGGCAACACATAGCACATTTCAAGGTCGGATGTTGCAATGCCGGTGGTAGGGATGCACTCTTATTTTTCCTCTTTGTTAGCAGCTTGATAAGTATCAAATTTAATTAGTACGCTGAACTACCCAATGATTCAGTGAAGATATTTGCCAAGTTGAAGTAGCTCTTTAATAAGAGATTTGTTGGAGCTCAGTAAAGGATAATTGTGGGTGATCTCATTACAGCTCAACAACACCCCGGTGAGTCCCTTATTGATTACATTCTTAGATGACACAATTTAAGTATGAAATGCAAACCACAGCTATCTAAATAGCATGCCATTGAAATTCTACTCAAGAATATTCATGGCCTGGTCACCTTCATGCTTAAAGGGTTCACCATTAAGAAATTTGAGAAATTAATCAACAAGGCGGCTAGTCTACAAGGAGAGGACAAATAGTTACCTTTCCAAGATCAGCATCCAAGCCCAGACTGTAGAAGGCATTTGAGAAAAAACTAGGGGTAGTCATAGCAATTGACAAGGGGAAACACCAGCCTGGGTTCATTCAGACAGACCTCGAGTTCAACAGCCTCCTCTACCACCTCCTTTGCCACCATCTAGGTCATCATATCAAACACCTCAGTTGCCACAGTGGCCTCCACCACTGCCTGCTTAGCAGTATCTCAATCCACAGCATCAGCAGTAGTATTCTTATCCAGCACCAGGTATCTATCACTTACCTACTCTTGCTGACAAATTGAATAAACCTTATTCATTCAAGAGGGAGGTAGTTAAGAAGATCTTTAAGAACCTCTTAAAGAAGCCTGATTTTCAGTTACAAGAGCCTAGGAGGCGGAGGATGTGGGCAAGAGTTATGATCCAAACTTTTGCCCCTACCACCGCATGCTAGGTCATGTCTTGTAAGATTGCTTTATCTTTAAGGACTGTCTTAAGGATAGCTACAAGTTGAGTGTCATTGTCATCCCTAAGGAATACCAACTAGAATAAGCCTCTAGTTCTATTAGTGTAAACCTTGGGGATACAAGTGATCTACTCAAGACAGAGGAAGGTTGGGATATCTCCCTATCCCAAACCTCCAAGAAACTCATTTCTAAGATTAGAAAATTACCCTTGCAGGTACTTGAAGCAGCTCAAACCTTCAACTATAAGGAAGGTTTCCAAGTTGCTAAGGATAACTTGAAGGAGGTAGAAGACTAGCAATAGCAGTGACAGCTTCCACTTGCCCGAGATAACATAATAGTGCAACCACTGACTGAGTCCAGCACTTCTTCCACATTTGTAATCATAGTTCCTTCAGCCAGTTCTTCCTCTAGCAGTCGTAATGTATCAACAAAGGGGGTGCCAAATCCCTCACTTTGCTTACTTTACTTGGTTTCTACTTTGTACTTGCATCCAAATCTAAGAAATCACTAAAAAAGAAGATTGATTCTGCCTACATCCTCTCTACTTTTGATGATCTTGATGATTTTATTCTTATAGAAAGCTCTCCAAGTACTAATAATTATAACAATTCTGATCCACTCCTTTCTTATTTTGAAATGAATTACCCATTCCTAAATCACTCAAGTTCACCCATTGAGATAGATTTGGAGTCATCTGACTCCAATGATCCTATAGGATAAGTTGTAGGTGAACTTGATGAGCAAGTAGAACTTTCCACTAAAACATCTCATAATGTCACTGAAGTCAACCTTCGTAGTGGCAAAGTTCTACCTCTTAGGGAAGCACCATGGGATAAGGGTAAACAAGCCCCTCCACAGGATGCTCCACCTATGGATATGCTTGTGGAGGACCAACCTATAGTTGACTATAATGTCCTCGCTCACCTAAGAAAGTTTCTAGATAAACTAAGCATATATAATCCCCATGTCTTATCCAAAGATATGAGGGAGTCATTGATCAAAGCCCTTCTTGATCCAAAAATATGCTTAGATCAGTTGACTGGTATTAGAGATGAGGCATGTTTTTCAAGAGAAGCCCATGGAGTTACATTCACTGATGAAGACCTTCTTTTGGAGAAAACGGAGCACAACCGTCCGACTTACATCATAGTGGATATGGGAAGATTCAGACTCTCAAGGGTGTTAGTTGATCAAGGTGCATCAGTAAATATTATAAGTCTAAAAATCTTTGCCTACTTGAGGATCGTCATCCTTGAACTCTGAGGAGATCAAATGATATTGAGAGGATTCAATGAACAAGGTGAGAGGGGTTTAGGCTCTATAGTGTTACCGCTAGAGATAGATTATTGGAAGATAGAAGCCAAATTCTACATAATTAATTCAAATACATCTTTCACTGCTTTGCTCGATAGGCCTTGGATAAATACAAATAACACGGTTCCATCCTATTTACATCAGTGCATAAAATTCAGAAGAGGTGGAATCGAGTATTATGTCAAAGGAGACTTGATTCTCCAGAGAGGTCGAGATTTATGAAGATGCAACCTACTATCTTCCTCCAAATCGTTTATTCTGAACTTGGTGAAAGTTCAAAATCAAAAGAAAAGAAACAAAAGAAAAAGAAAAAAAAAAAAGAAAAGAAAAGAAAAAGGAAAAGAAAAGAAAATAAAGTGAAAATGCAGGAAGCTCTAGAGGTGAAGACCTCCTTGCTGGTGGCCAGCTGATAGAAGCTATGTTCCACCTCACAGGAGTACCCCCACTATCCACATAGACTTAGAGTCCAATTTGGGAGATGAGTCTCATGTGATTAGCACACCAACCAACCCCTCTCAACGGGTCCCTTTGGAGGTGACGTTCAAGCCAAACAATGATGAAGACCAGACCTCCAAGGAAAGCATGAATGTATCTAAATCATTATTATATAAAATAGTCAGGCAGCAGTTGGCAACTTTAGCTCTAACCTCACTTTCTTCCTGGATAGTTGAAGGTTTAGTAGTTAAGGAGGCCCCCAAGTCATCCACAAATGTCTGGCCGAAGAGCTTTTTGTTGGGTGCATCATCTTCAAGTCAAGAAGTCGATGTAGAACTTAAGGATGATTCATATAAATATTTAATAGAACTACTTTTTTATTGGTATTCTCCTTGTGTTATTAACTTTAAAAAGAAGGGATTAATCCCACATACTTGGTCTAAACACAGGTCGAACTACTTTGAAAAACTATAGGACAACCAAAGTAGACACACTCAATCAAGATCAGGACTAGGATTCAGAATTATGGTCCTATTGATGATGACAACCATTGCCTAGTCATCACCACTCATTTGGGGTCTCATAGGTTCTTCTCAAATCATACTAACTCATATAAGGAGGTATGTCTAGAAACTTCAGATGACCCAAATGAGTCCGAAGTCAAGATGCACCACCAGAGTCTGAAGAGGAAATCAAATCAACCATTGATAAACTCAAAGAAATCAACTTGGGAACAAAATAAGATCCATGACCGACGTACATCAGTTCTTTGTTGAATAAAGAAGAAACTAATGGCTTAGTTAGGCTATTAGCTGAGTTTAAAGAATGCTTTGTATGGAGTTATGAAGAAATACCAGATTTATCTCCTAACATAGCAGTCCACAAACTAGCAATAGAACCTAATGCTAACCCTATCAAGCATGCTCCTAGACGCATGCGATTAGACATCGAATAATAAGTCACTTCTAAAATTAAGAAATTGTTTGATGTTGGCTTTATCAGGGAAAAAAATTATCAACCTCGTTAGCTAGTGTCATCCTAGTTAAGAAAAAGAATGGCCAAATTCACATATGCTTTGATTTTAGGGATCTGAATAAGGCATGTCCTAAGGATGAATTTTTACTTCCTATATCAAAATTGATGGTGGGAATTGTCTCATCTCATGCAGTATTATCCTTTATGGATGAGCCATCTAGCTATAACCAAATCAAGATGGCCCCCGAGGATAAAAGAAATACTGCATTTCAAACCCCAATCAGAATCTATTGTTATAAGGTCATGCCTTTTGGCCTTAAGAATTCCAGTGCTACATACCAGCCAGCCGTGACTCAGATTTTCAATGAACTCATTCATCATCATGTTGAATGTTATGTTGATGATCTAGTAGTATAAAGTAAAGAAAAAAGGTCATCTCTTCGATTTGAGAGTTATTTTTAAATAGTTAAGATAATTTAACCTCAAAATGAATCTCTTGAAGTGTGCATTCAGAGCTTTAGAGAAATTCCTTGGATTTGTCGTCTAACACCGAGGAATAGAGATCTACCTAGAGAAGATCAAGGCTATCTTAGAAATGCCACCCCCTAAAAGTCTAACTCAACTCAGATCATTTCAAGGGTGGTTGGTGTATCTAAGATGCTTCATATCCAACTTATCATGAAGATGCCACCATTCTAAGCACTTGTCAAAAAGGATGCCAAGTTCAAGTGGGATGATAAGTGCCAGCATGCCTTTGAAGACATCAATCACTACCTAATGATGCTACTAGTTCTAGCAGCCCCTATCTCGAGAAAATCATTAATCCTCTACACCGCTGCATTAGATGACTCACTTGACACTTTGTTGATTCAAACTAATGATGAGGGGAAAGAAAATACTCTACTATCTCGCCATCATTCTAATCCTTGGAGGCAAACTACCCACCTATTGAAAAGCACGCCTAGCTTTAATCTTTGCATCCCAAAAGACATTACATGCTTTCTCAAGGTGAATGATCTCTAATCAATCAATATATCTCATGACATGGCCAATGTTATCTGAATGGTTGGCACGATGGTCCATGATTTTATCGTAGTTTGACATCACATTCATACCCCTCCCTATTGTGAAAAGATAGACACTAGCAAATTTCTTAGCACCACACCCACTTCCTGCTGATTCTTCATTTCATGATGACCTCCTCGATGAACAAATCATGAACTTAGGGGACACTAGAATTCACCATTGGGAGATGTATTTTGATGGTGCGGCTTCCTCTCAAAGGAGAAGAACCATGATCTACTCTTCCAAGAAAGGCGAGGTAAATAGTTCTCTAACGGACCACCATGTGATGAGATTCTCATATCATCTATCCAATCCATGCACCAAAAATGAAGCCGAATATGAGGCTCTGATTGCCAGTCTAAAGTTAGTCATTACACTATGCATCTAGAGCATTAACATCTTTGGGGATTCTCAGCTTGTCATCAACCAAATTGTTGGATTCTATAAAGTCCTAAAGCCTAAGCTCCATCATTACCACAAGTACACCATGGAGTTGTTATATCAAATCCAGAGGTCACTATCTACAAGATTTCTCGAGGAGATAATACTGTAGCAGATGCATTGGCCAAGCTCGCAAGAGTTGCATGCCCAAGATGAGTCCATTCCAATAGGGTCCAAAATAGACAAGTCTTATCCCTTATTGATGAACTCATCAAGAGACTCTTGAAGGGGAGGTTGTCATTGCAAAAGGACAATGAGTCATTGGAGGCAACCATTCATGGATTACCTAAACAGGCAAACTACCTCAAGAAGTCATTAGCCCATTATGTGAAATGGAGAGCTCTCCATGCTCTCATGGTGGCACCTTAACGATGTCTTTCAATCATGTGGTTACATGTTTAGCCAAACATGAAGCTCGTAAGAATGTGACCAGGTACATTCAAGTTTATGAGACTCATCCCGTCAAGATGAAAGCCAAAAAAAAAGACTAGGATACTACTAGCCTTCGATAATTCCATACTACATGGATATAGCTAGGATGTGCCACCAATGTCAGGTGCACGGTGTGGTCCTACATCAACTTCCCAACATTCTACATCCTACATTGGCCTCATGGCCATTTGAGTGTTGGGCCACTGACATAGTGGGTCCAATCGATCCTCCTTCTTCCTAGGGTCACTAATTCATTCTAGCTGCCACCGACTACTTTTCCAAGTAGGTGAAAGCAATCCCACTTAGAGAGGTTACATCTTAGAATGTGGTCTAGTTTTTCAGGAACCATATTGTATATAGATTCAGGGTGCCTCAATGAATTATATTCGATAATGGTACTGTATTCAAAAGCACCAAAATCAACAGCTTCGTTTGGAGACAACATAGATTTGAGATATTCCACCATCTATTATCCAAGGGAAAATGGTCTAGTAGAACCATTCAATAAAACTCTCATCAAAATATTAAAGATGATGCTTAATGATAATAAGTGATAGGGACATGAGCAGTTGGTTGAAATCTTGTGGGCCTATCATACCACATACAGAACTCCAACTCAATCTACCCCATTATCCTTAGTGTATGGGTCTAAAGCGTTCTACCATTAGAAGTCCAACTCCCATCAGTAAAGATAGTTATGGGTAGCAAGATTACTATAGAGCAAAATGCAAAGCTACGGTTAGAAGAGCTCAAAGATTTGGAGGAGAGATGCCACAAGGCATGCCAGAACCATGAGTTATATAAAGCCATCCCACAATAAGTTGGTCCATCCTAGAACTTTTCAAGTAGGAGAGCTTGTTTTAGATCTAAGGAGACTAATTGTTGCTCGTCAAAAGATGGGAGGCAAGTTTGAACCCACTTGGGAAGGCCCTTTCATCATATAAAAGGCCTACCAAGGAGGATCTTATCAACTCATAAATTATAAAGGAGAGCACCCTATGCTTCCAATCAACGGGCTCTACCTAAAGAAATACTATCCATAGGTCTTGTTTGAAAATAATCATCAATAAACTTCTTTACATATCAAATTCCATCTCTTATGTGTTAGAAATATCTTTTACTTGTGAATCTGCCACAACATGTTTAGGATAGGTGTAAGAGAACCCAAGCGACAACCTAACCCTCCATGACACAAACACAAACCACATTCAATCCTGCAGTGCCTACTAGGATAGGTCTAAGAAAACCCAAGAGGCATCTTACTTTGACTAGTAAAACTAAGTTAGGTGTAAGAGAACCCAAGCGACATTTTTTCTTAGTGGAGTAACTTTTCTACGTGTTTAGGATAGGTGTAAGAGAACCCAAGCGGCATCTTATTCCTTCTTTCATAATACAAACAAACACATATCTTTTGTCTCAGGCTATTTTGATGTGGGAGCAAGCCCCCTATGGCACTCACTCATTAGCTACTCTAGGTTGAGCTAATATATTACCTTGCTAGTATGTCACCCCAGTGGTCACTTATCTAACGGATGTGAGTCCCTGCGCTTTCTTCCTAGCATGACCATTGCAAACCAATGAGTGCCTTGTTAGTTTGGTAGGTCTTACTGTAGTTAGTAAGCTATTTCGTGTTGACTTTGTCTAAGAAGATGTAAGCCTAGATGCATTCTTCTTAAACTATCCATCATGCACTAACTAGGTTGAGTATATTTGAGGTTTAGGGTAAGTCCCCCAATGGATCCTTTCCTCTTGACTACTTCAAGCTTGGTTTAGTTACATGGACTCTGCAAGTAGCCTCTAGGATAGTCGCTGAAGATAGACTATCCGTGAGCTTTTGAAGAGATGTAAGTCTACGCCTTCTTTTAGGCGATTTACAAACCCATGGACACCTTTTGGTTATGCCATGCCGGTGACCAACCCGATGGATACACCACTCTTGACATATGTGAGTCCTCGCTTTCGCTTGAGCCACAATACCTACTGATTTCTTTTGGTTTTGGATAACACCCCAAGAGCACCTTGTGGCACCTATTTGGATCACATCCTGACCCCATTTAGACACTACCCCTTACTCTTGGATTAGACAATTCCCCTTTCCTAGTAGCACCCCGTGGTTGGAGAATTTATAGATGCACAGATTCTCCCTCCCAATAAGAAATAGACTAGAGATATAACCTCCTTCTCAATATGGTCCCTCGCAAACCAACAGGGTCCAACAAAATATAAAACAAAAAATATATCTTCGCTTATGGATTAGGAATTCAAGCCCCTAGTGGCCCCTTTCCTAAGCAAGCATCCTATCTTTAGGGCGCGTCAAAGAAACTCCTTATAGGAATTACTTACTTTGAGTTGAGATAAGTCCCCTGTCGGCACTCTCTCAGTAGTCATCCTTAGGTCGGGTTCAACTTGTTATGCCACCAACGAGTCAGCCCGATGGTCATCTTTACTTTGAAAGATACAAGTCTATTATGCTTTCTTTCTAGTGTGTCCATTGCAAACCAACGGGCAACCCTAGGTTAGGTTCGATTTGTTGCGCAAGTGACCAATCACCCTAGTGGTTCATTTTTTAGGAGAAAGTGAGTCCCCGTGCTTTCTACCTAACTTGACAATTACACACCAAAAGGTACCTTTTTGGTTGGTTAGTTCTATCCCACGATTACTAGACTATCCCTTTGGATTTGTAAATCTAAGATAGGTCTAGGCTAATATTAGCTTCTTCTTAATGTATCCATCACAAACATATGGGATCCATCAAATTAAAATAACTAAAATTAAAATAAATACAATTAAATTAAATGACATTATCTTGACTTCTTTCGAGTTGATATAAGTCCCCCACAGGCATACATTTAGTAGTCAGGTCCATGAGAAAACATCACCTGGTTCTTTATTTCGAGGATGTGAGTCCCTGTGCTTTCTTCCTAACTTGACCATTGCACACCAAAAGGCACCCCTTAGGTTGGATAATTCTACCATGTGGCTAGTGGACTGCCCCTTTGGATTGGTAAATGAGATATAGTCGACATGGCCCCTTCTCGGATCCATCATAAATCGAGGGTCCATCTTAAATCCAAAACTTAAACAAAACATCAACCAACTTCTCCCTAGTGAGATATCAATCATCCCGACCTCCCCAGTGGAGTCAATCAAACCCAATTCAAACCTGCATTCCGTAAAGAGTGTGCCCTCAAAAGAAATCTCTTCAAATTCTCATCCCTAGTGGATAGCCTAAACTTGCTTCCCTAGTGGAAGGTTCATGCATCTATTTATGGCAGGTTATACATCCTAATCAACAGTGGATACTCTACCCAAATCATACCTTGCATTCAAATCCAAACCACTTATTCCGAGTGGATAATTTGAACCTGCTTCCCTAGTGGAAGGTTGACATGTTTGATCCCCAAGTGGATCCCTTCTTCCTCCCTTAAGCCCTTAACATGAGTTGAGTTGCATTGCATTAAGATCTTAATTCCTTCTACATCTCGGGTTTAAGAGTAAATCATTTTGTCGGTGCAATCTTCGCATTGTTGATCGCTCAATCAACACAATAGGTGCATGTCACACACACCTATGGTGCCCTTTATTGACCTCACTTTTAGAGTGAGCTCTCAACTTCCTCATCATAGATCTAGGACTCTTATAGACACTAAGAATTCCTTAGTCTTAAGACACTTCTAGTGATTAGGTGAACACTTAACCTAACCCTAGAGACTTAGAAGAGTTGGCCATAGGAATAGGTTATGCCTTAGGAATTCAGAAAGACTTGCCTACCTTATAGCCCAAACCCAATCCTTGCTTCCTTCTTTCAAACCAAACCTCAAATTCAAATCCAAATTTCAAAATTAAATCCAACTATTCAATGATTGAAATCCATCACTAAATTCAAACTTTAAATCCCTTCCTATGCCCTTTGATTTTATCTTATGGACTTAGCTTTAACCAAATCCAAATCAACCCCAATCCAATTAACTTTCTCAATTATTAAATTCAATCTCAAATCAAATTCCAAATCAAAAATTAATTCCAAATTCCAAATGATTGAAACTCATGTTTAAGTCCAAATTCCAAAATCCCTTCCTAAGCCATATGAACCACCTTCATATGTTTAGCCAAAACTCCTTCAAGCCAACTCAAAATTGGTTGATTTCTTTATAAATCAATCATTCCTTCATTTATATTCATAAATATAAATGAAATCCAAATTTAAATTATTCAAATCAAATCAAGACCCTTCTTAAGCCATATGGACCTTCCTCCATAAACCTAATCAAATCTTGACCCAAATCAACTCAAGTGTGTTTGATTTCTTTATAAATCAATCATTCCTTCATTTATATTCATAAATATAAAAGAAACCCGCCCTCCAATGACCAAAGATAAATCAAACCAATTCAAAATCCAAGTTAGGTTCTTTTGACCTATATCCCTTAATTTGGTCAATTTTGCTTCCAAATCAGTCCAAACTCAAGTGATTTTTCTCATAACCCATTTATATCCTCATTTATATTCACGAATATAAATGAAATATAAATTCAAATGGTCCAAACCAAACCCAAATAAAATCAAATTCCCAATTTTAACCCTTTTAGCCAAACTTTTGAGCTTGGCCAAATGACATCTAAATCAACTTAAAACCCATGGATTTCTTCATGATTCAATCATTCCTACAATCATTGATCCAAATATAAATATAAACCACCATTATCAAACCAAATCCAAGTCAACCCAAATCAAGCCCAAGTTGACCCTTTTGACTTGAAATTGTCATATGAACCAAAACCCATTTGACTCAAAACCAATTGTAATTGGATTTATATTTCAATCCTAAGCTCATATGTGGGTTCAACTAAACTTGAATCAAACCTTGATCAAGCCAATTGACCCATTTAGGCTCACTTGACCCGAAGTGACCTAAAGGACCTTTTTGAGCCAAGTTTTAATCCAACACAAATTGGATTGAACTAAGCCTATCTAAATCTCAATCATGATCAGCAATCATCATGGGGTAATCAATCACCTTGAATTAGGTCAAATCAAGTCAAACCTAGCCTTTGACCAAGTCAACATCAAACCCAAATGAAACCCAAACTAGCCTAAATTCACCATATGCCAAATTTATTAAAATCATTGACTCAAACTAATTCATAATCAATGATTGAACATGTCCAAACCACCAATTAAGACAAACCAAACCTAATTGGCCATTTGACCTAAGTTAACCTAAATTGGCCTGAAAAGTCAAAATGGGTCAAAGCAGGTTTAATCTAAATTGATTGCAACCAATGGCTAAAGTTCATTCCAAATCACTTATTGAACTTGACCAAAGCCATGATTGTGCCCAACGTGACCAATTGGTCAACTTGACCCAACCTAGCCCAAATTGAATTAAAAGGTCAAATTGACAAAAATCCAAATTAATTCTAAATTAAATCAAACTAAAGCCTGCAATCATTTTCAATCAACCAATTGAACTTGACTCAACACCTATCATAATTTGGTCACAAATTGGTCTTGAAATTTGACCCTTTGAATCCAAATGAGTCAAATCCAAACTTAGACCAAACCAATCTAAATTAATTGAACCAGAACATCCCAAATAATCTTAAGAAGTTGACCAATTTGACCCTTTTGAATCCAAATGAGTCAAATCCAAACTTAGACCAAACTAATCCAAATTGATTGAACCAGAACATCCCAAATCATCATATGAACCTAACCCAAGCTTTGGTTTGACCTAATTTGACCAATTGGTCAACCCAACCCAACCTAGCCTAAATGAAACCCATTTGACCAATCCAAACCAAACCACTCAACCAACTTATAAGATCTTAGCAACCTAACTCAAATTTCTCACCCTTCACCTAAGACCTCCCCAAAAACAAAGTGGGTACCACCAAGGGGATTAGCCATCAAACCATAGGATTTAAATCTGAAAACTATTGGATCCAAGCTAAAGTCAATCTTCCCATCCCCATGGCAGCTCCTTAGCACTCCATGGAACCTTCTCGTGACCCACCTAGCCAACCTAACTCACCCTAGGTCAGCCAAGGACCTTTGGGAGGTGAGTTGACTCACCTCCAACCCAAATCGAGCACCCATTGGATGAAGACCTTTGCATCCTTGCACAATGGTCCATGGCAACCTCCCATCATTCCTCCCATCCTTGGTGTGCCTCCCTGACTTCATGGAGATAAGTCCGACAGTCAGAAGATGATGAGCTAGTGCAAAATGTGTGCACATTGTCGTCCATCCATGATGGGAAATTGAGGGGTATACCTCCACAATTTGAGCATAATTTTGCTCACACTTGCATCGTGAGCTCTCCTAAGTGAATTCAAATGTCTGTCATAGTGTTTCCAAGGATCCCCAAGCCCTCTCCATTCGGCATTTCCCATTCCTGAGCAAACCTGAAATATGCCATCCCAATCTCGAGCAATACTCCCTCATTTCTAAATCAAACTTCAACTCCTCTTAGCCACATCATCGAAGCCAACCGAACCTATTCCCAAGCTTCCAAGCCATGGGAGGAGTGAGTTCAATCGGAGTCGAGCCCCTTGTGTACATGGATTGGTCAACCCGAGGCTTCCACACCAAATCAAGGCTCTTCAACGTGGCTTCATGACAAAGCGGCTACCTTGATGCACACCGACATTAGCTCAGGAGGTACTCAAGCCAAGCCTTTAAAAGTAAGTTTGTACTTTATGAAGAAAATTTGAATTTCATGGAAAATTGATCATTGGATGTGTGCATCTCCCTTCCCCAAAAGTGTGGGAAGAATTTAGAGACAATCAGAGCTCGGCTGAGTTTGGATCGAACGAGGGAAGATGGATGGCATCCGTCTTCCATCGCTCGCAAATAGGATAAATCATGAGCCATCCATCCTGCATGATTGGGATGAACTGCTCTGATCAAATCCCACAGTAGAACCCTCGATTCCTTTCCTAAATAGCATATTGAATCATGGCCATCCGATCTTGAGACGGTCCATGAGAAAGATCACGTTAAGCCACAGATGTGACTACTTAAATAGCTAATCTTATCACGCCATGTGGAAAGCATGTTGCATCAACTGCCACATGGCTCGATGGGATTAAGTCTTTAATTAGGGCTAATTAATTATTTTTTAATCTTGAAACTTCATAAAATCATAACTAATTGTAGAAAAAGGCAAAAATGCAAACTTATGCTCATTTTGAAGATATTTCTGAGTAGAAATTAGGAAAATTAAAATTAATTAATTTTGGGTAGTGATTTTGGCTTAATTAGGGTTTTATCAAAAATCTAATTAGCTTAATTACACCTTAATTAGGCACTCAATTAATCCTAAATTCTCTATGAATGTTTAGAGGTATGACCTTAGCCTCTCCTATTTTCTGGGATTTTATTGATTACATAATTAGGGAAACCACTTAATTAAACCGTAATCACTCTCTTAATTTAATTAATCATAATTAATGAATGAACAGTAACTTGATTAATCATTTAGGCATAATTACCTTTATTAAACAGTAAGATGACTTAGGGGATGTGGTTGGGGATGCTTTTCTTAATTTATTTCCTAAGTTTTCTTTACCTTTAAAAATCAAATTAATTAATGGCTAATAAAATGATTAATTGATTAATTACATGACTAATCTTCAAAATAAGAAAATTAAAATCTAATTGAATGTTAAATGATTTAGGGATTAGGATTGGGGCCTTGCCCTTGATCCGTTCCCCTAAGTCAATTTCATCATTCAAATTGAAACATAACCAAAGTGTTTAATCAATTAAATAAAGGCTTAATGAAATTAAAAGTAAGAACCAATTCATCTACACCTAACCAAACTTTAATTGATTTTGGGTAGCTCCTTTGGTGTTCAATAACCCAAGGTGAGAGATAATGAAATTATGATTGGCTCACATGTGTGAGAAAATCATAAAAGTAATTAGGTGAGATCCCTGCTTAATTAACTATTAATCATAATTGCATTAGGCCCCTTTCATTTCTTAGAAGCATTACAATTTTACTTTTCATGTGGTTGCATATCATATTGACTTATTATTAATTAGTAAATTAACTTAAGGTGATATAGGTAAGGGTTAATTAATTCTTTTAATTCATACCTTAACCTAATTAAAACATAAAATCAACTTAAATATTCTTCATTAAACCAAATTAACTCACAAATGGGGAATTGTTAGATTATAAACCTCTCATATTTCTTAAATCAAATCAAACTCAAAGTTAAAAATGACTTTAAATAATTTTGGTTTATCTTAAATAGCCTTATTTAATGTGATTATCTTTAGGAATTAATTGGGATGAATGAAATTATGTGTTTACATTCCTTTATTTCTTTCCAATCATGCTAAACATTGCTTGCCATATGAAACCATGCATTCATTTATTTTAAAATTAATTAAGTGAAATGTTTTCTTTTATGTCAAATTGCATGTGTTGGCTTAAATTTAAAATATGTGTGTCTATTATCATTATTAAATCAAAAACTCATTTCAAAACCTATAAATCAATTATTATAAATGAAGTAATGTTAATTACAAATATCTATAAGCTTGCATATGATAATAATATAATATATGCAATATGAAGTTCTCTTTTCTTATCTTACATGGATTCACATAGGATTTGCAAGTGCATAGTTCATTTGAAAAGAACACAACACTTGACTAAATCTATTTCTATGCATCTACATGTTAAGACTTAGGAAAAATTCCATATCACATATGTAAATCTTATAATCAAATCAACATAACTGCTTACATGATTTCCTATTCATGTGGTTCTTTTTATACATTCATATGTATTTGAGAAAAATAATATATTAGTATGGACATCCGGGATCCTTGTTTTAAATTTTAAGTATTGTAGGGCATATGAAACAAAAGAAACTATTAAGTGAAATCTTCAAATCAACTAAACCACTTAAAGAGAAATCAGCCCTTTATAAATTAAATCCCCCACACTTAACAAATTATTACCCTAAAGCCAATCTATGATATACCACACAAGCCTTAACTCATACACATTAGATTAAGTCACTATTTCGAGCTTTATGTTAGGGCGGTGCATGGTTTGATGAATGTTTAGTTTTGTGATGTTTTATTTTAGATTGGATGTTAGGGTGTAGAAAGTCTAGATGTTAGTATTAGCCTAATCATGCTTTCTAGGGTTGTGCTTAAGAGGTGCTATAATAAAAAAATATAAATACTTTCTTGTGTAGTTGCTATACATAAGCATAGGATAGAGCTACCCATGGGTGCTATGTCCAAATTATTTCTATAATTGCTTGGATTGTATGGTGTGTTTAGCTAACATTTGTTTTGCAGGTGTAGCTAGATTTACTTTCCTTCCTTTTAATGTAATTTTGCATTAGGATTAGGATATGTGTTATGGGGATTGGAATGAACACTAGTTATAGGACCATGTTTTATATACCATGTGATGCCTTTAGAGCAAGCTACATCCCAATCAAGCCAAATGAAAGAAAGAAATGGAGCAAATCAAGGTGAAGGAATGAAAGATGAAAAATGAAAAATGGAGAGTGAAGAATGAAGACCCCTATAACAGTTATCATTTTATAATTGTAATTATTCTTCCATTATACCAAGATGTATAGGGGTATAGCTCAGCTACCCACATTTCTTTTCTAGTCATACGGCGGTACCCGACTGCATTGGCCTCTTATTCTTTTACGATAGCTTTATAAAATTATTTGAAGTTTTGTTTAACTTGTGCATTAAAAATACCATGTCTTTTCATAGTTTCTTTATGATTGGTGATTGTTGTGTGGCCTTGATGCTATTAGGCTCTTAAGATAAAAATAAATTTTCTATCCTAATAATAACTCATAACCAAAATTTTAAAATAACTCATAACCTCACATAAAAACCTAGGAATTAAATCAAGATAATAAAGTATTTAGAAACCCCTTAGCTAGATGATTGTATGTATAACATCATGCATGTCATGTTCTTCCACCCTTGTTAAGAGAGGGCTTCCATCTGTGCTAGAGAATAATGGCTTAACCTGTAAGGGCCTTTGATGGAAAGACACCTCTTTCTCTTTTGATTTAGCCTATAATCAATTTTCTCATGCATTTAAGCATACACAATCCTACAGCCAGTTTTAAAATAAAAAGTCCAAAAATTAAATAAAACTTGTTAAAATTTGCATTAGACTAAGTCATTACTCATGTCCTTCATGACCAAGTCTCTCAGAGAGTGTGTTTAAGGACTTAACTTCTCTTCTAAGTAAATAATAGTCTAACCATTTTGCAAAGCATATGACTTGCCTACATGGATTTAAAGCATAGGAGGAGTTAGTCTCGCCACCCAGGTAATAAGTCCAGCAGTTGAGTAGTTTATTCTCTCTTGTGGAGGAAAATCATATACCCACTTTTGCTTGAGATTTAGGTTGTGCTTTGGCCCTCGCCAAAGTTTCCTAGATTTAGGATCTAAGGTTGTTGTTTTCCTTTGCAGTCTATAAGCATAAATCCTCACCTCTTAGGCATTTTTACAATCTTGTATTATGGAATTATAAGTCTTAGATTTCTAAGAAAATTTCAACTCAAACAAATAAATCTCTTCAAATTCAAATATATAAAGCCCTACCATAGGATAGAACGGAGTGCTCACAAGGCTTCATAGTATTATGAGCACTCCCTACTCATCTCCTTTGGTTTCGATAAGAAATATTCCCTTTGATCTCTCCCACTTCATTTTCAAAAATACAACCAATTTATTGAAAGTCCTATCTTTGAATTCTTTGGAGACAATAATTGCCTACTTTAATCGAGAGTATTCTTAAGAAACTCAACTTTCTTAGGATGTAATTAACTATGGAGGCTTGCTTCCATAGGGAACTTAAGAAACCTAGTTTAAATAAACCCTACTTTAGTTTTCCATATAAATTAGGGAAAAAATCTCTGGTATACTAGAAGACCCACCATGCCTCAGGAGTCCTTATTAGGCTATTAGGTCCATTATAGGATAATTACTTCTATCTCTCAAGATAGTACATTATTTCTTAATATCGTACCTGATCACCTTAATATGTACATCTTCAGATCTGCATGGTGTCCCCTCATATATACACACAAAGCACACAAACACAAAATTAACACCACACCTAGCATGCGGTGGTAGGGGCAGTAGTTAAAATCATCACTCCTACCACTTCCTTCAATTTTCTAGGCTTAGATATCTAGAAATTAGGCTTCTTAAGAAGGGTTTTAAAGATTTTCTTGACTATTTCCCTCTTGAGTGAGTATGGCTTGTTGAGTTTATCGATAATAGTAGGTGGATAGTAGCTACTTAGTGGTGGATACTAGTATCGTTATTGATAAGCAGCTGGGGTGACCTTTATTGTGGTCAAGGTAGTGGAGGAGGAGGTGGGAGTGAATGCTACTGAGCTCTAGGCCTCTCAAACTATGCTCTCACTAGTTGTTTCCCCATGTCCAATGCTACCACTATCCATGGATTCTTCTCAAACACTTTCTAAGGTTTAGGCTTGGATGCCTGGTGTGAGAAGGGTAACTACTTGGCTTCCTATTGTAGGTTACCTGCCTTGCTGATTAATTTCTTAAATGTCTTAATAGTAAAGCCCTTGAGCATGAAGGAAATTGAACCATGAACATTTCTTGAGAAATATTTCAATGGCATGTTGCTCCTGTAGCTGTGGTTCACATTTCATACTCAAGTTTCACCATCTGAGAATATAATCAACAATGGACTCATTGGGTTTTTTCTCTACAACGAGGTCCCCTACAGTCACTCTTTTTTGAGCTCCTATGAATATCTTAATAAAAAGCTACTTTAATTTTGGAAAAGATTTCATCGAACCATTGGGCAACACAGCGTACCAATCGAAGGCCACTCTAGAAAGACTACTAACAAACTATCAGAAGACTAGGGCATCACTACCACTAGTGTTGCAACAACTAGCTTTGAAATGTGCAATGTGTTGCCTAGGGCTCCCACTACCATAAAATACCTTGAAGGATGGTGGCACAATTGAATTCTTCAGGGTAAGGTCTACCCTTTGGATTCGATGAGCTCCCTTGGGCCTACGCCAATGCATGTTCTACCATCTGCTTGATGCCTTTTCCAAGCATGGAGGTAATATCAACTACTTTTCTATTCAATCTATCGATATCCTCATCCATTGGAGTAGTGCTTTTGGGATGATCTAGGATATGCACTAGCTCAAGTCTATTGGCCTCCATAGGAGTGGGTTGTGTGACAAGTGCTTGATTTTACAATGCTAATACCACTGCCATAGGCTCCTCTACTCTTCTCTCCATCCTATCAATCTAATAATCCTTGAGCTTGATTTGTTGTAGGAGGTGTTGAGTTGAGTTTGATGCCTCACCTTCCTCAACAACATCCTGAGCTTTCTGGCTAGGTTGTTTTCGATGCAAGGATCCTTGGGTATCGACCATGTGGACTTTAGTAGCATCATCCAAAAGGTTATCCTCATGGGTATTAAAGTCTATCATACCCAATTTAGTTGATCTTCCAACCATTCAACTGGCACGATAGTCAATATCTCTTCTAATGATTGATCATCCCACTCTACTGACTTAAAACATATATCGTGGTGATTTACCACATGTCCTAAAGAAGTGATACATTGTATATTTTGGATAGGGGGAGTGCTATCTCTGATATGCTCAAAAATCATGAGTCAACCTGATATTTCCTCCTGCCTTATCCTTCGGCTGTGGTGGTGGAGCGACTATGATGCATTTGGCTTTTCTTCTACCATTGAATTGGAAAGTGCTAGAGATCACCTCACAAAGTAGATGAAGTGTGGTCCTTGGGATGTA
This sequence comes from Cymbidium sinense, assembly GCA_021442155.1. Lineage (NCBI taxonomy): Eukaryota > Viridiplantae > Streptophyta > Magnoliopsida > Asparagales > Orchidaceae > Cymbidium > Cymbidium sinense. Next base: position 109,620,298 of record CM038216.1, read on the forward strand.
ATTATATTACTAAATTAGATGTCTTTTCTCCAAAGTGATATGGTATCGTGTATTTTAGATGATAGGACATGGACGGTGATTATAAGCAATGGTGGTGATGACAGCCGCCTACCATTGAAGGTCTCCTCCTATGACTAGAACTAGTGAGAACTATCATGTCTGAATGATCAGCTCTTTCAGATCACCGATCAAGATGGTCAATCAATGTTGAGGTTGTATGTCGCTAATCCTCCCTATCTATCTTAGCTTGAGCAACCTTGACCTCCATGGTCCTTTCTCTATATATATGATCTCTTACACTTCTAGGGATCACTTGTCTCAAGTCATGAATGGTGGCAAACTCATAACATCCATTGACTCTTTTCACTCTCATGATCATGGACCTCAGACTAGCATAGGGCTTCCTCCTCTCCCTATCCTATGTCTCATGCTCTACGAGACATGGTGGTGATGTTATTATCCTCTTCACATCTTCTTCTCTCTTTGCAGCTATGAGAAGGTGAAATCTACTACAACCAAGAAGGGGAGAGGTCTCACGAATGGACCCCTCTTTAGATAGATGGGAGGCATCCTCAGCCTTTTAAGCCATGTGCTCATAGTACCTCTTGACCTTTCTATTCTTATTACGATGTTAAGTCTTGGTCAAGGGTGAATGATGGGACCTATTACTGACCTCGAAGGTAGGGAAGACAATGTCAGATGCTAGAACAAACTTCAAGAATATATAAATGTTAGTCCTAGCAAAAATTGTGGTATGCACAACTCATACTCATGGTGTGGGAACCTCTAAGGCTTTCCTTTTTAACAACAGGATCTCATTATCTAACTGGAGATCAAACTGAAGAAGTGGTTTCTTGTTGGCCACCTCCTCCCTACTCAATGTGCTGAGGGTAGGACCATCACAAGAGACCTTGAAGTGCTCAAACCCAAGGCCAAACTTGATGACTGGGGATGAGGTGAGAATGGCCTGATCCATGGCCAAACAAATGTTCGAAGCAAATGAGAAGATGAGCTTTCCAAAAGACATGGAGACTAAATTCTTGAAAGAAATATAATCGGGGCTTTCCTCTTTGCTATTGGAAAATAAGGGTATAAAATTAGACTTTGCCATATATATATATATGTATGCATATATATATTGGAGATTTGTAATTTTTATGAGAAATGTTTTATTCATCTTGAACTTCAAATGAATTTTGAGGATGTTGGATGCTCCTTACTATTCCATGCTAATGGTAAGAGATTCTTGACTTTATTTAATTTATTTTAGATGATTTCTTTGATTAATCTTTCTTACCTTTTGATGATCAAATTTGGGTTTTAAGACCTACTATTGACCTCACTTTTGGAGTGAGTTCTCAACTTCCTCATCATAGATCTAGGACTCTTATATACACTAAGAGCTTCTTAGTTTTATGACACTTCTATTGATTAGGTGAACACTTAAACTAAGCCTAGAGACTTAAAAGGGTTAACCATAAGGATAGGTCAAGCCTTAAGGACATAAGGAGATTTTCCTACCAAATATCCTAAATCCAATCCATGCTTTCCTTCTCATACCAAACCTTGAATTCATGCCAAATCCAAACCAAATTTCCAAACTCATAATCAATCCCATGATCAAATCCAAGATCAAAATTCTCCATAAACTTTATGATTGAATTCCATGGCCTTAAACTTAGCAAAATCCAATTTAATTCCAATTCAATTGATTTTCTCATAGATCAATTCAATCTCTCAATTATTTATCAAATCAAAATCCAAACTCAATTCCAAATGATTAAAACCCAAAATCAAATCCAAGTTCCAAAATTCCTTCCTAAACTATATGACCCACTCTCATAAGCTTAGCCAAATTTCCACCCAAGTTATCCCAATTTGATTGATTTCTTTATAAATCAATCATTCATTCATTTATATTCACAAATATAAATGAAATCCAAATTCAAATGATCAAAACCAAATCAAACCAAGCCAAGACCCTTATTAAGCCATATGGACCTACCTCTATAAGCTTAACCAAATCTTAACACAAATCAACCCAAAATCAATTGATTTATTTATAAATCAATCATTCCTTCAATCATCTATCCAAATATAAATGAAACCTACAATTATCTAGTCAAATTAAAATCAACCCAAGTCAAGCCCAACTTAACCCTTTTGACTTAAAAATTTCAAATGAACCAAAACCTATCATAAACCAAATTGATTACAGTTGGTTTCATATTTCAATCCTAAGCTCATATACAAATCCAACTAAACCTTAATGAAGCCAAAACCAAGTCAATTAACCCTTTTAGGTCCACTTGACCCAAAGTGGCCTAAAGAACCCATATTAACCAAGTTCCAATCCAACCCAAATTGGACTGAACCAAGGGCATCCAAGCCTCATACTATGATCATTGATCACCCTAGGATAATCAATTATCTTGAATTGGGTCAAACCAAGTCAACTTGGTCCTTCGACCAAGTCAACCTTTAGCCCAAATGAAACCAAAACTAGCCAAAACTCACCATACACCAAATAAATTGAAACTATTAATTCACACCAACTCATAATCAATGATTGAACATGACTAAACCCTCAATTGAGCCAAACCAAGTCCAATTCATCATTTGACCCAAGTTGACCCAAATTTATCTAAAAGACCAAAATGGGTCAAATCATAATCTAACCCAAATTTATTGCAATCAATGGCTCAAGTTCATTCCAAATTGATTATTTAACTTGACCAAAGCCATAATTGAGTCCAATTTGACAAATTGGTTAACTTGACCAGACTTAGTCCAAATTGACCTAAAGGGTTAAATTGGCCAAAATCCAAATTAAATCCAAATTACTTCAAACCAAAGTCTACAATCATTTTCAATTAACCAATTGAACATGAACCAACACCTAACCCAACCTAATTTGGTCAATTTGGTTAAATTGGTCAACTTGACCCACTCATTTGATTCCAAATGAACTAAAATCAAACCTAGGCCAACTTAATTAAAACCACTTGAACCAAAACTCTCCAAATCATCATTTGAACTTAACTTAACCCTTGGTTTGACCCAATTTGACTAATTGGTCAACCTAACCCAACATGACCCAAATTGAACCTATATGACCCAATTGATCCAAAACCCACAAAACCCACCCATGGGATTTTGGAGGATGACCTAACCCAACCCATAACCATCTTAGGTAAGCCCAAAATTAACCCAAACCTATTTGGAGCTAAGTACAATGCAAATCCTCCATGGATCCTCTCCCACATTAGATTCTTTTCTCTAATGGCAAAGTCCACCCTCCTCTTATCCTTGGCAGCCATCAAACTTCAAAATGGAGCATCCCTAAGCCACCTAGCCCACCCTAAGTGTGCTAAGACTTAAGGGAGGTGAGTTAACTCACCTCCCATGCAAATCAAGAAACCAAAGGATCCAAGCAAAAATATTATCCAAGATCAAGCCTTGAGCCACCTCCCACTCCTTCTCCAACCAAACCAAGCCACGTGGACTTGATTAAGCCCCTCTAGTGCTCTAATGGCATCCAACCAAAAATGAGACAATCCCGTCCATCCATCTTAGCAAACTGAGGGGTATACCCCCTCAATTCTCACAGGAAATCACACCATTGGAATCATGAGAGCTTCCAAGGGTAAATTCAAGCCTTCTTGCAATCCCCAAAGTGATTTTAAGCTTTCCTCCTTTGGCATTTCCTGTTCCCGTGCAAAATCAAAAAAGGGGAGGTCAATCTTGAACCAAACTTGCTCATTTCGCAACCAAACCTCAATTCCTCTTACACACACCTTCCACACAGCTCATCAAACCTACCCAAGTCATTTCCCAAGCTCAAAAGCCATGAGAGGAGAGATTTCAATCGAAGTCGAGCTCCATAATGATGAAAGTTGATCCACCGAGCGAACCAAGGAAAATTGGTTTGTGTGCTACTTAGCAGGGCCTCGTCTCTACTAGATGAAGCTACCTCCATCGATCCCACCACCAGTCTTGAGCTCTAGTGAGGTAATTTCTCAAAATTATAGATATAGGAAATTTTGCTTGGTCCATTATGAAGAAAATTCGTATGTGAGCCCATCCTAGTAGTTGGATCCTTGTGGATCCCTCGCATGTTGGAGTGGGTTGATTTTGGAGTGAATTCGAGCTCAGGTGAACATGGATCGTGCGATCCATAGCGAACGGGCTCCATCATTCATCGCTCGTAGGGAGAAGGATCACGGTCCATCTATTCTGTGTGATTGGAATGGATGGCTCTAATCCAATCATGCTAAATTTCCTCTATTTTCTCCCCTTATGCCATAGGATTAATCTACACCATCTGATCCAAGATCGAATGGCAGAGATCAATACCATGTCCACTGCCAGTTACCTTAGCACATGGATGTGACAACTTAAATAGCCAATATCATGGCACCACGTGGAAAGCATGTAACGTCAGCACGCCACATGGCATCGATAGGATTTAGATTTTAACTAGGTTAATTAATGAATTTTAAGGCTGAAACTTCAATAATTCATTACAAATTCTAGAAAAATCCAAAAAAAAATAAATAATGGCTCATTTTAAAGGTATTTTAGAGGGGAATCCATTAAAATTATCCTTAATTTATTTTGAATAGTAATTTAAGCTTAATTAGGGTTTAATTAAAAATTTAATTAACCTAATTACTCTCTAATTAATTAACCAATCAATTTCAAAGTTTCTGAGGATGATTAAGGGGAAGACCTCTACCTGTCCTACTTTTCTTGGAATTTATTGTTTGATTAATGGGGAAAATTGATTACTTAAGCCATAATACCCTCTTAACCTAATTAAGTGATTATTAAGCATATGAACATTAATTAATCAACAAGTTGGACCCCTTGATCATTATTTAACAGTGGGGAGACTTAGGGAATTAGATTGGAGCCTCCCTCCTAATCTTTTCCCTAATTTCCTTCTCATATTCAACAAATATACTAATTAAATATTAATTAACTAATTAATGGCTTAATTAGTTAAATTGAAACTTAAATCATATTAAATCATGTTTAATTAAGAAAGAGGCTTATGGAGTTATGTTAGGACCTCTTTCCTAACCTTTTTTCCTTAAGCCTATTTAATTTCAAAGGGTAATCAATTAAATTTGTCAACTAATTAAAAGAGAAATAAATTAATGGATTAATGACTTGCTTAATTGAATTAAAAATTCAAATATTTTAGATTTTCCTTAATCAATTCTTGGGTAGAGCTTTAGGTGTTCAATAACCTAAAAAGGTTTAGTGAAATCATGGTTAGCTCACATGTGTGAGAAAACCATGAAAGTAATTAAGTGAGTTCCTTAAGCTTAATTAATCAATGATTGTGAGCTAATTGCATTAGGTCTCTTTCATTTCATAGGATCATTTCTATTTACCTTTCAATTCATTTGCATATTATATTAACTCATAATCATTTGATTAATTACTTTAAAGAAATATAGGTAAGAGTTTAATTAATTGATTTAATTCATAGCTCAATTTCATCAATTCATAAAATCAACTTAATTACCTTTCATTAAATCAAATTAACTTACAAATATGGGAAAGGGATTAGGATTAGCAAACCTTCCTCTCACATCTTCTAAATTAAATTAAACATAAGATTGAAAATGACATTAAGAAATTTTGGTTTATTTTAAGTGAGCTTATTTAATATGATTGTCTTTATGAGTTAATTGGATTGAATAAAATCATATGCTTATGTCTCTTTATTTCTTTCCAATAATATTAAATGTTGTATGTCACTTGATTCATGCATTCATCTTTACCAAAAATTAATTAAATCAAATAACTTCCTTTATGTTAAGCTTGCATGTGTTCATTTAAATTAATATATGTGTGGCTATTATTATTATTAAATCCAAATCTATTTTTTTAAAAAACTTATAAATGAATGATTATATATACTATGAATGCTAGTTATAAATACATAGGAGATGTATGTGATTATAGCTTAAGTGTATGAAGTAAAGTTTCTTTTCTTCCATTCATGTATTGATTTATGTAAGTATGAATGTTAATGGGTATATAGCTTGGACATCCCAAGAATATGAGGTTTTAATTAGCCCCAAGGAGGTCATTTGATTACCTAACTTCCCTAGTTTAACAATGGCACATACTCTATTTGATTTCATTCTTACATATCTCAATATTAGAATTTAGATAAGACTTTACTCCATATGCATAAATGTTTCAATCAAATAAAAATACAACTTTTGCATGGTTTTTCTTCCTTTATTTATGTATACATCCATATGTATTTGTAAAAAGAAAATATTTAGTTTTCACATCCCGATAATACGAGGCTTTAAGTAGCCCTAGGAGGTCATTCCATTACCTCACTTTCTTGATTAACAATGGCATGTACTAGCTTATATCTCTTATACATGTCTATGTGTATTTAATTATGGAATTAGAACCCCTCTTTCTTTTATCAAAATACATGCATTTGCAATTATTCAAGTGATAGAATTAATTAATCATATGACTTGGAACTCTCTTTCTTATGTTCATGTGTGAAAATTTACAAATGTTTGAATGTAAGTGGGTATATAGTTTGGACATCCTGGGAGTTTGAGGCTTTAGTTAGCCCTAAGGAGGTCATTTGATTACCTCACATCCCTGGTTAACAATGACATGTACTTGTTTAATTTCATCTCTATGTATTTTTATATAAGAATCCAAATAGAGCTTTAAATTAATATGATAAAATAATTCAATCAAAATGAAAATATAAACTCTAAATATACATATTCATACCCATTATTAAAGTGTGTTAAAGACATATTGTATGTGTAGGTATACTTAGGATTTAATCATGTGCATATTATATATGATAGAAATAAATGAATGAACATGTGTTATATGATAGTAGTTAATTCCAATTAATCTTAAGATGCCTTTCTTATTGAATGAGATTATTTAAAGTGAACCTAAACCTAGGATTAATTAAAATACATAATAATCCATTCACTAAAGAGAACTAAGTCTAATTAATATGATTTAGAAATGACTTAAGGTAGGGATGAAAGAGACTATTCCTCTATTTTCTTCTCTTTATAACACTTAATTATTAAGTGTAAGTCAAATGAAACAAAAGAAAATACTAAGTAAAAAAAAATCTCAAATCAACTAAACCATTTTAAGTGAAATCAACTTCTTATGATTAAACATCATCTCATGATTAGAAAATTAAAATGAAGCTTAGTTAAGGTACGCCACACAAGCCTTAATACACACACTTTAGAATTAAGTCACCGCTTCTAGCTCTATATTAGGGTGGTGTATGGAGTGATGTATATTTGTTTTTATGACGTATTATTTTAGGTTGGATGTTAGGATGTATGTTTCATAAACTAGATGTTAGGCCGTGATTAGCCTAATCATATTTTCTACAGGAGATTGTGCTAAAAGGGTGCTTAAAATAAATATAAATGCTTTCTTTTGTAGGTTGCTTAACCCCTAAGCATAATCCAAATTAAGCCAAGTGGGCTTGGTTACCCATGTGCAGGGTGCTAAGTCCAAATTATTTATATAATTGCTTGGGTTGTATATTGTGTTTAGCTAACACTTATTTTTGCAGGTGTAGTTAGATTTACTTTTCTTATTTTTAATGTAATTTTTTATTAGGAGTTAGGATTAGTGTTATGGGGGTTAAAGATGAACATTAGCTAAAAAGTTTAATCCTAGGGTGCCATGTGATTCCTTGAAGCCTACCAAATCAAGAGAAGCCAATCAAATGAGGAAATGAAGGAGGTATGAAGACTTGAAGATTTGAAGACCCCCATAGCACTTCTTATTTATAAATTATAATTATTATTTCATATACCGGGTTGCATAAGGGTAGAGCTCGGCTACCCATTTCTCTTTTTAGGATTGTAGATGATCGACAACCTTTCTTCTTTTGCATTAGAATTATAAAGTTGATTGATATTTTCTTTAACATTGCGCAATAAAAATGGCATGCCTCTTCATAGTTTCTTAAATGAATGGTGCTTTAATGTGTGGCCTAGATCCAATTAGGCTCTTAGGAAAAAATAAATCTTTTACCCAACTACAACTCATAATTAAAGTTTTAAACAAATCATAACCTCACATAAAGCCTAGGTGTTAAATCAAGGTAACTAAAATATTTAGCAACCCCTTAGCTGAATGTTGTATGTTTAACATCATGCATCCATATTTTCTCACTCTTATTAAGAGAGGGTTTCCATCCTTACACAATAGAGGAATACTTGACCTTTGAGGGTCTCCTCTGTGGTGGAAAACACATCTTTCTTTTTGATTTAGCCCATAACTCATTTCAACATGCATTTAGACATACAAAAAAGCTATGGCCTTTGTCAAAATGAAGAGTCAAAAATCAAATAAAAATTGAAAAGATTTACATTAGACTAAGTCATTACTCATACTACTCATGCTCTAGTCTCTTAAAGAGTGGGTTTAAGGACTTTAGTTTCTTTTTAAATAATAACAACCCAACTATCTTGCAAAATCATATGACTTTCCTACATGGTTTTAAAAGCATAGGAGGAGTTAGCTAGCTATCACTCTAGACGATTATAAGTTCAGCAGTCGGGTGGTTTACTCTCTCTTATGGAGGTAAACTATATACCCATTTTTACTTAGACTTAGGTCGTGCTTTAGCTTATTCTAAAGCTCCCTAGATTTAGGATCTAAGGTTGTTGTTTCCTTTGGGCTACAAGTATAAATCCTCAACTCTTAGGCATTTCCACAATCTCATATTGTTGGATTATAAGCCCTAGCAATCTAATAAATTTCAACTCAAATAAATAAATTTATTCAATTTCAAACATATAAAGCCCAACTATAGGATAGATTGGAATGCTCACTAGGCCTCCTAGTATCATGAACATTCCCTACTCATTTCCTTTGGCTTCGATAATAAGTCTCTGGCTTTGATCTTTTCCAATTGATTTCCCAAATATAACCAATTTATTGATAGTCTTACCCTTGAAATCTTTGGAGACAATAATTGCCTACTTTAATCGAGAGTATTCCTAAAGAATTTACCTTCCTTAGGATGTAATTAACTATGGGGGCTTGCCCCCATAGGAAACTTTAGAACCCAATTTAAATAAATCTTACTTTATTCATCCATATAAAGTAGGGGAAAATCTTTGGTATATTCGAAGACCCATCATGTGTTAGGAGTCCTCATTAGGTGATTAGGTCCATTGAAGGGTAATTTCCCTATCTTTTGAAATAGTATGTCATAACTCAATATCATACATGATTACTTCAATGAGTACCCCCTCAGATCTACGTGGTGTTCTCCATACGACATCTAAAAATAAACACCACACTTGCTGGAGTGAGGTCCTAAAACCTAAAGGATGTTGGCCATGCTTGTCCAAGAGTGAAATAGGAAGGGTGCCTAATGGAAAGAATGGTAGTCTTAGACTCACATAAAAATAATATAAGTTCAATATCAATGTTTGGAGATAATGATTGACTACTAAAGATGGAGAGAGGAACGGCCCCCAATGGAGTCACCAGAAAAATCTGTGGTGTTTTAATTTGGAGCCATTAGGACACCATGTGGATCTTATGGGGTACTTAGATAATATAGGGCATTCTCTTTGTCCTCCTCATTGACCTGAGCCAACAAGATACCGAGAGACTCATCTAGAGTTATAGTGTAGAGTATTAGTGGTTTCCCTAAGATGGGGGCAGCTAAGACGAGAAAATTCATTAGGTATTGCTTTAAGTTTTCAAATGCACTTTGACATTTTTCATCCTAATGGAATTTATAATTCTTCTTTGCTAAGACTGAGATAGGTTTACTTCTTCCAGATAAATTTGATATGAATCTTCTTAATTAAGCCAACTTACCCTGAAAAGACCTTAATTGTGTGAGGCTTTTAGGTGGAGGCATTTCCAAGATGGCTTTAATTTTTTCAGGATCAATTTCCATAGTATCTTATTACAAAACCCAAGAATTTTTTTTGAAGTCATCCCAAAGGCACACTTCAAAGGATTCATTTTGAGGTTGTAGCAGCACAACCATTCAAGCTTTTCATATGTGCTCACATACCTTTTAAGCTTTTCATATGTGCTCGACTTAGGTTCTTCTTTTAATTCTTGGACTTGGTCTTCTTTGCTATTTGATTCTAAAGATATTTCAAATTTTGGCAAGGCATTTTATATATTTGATTCATCATCAGAATTAGACTCCAAATCAATATGTATCATAGACAATTTATTTTTAAAATTTTATTTTTCCTTCTTTTTCTTCTCTACTTTCATTTTCTTTTCTTGTTTATTTATTTTCTTTTCCTCCTTTATTTCTTTCTCTTTTTTCCTTCTTTCATTTCATTCTTTTCTTTTTTTTTCTTTTTTCTCTTTTTCTTGAGCTTTGCTAATTTTTGATTTCATAGAATAGATAGCTTGCTTTTTTGGCCAGTAATATGCAACGTCCTCATAGATCCCAACTTCATGAATAGAGAATGGTTGAACATCCCCTTTGATGACATGCTCAACTCCATCGTGAGTATATTTAATACACTGATGAAGAGAAGAGAGGACCATTCTATACTCATGAATCTAGGATCTACCTAAAAGAGCATTAAAAGATGTCTCTGAGTCAATAATATGAAAATTTTCTTCTATTTTTAATTCTCCTATTTCTAATAGCAAAGTAATAAAACCCAAAGCTCTTTCTCCCTTTTCATTGAATCCTTATAGCAACATCTTATCTAAGCTAACCTATGTGCATCAAGCCTCAAGTAAGCTAAGGTTCTCACATTTATGATGTTAACTAAGGCTCCTGGATCGACAAGCACCCCTATAGAGTCTGAAGTTATCCACATTGATAGTAATATAATGCGGTCAATTATGATTGGTAGTCCCTAGTAGTATATCTTCATCAAAGAAGGTTACCCCAGGGACATCCTTGAAATAAAGAGCCTCATCTAAGGAAGTTGATGCTAGTTGAGCAAGGCATATTTTAGGGTCGAACAATCCTTTTATTAATGACTCTCACATTTTCTTTGAATGAGAGTGTCATAAATGCTTGGTCTAGAAAATAAATTCCTCATATGGGCTATTACATTGTAATCGACCATAGGAATAATAGTTTTAGGTACTGGGTTCTCCGAAAGAGGATTTGCTTATGAAGAATCGAATGATTGATTAGTGTCGACGATTTTCTTTCCCTTTTCCTAAGGTGGAAATTGAGGTGGTAAGACTCTCTTGTTGTAAAGTTTAACTTTGGAAATCCCCTTTGAATTGGATATATGGGCCATGTAAACTTGTCCCTCGATGATATTTTGTTATTATTTTGTAGAGCAATCAGAATCTGACAATTCTACTTCTATGTTGAAGAGTGTTGCCTGGTAACTCATAAGACAAGTTATGATCATTAATGCTACACAAATCTACCAAAGGATCACCTTTAGAGATATTTGAATTATTATTTCTATATTTTATCATCCTTAGTTTTATTCATAGCATTATTAATAGAAGATGGCAAAATGTAAGCAACACCATATTTCATTGATTTATTATTAGTAGGCTTGAGATAATCATATAGAGAAAGGGGAATGTAAGGTCTAGCCCTACCAACCTCACCCAATATCACTTTTTGGGGTAAAATTTTATTTTCCTTCTCCTCACTCTCTCTTAAACTCTCCATGACTTGTATTTTTGAGAAGGGCTGAGAAAGATTCACCTCGGAGTCATGTCTTGGAATCGGTGGGTCAACCTAAATAATAAGCTTCCGGGCTTCCTGGGGGCCTGTAGGGAACTTTTAAATGCTTTTATTAAATACTTTTTAGATGAATAGAATAAAATCACATCCCATCCATTAGAAAGAAAAGCATGCTTAATTAGGATAGAAGACTCACTTATGATCACCTTAACGGATCCCTACCCAGGATCAATAATGTACTCTTTCGGGATTACGACCATCCCTCTCTTAAAGTTCTTCTCAAGCCAGTCTTTGAAGGTAAAATAATTTTCAATCACATGACCCAACATACGATGATAAAGGAAATAATTTGGATCGTTAACCTTATCCGCTTCTTCAGCTTTCTTTGGATCACGAAGTACAAAATTTAGCTTTTTTAATAAATTTTTGAATATCTTTCTCATAGCTCTATCTTGAAGGAATAAACTTTATTAAGCATTTCTTCTAAATGGTGTGTGAACTATCACCTCTATAAGAGAAAATGTTGTTGTTGTTGGTACTGAGGTCTTTGTTCGTATTGGGCAGGAGGTTGTTGATACTAAGGAGGACATTATTAGTACTGAGGAGGAGGTTGTTGGCATTGAGGGGGAAGTTATAGTAATTTTTGAGAGGGGAGTCTTTTTGACTATATTTTGATTAGAATCTTAGCATTAACCATTACTAAGACTGACCCTGACTATTTCTCTAACATCCTTTGCGGTTTAGGTTTTCTTGAATCTGATATAGATTGATCTTTCAAGAAGGACAACCTTGAAGCTTCTTCCTAGCTCTTATTCAATAATTTTTCAAAACATCTAATAGTGAAACCCTTCAAAAGAAAAGCAACAGGGCCATGAATATTTCTAATGAGAAATTCCATGGCATGTTGCTCTTGTAATTGGGGCTCGTATTTCATGCTTAAATTTCTCCACATAAGGATAAAGTCAGCTAGGGGTTCATTAGGTTTTTTTTTCTACCACTAAATCCCTTACTATGATATGATGTTGTGTGACAGCAAACATTTTAATAAACATGTTTTTCAATTCAGTGAAGGTTTGCACTGATCTATTTGGCAACTTTGCATACCAATCAAAGGCCACACTAGTTAGGTTACTAACAAACTATCTAAATAAGAGGGCAACACTACCCTGAACATTATAAAAATTGGCTCTAAAGTGGAATAAGTTTTTCTTAGGGTTGCTTATGTCGTCGAATAGTTTAAAGGATGGAGACACGAATCCCTTAGGGTAGGGCACCACATCAAATTTTTTGGGGTAGAGTCTACCTTTTAGAATTAATGTAGCTCCCTAAGATTCGGCCAATGCCTCTCTTACTTGGTGTTTGATTAATTATTTTAAATCTTTTTAGGCAAAGCATCTTTTATTTTCTTTGCTTCTCTTTGTTTGTCATAATCTAACTTCTTTGTTTCCATCAGATGAGTGATATCTGGCCTTCCTATAGGTTGTGACTGTGATGGTGTGTGGGCTTGATTTTCAAGATAGCATTGCGGCCATCATCTCCTCCATTTCTTTCTCATCCTTTTTTTTGGGAGTTGAAGAAGTAGTTGTTGGGTTAAGTCAGATGAAGGATTTTTCCCCTATAACAACCTCTTGAACTTCTTTAAAATCTCAACGAGATGACCTAGTGTCGACCATAAAAATATGTGCTTCATCTTCATTTTCTTCTCTAATATGAGCTTTTATTTCTTCTAAAGCTCTTCGACAGTCTTTTCATAATTCATATCAATCAGAGTATAAGAAGTATACTCCTTGTCACCTAGAATCATATCATTTGCCTCTTCTTCCACATCAATATCTTATCTTCCTATTTTCTCTTCATTATTCACTTAATTATTACTTAATCCCTCTCTTTGAACAATTAGTTGACCCTCTTATTCAGGAGCGACTCCTAAACCAGGTCGTTTCTCATCAGTCACTTCATGAGAATAGAGAGATAGGTTTGAGGAAGCTAACTATTCCTTAACAAGTGGAGGTGATGATGGTGGACCCTCTGCTTGGGGTCTGATAGGGGATGATTAGGATGTGGAAGAGGCTAGTGAGTTAGTGGATTATGCTTGTGATGAACTAGGCTATATGGATGGTAGACTTTCTTTCACAGGCAAATAAACCTTTTTAGTTTGAGTCTTAGGGGCATCCCTAACTATTCCCTAGTTTATAAGGATAATTCTATCACTATGCCTAGACTTAGGCCTATTAGAACGATAATAGCCATCAGTGACAACTGAATTGCCTTGGTGTGGTGTTCTCTACTCCTAGACGCTATATTATTCTTTCCTCTAAACTTAATATCATTTTATTTTCTAAGAATTTTTCTTTCCAAGTCCTTAATATCTCTTTCTTTTCTTATAATTTCCTTTCCTAAATCCTTAGAAAACTTTCCCTTGATAATCCTAAGAACATCCTTGTTCATACATCTAGAGGCTTAATGTCCTTTAAAGATCAATCTAACCCTATCATGACTTTCCTTATCTAATCGTTTAAATGATTTTTGAGCTTTGTGTTGAAAAGTTAGAAGTGGACAACAAGCTATCCTTGATATACTCTCCTCCCCCTGTGCTGTAGCGAGTGGATGGAACCGACTCCTACCCAGAAGTGGAGAGGTATTAGGAAGGGTATATCCTCTCTTAGCCTTGGCTTTCTCTAGAACTTATTTTTGCTTTTTGTCTTTCATAATTTTTCTTTTGATTCTTCTATTTTTGTTCTTATTTTGGGTTTTAGTCATTGGAAGGATTCAAGAAATTGGCCCAATTTCAAAGGTGCAAGAAACAGTCGGGTAAGTCAGCTCAGACACAGGTAACTTAGGTTTCTTAATCAAGTTACTAGCTTCAAGACCCACTATAGGCTTAGAGGTTAAGGTGTTAACTGGCCTCTTTCTTTTATAAATGGAGCAGAAACATACTTGGAGGCCTCATGACCTACAGGGAATTCTAAAATTGGTTTCCTTCCTATGATAAAGCTATCACTAACTGGTGTTATGGTAATTCTATCAAAAGTCATTTTCACATCTTCAAATCCAAGACCAAATTTGATAAGAGAACCATTAGGCAGTCTTTTGCTATCAATGAAAAAGTTGATGTCTGAGCTAATAGAAAAAATCATCTATCCAGTCTTGTTAAAAAAAGTATCAATTATTTATGAATTTTATAAAGAAGAGTTTTTAAAATGCTTTTACAAGAATTTTTTTAAACTTCATCATATAGATGATGAGGTAGGGATTTTAGTGAATTGCCTTGGTGTGGTGTTCTCTACTCCTAGAGGCTATATTATTCTTTCCTCTAAACTTAATATCATTTTATTTTCTAAGAATTTTCCTTTCCAAGTCCTTAATATCTCTTTCTTTTCTTATAATTTCCTTTCCTAAATCCTTAGAAAACTTTCCCTTGATAATCCTAAGAACATCCTTGTTCATACATCTAGAGGCTTAAACTGTCCTTTAAAAGATCAATCTAACCCTATCATGACTTTCCTTATCTAATCGTTTAAATGATTTTTGAGCTTTGTGTTGAAAAGTTAGAAGTGGACAACAAGCTATCCTTGATATACTCTCCTCCCCGCTGTGAGTGGATGGAACCAATCTACCCGTATGGAGAGGTATTAGGAAGGGTATATCCTCTTAGCCTTGGCTTTAGAACTTATTTTTGCTTTTGTCTTTCATAATTTTCTTTTGATTCTTCTATTTTTGTTCTTATTTTGGGTTTTAGTCATTGAAGGATTCAAGAAATTGGCCCAATTTCAAAGGCAAGAAACAAATGCAGTCACTGCATAAGGTGTAACTTAGGTTTCTTAATCAAGTTACTAGCTTCAAGACCCACTATAGGCTTAGAGGTTAAGGTGTTAACTGGCCTCTTTCTTTTATAAAATGGAGCGAACATACTTGGAGGCCTCATGACCTACAGGGAATTCTAAAATTGGTTTCCTTCCTATGATAAAGCTATCACTAACTGGTGTTATGGTAATTCTATCAAAAGTCATTTTCACATCTTCAAATCCAGTACCAAATTTGATAAGAGAACCATTAGGCAGTCTTTTGCTATCAATGAAAAAGTTGATGTCTGAGCTAATAGAAAAAATCATCTATCCAGTCTTGTTAAAAAAAGTATCAACTATTTATGAATTTTATAAAGAAGAGTTTTTAAAATGCTTTTACAAGAATTTTTTTAAACTTCATCATATAGATGATGAGGTAGGGATTTTAGTTTCAGGGCCCTTTCTTGACCTTCTTTAACTTTTATTATAACTAAGATAAAATCAAAGATAAAGGAGATTTATAATTTTAATTTTCAAAAATTTCTTTCAAAGGTAAATTAAAAAATAATTTTATTCTTTAATTCAAAAAAGATGTCAAAGCCATTTTGTCCAAAGTTAGGTCTAATAAAAATAACTTAAAACTACATATATATATATATATATATATATATATATATATATATATATATATATATATATATATATATATATATATATATATATATATATATATATATATATATATATATATATATTGAATTTTTAATTGGGTAGGTTCTAGGACCCATTCATTTGACTATGATGAATAAGGAGTTCTAGAACCTAAATTAAGGATGTTGGATTAGCTCTACCAAAGATGAAATGGAGAGGTGTCCAATAAGAAGAAAGGTAGTTTTGACCCATGAATGGCACAAGTGCACTACCAATTTATAGAGATAAAAAGTTTATTTCTAAAGATAGAGAGAGGAACTAGTCCCTAGTGGAGTCACCAAAAAAATCTATGGGAATTTTATTTGGAACACCATGCATATCTTGGTGGTACTTATTTAGGTAATCAAATACGTCATTAAATTATAAATATATTATCTTGGAAGATAAACAATATTACTCTATAATGGATTCAATTATTTAATAAGGACTCCTAAGGTCGATGGGTCTTCATGTATTAGAGATTCTTCCTCTGAACTAAATGGAGAGGTAGAACAAGATTTATTTTATTATATGGTTCACAATTTCCTATAAAGGCCGAGCCCTTATAGTTAATTACATCTTACAAGAAAAAGCATTTCTCCTAAGATTACTCTTGATTAAAAGAATTGAATTTCATCTCTATGGATTTCAAAGTTTGTATTAAAAGGATGGTTAATTTAGACATTCAAGTGGGAGAGCTTCAAGTGGGAAGAGTCCTTTTCGAAAGCCAAATGGGATTGAGTAGGAAATATTTGTTGATACTGAGAAACCTAGTAAGCATTTCAACTATCTTCTTATTGTGCTTTACATTTTTGAGATTGAGATTATTGAAGTTTTGAGTTGGCATTTTATTAGAAATTTAGGGCTTTGATTCCAACAACACAAGACAGTAAAAAGGCCTACGAGTTGAAGACTTATTCCAATAACATGCTTCAGGACCTAAGTCTGAAAATGCTTCTAACATAAGTCAGAAGCCCAACCTAGTCTAATTTTATGGATTTGGGAATTATTAGTTCCTTTTCTCATTTGAGAAAATAAATTTATCTCAACTCTTCTTGATTTACTTCCCCCCTGGAAGGGGTTTTGAGCTAACATCACCTAAGCGATTTGAAATCATGTAAGCTAGTCATATTGAAGTGCAAGATGGCTGGACTGTTATATTTGGGAAAGAAAGCTAAGAGCCTAAAGTCACTCCCTAAGAAACTAGATCATGTGTGGTGCACATTCCATGACTTAGACTAATGTTATAAAATATACAAATTTTTATTTCATTTTGACTCCTCAATTTTTAGACTCAGGCTTAGGAGGATTTATGCCTAAATACTTCATCAAATTTGTTTATGGGCCAACTAAGCGAGAAGAGGTATTCCCCACTACAAAGGACTACTCTCATAGGTCAAGTCTATCCTTTATTGTGCAAGAATGGAGACCCCCTAATTATAAGAGTGAAATGATATGTATGCATGTCGTTAAAATAAATAGCCATTCATCTAAGGGATTACTAAAACTTTTATTTCTGAATTAAAATCATAGGCTTTAAAAATGAGGTTATGAGTTAATAAAATTTAATTATAATTATTAATTTAATAGAAATTTTAGTTTTCCTAAGATCCAAATGCATGCAGGCTTCATCATAGCACATAATAATCATAGAAAGAAACCTATAAAGAGCATGTAGTTCTATTGCACACCCCAAAATAAAGCATGCCAAATTTAAATAATAAAATAGGTCGGTGTGGCCGGGTACTGCTATACACCCCAAAAAAAGAAAAATTGAGCAACCCAAACTCCTTTTATACAACTGACAGAACTAATGTTGATCTATCAAGATCACACCTTTTTCAGGGATCTTCTAAGGCTCCATCAGGGACCATCAAATAGTTACAGTCAACTCTCATTGATCCTAACCTAATTCTAGACTCAAATTACATTTTAAAATTTTAAAATAAAATTTTAAATCCTACAAAATAGATGTTATGAAAAACATATAGCACATAAGTCATTTAAATTTCAAACAAATGGGCTTAGCATCAGTGATTGCCAAGCCCACTTGTCCTATTGGGCTATGCATAGGGACTTAAGTAGCACCTGCAAGCAAGTAATATTTATTTTATATTTATTATAGCGATCCCTTTCAAACATAACTCCCCTACAAAAAATAGTGTTTGCCTAAAAAAAATTCCCTAACATCTAGACTAGTGAGCAAACAATCATAGTCATCCAGTCTACAATAGTGCACCACAAAATAAAAAAAAGCATCACATCATAATCAACACATCGACCTGACATAATTCATCGGTGACCAAGTATCCTAGTGTGTGAAAAGAAGGCTTATGTGATAAGTCTGTTCTATGCTTTGTTTCATTTTAAGTTTAATTTGAATTCAAAATTAGTTTACTTTTACCATTGGATGATTTTGATTTAAATAATTTAATTGATTTTAAATTTTATTTTAATTTTAGATTTATTTTGGTGTTGAAGTTAAGTTTAGACTTTAAAGAATGATGAATAGAATAAATTCTGTTGTAAACAGAACCAAATCTATTCAACATTCTGATTTTAATATAATGAAATTTTAACCTTGAGGTGAAAATTTATTCAAAGGGTCCAACTAAGAAACTAAGTATCTTAATTAGCCCATTTCAATTTATTAAAATGGTTTAATTAAAGCAATTTGATTTTATTAATATTTGTTTGATTTAATTTAGATTTCAATGTTTGAGTTTGTTTAACTTTGTATATTTTGATTGATTAATTTTGGATTAGATGTTTGATTTAATTAAATTTAATAATTCAATATCCTTTGAATTCATATTAAATCATTTCTATTAAGTTTCAATTTATGATTTTAATTTATATGATTAGTATTAATTAGATTATTTCAATGTTATTTAAATTTAATGTTTTCAACTTTTCATTTAAGGTTGATTTGATTTACTTAAAATATTTTAGTTTAATGAACTTCTTATTTGATTAAAGTAAAAGCAACTTTTTATTTAGATTTTAATTAGGAGTTTGATCATTTGGTTTATTGAATTTGGTGATTTGATTTATATATTGGTTTTAGTTTGAGGGTTGTTTGATTTAATTTACTCTTTCGATTTGACTTAATTGATTTGATTTATTAAGTTTTATTAGTTTATGGATTTGCTTAAGTTAAGTGAATTAAATGTTTATTTTGAGTTCAATTAAATTTGATTGTTCGCATTTAGAGTTTCATTTAATTTGATTCATTTATTAGAATTTGGTTAATATCTTTGAATGGTAGTTCATGTTTAAATTGATTATTAAACTTGCATGTTTAATGATTAATTAGTTCAATAATTCAAATAGATTGAATTGAACCTAATTTAATTATATATTTAATTAATTAATGTTTACTTTAATATCATTTGATTTGATTTTACTATGATTTGTGATCTATTCGATTTAATATTTGATGATTAATTAGGGCACAATTTAGTTTTGTTGTTTATTGAATTTAAGTGATTTCATATGATTGAGGTTCAATGCTTAATTAATATTTAGTTATGTTTGTTTGGTTCATATAGTTAGCTAAGTTGATTGGATAGTTTAAGATTGGCTTGTTTACTTTATTTTTTTTTTTAATTTGGTTAGACAATTTATAAAATTTAAAGTTTAGTTTTAACTCTTTATCATTTTGATTAACCAAATTGAGTGTTTTCTTTGATTAATGGTTTAGTTGAATATGATTGAATGTTCATAACTGATTTGATTTGTTAGTAAAAGCTTGATTAGTGATTACTATATCTAATTTTATTCATTGTAACTTAGGTGTCACTTGGTTAAGCATTTGATTGACTTAGTTTATTTGGCTTAAGTTTTATTAAATAAATTTTAATTTCATTTTATAATTGAATCAATTATAATTTGATTTGATTTGATCAATTATGCTTAATTTGTTTAAAGTGTATTTAATTTATATATTGATCATTTTAATTTGATTTAATTTAATTATTACTTAATTGATTTGATTGATTTAATTTATTTTACTGGCTTAATTAAGGTTTAATCATGAGTTGATTGTAGTCTTTTTATCAAGTTAATTAGAGTTTTATTTGATTTAGTTTATTTGCTTGTTGAAGCTTTTACTTTGATTTCATGTTTGTTTAGATTAATTATGTAGTTAATGATTTAGGTTTACTAGGTTAAGGTTAGTTTAGGATTAAACTGATACTTAATTGAATTTCATTAATTTAATTAGGTTCAAACTTTTGTTTAATTGGGTTAAGGTATGATTTGGTTTAAGTATTATTTTATTTTTTATTTTGACTTAAATCCAATTGATTTGATATCTCGATTCATTTATTTTAGGTTATTTAAAAGGTATTTTATTAATTTAGGATTTGTTATATAATTTCTATTATGGCATGTGATTTATTTGGTTTGGATTTATAATATATTTATTTAACTTTGTTTGAATTTGATTATGTTTGATTAAACTAGTTATGATTTAATTTGATTTCTTAATTTAATCTAACTTGAGTTTAATCTGACTTGAGTTTAATTTGTTGAATAATTATTTGAATATTTATGTTTAATTTGATTGATTGATATAGTTAAGGTTTATTTAATTTGGTTTGTCATGACATGATTAAGCTAAACCAATGTTTGATTGTTTTAGTTTTTCTAAAGATCATTTAATTTTTTTCATAAGGTCAATTAATTTAGATGATTAACTAATTAACATAAGATCAAAAATTAACTAACATTTTATTAAATGATTAAATTGATTAAAAGTTTTATTATGGAGCTTAATTTATTTAATGATCAATTAAATTAACCAAAACTAAATGATCATTTATTAGCTTAAGTAATTAACATAGCCCAAACTTAGTTGATGACTAAGTTAGACATTATTGATTGATTAAATGATTGGCTTAATTAATATTGAGTTAATGATTATTTGGTCTTGACTGATGATTGATTAAAGTTTTAATAAATTTAATCTACTATGATTAAACAAGTGTTTTTAGGTGATTTACTCAATTAAGCCATTTATGGTAAGGTTTTATTTATTTATATTTGGATATTCATCTCAACATAAGGAAATTAAAGAGATGAAATACTTAAAGTGTTAAACCTAAGCTATGCCATTTCAAGTTTCTAAGTTGTTTAAATGCTCATATCATGAATGATCTAATCAATTACTTTGTTTCATCTACAATTTAATTATTCATTTTATTTGATTCATTTACTTGGAATATCACTTTAGGGGTTTATCAAATTCTTTGTATGGATTTACATAATCAATTAACTTATGATTCGATTAAGTTAAGTTTCATTTCATTAAGCTGTAATTATATTTTAATTCCATTAAACCCATTCTACTTTAAAATTCAGATACTTAGCTCATCTTTCAATAATATCTAATCAGTTCGATCTCTCTTCTCTCTTTTTAGTTAACTTGTGCGGTTTAAATCGTTTGAACTAATTTCATTATTATTTGATTTGATGAATCTTTATCTTGATTTAATATTTGCATTCATCTATTTTTAGGTCTTTAAAAAGATACTATATCTAGTTTCTTTGAGATTTTGTTAAATAATTAAATTTTATTAAGTATGAATTTATAATTCATTTATTATTTTAGTTTATTTTATTTTAGTAATTTATTTTGGTTGAATTTGATTATGTTCAATTTATGATTTAGTTTGATTCAATTAATTTAATTTGAATGGTCAATTTAATAGTTATGTTTAGTGTAAGTGTATTTTAAGTATCTTAATTAAGTTAGTGTTTGATTACTTCAATTTTATTAAATGCAAATCAAACCTCATAAAACAAAATTAATTGAGTTGAAGGTGTGGTTGAATAATTTACTTAATGATCTATTTTAAGATTAATTTTGTATGTATTCCATACATGGTTTAGGTTGATTTAATTAATTTAATTTGAAAGATGAAATGGATAGTTATGTTTGGCTTGTTTAATGTGTATTACTTTGAATTTCAATTGGTTAGTTTGATTGATAGTTTGGTTAAACACATATCTTGATTAGTTCAATTAAATAATTAATTCATTTACTTGAAGTTCAATTAGACATGTTTGATTTAAATAAAAATAAGTTTAATTGTCAATTCAATCATTTAATTAAATGTTGGTTGTTGGTTAATCAAGGATCAATTTAGTTTGTTGTTTATTGAATTCAAATGGCTCATATGATTGAGATTCAATGTTTAATTAAGGTTTAATTAGGTTAATTTGATAAATATAATTAACTAAATTGATTGAATGATTTATAGTTGACTTAATTATCTTATTTATTTATTCAAGATTTGATTTAGATGATTAATTTAATTAGATTTCTTAATTCTATCTTGATTAACTTAATCAAAATATGACTAATAGTTAATTGAATATTTATGATTTGCTACATTTGATTAATAATTATCTTGAGTTATCTTACCAAAATTAATTTATTAACATAATATTTGCCTTGGATGTTTGGTTAATTTAATTAAATTAAGGATAATTTAGGCTCAATGTGATTAACTTGACTAGAAGATTTCATTAAATCAATGATTTGGTTAATTGAGATTTTTTTAATTAAACTTTATAATAAATTTAATTGAGTGTTTGATTTGAATTAAGCTTAATTTAGGGATTGGTTTTGATGTGACTTATTTAATTTAATTTAGCTCAGTTAAATGATTGACTTTTTTTTGGAATTTTATTATCAAAATTGACTAAGGGGATCTTATTTAGGAGTTGATGGGTTAATTATTTTTTAATTTGAGGTAGTAATCAATTCAATTATCATTGGATTAATAAATAATTAAACTTTAGCCTTATTAAATGACCTATTTGGCTAAGAGTTTGATTAATGATCATGTTTAATTAATCTAATTAATTTGACTTATCTAATTGAGAACTTAATTATGGATTTTGATTAATTATATCTGAGTAATTCAATTATTAGCATTAAGTTAAATATTAATTAAACATTAGCCTATTAAATAATTTATTTGATTAAGATCTTAATTGAGAGGTTTGATTTGATTAATCAAATTGAACTTAATTAATTGATTGTTAACTTAATTACTATCTATCTAGACTAAATGTTAATTAATATCTGATCAAAATAATTAAGCCAATTTAATAACTCATTTGAGTTAATAATTAATTGAGCTTAAGCTTAATTAGTCTAGCTAAATGATAGATTTTGATTTGATCTTAAAACTATTTCAAGATATCTTAGTTGAGTGTTTAAATTAAATTTAATCAAATAATTCCTCTAATCAATGGACAAATATTTGATTATCAGTTTTAATTACACATTAGTTATCTTAAGATTTAATTTGATTTATAGCATTTGAGGAGATTTGAATTACTTTATTAGCTCTATGTGAAATAAACCAAATTTGATGTAACTAGTTTAATTATGGTCCTAATTAATGATTGATATTTTAAATTAATTTAAATAAGTTTAACTTAATTTGATTAATTTTAAGCATGTTTGATTCAACTTTGATTTTAGTTAATGGGAGTTTGAATATTAATCTACCTATGAATTTGGTTTGATATTTATTGAGATTTAGCTCTGATAAATTTAATCAATGTCAGTTTTAATTTCTTCTTAAATCATATTTAAGTTATTTTTAGCTCTATCATGATCCAAAGAGTTTCAGTATTTTCTGAAACCTCTCTCATGTTGATTAAAGTTAAGCCATTTTGATAATTTTTCATAATTTTCATAAACTTTATTAATTTATTTTATTAGAATAGACTATTTGAGCTTCAAAATTTAATATCTCTCAGTGTGACTATCATTTTATCTTGAAAGTTTTATGGTAGGTGTATTTTAACCTTAATTTTATTCCATAAAAGTTTTAGTTCAATCTCATTATTATTTTAAAATTAATTAAAGAATTTGCTTTTTTACTAAAACTTAAATTATGTGCAAAATACCTAATAAAAATTGGGGATATAGGATTCTTTAGATTCATCTTGAAAAGATAAATCTAATAAGCACTTATTAATGATTTTTTGTTGAGTATTTTATTTCTTATGATTTTTTGAAATTTAAGTCATTTTAAGCATTTTTTAAATTTTAAAATCTCCTATTTTTCTGTTTAACCACTCAGTGCTCACTCAACCCTAACTAGACATTCCTTTTCCCATTTTAAAATGTGGTTGGTCCATGGTGTATCCTTGTGGATTCACTTTGATTAGAGTGGGAGATCGCGGGATCATTTGGGATCCGTTGTTTCCTGAAGGGGTTTTAATCATAATATATGCTCTAATTTGGATCATCCATTCTAATCAAAAGAAACGGTCGACCAAAGATCATCTTTGCTGCATTCGATGCAAAATTGAGAATAGCTCTGTTCAGCCTCAAATGTTAGTGAGAATCTCTAGATTTTTGAACTCTTTCAATTTAGCGAGCTTTGAAATAAAAATTGCAAAGGTTTTCTATTAATTTTTCTTAAGAACATGATATTTCATTTCACAAAACTCCAAAGCCCTAAGGTAAGCAATGTTTGAGATTCAATACCTCACTCAAGTCTTCATTGAGTAGATTTCTCATTTTTAATTACTTCCCTAGGCCTAGACAAAGTCTCAAGTGAAGTTTCCCCCTTTGCCTCCCTGTAGATTGCCCTATAGACCAAAGGTCGCCACCGTACACCAGAGTTGGTTGAAATATGGGTTTTGGAGATTGGTAGAGGTTGGGAATGGCTTGGTTTGATTACTCTAGTTGTGAGGGAGGTGTTTGAAGTGTGTAATCTTCTTAAATATGGGTTATAGATGGCCAACCACCTCCCTATTGGTGGAGCTTGGAGATGGCTGGCCATGGGGAATTGGAGCCTCCTACTTGCTGTAAGAGGTGGTTAATTTACTGTAGACTATTATAAAGTTGAGCAAATGGCATGATTGAGGGAGGGATGAGATAATTGAAGAGTTTGATTTTTATTTTTTTTTCATTTAATGCCTCCTTCCACTTGATCTTTTCTTCAGCCATCAATGTTGAGATACTAGTTCACATATGAAGGATTAAGTTTGGGATTGGCTTGCCAAAGTCCAAATTGGGTTTTATGGCCTTGATTTAGAATTAGGTCAACTCATGTTGACCCAATTGATTTGTGTTAAGTATAATGATTTATGTGGGCTTATTAAATTGGATTTAAGATTTTAATTATGGAAAATTAATCAGTCAATACTTTTGGATTCAATTAGTTTGAATTTATTAAGTTTTAGAATAGTTTGTAGCCATTTTGACCTACTTTGACCAAAGTGGGTCAAATTATGTTAACATGGCCCAATGGAGCATGTTGGGCTTGGATTAGACTGTATTTGAATAATCATTTAGAGTGATTTGAGTCAATTAATTTTGTTTGATTTGAGTTAATTTTAGGTTTGACCTAAGTTTGACCAAAATTTGATAAAAATTAGTTAAATTATTCTATGTGATTCAATTCATTATGTTATTTTTATATTAGGCTTAAATCATGTTTAATGGATTATTTGAAGTAATTTAGATTAATTAATTTTATTTAGTTTGGGTTAATTTTGGGTTTGACCCAAGTTTGACCAAAATTGGGTTTGAATGGTTAAGATGGGTTTATTTAAGTCAAATGATTAAATTGATCAAATTAAATCCAAGGACTAATTGAATTATGATTATATATAAGTTTAAGATAATTTTTATTGTTTAATTTAAATTAATTTGAATTTATTTTGAATTTAGCTCAATTAAGTCGATTTGGGCCTACTTGGGCTAAGTGGCTCAATTAACTAATTTGAACTTCAATTGAATTTAGTCTTGTTTGTTTTTATATTTAGATGAACTCATGTGATGATTTTGTGTCTTTAGAGTGCATTAATTTAGTCAAATCTGATGGTTTGACTTTTAGCTTTATGGGATCCATATTGGTCAACTTTAAGTCAACTCACTTGGTTGGCCACTTTGAACCTCCCCATAATTTATTTTTGGACTTGTTTATATTTATAAATTGATTCCATACTTATTTTCACTAATTTAATTCTGATTTATTTTAATTTTATTAGATTTTTATTTAGATTTAAGTGAGTTTCAGCTTAAATGAGTTATTTGGGCTAATTAACCCAATTACCCCAATTTAAGATTAACTTAATTTAAATTTCAATTCAAATGTATCATTAGATTTAGGTTTGATTTTAGTTCACCTAATCTAATTGGGTTAAGTCAAGTCCTATAAAGGTTCACTAAGGTAACTTAGGCTCTCTTTCTTTAGGATATTTAGTTTGATTTAATTTTAAGTTAGTTTTAATTTTAGATTTTTATATTTGATTTAGTTTGTTATTTATTTTTGATTTTCTTATACACTTTAGCCATTAAGCATAGTGATCTTAAGTACCTAACTCAGAAGCTCTTGATATAATATTAAAGATCCTAATTTCTAAGATTATGGATGATGTTAATCTCATCCAAAAATGAGGTCAACACATTGGACAAACTTTTTTATGAGGGCTTCGATGTCATGTCAGGATATTACGGTGCTATATGAAAGTAACGCATTCTTTCAATTTAAAATTTTAATGGTAATAAATATTCCTTTTGACCGGCATGATAATCAACTTGACCAGCTGACCAACGACTTGGTGTCATCTAAGAGAGACACTGGCCCGTTCCATAACATGAGAGATTAGAGACTCGGTGCTACTATTGTAGTTCTATGGAGCTAGGCTTGGATTATAAATAGACCCCGTGGGCTATGAAAATTTTTAATTTGCATTCCTTAGATCTTTCCATAGAGTTTTCTCTCTTCCTCTCATTTTCTCAGCTCATCTCACCCATTATGAAGGTAACAATGCCTCTCAAGAATGTCGTTGGCAAGAGGAGAGCCACATCCTCAAGGGAAACTAACAAATTTGTTAGCTCTATAATAGAGGAATGGTATCAACACTCTTTCACCCATTAGTATCTCATTCTAGAGAGGAGCTTCCACAACCATGTTGGGAAAGTAGAGAGCATGATTATCGATTGGAGGTAGGAAAAGCTAGCCTACGAGAGCATCTCCTAGGTAGTCCTTATGGTGTGGGAGTTCTTTTCCAACGTGAAAAAGCATCAGAACAATCAAACATTTATCTAGGGAAAATTGGTAAGCTTTAGTAATACCACCATTAATGTACATTACGAATTACCAAATGTGGCATATGATCAATATCTTTCCTATTTAAATGATCATTTAGATTTTGATGAGATTCTTGGTTTTCTCACTAGTTACAATGCCAACATCTCGAAAAATGGTGGGAGGAAAGGTTCATTAACTTTTATGCCGCTAGTCTTGCTGTTGAATCTAAGGCTTGACACTATTTTATATCTGCCAAGCTAATGCTCACTGGTAATATCAGTGAGGTGACCAAGGAATTTCATAAATCAAAAGAGCTTTACAATAAATATAAAAAAGATAATTTATAATTTCATTTGTAATATGCTTAGAGGCAGCACTACAATACGTTATGGTCATCCCTCACCCATTTATGATTTATGTACCACAACAAGTGCATTAGGGGAGCTTTATAAAGAAGCTCTCATATAGAAATCTCCTTTAATGTATAGGCTTGTTGGTGGCTTCAGTTTGAAGTTTGAAGTGCAGGAAACCTCATGTGCCCCATGACCTCGGCCACAAACTCCTAAATCCTTAAGCAAGCAAGTCTCAAACTTAAGAAAAGAAGTGGGTAGAGTAGCCACAGATAGAAGGCTTTAAAAAAGAAATTTGACTATCACATGGATCAATAACGAAAGCAATTTTCATATATGGCCCAGTTTAATATGACAATGATTTAAATCTTTGAAAATTATGAGCTTGGGGATCTAAGTCAATTTTTTTTTGGGGTCATAATATCCCCTTTTTATAGCTACCCTAGAGGTGTTAGAGGAAGAGGAGGAGGATTATGACTACTAATTTTTCTCTCTTTTTATTTATTTTGTATTTTCCTCATTCTTTTGTACAATCTGTGTAACCACCCTTTTTATATTAATAAATACATCATTCTTTCACATATTTATGTAGTACTATGCATATGTGTCATTATTTGTCATTTGGGAAGCTCCAGGATTAAGATAATGAATTCTCCCTACTTAAAAAATGACATTAGAGAGGCAGCGCCTAGGTGCTCCTATTCTGTTGGACTTAGGCTTAAGACCTGAGGGCGCGGCGCCTCGATGCTCGATCTGCAATGTCGCAGCCCTCTATAGAGAGTTAATTTGTTCATTCTATCTAAGAGGATGACACTTTGGCACTTGATATGTAGCACACAATGCCCTCTTAAGAATAAGGCTCAAGCATACAATTTATAAGTTCAATATCCCAAATGTTTAGTAAAATCATTAAATTACTTCAACATCTTGACACTTGTGAGACAGTGCCTTAGCGCTATTAGATTTTTGACATAGATAATCTGAGAGCATGGCGCCTTGGCACTATGACTGCAGCACTTAGGAGATGTGCTCTTGTTGCCTAAATTTTAAAATTTTGGCAGAGTAACGCCTTAGCAATGCTAGATTTTTACAAGTTTAGTGCAGAGCACTCTTCACTCTTATTCTGAATGTAAGATTAATGGAGGGAGGGTTTTGTTTCACTCTGACACTAAGATCAATAGTAGAAGGGATTTTTAGCCATGGTGTCGTAGCACTGAGGTAACAGTGATGTGGTGCTGCATTTCTATGGGATAGAGCACCAAGACATCATCTCCTGAGAGCTTGGTGCCTCAACGCTTTATCTTCATGCCGCAGGGCAATGAGACAGGAATGCACATTTTGAACATGATTTATTAATGAAACTATCATTTTTTTATGAAAAATTTTGGAGAGTAATATTTTACCAATGCTAAGTTCTCGTATTTTAGTGTAATCCTCCATGGTTCCAAATCTAAGATCAACGAGGCATGTTTATTTTCTTCTCGCCCGGAACTAAGTTCAACGGTAGAGATTTTTTCTTTTGAACAATGGTATTTTAAAGATAAGTGGGTGTTTTTTTACTCCTGATCTAATATTGACAGAGAGATATCACTTTTTTTCTCACTGGATCCAAGATCGATAATGGAAGTTTAATCTAAGCCAATTTTTAGTGATAAAATTTGGGTAAAAGAAATGTTTTACCCTATAGTGGACTGAAGATGGCTTTTATGGCAGTGAGAACGGTTCATATAGAGAGTATTGGTTCCAAAAAGCAAGAACCACACCAAAAACTTAGAGATTGAGTGAAGAGGAAGTAGAGAGAAGAGAAGAAGAAGAGGGGAAGCAATTTTCCCCCATTTTTATAGAGGTTTCTCTTATGGTAGTTTTATGCTTCATAACTATTCCCCCACTCCCTAGGCAGTTGGTGCTCATGGGGCGGGAATGCCCTTTTTTGCTTCTTTAAATTATAGATCATTGTAGCAATGCCACGGCGCTATCATGGCAAGGTCGTGACCCTTTCATGGTAGTCCTACCACACCATGCCATTGACTTACCAACTAGATTAACAGTTATCCTTCTGGAAGGATTACCATAGCGCCTCGGTGCCAAAAATCACTACAACATGGTGCTGTGGACGAAAAATTTTATTTATTTATTCTTTTGCTGTGAACAAAAATTGCCCCCTAGTGAAGTGTCATGTTGATTGGATATGATGCATTCATTGCATATTCATTTATTTATTTATAAATTTATACAACCATATAATAAAGAAAGAGAAAACATGAGCTTTAATCATTTTCACTGATCATGCAAGATAATGATATAATAGAGGTTATAACTATAAATGATTAGCCTAAATTTCTCTAATACAGATAGAGGTTGCATTAGCTCTATAGGTCATAGTAGACAATCTCTCTCTTGCTTCGTGAAGAAGCTTGACAGCAGCTTCCTTGTCATGGACCAATGAGGAAAGGATCTATTCAATTTTAGTTACTTGGGCATCTTCCTGCAAACAAACCTCTTATGTAGCTATGACAACTTGTCTGATTATACCTCTTCTTTCTTGTAGATATTATCTCTTCTGATGTAACTCTCTCAAATCAGCTGATATATCAAGGAGCTCAATCTATGCTTTAGAAAGCTCCTTTGAAAAGGTGTCAAGGCTCTGAGGCTGTGCTCGAGATCTTGACGAACCAAAGAGACTTGATGCAAAGCAGTGCTAAATGAGGCCTTCACAGTGGTAATGGTATCTAACAAGACCTCTTGATAAATAATGCATAATGAGAATATTCAAAATTCAACATCTCTACACAAGGATTCCCAAATTTGTAGTTCTCCTACTTCAAGGCCCAAGGCAACAATAATCAAAAAGAATTTGCCTACATTTATGAAGCTTGAAGACCTTGAATGTGAGTAGGTGACATAGTGTCATCACTATATGACATATGATCTTTGAAGAGCCACAATATAATGGATCTAAATGCCTAGGACATATCCTGGAGATAAAGCATGAGATCTCCTGCTAGAAATAACTATAGGTTGACTTATGATGAATCTCTAAGAGTCATTATCAAAGGAATCACACTGACTGCACTCACTATTACCCAAGTTGAGTCAGATAAGAGTTGTTCATGACTAGTCACCGAGTGAATTCTATATACATGTCTTCTACATGTATTACTAGTAAGTGATTTAGGACTAACATCTATTGATAGTACAAGTGTGACATGACTCTCCTTTTATTTTACTGCTAGCTCAAGTGACTCTGGTGGGATGGGAACATGAGTGATGCTATCTGTCTCTGTTATCCCCATATAATGATCAACTAGTAGAGGACTATGAATATTTCTTTCTTCACTCTCCTGAGCAAATGAAATATTTTGCCATTGTTTCCTATTGCTGCTTATTCAACTGATGATCTTTTGGGAGCATGAGTCATGTGTTGGGAGGAATGTAAATTTTGAGCTAGTTTAGCTCTTCTTAATCTGCAGCTATATATGTAGAAACCCAACTCCATGATGGAAGAGAAAGTATGGTGAATCCACAATAATCATAGATGACTAATCCCTGTCTAAGCCTAGTGTGGGCCCACAAAGAAGAGAGAATTAGTCACCAAATAGAGTGAGAAGGTCCATGCTGTAATACCTGTTGCTAGACGAACAAATAGTGGCAATGTGCCTAAAGAATGAGTATTTGCTACATTCAAGATTCATGGCTCAGAATATGTAAAATCAACCCTTACCTAGACTCTTAGCATTATACCCCTTCAAGATCATGGACTCATGGCAAAGATAACAAAGCCAAGCAGGCATTAATCGATGAGATATTCTTTTATATATTTCTTTCTTAGCTTTGATAACAACAAGGTTGCTCTTCTTGTGGAGAATCTATGAATTTATATCATGCTTGAGAAGCAAAAAGTTGTTGTGGATAACAAAGTGAGCTATCATGCATGATGGAGCAAACATAAATGTCTAGATTTTATCTCTGTCCAAAGCAATTGTAGCTCTAGTCAGCTACATTATACAAAAAATTCCCACACACATAGAAATGCCTTCAAATCTGTGAAAGGAGAGGCAAAATTATATATGAAATTTATCTTGGAAAGATGCCAAATAATAATGTACTTATTCGGTGATCGATATGTCATCAAGGTATAGTGTACTATCTTAAAAAGATAGAAATCACTACCCTTTTAATGGAACCAATCACCTCAATAAGGACTCCTAAGGATGATGGGTCTCATATGTACCGAGATTCTTCCCCTACCTTACATGAAAAAGTAAAGCAGGATTTATTTTAAATCGGGTTCGTTAAGCTCCTTACAGGGGGCAAGCCCGCATAGTTAATTACATCCTAAAAGATAGAATTTTTAGGAAAACTTTTGATTAAAGTAAATGATCATTGTCTCTGAAGATTTCAATAGGAAGGACTATCAATGGATTGGTTTGTATTTGAAGATCAAAATGGGATGGATCAAAAGAGGGAGTTATTATTGAAATCAAAATGAGAATAAGTAGGAGATGCTCACAATACTAGGAAACCTAATGAGCATCTCAAACTATCCTAAAATTGGGCTTAACATTTTAGAAATTGATTTAGCTTTTTTGAGTTTTATCTTTCATTAGAAATTTAGGACTTAAGATTCTTTAACACGAGATTAAGAAAATTCCTAACAGGTGAGGAATTATGCTTATGGCCTTCAAAGGAGAAAAGTAACCTCAGAACCTAAATTTAGGGAGCTTCAGTGAGGGCCAGAAGCACAACCTAAATCTAAGGCAAAAATAGGTATTTGGTTTGTCTCCACAAGAGAGGACAAATCACCCGACAGCTTGGACTTACAACCTAGGGGTGGTCACCAACTAACTCCTCCTACAATTTTAAATATAACTAGACAAGTCTTTATGCTTATGCAAGATAGCTAGGATATTTTTATTTAGAAAGAGACTAAGTCCTTAAACTCACTCCCAAAAGAGACTAGATCATGTAAAGGGATATGCTTCAAATGACCTAAATCCAATTCATTTCAAATTTCATTTTATTTATCATTTTTGGACAATCATTTTGACTCAGGCTAATAGGATTTTTTATGACTAATGCATGAGAAAGTAGATTGTTGGCTAAAATCATCTAGAAGTTTAGGAGGTGAGTTTCAATCACGGACCTCAAAGGTCAAGCAAAGTTCTTTGGCAAAGATGGAAGCCCTCCAATCAAGAGTGAAATAAGATATTATTGTGTATGATATTATAAAGAAAATAACTCATCCAACTAAGGGGTTTCTAATTCTTTTATCTTGATTTTAATCCTAAGTTTTTGATGAGGTTATGAATTGTTTAATTTTAATTTGGATTTTTAAGTTGGATAAAAGATTTATTTTTCCCTAAAGAGCCTAATCCACATCCAGACCATACATAAAGCAAGGAAGAAACTAGAAAAGCATGCCACTTAAAAGTTAAACAAACATCAATCAATTTATAAACTACAAAAAAGAATAAATGGTCATGGTCAAGCACCATCGCATAAACTAGAAAATATCAAATTGGGTAGCCGAGCTCTACCCTTATACAACCCAAATTACAAATGAATTAAATTACAATTTAAGTAAAGGAATTCATTGTTATGGGGGTCTTCAAGCTTTATTCTTCTTTCTTCTTTCTTCTTTCTTCTTCTTTCTTTCTTCTTTGGATCTTCCTTTGGATGGTTGAATGGTAGATTCTCCAAGGCTTCACATGGTGCATAAGATAGGATCTTATGACCAATGTTCATCCTAATCCCCATAACAAATCATTCCAAAATCCTAAATATACAAATTTTACATGAAAAGGAAAAGGGAAATCTAGCTAACACACAAAATAAGGTTAGTCAAATCACACCACACAAATCCCAAGAATGTATATTAGACTTATCTCCCCACACATGGGTGACTAAGTCCACCTGGTCTATGGATTATGCTAAGGGATATAAGCACCTACAAGCAAGAAGCATTTATATGTTTGTTTATAATAGCGCCCCTTTAGAACAATCCCCTGCAAAAATGAATAGTTAGACTAAGCACATCCTACCATTAATTCTATGAGCATTCACCCAATCATCCAGTCTAAAACATTCATCACAAAATAAAACAAAACATCAAGCCATGTATCGAACTAACCTAAAGCTAGAAGTGGTGACTTAGGCTAATGTGTGTGCTTTAAAGGTTTGTGTGGTATGCTTAGCTTAGGACTTTAGGTTTGAATTTTCTAAGTGTGAAGAACATGTTCAACTTAGAGGAGGGTTTCATTTAAGTTATTTAGTGATTTTTGAGTTTTTTTATTTCATGTTTTAATTTAGTTCAAGTGAAACCTACAATTAATTACTAAGTTATAAAGAGAGGGAAAGAGAAGGGAACTTCTCTTTCCTTCCCTAATCCTTAAGTAATTTCTAAGGTAAGTTCACATTTTAATTTCATTTAGGTGAATGTTTTGATTACATCTTTTAATTAATCCTAAGTTTAGACAAACTCTAAACAAACCTATTCAAAAGAAAGGCATTTAAGATTAAGAAAAATGAATCAAAATTCTCATAACATGCATTACTTCAATTCTTTCCCAACATATATAACATGCATATGGATGGACCCTAAGCATATCTATACATGAAAATGAAGTAGTTAACACACTTTATTATGCATGCTAAGTAATCCATTTAAGAAAATTTAGAAGATTTAGATGCATGATTTTTCTCAAGTAGAAAATGTTTTCTTATCCAAAATTTCACATACATGCATGAAAGTAAGAAAGGCATAAGTGAGTACAGTGCCATTGTTAACTAGAGGTGTAAGGTACAAGACCTACTTAGGGCTACTTAAAGCCTCGTAATCTCAGGGTTGTCTAGACTAATATACCACTTTCCTTAAGTACTAACATGCATATAAAAGAAATGAAATGGAGAAGGAATATGCAAAAGTTGTTTAATAGTTTGTTTTTGTTTATGCAATTTATTCATGCAAGAAAATCCTTAAAATGAGAGCATAGAGATGGATAGGGTTTTGGATTAAATAAGTGTTGGGTTCTTTTCAAATGAGCAGAACTATACTAACATAAGAATGGAAGGAAAGGCTATACTAAACACGATTTTATAATTCATCACAAGCAAGCTAATAATTAGTATATGAATAGCACACTTTCAGATTTGATGTTTCATTTATAGGTTTTGAAAATACTTTAGATTTAGTAGTGATAATAGCCACTCATATTTTACTTTAGCCAACACATGCACATTTGACATAAAGTAAACAATTTCATTTTAAAACTTTGAAAACATGAAATCATGGATGCATAAGTCACATGGCATACAACTTAACATGTTGGGAAAGATCTAAAGCAATGTAATCATGTAAACAAACTCACTTTACTTAATTCCTAAAGACATTCTTAAAGAATAAGAAAACTTAGAATAAATCAAAGTGAATTTCAAAATGATTTTTGTTTGTTTGAAGTTTGATTTAATTTTGAAAAGGTGAGATGAGTTTGTTATTCCTAACCCATTCCCACATGTGTTTTGTATTTTTGTTTAATTTTTAGATAATTAAATCCATTTTTAAGTGTTGATTAGGTTAAGGTATGCATTAAGTGACTTAATTAACCCTTACCTACACCACCTTAGAAAACTTAACTAAGTAATTATGAGCCAAAGACATGACATAACCACACAAGGTATGTAAATTTCCAATCCACCTAGTAATGAAAAGGCCTAATGCAATTTGGCTCAAAATTAAAAGTTAATTAAGCTAAGGGGTTTAGCTTAAGTACTTTTAAAACACCCTTACACTTATGAAAGGGGTTTTAATTTTTTTAATTAGACTTAGGCTATTAAACACCTAAGCATCTACCCAAGGTAGATTAATTAAGTTCTCAATACATTTTAGAATTTTTGAAAATTGTTTAAAGGGATAATTAATGAATTAACCCTTAATTAAGAAGGGATTAAGGAAAGAAAAAGGGGTTTAGGGAATAGCTTAGGGAAATGCCCCAAAATTATTCCATAAAACCCCTATTCACTGGATCTAACCTTAATCCAACTTAATCATAGGGAAAATCCACTAATTATATTTTAATTACCCTTAATTACATGAAGGGATAATTAGGGAATGAGCTAGCAATTTCCCTAATCAAGGCATCAATAAATCTCAAGAAAATTAGGGGAGGTAGAGGTCATCCCCTAAAATGAATTCTAGAAGTTTGAAATTAATTGGTGACTTAATTAGGGAATAATTAGCTAATGAACATTCTCAAAGAAACCCAAATTCAGAGAAAAATCAAAATCAAAATACATTGAAAATATTTTTAAAATATTTTACATGAAATTATCTATCCATAGCATTTTTCTTTATATTTTTCTAATTTTTGTTGATTAGGTTAATATTTTTTGAAGATTTTTGAATTAATTAGAAATTAAGAATAATCCCTAACTAATTTAATACCCACCAATGACGACATGTGGTGGCGTTTTATAAGTGTAGCATGAGCCCCTACTTAAGTTATTGCATCGGGAAGAAGGTATGCTCTTTTATCCTTAGTCGTTCAAAAGATCGAAGAGGATATACTCGTGATTTTAAATCGAGGATTAATTTCTAAAATATGGGAAATAATCTTAGTTGTTCATCTAAAATACGATGGATGTCGAGATGGGCCGAAGTTCTTCCGAGAAATGTGAGTCGCTTCATAATCCAAGGGAGATCCAGCCCATCCTTCATGGATTCATTCAAGACTCAACCCACACCATCTAAAGGACCAAAGCAGCCAATCCATTGGTGGATTTCACATGAAATGAAAATTTCTTTCACAAAGGACCAACACCACTTAGCCTAAGTGGGTGAAAATACACTAACCTCGCTAGAGGTGATCACCAGCACTCAGGATCGCTGAGGTAGCTTCGTCTAGTGGAGACGAAGCCCTATTGAAGTTCCAAGCTCTTGAGGTTGAGTGGATGAATGGGTGGACCAACTCCTCTTCACTCCCCTTGCGGCTTTGATCGAATTAATTCCCCCTTGCCTCTAGAACTCAATTAGATGGTTGGGCAAGCACGACAGAGCTCATAGACCAAATGTGCAAGAGGAATTTAAGTGGGATCAAGTGTAGAGAAAATTGGGAATCAAGGTGAGCTCCCCTATTTTGCACTGTGTAAAATTGAACAAGACAAGATCCAAATCCTCTCTAGACGCCTTGGGAAAGCTCTATGAAGGTTGCTAACTCTCTCTCTAGGCTCCAATTGATCAAGTGTGAATGAAAATTTCAGTGAATTAGGGGGAGTATATCCCCCCAATCGATGCCAAGCATAAGCTTGCCATTTTGATCCAATTGACCATATGGGATGAGTTATTTTGGGTGAGTGTGCATGGTTGGTTTGGCCAGCGGAGTGGAAGGCTAACTCCCATGTGCATCCAATTGAGCTTTGGGTAGAGTTTGGAATTTCAATTTATCCATGGATGGTCGGGTTTGGTCCATGGGCCAAATGGGTTGACCAAAACACATTGGGTTGGGTGCACCACTCATTACTAGGTCCCCTTGAGGTTTTAAGAGAGCCTCAAGTGATTGTGATGAGTGCATGACCAAAATACCCATGGCTAGGCCAAAATTTGTTCTATGGCCTAGGGGTATAATGGTTATTTTAATATTTTTTTCAATTTGGGTATGTTTGGTATGTTGAGAAAATAGGTTGGGCCAAGTTTCAATGGATTTGGAATCCATTTGATAGGATTTGGCTCATGTTGACCCATTTAGGTCAAAATGGGTCAACTTGGGTCAAGTTGACCAATAGGTCAAATTGGGTCAAACCAAGGGTTGGGTCAAGTTCATATGACCATTTAAAATGTTTTGCCTTTGGTTTGGTTCAATTTGGTATAGATTTGGTTTTGGCTCATATGACATTTAGGTCAAATGGGTCAAGTTGACCTATTTGACCCATTTGACCTATTTTGTAGGTCAAGGGTAGGTTTAGGTTTGGTTAGTCATATGAAGGATTGGTATCTTTGTTTCCAATCAATTTGGTTAAGTTCAATTTGGCTCAACATGACCCCTTTAGTCATGTTGGGTCTAAGGTCAATTAGGCTAGTTGGGTCTAGTTGGCTAATTGAGGCTTTGGTCAAGTTCCACAAGTGATTTGGAATGGACTTGACCCATTGGTTTCAATCAATTTGGCTTAGATCAAGTTTTGACACATTTTGGCCTTTAGGTCAAAATGGGTCAACTTGGGTCAAGTGGGCCAATTGGGCTAGGTTAGGCTCAAATGTTGGCTTGGTCAAGTTCAAACATAGGTCATGAGTGAACTTGGATCAATGGTTTCAATCAATTTAGCCTATGGTATATTTTGGTCATGTAAGGTTTCATTTTAGGTTAAGTGTTGACTTGGTCAACCCTTAGGTTTGACTTGGTTTGACCCAATTTGATTGATTGATCATCCCATGATGATTGTTGATCATGATGAGAGGGATATATGAGTTTGGTTCAATCCAATTTGGTTAGGATCAAAAGTTGGCTCATAAGGGTACTTTAGGTCACTTTGGGTCAAGTGAGCCTAAGTGGGTCAAATGGCTTGGTCAAAGCTTGATTTGAAGTTGATTGATCTTGTATATGGACTTATGATTGAAATATAAATCCATTTACAAGAGGTTTGAAGTCAAATGGGTTTTGATCCATTTGAAAATTTCATATTCAAAGGAAGAATATGAAGGGTTTTGGGTTTGATTTTTGATTTGGGTTTTGATTGAAGGATTGGGGTTTGGATTTATATATGAGCTCATGATTGTAGGATTGATTGAACCATGAGAGAAAATCAAGAGTTTGGCTTGATTTGAATTGATTTTGGCTAAGTTCAAGATTTTGGCTTGAAAGGCTTAGATTTGATTTTGATCTGATTTGAGTTTGATTTTTGGAGTTGGTTTTGATTGTTTGAATTTATATTTCATTTATATATGTGAATATAAATGAGAATATAAATTGATCATGAGAAAATTTCAAGGATTTGAAAGAGTTTAATCATGATTTAGGTTAAATCCATTAAAGGAATTTAAAGGATTTAATGGAATTTTAATTAGAAATTTAATTTTGAGTTGATTTGATTGATTTATATTTATATTTCATTTATATATGTGAATATAAATGAGAATATAAATAATTTTTTTGAGAAAATCCCATGAGTTTGAAGTGGTTTGATCAAAGTTTAAGTTAAATCCATTAATGAAAAATTAAGGATTTAAGGGAATTTCAAGCATTTTAATTTGGAATTTAATTTTTGCCTTTAATTGATTGATTTATATTTATATTTCATTTATATAAGAATATAAATGAGGATATAAATAAGTTTTGAGAAAATCCCATGGATCTGAATAGGTTTGATCAAGTTTTAGAGTTGATTTTGACTAAGTCCTTTAATGGAAAATTAAAAGGACTTAAGAAAATTTCATGAATTATTTTGGAATTTTGAATTTGATTTGATGGGTTTGAATTTATTTTTTATTTATATATGGGAATATAAATGAGAATATAAATTCATTATGAGAAAATCTCAAAGATTTGAATAGGTTTGAATCATGATTTTGTTAAGTCCTTAAGAAAGGGTTAAGGACTGGAAATTTGACTAGGAATTTTGATGGATTTTGGTCATGGGTTTCAATCATAGATTTCAATCATGGAATTGAATCATGGGATTGATTTGAGTTTGAGAAAATCAAATAGAATTGATTTGGAGTTTTACTTGAAAGAAGGAAAGCGAGGAAATGGTTTAAGCTAAAGGGTAGAGATTTTCTAACACCTAAGGCATGACCTATTCCTATGGCTAACTTTCTAAGTCTTCTAGGCTGGTAGAGTGTACACCTAATCACTAGATGTGTCTTAAGACTAAGGAACTCTTAAAGTCTAAGAGGAATCCTAAGCCTAAGATGGAGGTGTTGAGAGCTCATTCTAAAAATGAGGTCAACAAAGGGCACCCAATAGGTGTGGTGTGACTGACAAGGAACACCGCATGTATTGGTGTTGACCGAAATGATCAACAACATCGAGAGATCACAAACACTAACAGAAACTACCTATTCCTGACCCAAAGAAAAGAAAGAATCCAAAGCTTAGTGCAATGTGGCTCTACTTATGTCCAAGACATAAGAGAGAGGGAAGAAATCCACTAAGGGATAGAGTGTGAACCTTCCACTAGGGAAGCAGGTTCAAGTCATCTACAAGGAGATGAAAGGTTGGATTTGATTTGAATCTCGCTAAGGAGAAATCCCCACTGGGGGAGAAAGTTGAATTTATTTCAAATTTTGTTAGGTTTGAATTTTTAGGAAGAACCCTATTGGTTTGCAATAGGTTGTGCTGAATAGGATCCATGGAGGCTAAGACCTAATTCAGATTTACCAATCCAAAGGGGTAGTCTACTAAGCACATAGTAGGACTAGCTGACCAAATGGATGCCTTTCGATATGCAGTAATTATACTAGGAAGAAAGTGTAGTAGGCTTACATCCTCCAAAGTAGAGACCAGTCATTGGGGTAATCTATTGGCAAGGTAATAGATTGAACCCAACCTAGGGCTGACTATTGAGTGAATGCCACTGGGGACTTAGATCAACTCAAAGATAGTCAAGATTGATTTCATTTTTTAGTTTTATTTATTTTGATTGATGGATCCCATAGGTTTGAATGAACCACAGGTAAATGGAATCCTAAACCTAACTCAGATTTATCAATTCAAAGGGAGTAGTCTACCAACCACAAGGTAGGACTATCCAACCAAGGAGAAATTCCTTTTGGTACACAATGGTCAAGTCTTAAGAATAAAGCATGGGGACTCATATCTTATAGAGATAAGAAACCACTGAGGTGATCAATTGCTTTGGGCAGGCAACAAATCACACTCCACTTAGGGCTGACTATTGAGTGAATGCCACTGGGGGACTTAAATCAGCTCAAGAATAGTCAAAAAATTAATTTTCATTCTTTATTTTATTTATTTTGATGGATTCCATTGGTTTGTGATGGATCACACTAAGAAGGATCTTATAGAAGCCTAGACCTATCTCAGATTTACTGAACTAAAGGGAGTAGCTTCCTAGCCGACGGGAGAACTAACTGACCAAAGGAGTGCCTTTCAGTTTGCAATGATCAATTGAAGGAAAGAAAGCTCAGGAACTCACATCTTCCACTAGAAAAGATCACTGGGGTGATAAGTTACTTTGGGCAACAAATCAAATCCAACCTAGGGCTGCCTGTCAGTTTGCGATAATCATGCTAGAAAGAATGCGTGATAGTCTTATATCTTTCAAAGAAAAATGATTGTTGGGGTAACCTGTTTGTGGCAAAATATATTGAACCCGACCTAAGGGAGACTATGGAGTGAGTACCGACCTGAGGATTTATCTCAACTCAAGTAGTCAGGCAATTCCTATAGGGAGTTCTGCTGACACTGCCCTAAAGATAGGATGCATGCTTGGGAGAAGGGGCCCTTTAGGGGCTTGAATCCTAATCCACAAGCGAATTAATTTATTTATTTATTTTAGTTATTTATTTTATCATGGACCCTGTTAGTTTATGAGGGATCAAACTGAGAAAGAGCTTATATCAGCATAGACCTATCCCAGATTTACTGAACCAAGGGAGAATTTACGCATCCGTTGAATAAATTCTCTAACCACGGGGGTGGCTACTAGGAAAGGGGAACTATCTAATCCAAAAGTAACCCAGGTAGTGTCTAAATGGGATCGCAAAGGACTTAATCCAAATAGAGTGTCCATAGAGGATGGCATCGATAAGGGCTTAATCTAACACCCTGGAGGAGATGACATGGCTAGTCATATATTCAATAGGTATTCGGTGTTCAACTCAAGGAGAAAGTACGGAGACCCATATTTATCGAGAGTGGTGTACTCACCGGGTGAGTCGCTATTAGCATAGCATACATCAACCAATCTAAGGTACCCGTCAGTTTGCAATAATCAACCTAGGAGGAAAGCTCAAGGACTCACATCCTCTTATGGTGGGCGTTGGGATAGTCTATCTTGACGATAGGTGCTATTCGACCTAGGGTGACTACTGAGTGAATGCCTCTAGGAGACTTAGATCAACTCAAGAGTAGTCAAGAGGAAAGGAGCCTCTGAGGGACTTACCCTAAGCCTCAGATATACTCAACCTAGTTAGAACATTATGGCTAGTTCAAGAAGAAAGCACGGGGACTCACACCTTCTTAAACAAAGTCAACATGAGGTATCTTACTGGCTGGGCAGTGAAGCATACCATACTAAAAAGTCACTCTTTGGTTTTTCAATGATCAAGTTAGGAAGAAAGTGCGAGGATTGATATCTTCCAACAATTGATCATTGGGGTGATATACAAGTGAGGTAGCATGTAGACCTGACCTAGAGCAGCTAATGAGTGAGTGTCATAGGGGGCTTGCTCCCACATCAAATAGCTTGAGATAAAAGATTTGTGTTTGTTGTGTGCATGTGCTAAAAAGAATAGGATGCCTCTGAGGGACTCTTACACCTACCTTAAAACACGTCAGGGGAATTATGAAATGACGCCATGGATAACAACAAGAATTTTCACTAGGAAAGGATGGCGCTTGGGTTCTCTCACACCTAACTTAGTTATGCTAATCGAAATAGGATGCCTCTCAGGTTCTCTTACACTTATTCTAATAGCAGAGATTATGTTTTTTGTTGTGAAAAGGGATAGGATGCCACGGGGACTCTTACACCTACCTAAACATGTCTGATTATTCAGATAAGCAAATAATACTTGAAGAAGAGAATATTTGATGAATGGAATCATTTTATTCTTTTTATTAATGAATTATTTTCAAATAAGTTTTATTTCATGGGTGATATTTCTTTAGATTGAGCCCATTAATTAGAAGCTTCGAGTGTTCCCCTTTACAATCAATAAATTAATAAGATCCTCTTTGGTAGGCCTTCTCTATGACATAAGGGCCTTCCCAACTGGGTTCAAACTTGCCTCCCATCTTTTGACGGGCAATAATTTATCTCCTTATGACTAACACAAGTTCTCCTACAAAGACCTAGGACCCGACTTGTGAGCTTGAATCATTTTGGCCTTGTATAACTTGAGGTTTTGGCACACCCGTAGGCGACTCTCCTCCAAACCTTTGAGCTCTTCTAACCATAACTTTGCATTATGCTCTATAGTGATCTTGTCACCCAATGTTATCCTTAGTGATGGGAGTTGAACTTCTAAGGGAAGAACGGCTTCAGACCCATACATTAAGGAAAATGGGGTAGACTGAGTTGGAGTTCGGTATGTGGTGCGGTAGGCCCACAAGGCTTCAACCAACTGCTCATTCCACTATTGTTTGTTGTCATCAAGAGTCTTCTTCAATATCTGGATGAGAGTTTTATTGAATGTTTTGCTAAACCATTAACTCTGGGGTAGTAGATGGCGGAGTATCTCCAATCTATATATGTGTCTTCGGCAAAGCTATTGATCTTCGTGCTTTTGAAATGTACCATTATCAAAATATAATTCATCAAAGGCGCTAACATATATGATATGGTTCTAAAAATTGAAGCACATGATGAGTTGTGACCTCTTTGAGTGGGATGGCTTCCACCTACTTGGAAAAGTAGTCGGTAGTAGTTAAGATGAACCGATGCCCCTTGGAAGAAAGAGGATTGTTCGGAGCCACAATGTCGGTACCCCAACACTCAAATGGCCATGAAGCCAAAGTAGGGTGTAGAATGTTGGGTGGTTGGTGGAGGACCACACCGTGCACCTGACACTGATGGCATCTCCTAGCTACATCCATGCAATCTATGATCATAGAAGGCTAGTAGTATCCAAGTCTTTTGAACTTTGACTTCATCTTCGGACTGGACTGCTGCACTCCACATAGACCTGAATGTACCTCAATTATAATGCCATGGGCTTCACATTTTTCTAAGCAACGTAATCACAATTGGTCAAAGGACCAACGGTACAGGGTGCCATCAACAAGAGCATAGGAAAGAGCTCTCTATTTCACCTGATGGGCTTGAGATTTCTCTTGAGGTAGTTTATCGGTGTTCAAGTAATCTATGAATGGATGCCTCCAATCTAGCTCCTTGTCCATTTTAGCAATGGTAACCTCCCCTTCAAGAGAAAGTCTCTCGATGAGTTTCGAATCAATAAGGGATAAGACAAGTCCATTTTAGACCTTTATTGAAATGGACTCATCTTCCAGACATTCCAACTCTTTGGCAAGTTTAGCGAAGGCATCTGCTACTCTGTTCTCTACTCGAGGAACCTTGTAGATGGTGACTTTGGGAATCTGGGCCAACAGCTTCATGGTATACTCATAGTAATGACAAAGCTTGAGGACTAGGACCCTTCACGGTTGATCACCAAGTGAGAATCAAAGATGTTGATGCTCTTGACATTGATAGTGATGGCTAACTCCAAACCAGCAATCAAAGCCTCATACTCAACTTCATTTTTGGTGCAAGGATTAGAAAGATAGTATGAAAATCTCATCACATCATGATTTGGAGTTAGGAGAACTATTCCTACCCCTGCCTTTCCTCAGAGAATAGATCGTGGTGCTTCACCTTTAAAAAATGAAGCAGCACCATCAAAATACATCTCCCATTGACAGTTGTTAGCCTCCCCTAAGTTCATGATTTGTTCATCGAGGAGATCGTCACTAAGCATAGAATCAACAAGAAGTGGGTGTGCTGCTAAGAAATTCGCTAGTGCCTATCATTTTACAGCACAG
This sequence comes from Cymbidium sinense, assembly GCA_021442155.1. NCBI lineage: Eukaryota > Viridiplantae > Streptophyta > Magnoliopsida > Asparagales > Orchidaceae > Cymbidium > Cymbidium sinense. The sequence goes on from CM038216.1 coordinate 109,664,608, forward strand.
AGGGGTACAAATGTGATATCAAACTGTGAGAGTATCATGGACCAATGAGCTAAACATCCGGAAAGCATTGGTCGTGTCATGAGGTGCTGCAATGGATTAGTTCTTAAGATCAATTTTGCCTTATGAGAAAGCATATAGTGGTGTAGCTTCTAAAATGCAAAGATCAAAGCTAGATCAAAGTATGTTTTCAATGGTATACTTTATTTCAGGATGAATGATGAGGAGTAGAGTGTTTTCCTTCCCCTCATCATTAGCATGGGCCTACAGAGTGCCAAGAGAGTCATCTAATGCAGCAGTGTAAAGGATCAGTGGCCCTTAACTATAAAACCTTCAACTTTCTGAGATGTAAGTGAGGTAAGAGCAAGGTTCCCAACTGCTACCTGATAGTTTCACATAAACTAGATTTGAATACTTTGCTTTGCTTGGAGCCTTGGTCTTTTGTCTCTGAAAAAGTCACCTCAATGGAAACGAGAGGGTTTGATATACTAATCACATTAAACTTATCCTTTGGATTCCAAGTCTATGTAAATAATATACTATGAGCTGGAACACACACCTCTATTGGCTAAAGGCTAACTAGGGATCTCCCACCTCACAGGCCTCTTTACGCCTGCCTCTACCTGGTGGAGGTTGAGCCCTACCCACATATTCATATGATGGAATGAACTGTGGGTAGAATGTGATATGTGGATCCACTTGTTCTTTAATTCCCCTTTCTTGCTCACTTGGACTTTTCTTTTTCTTTTCATTTTCTTTTATCTTTTCTTTTTCTTCATTTTCTTTTTCTTTTGTATTTTCATTTAAATTTTATCCAAGTTCACGAGAAAGGGTGTTTTGAGGATGATAATAGGTCGCATCCTCATAAATCTCAATATCTCTAACTGAGAATGGCTTTTTGTCCCCATTGACACGGTACTCAATTCCATCTTTTCTGAACTTGATGCATTGATGAAGGAGGGATGGAATAATCTTATTTTGATGTATCCAAGGCCTACCAAGCAAAGTAGTGAATGAAGTATTCAAATCAATGATGTAGAACTTGGCTTGGTCTTCCAGTCATCGATCTCCAATGGCAACACTATGGAACCTAAAGCCCACTCTCCTTGATCATTAAATCCTTTCAACATCATTCTATCTCCTCAGAGAGTAGAGATGTCAATCTTCAATTAGGCAAGGGTCTTTAGACTCATAATGTTTCGATACTAAATCCATGAGAACCTCGTCAACATCCATGTCATTTGTAATGTATAGGGGACGGTTGTGCTCCAAGTCCCCTAATATAAGGTCTTCATCTATAAAGGTGATCCCTTGGGCTTCTTTTGCATAGTGTGCTTCCTCACTTATAGTACTTAGTTGAGCTAAGCATATTTTAGGATCAAGGAGAACCTTGATTAGTGATTCCCTCATCTCTTTGGATAAGATAAGGGCATCATATATGCTTAGCTTAGATGGCAACTTTCTTAGATGAGGACATTGTAGTCCACCTTGTGGTCTTCCACAAGCATATCCAAGGGTAGAGCATCTGTGAAAGGGCTTCTCGATCTTGACCTGACTTGTTTCCCTATCTAGAGTGCTACCCTAGGAGGTAGAACCTTGTCACTACGGAGGTTGACTTCGGTAATCTCTGGAGGCAAGGTGGTGGCAAGTTCTACTTGCACTTCAAGACACCTACAACTTCTCCTATGGGACTCTCAGAATCGGATGATTCCAAATCTATCTCAAGAGGTGAACCTGTAGTATTTAGAGTTGGAAGATCCAACTTTGAATTAGAAAGAGGAAGATCGAAATTGTTATATTTTATTAGACTTGAAGAGTTATCGTTAGGAATAGAAGAAGATAACTCATCAGAAGAGACACAAATGTAATTCAAATCAGCTTTATTCTTCAATTTCTTGGAAGTATTTGGAGGTAAAAAGTAGAAGTCAAGTAGAGTGAGCAGAGTAAGGGATTTGATGCCCTTATCTGTTGATACAAGAGTTCTACTAGTAGAAGAAATATAAGAACTAGCTGAAATGGAAGAAGCCACTAGTGTGGAAGCTGGAATGGAAGGGGCGGTCAACCACTCTGGCGTGCTAAGGCTATCAGACACTTCCTTGTGCTCTTGAGCTCACTTTCGAGTTCTTTTAAACTTGAGGTTTGAGGTTTGAGCTCAGGAAAGCTTCTTGATCTTGTGGATTATTTTCTTAGAGGTTTTAGACAAATAGATGTCCCAACCTTCTTTGGTTTTGGTAGGATCACTTGTATCCCCAAGGATTACCCTAATGGAACTGGAAGGTTGTTCCACAAGGTATTTCTTTGGGATAATGACAGCATCGATCTTGAAACTATGTTCAATCCAATCCTTAAATGTAACTCTAAAATATGGCCTAGCATATGGTGGTAAGGGTAAAAGTTTGGATCATGACTTTTTACTACTTCTTTTGTCTAAAATTAAAATTAGATTTCTTTAAAAGGTTCTTAAAGATTTTCCTGATTACCTCCCTCTTTAAAGAATAAGGTATGTTTAACTTATCTAATAGAGTAGATGAACCATAGCTACCTGGCGATGGATATGTATGCCATTGTTGCTGCTGGTATGGTTGAGGTGGTGGTTGTCCTGGCCATGGAGGCTAAGGTGAAGGCCGGTATGGCTGCCTCGGTGGTGGCAAAGGAGGTGGAGGCTGCTGAGGTCGTGGTCACTTGGACTGATCTCTAGATGTCTGCTTCCCCTTGTCAACTACTGCTACTACTCCAGGTTTCTTCTCATAGAGCTTTTGGAATTTCTGCTTTGGCAGCTGATCAAGAAAAGGTAACTTCTTTCTCTCCTTGTAGACTAAGCCTTGATTATCTCAAATGTTTTTAGTGAAGCCCTTAAGCATGAAGCGTGCCATCTATATTCTTCAAGAGAATCTCAATGGCATGCTGCTCAGATAGCTATGGTTCATATGTCATACTCAAGTTACGCCATCAAAGAATATAATCAACAAGTGACTCACTAGAGTGCTGTTAGGCTACAACAAGATCACCTATAGTAACCTTTTGTTGAGCTCTAATAATCTCTTCATAAAGAGTTGCTCAACTCGAATGCCTTAAGCGAATGAATTCAAGATACCAATCAAAAGTATTGCACTACAAAAAATCTAAAGAGTAAAGTGTTACACGCATTGCAACAACGAAGTGAGCTATATGTTGCCTCGGATTCCCACTACCATTGAAGCTCTTGAAGGAAGGAGGCACAAAACCCTTGGGATATCGGATGGCATCAAATTCCTTTAGGTAGAGTCTACCCTTTGGAGCCGATGATCCTCCCCAGGCTTGAGCCAAGGCTTCCTTCACCTGTTGCTCAACCATAGATTTCAAATCTTTTTCATGTATGGAGTTACTTTCCACTGCCTTTTTATACATACTAGTGCTACCTTGCTCAATGAGAGGTAGAGTCTTAACTGGATCTAAGACATGCACTAGCTCAAGCTGACTGACATTGATTGTACTAGGATGAGCTGAAGGGCTTGCTTCAAGCAAGATACTACCGTACAAGTCTGGCAAGCCATTATCAATATGTTCACCTTTCTACCTTAACAATTGTCAAAGGTGATGGGTTGGTTTTGCGGTGTCTCCTTGATTAACCTCATCTCCTTCCATAGCTAGTTGGTCCCTAAGAAGAGAACCTCTAGTCTCGACCATGTGTATGCCAGCTAAATCCCCCATCAAGTCATCTTTGTTAGGATCGAAGCTGATTCTTTCTTCATCAGACCATGCATACCCTAAGATATCCTTTTTCACCATAAAATAGTGTGTAACTATCTCATCTAAGGATCGATCTAACTCTGTCGGTACAAATAGCTTGGGTTGATGTGATGTTATCATGAACGAGAGGCAGACTTGACTAGAGTCAATCCATGGACTATACTCTCTAGAAAAATGATAATCCTGACTGATACTAGCTGTAATAGGCATAACAATCTTGGGATAATCCTCTATCACTGTTGTCACTGTACTGTCATCTAGAATATCAATAATAGTAGTCACCATTTTCGTATGTAGCTGAATGGGTGAAGTTGGTGAAGGAACAACCACGATGCTTCGAGGTCGCCACTCCTTCCGCACCATCATTGGAGCAGAAGGTCAAGCAGGAGAGCTTGGCCCTACCACAATGGGTGGTGTAGGAGGAGTAGGATCCCTTGACCGTAGCCAGATCACCAACGGGATACATTTCTCCCCAGATGTGGCCTTCATGTCCTTTGATGGAATGGGTGATGCTGGAACCTGTATTGGTGATGGTGGATGTAGAGTAGAGTGGTGGGGTGGAGACACCACCGACTCTCTATGTACAAAAGCTGCTTTCCTATGATGGCAGGTCCCCGTGTGGAGGATACTTCGGTATGATCGCGTAGTGTAAAAGGAAAGTCAACCAAAATAAAGCCTTGGCGGCTTGAACCTTTAGCTCCTGGTGATATATGATGTATGGGCCTCGAGCCCTCTATCGCCTCCACTATGGGGATATCAGATCATAAATCAAACCAGCACCAAACTGGTGTCATGCTCACCGCGAAGCAGGCGAAGAATTGACCTCCCTTTGAAACTATTTACTATAGTTGTACCACTAGAGGAGGCGATAAATGAATCCTCCTAGCATCCTCTCTATTTAATCTTGAGAGAGGATGAAATTGGTTCTCCTTAACTAGTGGTGATGTGATCATAGTAGACTCATCCATGGTGAACTCAGCTTCTAACTCTCGGCTATCTGTTATCATTTGACCATATGGTTCTTGTTTTCGATGGGTGGAGGATGAGAGGAGTGTGCTAGACTTACTCAAATGTAGGTGAAATCCAAACTAGGAGCCTTGGAGATGATGATGCTATCAGGAGGTAATTCAAGGATGAACTATTGGAATTCTTGCGGTATGCTAAAACCAAATGGTACTACCACTTTCCTCTTTGTGAGGAGATCTTTCAGGGTAAGTCTACCTTGATGGCGCTTCACTTTCCTCTTCTGTTGAGGGGAATGGCCTCACAAGTGATCTTGGCCCCTCAAAGCCATGGAAAAAGGATCAAATGGGTATGATCCAGGAAGTCACTGGTCCAAGGCTAGGTCCATGAGACAAATTTCTATGATCCTACCATTGTCTTGGCTGAAATGGATTGAAAGAAATCTACAATGAGAAATGAACTTGCATCAGTTTTTTGTCTCCATAGATTCTGAATTTTTTTGAATTTTGAGAATTTGAACCCACATCCAACAACTTGGAAGTGTTAAGTGGGGTTCAAATAGATTTGGAAAGATTGATTGAAAGAGGAATTTGAGTATGAATCCAAACTTCAACAAATTTGAGTATGTTGAAATATGGATTCAAGATTTCGATAGGATGCTTCCATAGGTTCATTTTGTTTTGAGTTTGAATTTTTTGATTTGAAGGACCCTTTCCTTTAACAAATTTGGGTATGTTAAAGTAAGGGTCAAATTGATTTTGTGTTGTTTGAATGTTTTGGAGTTTTCACTTAAAGTAAGGCATGCTAAGTAAGGTGAAAGTGATTGTTTCTTTTTGAAAAATTTTTGTTTTGTTTTGATTTTAAAAAATTTTGGAATTCTTACTTAGAAAATTTAGGTATGCAAAGTGAAGAATCCAAGTATATTTTTGTTTTGATTTTAAAAATAGGATTCTTAACAACTTTAGGTATGCTAAGAAAATCCTAAGTGTTTCATTTGTTTGGAAAAGTTTTGATTTTTGAAAATGGTAGGATCCTTTAGCAAATTTGGTACGCTAAAGGAATCTAAGTGTTTCATTTTGTTTTCGAAATGATTGAGAGTGGAGATTCAACTTTAATAAATTTGGTATGCTAAAGATGAAATCCCACTTAATTTCATGAAATGGAAATTTCATATAGCAAATTTGAGTATGCTAAATGGAATTCCAAATGGTGTGTTTAAAATTTTGATTTCATTTTTTATTTTGATTTTTGAAAATGGAAACTTCTCCTTAACAAATTTGGTATGCTAAGGGAGGAGGTTCCAAAGGTGATAGAATGTTTTTGTTTTGAGTTTGGAAACTTTACTTAGCAAATTTGAGTATGCTAGATGAAGTTCAAAAATATGTTTTAAAAATTTTTGAATTTTTGATTTGGAAACTTTACTTAACAAATTTAGGTATGTTAAATGAAGTTCCAAATATTTTTTGAAAATTTTGAAATTTTTGGATTTCACTTAACAAATTTGGGTATGTTAAGTAAGGTTCCAAAATGTATTTTGAAAATTTTGAAATTTTTATATTTGGAGACTTTACTTAAAAAATTTGGATATGTTAAGTAAGGTTCCAAAATGTGTTTTAAAATTTTTTTAATTTTTGATTTTATATTTGTAAACTTAACTTAATAAATTTGAGTATGCTAAATGAAGTTCCAAATGTGTTTAGAAAATTTTGAAATATGATTTCTGATTTTTGATTTTTGATTTGGAAACTTTACTTAACAAATTTGGGTATGTTAAATGAGGTTCCAAATGTATTGTGAAAAAAAATTTTGAAATATGATTGTTGATTTTGATTTTGGATTTTGAAACTTCACTTAGAAAATTTGATTATGCTAAATGAAATTCCAAATGTATGTTTGAAAATTTTGGTTGGATTTTAAATTTGGAGACTTCACTAAACAAATTGGGGTATGTTAAATGAAGTTCCAAAATGTGTTCAGAAAATTTTGAAATATGATTGTTGATTTTTGATTTTGGATTTGGAAACTTTACTTAACAGATTTAAGTATGTTAAATAAAGTTCCAAATGAGTTTAAAATTTTTGGATTTTGGTTTTGGAAACCTTACTTAACAAATTTGTGTATGTTAAATGAAGTTCCAAAATATGTTTAGAATTTTGAAAAAAAAATTAGATTTTGAGAGTTCACTTTAAAAATTTGGGGTATGTTAAGTGAAGTTCCAAATTTTGTTTAGAATTTTGAAAAATTTTGGATTTTGATTTTGGATTTTGAAACTTTACTTAGCAAATTTAATTATGCTAAGTGAAATTCTAAATGTATGTTTGAAAAATTTTTAAAATATGATTGTTGATTTTAATTTTGAAAAGAGGACCTCCATTCAACAAATTATGTAGAATGGAGATTGATTTTAATTTTGAAAAGAGGACCTCCATTCAACAAATTTAAGTATGTAGAATGGAGATTGATTTTATTTTTGATATGTGAAATTTTTGTGTGATTGTTGCCTTTTTTTTTTTTTTGAAAGAGTGGAATTGCAACTTAAAACATATGTGGGATATGCTTAAGTGGGATTTCCTAAAATGATATTTTATTTTTAGTTGGAGATGAAATCTTCATTTAATAAACCTTAGCATATTAAATGAAGGTATTCATGTGTGCTAACTCCCATGTGCATCCAATTGAGCTTTGGGGGGAGTTTGGAATTTCAATTTGTTCATGGGTGGTCGGGTTTGGTCCATGGACCAAATGGGTTACCCAAAACCCATTGGTTTGGGTGCACCACTCATCACTAGGTCCCCTTGAAGTTTTAGGAGAGCCTCAAGTGATTGTGATGAGTGCATGATCAAAATACCCATGGGCTAGGCCAAAATTTATTACATGGCCTAGGAGTATAATGGTCATTTTGCTATTTTTTAATTTGGGTATGTTTGATATGTTGAGAAAATAGGTTGGGCAAAGTTTCAATGGATTTGGAATCCATTTGATAGGGTTTGGCTCATGTTGACCCATTTAGGTCAAAATGGATCAACTTGGGTCAAGTTGACCAATTGGTCAAATTGGGTCAAACCAAGGGTTGGGTCAAGTTCATATGACCATTTAAAATGTTTGGTGCCTTTGGTTTGGTTCAATTTGGTATAGATTTGGTTTTGGCTCATATGACTCATTTAGGTCAAATGGGTCAAGTTGACCCATTTGACCCATTTGACCTATTTAGGTTAGGTCAAGGGTAGGTTTAGGTTTGGTTAGTCATATGGAGGGGATTGGTATCTTTATTTCTAATCAATTTGGGTTAAGTTCAATTTTGGCTCAATATGACCCCTTTAGGTCATGTCGGGTCTAAGGTCAATTGGGCTAGATTGGGTCTAGTTGGCCAATTGAGTCTTTGATCAAGTTCCATAAGTGATTTGGAATGGACTTGACCCATTGGTTTCAATCAATTTGGCTTAGATCAGGTTTTGACACATTTTGGCTCTTTAGGTTTAAATGGCTCAACTTGGGTCAAGTGGGCCAATTGGGCTAGATTAGGCTCAAATGTTGGCTTGGTCAAGTTCAAACATAGGTCATGAGTGAACTTGGATCAATGGTTTCAATCAATTTGGCCTATGGTGGATTTTGGTCATGTAAGGGTTCATTTTAGGCTAAGTGTTGACTTAGTCAACCCTTAGGTTTGACTTGGTTTGACCTAATTTGACTGATTAATCATCCCATGATGATTATTGATCATGATGAGAGATATATATGAGTTTGGTTCAATCCAATTTGGTTAGGATCAAAACTTGGCTCATAGGGGTACTTTAGGTCACTTTGGGTCAAGTGAGCCTAAGTGGATCAAATGGCTTGGTCAAAGCTTGATTTGAAGTTGATTGATTTTGTATATGGACTTATGATTGAAATATAAATCCATTTACAAGTGGTTTGAAGTCACATGGGTTTTGATCCATTTGAAAGTTTCATATTCAAAGGAAGAATATGAAGGGGTTTTCGGTTTGATTTTTGATTAAGGTTTTGATTAAAGGATTGGGGTTTAGATTTATATAAGAGCTCATGATTGTAGGACTGATTGAACCATGATAGAAAATCAAGAGTTTGGCTTTAAAGGCTTAGATTTTATCTTGAATTGATTTGAGTTTGATTTTTGGAGTTGGTTTTGATTGTTTGAATCTATATTTCATTTATATATATGAATATAAATGAGAATATAAATTAATTATGAGAAAATTTCAAGGATTTGAAAGAGTTTAATCATGATTTAGGTTAAATCTATTAAAGGGAATTTAAAGGATTTAATGGAATTTTTAATTAGAAATTTAATTTTTTAGTTGGATTTGATTGATTTATATTTTTATTTCATTTATATATGTGAATATAAATGAGGATATAAATAATTTTGAGAAAATCCCATGAGTTTGAAGTGGTTTGATCAAAGTTTAGGTTAAATCCATTAATGAAAAATTAAGGGATTTAAGGGAATTTCAAGCATTTTTAATTTGGAATTTAATTTTTGCCTTTGATTGGATTGATTTATATTTATATTTCATTTATATATGAGAATATAAATGAGGATATAAATTGATTTTGAGAAAATCTCATGAATTTGAATAGGTTTGATCAAAGTATAGAGTTGATTTTGGCCAAGTCCTTTAATGGAAAATTAAAAGGACTTAAGAAAATTTCATGAATTGTTTTGGAATTTTGACTTTGATTTGATGGGTTTGAATTTATATTTCATTTATATATGGGAATATAAATGAGAATATAACTGGATTATGAGAAAATCTCAAAGATTTGAATAGGTTTGAATACAATTTTGGTTAAGTCCTTAAGAAAGGGTTAAGGACTTAGAAAATTTTGGCATGGCCTATTCCTATGGCTAACTCTTCTAAGTCTTCTAGAGCTAGGTAGAGTGTTCACCTAATCACTAGATGTGTCTTAAGACTAAGGAACTTTTAAAGTCCAAGAGGAATCCTAAGCCTAAGATGGAGGTGTTGAGAGCTCATTCTAAAAATGAGGTCAACATACATAATCAAAGATAAGTGTTGTTCTCTAAAATATAATGATGTCTCAGGATAGTTAAATGCTTCTAAAATATGCGCATTAATTCACCCATGTAAATAGAGCCAAGGAGTGTCCACATTATAATCTCGTGTGTCAGTCATGATGCCTACTCAGCACAATCAATGGTATAAGTAAGGTAGTGTTGTAGGTGCTAGCACTATCCTCTCACCACGAGCGAGTAAGCTAGCCAATAGAAGAATGGAAGGACAAAAAAACCCATTGTGGCCTGGAAACACAAAGTAGTACAATTAAGTGGGAATGAAAGCTATTAGAGATTTCTCCTCATCAATGCCTCTTACTAAAATGTGCTAAGAGTTTGTTCTAACCTTAGGTTCAAATCTAACACTATTGAACCTCTCAAAGAATGATACCCTATATCAAATGGGCCATTAATCCTTGCAAAATGGAATAGGCATATTACTGGTAGTAGGAAACTCTTGGACCACATATTTAAAGTGATCATGTCTCATCCTTTGTAGCCTGATGTGCAAAATGGAATAGGCATTACTGGCAGTAGCAAACTCTTAGACCAAGTATTTAAAGTGATCATGCCTCATCCTCTGTAGCCTGATATTTGCTCCCGGTATAGCCTCTAGTAGTGGGCTTAACCATGATGAAGGCCTGAAGAGTATATGTAACTACCTCTCTTATGTTGATTAGCTGGTTGGCACTGAAAGAGCTCATGATCCAAAGGAATGGATTCCTCATTAGGAGTGCCTATAACAGGGAGGTATGCTATATCCATCATATTAGCCATCATGTTTTTCATCTCATGTGGACCAATCCAACAGGTATTAGTGGCCCTATCCTAGTGTTCTGTGATACTTCAGATCTAGGTAAAGGGTAGAAGACTAGGTATTGGTGGCCCAATCCTAGTGCATGTGACCCACTCTAGAGAAATATCATGGTTATGCCTCAATTTAAGATTGTTCACCCAATTAGTTGGATCATGATCTAATGACAACTCTAAATTAGCTATTGAAATGCGTGATGATCAAATAAATAAATTCTGAAATATATCCCTACCCATCAACATATCCTGATGACATAAAAGTCACTATTGCAACCTGACTATACCATGTGGGCCATGGGCATCAATAGTGGCTCATATTAGCTCCTCAATGGGCTCAGTAAGTGGCATATCAATTAGCCATTTCCAAGTATATATCATAGCAACTTTTAGTTTATTTGGATAAGAGAAGCATCTAAATTTTACATGATTTATGAAAAATAATAAAATCTGAATTTGTAATGAGCAATGCTTATGCACTTTGATTCAATCTTCTCTATTTTCAAAGAGTTTAAATTTATATTCAAATTTAATCCTTCTTTTAAGCATATGAAATTCAGATTTATATTAAGACCTACCTCTTTTTAGACATAATAGAATATAAGGTTTGGATTTAGATCTAGCCCATTTTTTTGGCATGATAGTTCTTTAATTTAGATTCAGCCTCTTTATACATGATAGATCTTGATTTAAATTTAGATCCGGTCTTTTTGGATACGAATGATCTGATCCTACCCCTTTGGACATGATAGTGTTTGATTTAAATTTAGATTCTATCCTTTAAGACATGATGGATTTGATTTAGCCCCTTTGGGCATGATGGATCTTACTTTAAATTTAGATCCAACCTCTTTGAGCAAAATAGATCTGATCCAACCCCTTTAGGCATGATATATCTTGCTTTAAATATATATTTGGCCTCCTTATGCATAATGGATCTGATCTAGCCCCTTTGAGCATGGTGGAGCTTGCTTTAAATTTAGATCTAACCTCTTTGGACATGATAAGTCCTAATTTAAACTTTAGAGCCAGCCCCTTTTGGGCATGATGGATCTTGACTTGAATTTGTGATTAGATGACATTTTCTTCTGATGGGGGATCTTTCTTTGCAAGATATATAAAATTGCCCCTATTAATAAGGGAATTTCTCATTGAAATGAGAATATTGCCTTTGTAGTTATGCATAATATCTTTTGAGATATTATCCATTTATATGGAGCATAGGGCTAATTCCTTTTGCATTGATAAGCTGATAAGCTCCACATTCATATACTTGTTCGATAATATAAGTTCCCTCCTAATTTGGATCAAATTTTCACCAACTCATTGATGCGGAACAATGGGCCTTCTTTATACCAATACTACTTCACATGCTTTAAAGATTTTTGGGTGAACCATATGGCTATGAGCATAGGTCATTGTAGCTCTATATGCTTCTAGACTTTATTGAGCTTGTAGTCACACATCATCTAGAGTTTCAAGCTCTTTAAGTCATATTTGAATATTTTTCTTCATTGTAAGCTCAGTTTGGACTGTTATGCAAAGTGAAGATAGCACTACTTTAAGATGAAGTATTGTTTCTACTCTGAAGACTAAAGAGTCTGGCATTGCTTGTTTAGCAATTTTGTATGAAGTATGGTATGCCCATAATGCTTCCATCAGTTTATCATGCCACTCTTTTTTATTTTTAGAGAAAATTTTCTTGAGAAGTTTAACCAACATTTTGTTGAATGTTTCTGCAAGACCATTGCCTTTTGAATTGTATATTGAAAAATATCTCCAATCTATCTTATATTTCTCAATAAAGCAATAGATTTTGGCATTCTTTAAGGTTGCACCATTATCTAATATAATTCTTTGAGGTACTCTGAATTGATAAATGATATAAACTCAGAAGAATTTTACTACATTATTAGCTTTTACTTCTCTTAATGGGATTGCTTCTCCCCATTTTGTTAAGTAATAAATAGTGGCCAGAATGAAATGATGTTCAATAGATGATGGAGGATCTATCAAGCTTATTATATTAGTTCCTTAACTTTTAAATGGCCAAGATGCTACTATTGGGTGTAAACCATTAGGTGCCCGGTGTAGAGTGTTTGTATGTATTTTACACTCATGAAACTTTTTAGCATGCTCCATGCAGTCTTGAACCATGTTGGGCCAATAATATCCCAGCCATTTAATTTTAATTTTTATTTTAAGTTCAAATTGGTGTGCATCGCATAATCCTTCATGGACTTCAGCCATTACTATCTTAGCTTTGTTTCATTGTAAGCATCACAACAACATTTGATCGAATGAGCATCAATACAATATATCATTCATAAGGGTATATCGCAACTCTCTTTAAGATAAGTAATGAATGGTTCTCCCCAATCTTATGCTTCTATTATTATAAAGGTTTCTTAGCTTTCTTTAGCATCAAAAGCTTGCATGAGAGTTGATGTCATTGTTATCCTGCTTTGGCCTATTATTGCAATTGGATCTCTTAGAGAGTCTATTATTATTTTTGGCTAATGTGTCAGCTTTGTCATTATCTTGATGTGACACCCTTATAATTATCACTTTAGGGATTTATTTTAGAAGATCTAGAATATTCTTATGATAAAGTGTTAACTTAGACTCATTTATCTTGAAAGACCTGATTATTTGTTGGATTATGAGTTAGGAATCTCTATAAATATGAAGCTACTTAATTTTCATGTTAATTGTTAGCTTTAGTCCTGCAATTAATGCTTCATATTTGGCCTCATTGTTGGTTCAAGGTTCTGTTAGACTATATGAATACTGAAGAATACCTCTTTGCGGTGTCACAAATATTAATCTAATTCTGACATATACCATAGGTACACCATGCGATTGAGCTGGCTTTATTGATGAAGTTTCATTAAAGTAGAGTTCTCATTTCGATGGTCATTTAGCTTCTTTTACTTCAAAGATTTGTTCATCACGCAATTCATAATTGAGAGAAGAATTTGCTGGTAAGGGATGAGCGGCTAGAAAGTCAACCAAAACTTATCTTTTATAGCTTTTTGTGAGACATATGTTATATCGAATTGAAGTAACAACACTATAGGGCTAGTCATCAAGAATTTAAGAGGGTTGACTTTAAATATCAATGTTGTCTTATGTAATAACTATTGATCTCACTTTTGGAGTGAGGATCGTCCATTCCAATCCTAGGTCTAGGATTCTTCTAGAAACTTAGGTTTCCTTAATGCTAGGACCCTTCTAGTGACTAATGGAACACTAAACCTAGGAGACTTGGGCTTCATAACTTAGAACTTACCTTAGGACCACAAACTCCCAAGGCCCAACACACTCATACCCATTAATCAGTTTAAACTTAAACCAAATGATTGAAATGTCAACCTCAAGCCAATTAATTGACCATGATTGAATTTGAATTTCAATCCAAGCTCCAAGCCAATTTGGCTTCTTAACTCAAGTTAACCCACTTCAGTCCTATAACTCCATTCAAACCAACCATCGCAAACCAAGCTCAATTCAATTCTCTTAATTTTCCTAATCATCTAATGGATCATTTCAAACTATTCCAACATTTACAATCAAGCCAACTAAATCAATTACATTTAGGTGATCCAAGTTAGCAAATTTGACCTAAAAGGTTCAAATGAGTCAAAACCCAATCGAATTAAAATCAATTGTAGCTGAAGCCACCTATCAAATTCAAATTCATCATTGAATATACTCTAACCATCTATAACCTCAATTGGTCCAAATTGACTTGACTAAATCACTTAAACCAAAGTGAACTAAAAGGCCCAATTAGACCAAAACTCAATCAAACCCCCATTGGATTAAATCAAGCTATCCAATCTCTTCATTGATGATTGTAGGTCATTATTGGACACTCCACTACAATCAATTGGACCTAACCAAGCCAATTTATCCCATTAACCCAACTTGACCCAAAGTGACTTAAAAGGCTAAATTAGACTAAATCATGTTCTAATGTAGATTAATTGTAATTAATGACACCCATCAACCATAAATTGAGTATTGAACATGACTCAACCGCTAATTGAACCTAACCAAGCTAATTTGGCCTCTTAACCCAAGTTGACCCAATTGATAGGGCCAAATTGAGCCTAATCAAATCATAAATCAAATTGGTTGAAACCAATGCTTCTAACCAATCACCAATTGAATATTGAACATGATCCAACCTTCAATTGGACCCAATTTGGTCAACCCAACCCAATTGGCATACTTAGCCCAACTTGACTTAAAGGGTCAAATTGAACTAAATCACTTCATAATTCAAATTAACTCTTCCAATCAATTACAAATAACCAATTAAACATAGACCAAACTCATGCTCAAGCCAATTTGACCAATTTGGTCAAATTGATAAACATGACCCATTTGACCTAAATAAAATCATATGAATTAAATCTAAATCTAACTCAAATTGAACCAAACTAATTGCACTAATTCATTCCAAATGACCATTTGAATTTAACCAAACTCCGAGTTTGATCCAATTTGATCAAAATAGTTAACTTAGCCCAACATGATCGCGGTTTGACCTACATGAGTCAAACTGAGCCAAATCTAACCAAACTTAGCATGACTTATCCTTGGGTCACCATGAGCCTGCCCAAGTGGACCCAACCCATGGTGAACCTGGGTTAGGCTAAACTCATTGAACTAAAACCTCTAAATGGGATAAAATCCACATTTAGATGGGTTCTCCAACTCCCCACCCCATGGAAGCCACCTTTGGCCTTTCTTGGACAAAGGACCACTGACCCAACCTAGCCCATGGCTATTAGATTCAACCTTTAGCCCAAAGAGGGTGAGCTCACCCATGAGAAATCATTGATCCATCTAATGAGGAGTGTAAACTCTATGGCAGCCCACTATACTCCCTCTGCCTCTCACACACATCCATCTCAACAATCCCTTGCCACCTCTGGCCACCCACTCCAGTCAAACGACTGCTAAAGGCTAAGTCAATCTCAGCCCTTGGTTTAATTAGGGAGAAGAGTATACTCCTCCCCATCTATTCAAACTCATTACACACCTTCCTCAAAGCATCCCAAGTAATCCTAGAGCATTCTGACGACACCAAACTCCCTTCAAGCCTGAGAACGCCATCCGTGCAACCTCACCAAACTTCCACCAAAGCCAAATAACTTTTCCCACACCTTCATCGCACTCTGACGACCAAAAATGAATTGATTCCTGATCAATTCGACCATCAGAAGGTGTCCCTAGACCAACTCCAGCACTCTCATGATGGCATTTAGTCCACAAACTGATTGGCAGGGCGGCAACTAGAGATCTTTTCAACAAGGCTTTGTCTTTTCAAGATGAAGCTACCTCTATCGATGGATTGTCAGTCTTTAGCTCCAACGAGATAAAAATCTAACAACCATAGATTCAGCCTCTAAGTGCAGGTCTATTGTGAAACAAATTATGTTTTCATATGATTTCCACCATAGGATCTCATTAGATCTCTCCCTTAATCATTTTTTTAGTCAATTTTGCCATCAAACGAGCTCCATCGTGCTTGGATTGAGTGGTGAAAGGAAGACAAAGTCCATCTTCTGGTGCTCGCAAGACGACGGATCACCGACCGTCTGTTCTGTATGATTAGAATGGAAGGTCGTGATTAATCATGCTATAAATCTTGATTTAATCCTTTCATAATCCCGGGATTAATCTCAATTGTCTGATTCAAGATCAGACAGTCAGCAAAAAACTGCATCCATCATCGTCGAGTTAGCAGCCACATTGGATGTTTTAAGTGGCCAATGCCACATCACCATCTAGAAAGTGCTACCGCATCAGCATTCGCGTGGCGTCGATGGTTTAAAATGAGTAATTAGGCTTAAAAATCTAATTTCAAAAAAAAATCATAACTAATTATAGAAAAATAAAAATATGCAAATAAACACATTTTTTAAAGCTTGGATAGAGGAAAATTTAATAAAAATAAAATCCCCAATTAATGTCGAATGAATAGTGCTTAATTAAGATTTAAAGCATAGGATAATTACCTTAATTATAGTCAAATAACTTGGCCAATTAATTCCAAATTTGGTGTGTTGATTCTATGGGGTGTCCTCTGCCTCTCATATTCTTCTTGAAATTATTTGCCATGTAATTTGGAAAAGCCCAAATTTTTAATCCTTTTAATCCTAATTACCCCCTTTTAAGTGATTTAATAATTATTAAAATCAATGAACAGTAAAATTGTGTAATTAGGGATAATTAATCAATGAAAATAGTAAGGATAACATGGGAATTAATTAGGACCCTCACTCCTAATTAATTTCAAATGTACTCCCTTAATGAATTTAATTAACATGTTTTGTTAATAAGGATAAATTAAAGAAATTAATAATTAAATTCAAATAAAATCAACTTAAATAATTCTTTGTCATGTTTAATAACATAAAGTTGTTAAAGAAATTATGATTTTCTCAATGGTGTGGGCAAATCATAAGAGAATTTAGCTTAAATATTTTTCTTCTTTAATTGAATTAACTCTTAAGCATGAGCCTAATTACATTAGATCTCTTTAGGTGCATTGCTAATTTTATTTCCCAAAAGCATATCATTGTAGGATCATCATTAAGTGGTTAATTAAATTAAACAAAGATTGGGAAGGGTAGGCAAATTTATGTAATTAATTGATTGAACCTAATGAATTAATAAAACATATTTAATTTCTTTCCTTCAACATATTAAATAGCAAATATGGGATGGAGTGAATCCTAAGTACAATTTCTCTTCTTTAGGTTTTAATAACTTGAATATTAAAATTATGCCTTAAAGAAGCTTTGATTAAGCTTAATAGATATTTATTTAACTTGATTATCCTTAGGGTTTGATGAAGTCAAGTATGTTATGTCATGATATTTAATTACTTCCTTTTATTTATCATAAATGTGTATGTAATTTGCTTCATGTTTCTATGTTTAAAAAAATTAAAAAGAATATGATTATATTCAAATTACATGAGTTGGATAAATGCTATTACATGTTGTGGCTATTATCACTAATAAATCTTAAACTATTTTAAAACTATAAGTTAATTATGAATCAAATTATTTGAAACTTAAATCAATGCTTATTTTAAATACTTAATGAAATGCTCATTTATTTGTAATTAAAAGATAGCAATTGATTGTTTTATTCTTATGTTCTATGTATATGTTTACATGCATTTGAATTAGCAAGTATATAGTTGGGACATCCAGGAACACGAGGCTTTAAGTAGCCCCGAGGAGATCTTAGATAATGTCACCTCCCTGGTTTAACAATGACACATACTTGCTTAATTTCATTTATGAGTATGCATATGCTGGAATATAGAGTAAAACCCCTTTCGTTATGCCATTAAAGTTTACACAAATGAAGGATTTGTATACATAACCTTTACATAATTTTGTATCTATGCCTATGTATAAGCTTGTGTGTATTTGAATTGGTAAGTACATAATCTAGACATCTCGGGAAGGAGGTCTTAGATAATCTCACATCCCTAGTTTAACAATGGTATGTACTTTCTTAAATTCCTAATACATACTTGCATATGCTTAGCTATGAGATAAAATCTCCCTTTTCCATTAAATTCATGCATTAACATTTATTTAAGTATGAAAAAATATGGGTACATTGCATGTATATGTATATACTAAATCAAATATTGGAGAAATTAAAAATGAAAGAGTGTGGATATTATTAATAATGAATGGAAGTAGCATAGTATTACTCATATGATGGTGACTTAATTTTATTAATCTTAAGATGCATGTAATGTTTGAATGAAATTCATTAAGGCTATTCTAAACTTAGGATAAATAAAATTCATAAGTGATTCAATAAGTGAATTAAAGCCATAATAATTTATCTTTAGAAAATAACTTATGCTAGGGATGAAAGAGTTATGCCTTTTTGTTGAGTGAGGATTCAATCATCCCATCTTAGATTTAAGAGCCTTCTAGATATCAAGACTTCCTTAGTCATAAGTCACTCCTAGCAATTAGGTGAACACTTAACTTAAGCCTAGAGACGTATAAGGGTTAACCATATGATTAGGTTATTCCTTAGGGACTAGGATGGCCGGCCTACCTACCCCATGACTCAAATCCAACCTATGTTCACCTTCTTAAGTCACAACCAAATTCAATTCATATCAAACCTACAATCAAATCACATATCAAAAACCAAATATCAAATAAAATTCCAAGCCTAAGCCAAATGATCCAATTCTATATACTTAGCCAAATTCCACAAATCTAAACTTCAAATTCAATTGATTTCCTCATAATCAATTCATATCTTCAATCATTTTTCCAAAACCTACAATCATATTACACATCATATCCAAATATCAAATCCAAACCCTAACCTAAGCCATAAGATTCAATTTCACGGACTTAGCCAAATCTTAACCCAAATCAATTTATAATCAATTGATTTTCTTATGAATCAATTATATCTTCAATCATCATGCCAAACCAAAATTAGCCCAAGTCAAACCTAACCCATGACTTGAAATATTCAAATGAACCAAAATCCATTCGAACCCAAACCAATTGCAAATAAATTTATAAATCAATCCCTGGCTCATATATAAAATCAATTAAACCCAACTCAACCCAAAATCAACTCAAATAAGCCCAATTTGTCCACTTGACCCAAAATGACCAATTTAACCTATTTGAGCCAAATTCTAATCCAACCTAAACTAAATTGAATCAAGCTTACCAAAACATCCTACCATAATTGATGATCACCTTAGGATGATCAATTATCATGGATTGGGCCAAACCAAATCAACTTGGTAATTTGGCCAAGTCAAATCCCTTAACCCATATGAACCCAAACTAGCCAAAATTCATCCTACACCGAATTAATTAAAACCATTGATTCACATCAACCTATGATCAACAATAGAACATGACTTGACCATCAATTGAACCAAATCTAACCAAATTGGCCTTTTGACCCAAGTTGACCCAATTTGACCTAAAAGACCAAATTGGTTCAAATCATGTTCTAACCCAAATTGATTGCAACCAATGATCCAAGTTCATTCCAAATTGATTATTAAACTTGACTAAAGCCATAATTAACCCCAATTTGACCAATTAGACCCAATTAAACCCAATTGACTCATTTAGCCCAAATTAACCTAAAGGGTCAATTTGGACTAAATCAAAACCAAATCCAAATTGATTGAAACCAAAGCCTTCAATCATTTTCAATAATCCAATTGAACATGAATCAAAACCTAACTTGAGCCAATTTAACCAATTTGGTCAAATTAGCCCACTTGACCCATTTGACACAATTGATTCCAAATGAGCCAAAATCAAACTTAAGCCAAATTGATTCAAAAAAAATAGAACCAAAACACTTCAAATCATCATTTGAACTTGACACAAGCTTTGATTTGACCCAATTTGACCTATAAGGGTCAAATTGAGCCAAACCCACTTGAACTAAGCCAAGACCCATTGGAACCTGATCCAACCCAACCCAAACCCACCTTGGGTCAGCCCAAAACTAGCCCAACCCGAATTGGGCTCAACCCAAAGCAAATCTCCCATGGATTCTCCTCCCCACATAGGATTTTGCCAAAATTAGCAAAGTCCACTCTCCTTTCTCCCCTTGGTAGCCTTCAAGCACCCAAATGAGGGTCTAACCTACTCACCTAGCCCAACCCATGTGGGCTAAGTCAACCTTTGACCAAAGGGAGGTGAGTTAACTCACCTCCCTAACTAGCCAAAACCCATGGACCTAGGGAGATACTGCCTTGAGCCACCAAAACTTCCACCAAATCCATGGAGGTGACACGACCACTCAGGTGCCTGGGGCTGAAAATTTGAGAGCCAAATTCAGTTTTCCAATCTAAGGGAGGGGGATATACCCCCCTTATTTCGATCTGAATTCAACGCACACCCCCTCGACAAACTTTTTAAGAGATTTCTAATAGTCCTAGAGCCCTCCCCGAAGCAAACCGAGCTCCCCCATTACCAGATTTATCAATGCCAAAATAGGACGTCAGTCCATCCAACCCAATTCCCTCAAACCTTCACCAAATCCAAATTCCTTGCACCTACACCTTCCCCACACCTCGTTGAGCAAGAACGAATTATCTCCCAAGTTTTTTGACCACCAGAGGTAGGAGTTCAATCAAAATCAAGCTCTAATTTGATGGATCTTGGTCCACCGAGTGACAAATAGCTTGTGTCGCTCAACAAACTCCACTAAATGAAGCTTCCTCAATTGAATTTGTCACCAATCTTGAGCTCTAGTGAGGTAATTCTTCAAAACTAACATTTGGGTGAAAATTGGTTAGAGCTTTTTGAAGAAAACTTGAATGTCGTGTGATCTTGACCGTTGGATCCCTTCGGATCCTACGTGCGAAGGTGTGGGATTCATTTAGAGTCCATCTAAGCTTGAATGAGCTCAGATCAAGCAAGGAACAATGGATGATGTCTGTCTCTCATTGCTCAGGGAACGATCGATCACACACCATCTATTCCACGTGATTGAAATGAACGATCGTGATTAATATGTTATATTTCTCTAATTTTATCCCTTAAGGAACTATGGGTTCGATCTGTGCCTTTCGATCTAAGATCAGACGATAGAGATGAAAGCACATCCATCGACAGCCACGTCAGCGCTGAGTCGGGTGCATTTAAGTGACCAATCCCGTGGCATCATGTGGAAAGAGCGCCATATCAGCATCCCACATGGAGCTGATGGGATTAGTCTTAATTAGGGCTAATTATTTATTTTTAATGGTTAAAACTTCCATAATTCATAACAAATAATTGAAAAATCAAAAAAAATGCAAATAAGTACTCATTTTAAAGGTATTTTAGAGGAGAATCATTTAAAATTAATTCTAAGTTATTTTGAACAGTAAACGAGGCTTAGTTTAGATTTAATTGAAAATTTAATTAGCTTAATTACTCATTAATTATTCAGGTAATTAATCCCAAACTTTATAGGTTAGTTTAATGGGATGACCTCTACCTCCCATAATTTTCTTAGGATTTATTGCTTAGTTAATTAGGGTAATTGACTATTTAAGGCTTCACTCTCGTAATTAATCTAATTAATTAATTAATCTATTAAATAGTAAAGAGATCATTAATTAAGCTTGCTAATCCTTGTTGAGCATTAAATGGAAGGGAATGGGGTTGGGACCTAATCTTTCCTAAGTTCATTTCATTTAAAGGAAAGATTAATTAATTTGGGATTAATTAAAGGTTTAATTAACAATATAATTAATTAGTTAAACCAAAATCATATCAGATCTTTATTAATTAAATCATAGGTAGATCTTTAGGTGTTTAATAACCTAAAGGTACTTAGGGAGATTATGGTTAATCCACATGTGTGGGGAAACTATTAGAGTACTTACTTAAGTTCCCTAATCCAATTAACCATCAATTGTGAGCCAATTGCATTAGGTCCATTTATTTCCTAGGATCATTTCAAATTTACTTTCTATTTATATGCATATCATGTTGGCTCATAATTGTTTGATTAACTACATTAAGGTAGCATAGGTAAGGGTAATTAATTAATTTAACTAAGGGTCTAACTTAATTAATTCATAAAATTCACCTAATTACATCTTCTTAAACCAAATTAAATTACTAATATATGAATGTGATTAAAGTAAATGAATGATTTCTCCTCCTGTTTAAATCAAATCAAAATCCAAAACTAAATTAATAAAGAAGCTTTGGTTTACTTTAAATGATTTTATTTAGTATGTTTGTCCTTATGAATTAATTGGATTGAATGAATCACATGCTTGTATTTGATTATTCCTCTCCAATTATGCTAAATATTATGTCATTTGATTTCATGCATCCATCTCTTCTCAAAATTAATTGAATTAAATGAAATTACCTTTATGTAAGCTTGCATATGTTAACTTAACTTAATATATGTGTGGCTATTATCACTATTAAATCAAAATATATATTTCCAAAATTTATAAATGAATCACAACATGTGTAATGATGCAAATTATGAATACATAAGAGATGCATGTGTTTATAATTTAAGTGTATGAAGTGAAGTCTCTTTCTCTCATTCATATGTTAGTTTATATAAGTTTGAATGGTAATGGGTATATAATCTGGACATCATGGACAGACGAGGCTTTAAGTAGCCCCAAGGAGGTCATTTGATTACCTCACTTCCCTAATTAACAAAGGCACGTATCCATCTGATTTCATCCTTATGTATTTTAACATTAGAATTTAGATATAGCTTTAAATCATATACATAAGTAATTTAATTAAATAAAATACAATCATTGCATGATTTTCATCCTCTTGATTATGAATACATGCGTATGTATTTAAGAAAAATAAGTATATAGTATGGACATCCTGGGAATACGAGGCTTTAGCTAGCCCCAAGGAGGTCATTTGATTATCTCACTTCCCTGGTTAACAAGGCACGTACTTATTTATGTCTTTTATACATGCATGTGTATATTTAATTAGAGAATGATAATCCTATTTTCTATTGAAAATACATGCGTTCATAATTATTTAAATTATTTAATTAATTAATCATATGATTTGGAGCTCCTTTCTTATGTTCATGTATGCAAATTTACATATGTTTGAATGCAATAGGTATATAGTCTACACATCCTAGGAATACGAGGCTTTAAGTAGCCCCAAAGAGGTCATTTGATTACCTCACTTCCCTGGTTTAATAATGGCACGTGCCTATTTAATTTCATTCTTATGTATTTTTGTATAAGAATTTGGATAGAGCTTTAAATTTATATATACTAAATAATTCAATCAAATGAAAAGATGAAATTGAAATATACACATGCATTCCTCATTCAAGTGTGCTAAAACATGCCGTATGTATAAATATGCTAAGATCAAATCATATGCATGATACATGTGATGAAAAGGAATGATTTAATATATGTCATGTGCTAGAAATTCAATTAGATTAATCTCTAGAAGCCTTTCATATTAAATAAGGTTATTTAAAGTGAACCTGAACTTAGGATTAATTTAGAAATGTGTAATAAACTATTCACTAAAAATAACTAAATCAAATTAACATGCTTCAGACATGGCTTTAGATAGGGATGGAAGAGGGTAACCCTTCTTCCTTCTCTCTTTTTTTTTAAAAAAAGGGGGATGTATTACCACAACAAAAGGGATATAAGTCCTTAAAGGGGACTCTAAACTATCGCTCAAAAAGCTACAATAAGCCTAAAGAGATAAATCCCCTACCTATTACATCAAAAGCAAATGAAAATACAAAGAAAAAGACCAGCTCAACACTAGTACATGGGTCCTCTGACAACAGCATAAACCTTCAAGATCCCAGACCTCCTGAGTAAAGGACAGTGCACCTGCAAGATTCCAAAACCTACAAAAGAGTCCTGAATGAAGCTTAAATAAGATAAAAGCAAAGACAAATGAAATAAAGTTAACCAAAAAATTTGAACAAAGTAAAAAAAGAAACTCTCAGATAAGGCTCGGGCTTAGTAACAATCATCCCCAAGGGCAACAAAATATGTGAACCTCTAAAATTTAGTAGAATGGTGATAAGCCCATATGATGCTACCAGCACAATAGAAAATAGGGAAAACATCCCAGCCATCATAGCCCACTTGCCTTGATTCAGGCATTCAACCAAAGACTAGTAGCCATCAAAGGTCCACTACCTGCCACCAAAATAATAGAAAAGATTGGGCAATAGAGTTATATAGTTAACTAAAGCCCACAAAACAAGAATAGTGTGATCAATAAAAAAGCCACCCCCCTCAAATGTAAAAACACCAAGGGACAAACCTCAACAACGGCACATGAGAAAACAAAACACCCAAGGGAGTCCTGAATCAGGGCCCCCTAAAGAAAACCCCAAATTAAAAGGCACACTAAAGATAGCCAGCCAAGACACCTATAATCCAACCACCAACAGAAAGAAACAACTAGCCAACAGGACAACAAGCCAACCAACTCTCACAATTTAGAAATAGCATCAAATACATCAGAGAAAACATTCAAATTACCACCAGAATAGGAAAAGGACCAAAGAGTAAGCAACAACACCAGAGACTACAAAGCAGCATAGGAAGGGGAAAACCCACAGCCAGACACCCCCAACAGTTATCAAGCCAAAAAAACCAACACTAACAGTAGTAAGGCAGTAAATAGAAAAGTCATCAAATAGCCACCATCCAAATTACCCAGAACCAAATAATAAAGCCAGATAAGAAGGCAGCCAGTCCAAATTAAAAGGGAATGGAGCACCATCCAAAACCAGAAAGATGGCCAGCAATAACCCCCAAAGAGCAAGAAATCAAACACCAGCCAACCACCTAACCAACAGAACCCCACCATAGCAAAAAGTCCAAACCAAACAACCATAGGCTAGTGTACAGAAAGAGCTAAAGCAATACAGAAAGGAATTACAATGACCAAAGCCACAATAGCAACACTAACTACATAAGCCAACAAAACTAGAAACCAAAATCAGTTTTGAGAGAAAGGGACATAGCAGGAAAGAGCCATAAAACCCAGTGGACAACCAAGGCTCAATAGCACCTTCTTCCTTCTCTTTATGATGCTTAGTTGTTATGTGTAGATCATATGAAATGGAATAAAATACAAACTAAAATTTGCAAATCAATTAAACAATTTAAAGTAAAACCAACCCTCATGATAACTTGAATATTTTTTTGCACTTAGAAAAATATAACTCTAATGCTTAGTAAGACACACCACGCAAGCCTTAACACACGCATTAGAATTAAGTCACCACTTCTAGTTCTATGTTAGGATAGTGCATGATGTGATGCATATTTTTTGTGATGTATTATTTTAGATTGGATGTTTGAGTGTATATTTCGTAAACTGAATGTTAGGTCGTTCCTAGCCTAATCATATTTTTATAGGCAATTATGCTTAAGGAGATGCTTAAAATAAATATAAATGCTCTCTTTACGGGTTGCTTAAACTCCTAAGCATAATCCAAGTTATGACAGGTGGGCTTAGTTACCTATGTACAGGGTGCTAAGTCCAAATTATATATATATATATATATATATATATATATATATATATAATTGTTTGGGATTGTATGTATGTTTAGCTAACCTCTATTTTGTTGGTGTAGTTAGATTTACTTTTTCTATATGAATGTAATTTTACAATAGGAATTAGGATTCGTGCTATGGGGGTTTAGGATGAGCAGTGGCCAAAAGGCTTTGTCCTGAGTGCCCTGTGATGCCTTTAAAGCAAGCACATCCAAAGCAAAGAAGGAAGAATCAAATCAAGGAGGAAGATGGAAGAATGAATAATGAAGACCCTTATACATGTATTCATTAGTACTTGTTATTACTCTTTCATATACTATGTTGTATAAGGAGCTTTCATTTATTTCTTTTTGGTTGTACGGTGACACTCCTTCGCCTCTTATTCTTTCATGATAGTTATAAAATTATTTGATAATTTATTTAGATTGCGCATTAGAAATTGCATCTTTTTCTTAATTTCATAATGATTGATGCTTTAATGTGTGGCCTGGATGTGTTAGGCTCTTAAGGTAAAAATAAATTTATATCCAACTAATCACTCATAATTAAATTTTAAACAACTCATAACTTCACCATAAAGCCTAGGCATTAAATAAGATAATTAAAATATTTAGCAACCCCTTAGCTGTATGGTTGTATGTTTCACATCATGCATCATCTTGAATCACTCTCACAAAATGAGGGCCTCCGTTCTTACATGCATAGGGACCGCTTAACCCATGAGAGCAAACCCTACTAATGGAGCTTCACCCTCTTTCTCTTTAGATTTGGCCAATAATCCACTTCATCATGCATTTAGGCATATAAAAATCCCAAATCCTTTGTCAAAATGTTATGTCAAAAATGAAATAAAACTTAAAAAGATTTTACATTTATAGATTAAGTAATATGCTCATACCACTCATGCTCTAGTCTCTTAGGGAGTGGGTTTAGGACTTTAGTATCTTTCTAATTAAATAAATACCCAAGCTAGCTTATAATTTATAAGACTAGACTACATGGTTTTAAAATTGTAGGAGGAGTTAGTTCGCGGCCACTCTAGGCAGTTATAAATCCAGAAGTCGGACGGTTCATTCTCTCTTGTGGAGGTGAACCTTTATGTCCACCTGTCACTTAGATTTAGGTCATGCTTTAGCTCTTACTAAAGCTCCCTAGATTTATGATTCGAGGTAGATGTTTCCTTTAGGTTACAAGCATAAATACTCACATCTTAAGCATTTCCATGACCTTGTGTTGATGGATTATAAGCTCTAGCAATCTAATAAAATTCAACTCAAATAAATAAATCTCTTCACATTCAAACAAATAAAGCCCAATTATAGGATAGATTGAAATGCTCAAAATGCTTCTTAGTATCATGAACATTTCCTACTTCCTCTCTTTGGATTCTAGAAATAAGTCTTCTCCTTGAACTTTTCCAATTGACTTTCTAAACATAGCCAATCCTTTGATCATCTAACCTTGAAATCTGTAGAGATGATAATTATCTACTTTAATCGAGAGTATTCCTAGGGCATTTCAATCCCTAAGATGTAATTAACTATGGAGGCTTGCCTCCACAGGGAACTTTATAACCCATTTTAATATAAATCTTGCTTTATTCATCCATAAAGCGGGAAAAATCTAATATTCAAGACTCATGCTTACAGTCCTTATTAGGTGATTAGGTCCATTGAAGGGTGATGTCTATCTTTGAGATAGTATATCATACCTCAATGTCATACCCAATCACTTAATAAGTATGATCATGGTGTCCTCTTATACAATCAAAAATAAACACCACACTCTTTCTTCTCTTTATAATGATTAGATCTTAAGTAAATAGTGAATAAAAATAAAAACATAAAAGTTAAAATCCAATCAAGCTACTAAAAGACTTAAAGTGAAACCATCTTTAAAGAGTAATTTAAATAATTCCAAGACTTTAGATAATCATAATTCTAAAGCTTAATCAAGGAATACCATACTAAGCCTTAACACACATATTAGAATACTATGTCACCGACCTTAGTATTAGGTTAGGCCGATATATGTTGTGGTGTTATATTTTATTTTATGGTATAATTTCTTAGACTAGATGATAGGATTGTTTGTGCATAGATTGTATATTAGGGTGTTATTAGCCTAATGATATTTTATGCAGGGGATTGTATTTGAGGGGCTACTGTAATAATAAATGAATATAAATGTTCTTCCTTACAGGTGATGCTTATTCCCTTAAGCATACTCTAATTAGGACAAGTGTGCTTGGTTACTTAAGTATAGGGTGCTAAGTTCAAATACGTGAAATATAATTGCTTGGCTTGTATGTTTGTTTAGCTAACATCCCTTTTACAGGAGTATTTAGATTTTTTTTATAAAGAGGTAATTTTTGTAATAAGGATTAGGATTAGTGTTACAGGGTTTAGGATGAGCAGTTGTTAGAAGGTAAAGACCTGGGAGGCCCTATGAAGCCTGAAGCAAACTAATCCGAAGAAAGAAAGAGGATCAAATATTGAAGACCCCTATAGCATTTATTCTAATTATAATAACTAATTATAATCCGAGCTATATAAGAGTAGAGCTCGGCTACCCAACTCTTTCTCTTTTCTAGGGTTTATAATGATACTCGGTCACACCAGCATTTTATTCTTTTACAAAATTCAAATGTTTGATTATTGTGTTTAAATTTTGTAAATTTAGCATTAGTTTAAGTCATGTATGCATACTAAACATTATCTAGTCTCATATGGAGTGAGTTTAAGATTTTAACTTCCTTCATGATTAAATAACAGCCTAACTATCTTACATCTACATAATATTAGACTAAATGATTTTAATGTGTAGGAAGTATTAGCTGGCGGCCACTCCAGGTGGTTGTAACTCAAGAAGATTTGGGATGTGTTCAGCCCCTCTTGTGGAGGTAAACTATTATATCTCATTTTCTCTGAGTAGAATTAGGTCAAGCTCTTAGCTTGTTCTAGAGTACTCTAGATTTAGGCTCTGAGGTAGCTTGTTTCTAATTTTCTATGAGTATAAATCCTCACTTCTTAGACATTCCCACAACTTTGTATTGTTGGAACATAAGTCCTAGCATTCTAATTAAAATTCTGCTTAAATAAAAATAAATTCTCCTCTTCAAAAATATAAAGCTTCATCATAGAGTAGATTGGAGTATTCACTAGGTTTCCTAGTATCTTGGATACTCCCCACTTATCCTCCTATAGGAATTCATAAATAAGTCTTCCCATTTTATTTTTTAAAATAATCAATCCTTTGATAATTTGCCTTGAAATCTTTAGAGACATTTATTGACTACTTTAATCAAGAGTATTCTTAAAAAATTCTCATTTCTTAGGATGTAATTATGGAAGCTTGCTTCAAAACTAAAACCCAACATAAAATAAATTCTACTTTACTTATCCATGTAAAGTAGGGAAAGATCTCTAGTATATGTGAAATCTACCCAGAGTCCTTAATAGGTTATTAAGTCTATTGTAGGGTGATGTTTTTATCTTTCGAGATAGTACATCATACTTTAATGGAATACCTGATCACTTTAATAAGTACCCCCTAAGATCTGCATGGTGTCCCTATGACTCTAAATTAAAACACCACAATAACATATAGTGTCGTAGTTTCTAATAGCAAATATCAATGCTAAGCACTTCTTTTCAATAGAAGAATATTTTATTTCAGCTCCTATTAGATGTCCACTTATATAGTATAGGGAATTTTCCTTTCCTTCTTCATTATTTTGTGCTAGCATAGCTCCTAATGACTTCTTCTAAGGCTGCAACACATAGTATCAATTGCTTTCCCATTATTAGTGCTGCTAGAATAAGGGGATGTAACAAATATTATTTTATGCTATCAAATGCTTCTTCAAAAGCATCATCCCATATAAAAGGTGCATCTTTTTTCATTAGTCAGGTGAAAGGTTGGCATCTCGCTAATAGATTAGAAATGAACCTTCTGATGTAAGCTAATTTACCTTGTAATAAGTGTAACTAATTTAAGGTCTTATGTGCTGGCATTTCTATTATTACTTTAATTTTAGTGGGATAAATTTTAATCTCTCTATGGTGCATAATAAAGCCTATGAATTTTTCATAAGTCAAGCCAAAAGCATATTTCAAAGGATTCATTTTTAAGTTGACACTTTGAATCTTTTTTAATACAACTATGAGATCACTTATCTGTTCACTTCGTTTTTTGCTAACTATATTATCAACATAACATTCCACATACTTTTGTATGAGGTCATTGAAGATACGAGTCATTTCCCTTTTCTATGTGGTGTTGGCATTCTTTATGCCAAATGGCATCACTTTGTAGTAATATATGTTGGTTGGTGTGCGGAAGGACATATGCTTTCATCTTCTAAAGCCATTTTAATTTGGCTATAGCCTGATGAACCATCTAAGAAGGTGAACATATCATAGTTTGATGTCTTATCAACCATGAGTTCTACATTGGGTAATGGAAGTCATCTTTTCGGATTGTTTAAATAAAAAAAAAATTTGACCATGGCACTTTAACTATTAACGATTGATTTAGTTGATAAATCAATGACCTTCTTACACATAATAGCGGTGAGAAGTGAGCATGAGCGAAGTTTAAAGCAAGAAAAATTGCCTTTTCCCATGAATGCTAAGCGCTGGGAATGAGGGATTATTATGAGGCTCCGCTAGTGGAAAGAACTTTATAAAAAAAGGGGGGGCCCCCCTTCTTCTTCTCCTTTTTTCTCTCCAGTTCTACTCACTTTCTCTAGTTTTTTTGGTTGATTCTTGCATCTGGGAATCTGTATTTGTTGTAAGATTGACTTTCAACCTTATGAAAGCCATCTCTTATCCACTCTAGATAAAAAATTCACTGTAATGATGCTTCTTGAATTCTTTTCTCTGGTCATTTTTTCATCGGCACTAATTTTCATCAACGAACCTCTGTCATTGCACTTCGTTCCAGCATGAGAAGAAGAGAAACCTCTCTCTATTGATCTTGCATTCGAAATAAGGGAGAATGACATTGAAATACAATAATCTAGCATTGCTAAAATGTCAATCTACCAAATTTTTCATGAAAATCGCTAAATTCCTCAAGAATTTCTCTCCAAAATGTGCATTCCTGATTCACAGCACCATAGTGCCAAATCACAGCACCACATTCTTGGGAAACATAGCCTTGTTGCTCTACATGTTGGTGCAACAGAGCTAATTCTTTTGGTCTCTAGCACTTAATTCAACGTTGTAGAGTCATTCCTTAAGCACCGAAGCACCACGCCTTAGAACTTATTCTACCATCGAACTTAGTTTTAGCATGTAACAAAACCCTCCCTTCGTTAACTTTAGATCTGAAATAAGAGAGAACAGTGCCCCGCACTAAACATGTAAAATAAATATAGCATTGATAAGGCATTACGGTGGAAAAATTTCCAATTATAGGCATTAAATGAACAATGCCTTGGTACTGTATCATGAGTGTTATGACACTATTTTTTTGTTCGGCCATATAAAATCCATCACACCTCGACAGATATCAGGGTGTTGTAACATTTTAATACTCTTTGGGATATTTTAAAAAAATATACACTTGAGTTTTTCCTATAACAACATCGTGGCACTGAGAAATGAGCGATGAAGCGTCTCCAGCTCGAGTAGAGGAATGAAGTCGGAATGATCATTTTAATAAACAAGATACTAATCGTAATCTACATTCGGTAGACCATGTTTACCTTACTTTTGGTGTGAGGACTCATCCTTCATATCCTTGATTTAAAGATCTTCTAAACACTAGAATATCTTTAGTCATAGGATACTTCTAGTGATTAACTGAACACTAAATCCAAGCCTAGAGGCTTAGGAAGGTGTACCATAGGTTTAGGCTATACGTTAGGACCAAAGGAACCTACATATCCTATGGCCTAACCCATGACCCATGCCTATCCACTCATAAAAATCCAACCTCAAACCAATACAATCAAACTCCAATTGAATCCTATTTCATATCCAAGGTCCCAGTCAAAATGATCTGAACCCAAACCCATCTTAATCCCATGATCCAATCCTATGGACTCAACCCAAAACTCCTTCAATCAAACTAAACCTGATTGATTTTCACAAAACCACTCCAACTATTCAAATCATCATTTCAAACTCTTTCAAAATCTACAATCAACCCAATCCAGCCAAACCAATTCAACCAACTTAATTTTGCCTATTTGATCGAAAATGTCCAAATGAGCCAAAATTTAATTAAACCTAAATCAATTATGATCAAAGCCATTAATTAATCCTAAATCAATTATCAAACTCAAGTCAACCTAATTAAACTTAATCCAACCCAAATTGGCCCAATTAGTTCACTTGACCCAAAGTGACCTAAAGGACTCATTTGATCCAAACTCCAATTCAACTCCATTTGGATTGAACCAACATATTCAAAACCTCTCATAATGATTGCTGATCACCCTTGATTGATCAATTGCAATCGATTGGGTCAAGCCAAGCTAATTTAATCACTTGACCCAAGTTGACCCAATTAGCTTACATTAACCAAATTGAACCAAACTTCTATCCAAACTCAATTAATTAAAACCATTGATTTCTACCAACCTTAAATTAATCCACTTGTGACCAATTCAAACCTCAATTGGCCTTTGACCCAATTTGACCTAAAAGGCCAAATTGGACCAAATCATCCTACACTAAATTGATTACAACCAATGACTCAAATCCATCACAAGTTGATTATTGAACATGATCAAAGGACCCTTTGTTGAACCCAATTTGACCAAGTTAACCGAGTTGACCCATTTAGCTCAAATTGACCTAAAGGGTTAAATTGGTCTAAACCATTCATAAATCCTAATTAATTGAAATCAACACTTACAAACATCTTCAAATCATCAATTGAATCTAAACCAACACCTAACCTAAGCCAATTTGGTCAATTTGACCAAATTTGTCAACTTAGCCCATTTGACCCATATGAACTCATATGAGCTAAATTCAAATCCACTCCAAATCTCTAACCAATTGAATCTAAACATCCCAAATCATCATTTGAACATGATCTAACCCTTGGTTTCACCCAATTTGACCCTTAGCTTTAATTGAACCCAATTTATACATGGGTCAAATTGATCCAAACTCATTCAAACTGCTCAATGAAACTTGGCATGACCCATCCTTGGGTCACCATGGGTCAATCCAAAATAAACCCAACCCATTTAAAACCCAAATTATGCTAAGACCCATTGAGAAAATCCCTCCAAATGGGATAAAATTCCTATTTGGGTGGTCAAACCTCCTCTTTTGTCCTTAAATACCCAAGCTTGAATTAGACCTCATTAAGATAAAGTTGGGTTAGCCATGTCAAAAAGGAGGTGAGCTAACACAAACCTCTCATTGGCTCACTTCAAATAATCCACCTCCTATGCACCCTCCATTAGGAGCTCCATGCACTAATGTCCACGGCCACTTGCTAACATCTGTCAAATGTAGAGACCATCCCCAACTATCTGATTTGAGAGGGATGAAAGTATATTTCTCCCCATCAACACTTGGTCTTTTATGAAAGAAATTATGATTTTGTGTGTTTCACACCGTAGGATTCTTTAGATCTTCCCCTTGAAGCTTTTGAGTTCTCTCAAATCATGTGCTAATAGTGGAGGAGGATGGAAGGTGTCCGTCTTCCATCACATGGGGGACGAAGGATCATCCACTGATCATTCCACGTGATTGGAATGGACAACCGAGATTAATCTGATTACATTTATTCGATTTAATCCTTAGGAATTATAGGATTAATCCCCACCACCTAAATTGAGATCGAATGATGGGGACAAAATTACATTTGCCGCCGCTGACTCAACATGTTGCGTCAGACTTTTTAAGTGGTCAATCCCATGGTACCACGCAAAAAGCCTCACCACGTTAGCTCCCACATAGTGTCGATGGGATTAGGAATTAAAATGTGTTTTAATTGCCCTGAACTTCAAATTTTGATTACTAATTGTAGAAAATCAAAAAAATACAAGTAAATCCATTTTAGAAAGGGCAAACAGAGGATATTTTAATAAAAATGATTTTCCTATGGTTTGAATAGAGAACAAAGCTTAATTAGAGTTTGAATTTTTCCTTAATTAGCTTAATTAAGCCCTAATCACTTGGGAAATTAATCCCAAACTTAAAATATTGATTTAATGGGATGACTTTAGGGTCCCATAATTTTCTTGAGATTTATTGGCTATGTAATTAGGAGAATTTAAAATTCAAACCTTAATTACCTCATTAAGTGATTTAATGGTTATTTAAAACTCTAAATAGTGAAATTGATTCATTAAACTTCATTAATCATTGATTGACAGTGAGATGATGAGGGAGAGTGATTAGGACCTCTTTCCTAATTACTTTCCCAAACTCATTTCATTAAAGAGAATTAATTAATGCTTTAAGGAATTAATTAAGTAATTATTAATAAAAATGAGGCTTTAGATCTCCTCCTCCCACCACCATTCAGCCCCAAAAGCTCTCCAAAGAAAAAAGGAACCCATCTTCCACCTCTCTAAGCCATTCTTGAGCTCAAAAACACAAATAGTTATTTTTCCAATGAGGTGATGATAAACATCAAAGAAGATGATATTCCAAAGGGAGGCGAAGGTTAAAAATTATTTTGAAGCTTCCTCACATACTTAGGAGTTCGTTCGGATCTTCACTGCTGCCAAAAATCATCCCTAGCGAGATAAATTTTGCCAAACTTTAGCCGGTCTTAGGATTTCTCGCATTTTGTGTTACTTTTCTTGTGATTTTAGGAATATCTCCTAAAAAAATCCCACATTTTTTACTTTAAATCATTCTAATTAGAAAATAAAATTCTTTTTGGTGCGAATCAATGTGAAAAGGAGTCTATTTGGATAAGTTTTTAGTTAGAAAATCCTATTTTTCCCTTTAAAAACCTATTTTTACTGTTCACCATCCGGCAGGCTACAACCGTCGTTCGATCCCACAGTTCACAGGATCGCATGACTCGATCATCGTGATCATGAGATCCGCCGGATCTCCGAGCGTCTAGACCATCATGCGGTTTTGCGTCGACGGCTAAAATCTGGCGATTGTGCGATCAGCCTCTAGATGATCGATGGACCATCCGACCTATGATCGACGGTCAGAGTGAACCCGCGTCTCTCGTTGATGGTCTTTCCCACGATAGGCGGCGTCGATTCGCAATTTTTAATTTAAAAAATTAATTTAAATCACCTGAAACTTTAAAACATCATATAAAATAAAATACTTAACCAAAAAATACAAACAATGGCTCGTTGGATTTGTAATTCCTAGAGGAATCCAAAAAATATAAAATCCCCAAATTTGACCTAGTATTTTGAGCTTAATTTTAGTTTTGGTGAAAATATAATTTTATTAATTAAACAAAAAAAAATATGTCATATTAAGTTGAAATATTTAAGGATTGAAATTAAAGTTAAAACACATCTACCATAAAAATTTCAAGTAAAAATGACTTTTGGATTGGGAGAAATTAAATTTTGAAATTCATATTGTCCATTTTAATAAAATAAATCAAATAAAAATTCAGAAATTTACAAAATCTTCAAAATGGCTTAAATCACTTCAATTGACATCTAGGACTCTTAACAAAAATAATGTGATTTTTTGAATCCTAATGAACCCCAAACAAACCCTTAAGATTAAAGTTTAATTAATTAAGGAGTTAATTAAAACATAATCTAAAAATAACTTAAATATCTAATCAAAATCAGAAATAAAATAGCACTTAAGCAATCATTAATCAAACCTCAAATCAAAAAATATCATCCTTAGAGGAAATTAAATTAAATGTGATTAAACCTATTTAGGTTAATAAAACTTAATTAAATGATTAAATCTTAAATCAAACTTAAAATTAAACAAATCTAGGAAACTTTAACATGAGTCAAACCAGTATAACTAAACCTACACTAAGCATGGAATCTTAATCATATGAAACTCCTTAATGAGTATAAATAAACTGAAACTAATTAATCATTAAATAAACTAAAAAAATCAAATTGATTAATAAACCAATTCAACATAATCATTTAATATTAATCGAACTAAACCAAATAACGTTAAAGTAAACTTAATAAACATATGATTAAATCATATCCATTTGGAATAAGATAATTAATTAACCATTAAATATTTCAACCTAATAACTACACCAAACATGTTAATGAAATCAAACAAACATAATAAATGAATCAAATCAAATAAAACTCTAATCATAAATAATCAAACTTAATTGAAATGAAATAAACAATTAATTCATTTAATAACAATGATGGTAATAACAATAATCCATTAATTAAATCAAACTTAAGGAAAACACTTAACTAAATCAAATCACTCACATGTGAGAAATTAAGTCATTAATCTCTAATTAAACAAATTCTTAATTAATCAAATGATTTAAAATTTTAATTACCCATATTCAAACTTAATTAATCAAACATCTAATTGATGCAAACTTAATGAATTGATCCATCATCTTAACTAATCAAATTAATTTAAATAAGTTACATTAAAGCTAACTCTAAAATTAAGCTTAAATCAAACCCCTAATTAAATTTTAATTAATCACACCAGTAAGCTAATTAAGTTAATAAAATTAATCATATTAAACCTAAGCTTAATCAAACATAATCAAAATGCAATTAAATATTAATCAAAACCTAAAGTAAACATAAATTATTAAGTCATTAATTACATCATTAAGAATTAAATAAATCTTTATTTAATTTAATAATTAACTTAAACACACTCCTTAATTAAAATAATCACCCTTAAGATAATCCAATTGAATAAACACATAATTAATGCAAACTTAATAAATTAATCCATCATCTTAATAAACCAAATTAACTTTATAAATTAGGTTGAAATTAATTCAAATCAAACACTTAATTAATCTACTAACTAATTTGATCACACATCTTAAGTAAACTAATTAAGTTAATCAAATTAGTCATATTAAACTTAAACTTAATCAAACATAAATGCAAGTAAATACTAATCAAAACTTAAATTAAACCTAAATTATTAAGTCATTAATTACATCATTAACCTAAACAAATATGAAATCAAATTAAAAATTAAATAAATCTTTATAATTTAACATAAATACACTTCTTAATTAAACTAATCACATAATCTGTTGAACTAAGCAAACCCATTAATAAAGCTAATCAAATCAAATTAAATCAAATTAAATTAAATTAAGAAAGACTGTCATCAATTTAATATGTAAACAAATCAAATCTCATTCTACCTACTTAAATAAGATAAACTAGTTAACTATCCAATATTTGAAATCAAAATACAAACCAAACTTTAATAGACAAAATCAAACTCTTAAAATCAAAATAAAATCTCAATTAATCAATAATCACTACATACCTCAAATCAAATAAAGCATAAAATTAAGTCACATAACCATAATCAAAGAAAAATTAAATATTAATTTAAGAGGATATTGAATTATCAAGATTTAATTAAACCAAACATCTAATTTAAAATTAATCAATCAAAAATACATGAATGTAAACAAACTTAAACTTCATTAGAAATTATCAAGATGCAATTAAACTAAAACATCAAAATCAAAATCAATCAATCAAATACTTAAACAAACTCAAATTCTAAATTCTAAATCAAATCAAATCAAATGAATTACACAAATTTAAATGGGCTAATTAAGATACTTAAGGACCTTAGTTAGATTCTTTAGGTGTTAGGGTGTAAAATAGGGTGAGTTCTATCTACAAATGGAATTCATTCTACTATTTATTCTTGAAAACATAAACCTCATTTTAACCAAATAAAAGTGAAATAAAAAATGAAAAATAAAGAATTAAATCATTTAAATTAAAATCACCCAAAAGTAAAATTTAAACAAAATTCAAACTCCAAATTGAAACTTAAAGAAGCCAGTAAGTCTCTTGCCACAAGCCTTAAGCACATATATTAGAATACTAAGTCACCACTTCTAGTGCTAAGTTAGGGGATTGTATGTATGATATGTTTTATTTTGTGATGTAATATTTTAGGCGAATGTTAGGGTGTATGTTTAGAGGATGTTAGGCGTTATTAGCTAATCATATTTTAGGGGTTATGCTTAAGGGTAATAAAATATAAATGTGTTTCTTGCAGTTGCTTAGTAAGCATAACTCATGTTAGGATAGGTGGGCTTGGTTACCCATGTGTGGGGTGCTAAGTTCAAATTATTCATATAACTATTTAGGTTGTATGGTGTGTTTAGCTAACATTTATTTTGCAGGTGCAGCTAGATTTACTTTTCTTATTTTTGATGTAATTTTACATTAGGAATTAGGATTAGTGTTATGGGGGATTAGGATGAGTAGTGGCCAAAAGGCTTAGTCCCTAGGGTGCCCTGTGATGCCTTTGGAGCAAATCAAATCAAAAGAAAGAGAAGGAAGAAATGAAGAAGACCCCCATAGTATGTATTGTTTTTTTTTTTTTTTGTAATTCGGGTTGTATAAGGGTAGAGGTCGGCTACCCATATTTTTTTTTTCTTTTTTCGGGGTGTGCGGTGGAACCCGATTGCATTGGTCTTTTATTCTTTTATGGTAGTCTATAAAATTGTTTGATGGTGTGTTTAGATTGCACATTAGAACAACATGCTTTTCATAATTTCTTTATGATTGATGCTTGAATATGTGGCCTGGATATAGTAGGCTCTTAGGATGAAATTAATTTTTCTATCCTAATTAACAACTCATAGCTAAAATTTTAAAACAACTCATAACCTCACATAAAAGCCTAAGAATTGAATTAAGATAATAAAAATTTTAGCAACCTGTTAGCTAAATGAATGAATGTATAATATCATGAATGTCATATTATTCTACTCTTATTAAGAGGGGGCTTCCATCGTTTCCAGAGAATGAAGGCTTAACATGTGAGAACCTTTGATGAAAGAATGCCCATTTCTCTCTTGATATGGCCCATAATCAAGTTCTCATGCATTTAGGCATACAAAATCCCATGGCCTATGTCAAAACAAAGAGTTCAAAATAATAAAATATTTTTTGATAAAATTTGTATTAGATTAAGTCATGATTTCATATCACTCATACTCTAGTCTCTTAGGGAGTGAGTTTAAGGACTTAGTCTCCTTTATAAATAAATAACAGCCTAGCCATCTTGCAAAGTATAAGACTTGCCTACATGGATTTAAAGTGTGGAGGAGGAGTTAGCTGCACTAAGGAAGTAATAAATGGGTGATTTATTCTCTCTAGCGGAGGTAAACCATATACCCATTTTCACCTTAGATTTAGGTGGTACTTCAGCCCTCGTCAAAGCTCCCTAGATTTAAGATTTGAGATTGTTGTTTTCCTTTATGGGCTACAAGAATAAATCTTCACCTCTTAGGCATTTTCACAATCATATATTGTGGAATTATAAGCCCTAGCAATCTAATAAAATGTCAACTCAAATAATTAACTCTCTTTAATTTTAAAAATATAAAGCCCAATTATATGATAGATTGGAAAGCTCACTAGGCTTCCTAATATCATGAGAATTTCTTACTTTCTCCCTTTTGA
This sequence comes from Cymbidium sinense, assembly GCA_021442155.1. NCBI lineage: Eukaryota > Viridiplantae > Streptophyta > Magnoliopsida > Asparagales > Orchidaceae > Cymbidium > Cymbidium sinense. Next base: position 109,703,839 of record CM038216.1, read on the forward strand.
TTCTAAAAATAAGTCTTCTCCTTGATCTATCTCATTTGATTTTATAAAATAATCAATCCTTTGATAGTCTTAACCTTGAAATCTTTAGAGATCCTAATTGTCTACTTTAATCGAGAGTATTCTTAAGGAATTTCCATTCCGTAGGATGTAATTAACTATGGGGGCTTGCCTTAATAGAGAATTTAATGAACCCAGCTTAAAATAAACCCTACTTTACTTTTCCATGTAAAGTAGGGGAAAGATCTTTGGTACACTCGAATATCCATCATGCCTTAGGAGTCCTTATTAGGTGGTTAGGTCTATTATAGGGTGGTGATTTCTATCTTTCAAAATAATACATCATTTATTAATGACGTACCCGATCACTTCAATAAGTACCTCTAAGATCTGCGTGGTGTCCCACATCTCAAAAATAAATACCACACTTGTGTAATAAGAAATAATTATTTATTTGTATAATAAATTATTCACATTAATCATTATAAATGTCATTCTTAATTTAGATTTATATTGATGATAAATATATATTTTTAATGCTACTAATCAAGTTAAATTCAACTATGCAGAAAAAATTCTTCAGCTCTTGGTTATTTAGTTATATCATAATGCTAAAACTATGGGATGGACTAAGTGGGAATTTTTCTAGGAATTAATATATTAAGGCAAATTAAATCTCACTAAATTAAAATAAGTGATTCATTCATTTTTTATATTCATCATTCTAAAATTATTTATATTTTTCTATATCTTAATATTATAATTATTCATTAAGTTATCCATTTTGGATAGTATGAACTAAATGCATGATATAGGTTCCATTAAATGTGTGTTCAAGCAAGATAATTTATGTTTAAACTTTATTAAATCATTTCTATGTCATTAATAATTTTTAGTTCAAGAAAATTGAATTATCCCAAAATTATTTTTTGTCCTCATATTCTCTCTCATATTATTCTTTCTTCTCTCTTATTATTATTTTCATCTTTGCATTGTTTGGGCTGAATTTTTTAATGAATTTTGTGTAATAAATTGTTTGAAATTTCTTCAAAATATTTTCATATTATTTTCTCTTATTTTCATATTGTAAAATTCATTTATTTGAATTTTAATTTGAATTCTTTTGAATTCAAATTGAATATTCTTTGGTTACATATGCAAATTTGAACTCTCCTCTTTATGAAATATTATGTGGCTGATCATATGCTAATCTAGTTGATTTAATTTAAATTAATTTGAATTTATTTGAGTTAATTTAAATTCAATTAAAATAAGCCATGAAATTATCTTTTTTTCTTTTATATAAATTCTATTTTTGGAAACCTCCTTTGGCCAACTATATCTTTATTCAAATTAAAATTAATCTCTTAATAAAAATTGATTTAAAATTTTCTAAGATCTGATCTATAATCATTTAATTTAAATTAAGTACATTAAAATAAATCTAATTTATTTTATGAAAGTAGCTTGGCAAAATTTTTTAATATTCCTTAGATTTTATTAAATAAAGCTTGTATATTATCTCTTTCCATCATTCATTCAATCAAGATGAATTGATTGAATATTCCATGATATTGCATTAAATACTAATTGAATCCCATCATGGCAACTTCATTTTTGGCCGACCATATATCATGCTTAATTTAAATTAATCAAAATTTGAATTATCCCCTTTTTACTTGGATAATTAATTATGTCATGACTTGTTTGGTAATAATTCAAATTCTTCTCTCCTCTCTCTCTCTCTCTCTCTCTCTCTCTCTCTCTCTCTCTCTCTCTCTCTCTCTCTCTCTCTCTCTTGGACACATAAGCTAACTTCTTAGTTACATTAAAAATCATGTCATATGATGAATTGATTCAATTTAAATCTCTTTCCAAAATAATTTTCCTTGCATATCCCCTTTTTTGTCGATTTTCTTCATCATGGTAAATTAATTTAATTTAATTGACTTAAATTGAATCACTTACTAATTAAACTTTGCCTCTTCCTTTCCTTGAATGAAATACCTCTAATAAAATTTGAATTTCAAATTGATTTTTAATTAAAGCAACCTTTCATATTAAATTCCCTCATATTTATCTTTGGCCGATTTTTTATCTCATCCCATTTATTTTTATTTTGATTGGTTTATGTTTAAATTAATTCCAAATGAGTTTCCCTCCTATTTTTCCTTCTCTTAGCCGAACCTCATGACTCCTTTTCTTATAAATAATGTTCCTTAGACTAAGTTAACTTTTCTTGGAAAAATCTCTCTTAAAAAAACTCTCTCTCTTGGCTGAATTTTTTGCAAAACTTTTAGAGATCTCTTCTTAGTGAATCAAGTGTTAATTTCTTCATCAATTTTCTATCCTCCAACCTACTAGTGATTGGCTTGAGGATTGCACAAAAGAACTTGGAGGATTGGTGGATTTCCTTGTGGCTAAAAGCTTAACAAGGTGTTTTCATTCTAGTTTGTGATTTTATATGCTAAGTGACTTTATTCTCCTTCTTGGCTTGAGTTTCTTATAAATTTGGTCAATTTTTTTTTGTTTAACTTATCTATTTCTATACTTTCTCAAGTTGGTTGAAAGGTTGATAAATTAAAGTGTATTATTGCAAGTTGTTTTCTCTTCATTATTCCTACATGTTCTAAAGAGTTCATATAAAATACTTGTGAGTAACAAGTTCTATTACTTGTATATCATCTCATCTTTTGTATAAATAATAATTTCTTTAAAAAGAGATTTCATTTCAGTTTTTGTGATTTAAGATTTTATTTTCATTTGATATTTTGGAAATCTTTAAGTCTCTTTCTAACAAGCGATTGATTCAAGTTTCAAATCATTATTGTGTTATATTTCAAATCATAAATTAAATCACCTTGATTTCAAGTTATCATATTCACATCAAATATTTTAAAGATTCATTTACCCATGAAGGAGAGTACAAGAGATTTGTTGTGACCTCATTTTGATTTAGTGAATTCCTAGCTTGGGTTACTAGGCGTTGACGTAGACCAGTTTTTGGGATTTAGCCGAACCACGTAAAAATCTTTATATTATCTTTCATTATTTTTCTGCACTTTACTTTTCTATATTATTGTTGATTGTTGTTTTAATTATCTAAAGCTTTATCATTAAAGATTTAAATTTTATACAAAAGTTTAAAATTAAGTTTTCTGAAATTATTTTTTAAAAATCCAATCCCCCCTTCGGTGCCATAGCCTCTTAATAATTTAATTTAATCTCTTGCATAAATTATTTTGTGTGTGTTGATTACTTGTCTTCAATTGGTTTATATATAGGTTAAATGATAGCTGTCTTGTGGTATTATTCAAATCTTTATTCAAATGATTATTTAGTTATTCCAATTGCAAATACACTTATCATTTGAATAAAAGTTAGCTAGTGTGAAAACAAATCAAAGTAAAGTTTTGTGATTGTATTTTAGTTTGCATTTCAAGTCATACAAGAAAATCATTTCAAATTTTTTAAAGATCATTCAAGTAACATTAAGTTACTTACTTGCATTAAATACTTGATTGAAGATCTTACTTCAATTTCAACTTAAAAGTTAAGTGAGCTCTCTTTTTCATTAATATTCAATTGCCTTAATATTAGTATAGATTGGGTTGTGAGTGCAAAAATATTTTTAAATTGAGAGTTAAATTTGCATCTTTCTTTTACCTTTGTCTTGATTTCTTATTGGGTTATGCTTGCCCGTTAAGAAAAGTACATGTTGGGTTGGACTTACCCATGAAAGAGAGTGCGGGAGATTTGTTATAATCTTAACTTTGTTTTAGTGAATTCTAGCCAGTGGTATAGATTTTGAGATTTGTGAACAATATAAAATCGTGTTCTCTTTCTTTTTCCTTTGTCTTGATTTCTTGTTGGGTTATGCTTGCCCGTTAAGAAAAGTACATGTTGGGTTGGACTTACCCATGAAAGAGAGTGCGGGAGATTTGTTATAATCTTAACTTTATTTTAGTGAATTCCTAGCCTGAGTGGCTAGGCCAATTTTTGGGATTTGACCGAACAATATAAAAATCTCTGTGTTCTCTTTCTTTTTCCTTTGTCTTGATTTCTTGTTGGGTTATGCTTGCCCGTTAAGAAAAGTACATGTTGGGTTGGACTTACACATGAAGAGAGTGCGGGAGATTTGTTATAATCTCTTTGTTTTAATTGAATTTCTGAGTTAGGCTTTTGAGAGCGTAAAATCTGTGTTCTTTCTTTTACTTTTCTACTACTATTATTCTATTGTTTCATTTCACTAAAGAATTATTATTAAATATTTAAGTAAATTAGTTTATATTGTTCTCTAAATTAAAACTGTCATTTATTTTTTTTCTTTATTAGATTAATTAAAAAAAAAGAATTGTTCATATGATACAATGTACATCATACCATACAATTGGATTTCTAATTTACTGTACTTATGCATAAGGAATTAAAGGATGAATTGATATGCATCAAACTTAACTGATTGTACTATATAATGTCAATTATACTATGTAATCAACCAGAATAAAATTTACATTATAGGAATTAGTTTATATTGAATTTACTATGCCATGTGTGAATGATATTATACGATCAACTTCATCTTTTTCCTTGTCTTTTTTTAGAAAGAGTGGTTAGTGAAATTGAATTCTAAGTAAATTTGTTTGGGCCAATTTTTTCAATTTTTATTTAATTTCACCGTTATTTTTTGTTTACTTGCTTATTTCACTTTACTTTTATTTAGTAGATGTACCCATATATGTTGACTGTATGATTTGCATATATCCTTAGATTAGAGAATACATTGATACAGAAATACATCATAATTTAAATTGTGTTCGGGTGGTGACAAGAAACATTTTACCCATATATGTTGACGGTATGATTTGCATATATCCTTAGATTAGAGAATACATTGATACAGAAATACATCATAATTTAAATTGTGTTCGGGTGGTGACAAGGAACATTTTTCAATATTTAAAGCTATTTAAAAGTTTTGTTAAGATAAAAATAACATATATTGTTGTTTTTTATTTCCAATTAAATGCATTTTTTAAGTATTTATTCATATTTTTAGCTATTTATTTTATTATTCTGGCATTAAAATTTTATTCAATTTTTTTTCTTCATTTTCTTTTATTCCGAAGCGTAGAAAAACAAAAGAGTAAAACCAAAACGAATAATTGGAAAGGAATTTATGCTTTAGGATCCGAACACCGAATTGAAAAGAATACGAATCCTTATCCACAAGTAAATAATGATCGCGGTTCAGTTAACCGCATTAAAAGCTCCCTGATCGAACGATACTAGTCTTTCCAAGTATTTATTTCATCCATATATTTTTTTTAAAGAATACACTCTTAGAGTAACATTATATGAAAAAATAATTCATGCTCTAATAATAATAATAAATAAATAAATAAATAAATAAATTTTAAGTAAGGCATCTTAATCTAATTGAGAGCTTATTATCATGCCCTAAATATGGGACATGAGGTTTAGCTAAATCTCTTGGGTGTTTAGTAGAAGTGAAAGAGTTCTCTTGTTCCAAACTTGAGTCACGACGTTGGAAGGTTCTAAAAAAACACAAGTCTAACTATCTAGAAGATTCTAGAAGTTCTAAAGACTTTGGATATTTTGAGAATATTCTAGAAGTTTAATTTTCTAATCTTTTGAATATTTCAAAAATAAGCTAGAATATTTTATAATATTTTAAAACATTCTGAAATAATATAGATGTTTGTGGAATAATCTAGGAGACTCTACAACTCTCTAGAATATTATAAATTGTAATAGATATATAAGGAATAGTGTGGATTGATCTAGATGATTCCACACATATGTAATGTATAGAGTTTTCTTTGGCATGAGAGGAGGGCTATAAATAGGAAGGAGACACCAAAGACAAGGAAGGTTATCTTGAAAGAGGCTTGCGAAAACATCGTGGGGGCAATGGACAAATGGAGTAAGCCACCCTTAGCAAGGACTTAGAAAGAACTCGTACCATCTGCTTGGGTTATGGGGGACCTCATTAGGCAAGATATTGTTCATAGATTTTCTTAATACTCATAAGTTATAAATGGGTGATGAAGAACAAGAATGGAAATCAAGTCTCACAAATAGGGTCTACACAAGAGCTACTAGGACAAGAGGGAGGCAACTCCAAGGGAGAGGACTTGCAAGTCAAAGATGACATCCCAAGGGATGGAGATAGCCACATGACTCATGACGGTGAGTTAAAGGCTGATGTTGGGGACTCACTAAGAGGGATGACAAAAGTCCTTAAGAAACTCATGAATGTCTTGCCAGTAAAGTGGCTTGAGGAGGTGCCAAGCCAAAGGGAAATCTTAAGTCCTTTGCTGTGCATAATGTGGAAGTTAGGCTAGGAGGAGACACCAAAGACAAGGAAGGATATCTTGAAGGGTAAGAGGAGCCTCTTGGCATCGCTTAAAGGGGCTAAGGAGCTAAGTCCCAAGGAGGATAAGCTGCAAGGGCAAGCGAGGGTTCTCAAGGGGTTCAAGAGAGTCACATCCAAAGAGCGGTTTGCAGGGCTACCACCACAGATGAAAGACATAGTAGTGAACATGCCAAGGAGAGGGTAACCTAATTTAAGAATAATGAGGAGAGAGGACGACCAGGGAGAACACCCAACACCGCTACAAGGGATTTCATGATGGGGGCATCACGGGTATAGGTGGAGGAGGATATCACACCCTAAACATGAGAAAAAAAATTTGACAAAATCTCTTGAGCGTAACACAACCAACAGAGGCGAAAGAGTCCCCGAGGATCATTCTAAATTGGAGTCACACGACCCTAGAAGGTTCTAGAAGACTCTACGCAAGTCTAGAACTATCTAGAAAATTCTAAAAGATTTTGGATGTTTTGAGAATATTCTAGAAGTCTCTAAAATTTTTTAGAACCTTATAAATATTTCAAAAATAATCAAAAATATTTTAGATTATTTTAGAATAGTGTAGATATTTGGGTGTAATCTTAGAGACTCTAGAATATCATAGATTATAATAGATGTAAAGGGAATAATGTGAAGTATTCTATAAGATTCTGCACATATGTAATATATAGTGCTTTCTATATTATTTTTAGACATAAGAGGAAGGCTACAAATAGGATCTTTACCACTCTCATTTGTAACCATTCTTGAACCAAGTAATGATCTAAGAAGAGTGGGTCTAAATATGAGTGTGTAGGTTCAAATAAGTTTTTCTTTGTGCTAGTGAAGTTTTCCTACTTATCTCTCTCTCACTTTGCATTTTAGCCTAGTGTTGTGTGAGTGCAAGACTGATTAAGTGTATTATATATTGAAATAAATAAATTAAATAAATATATATTTGAAAATATTATAAAATAAATTTAGAAAATAGAAAAAATTGATATATATATATATATATATATATATATATATATTAATTTTATTGCACTTAATAAAGCTAGATCAAGTACCCCATCTATTTTTATAATTTTTAATTATTATATTTTGATAAATTTCATTTATGGACATTCGGAAATTAAAATTAAAATGCTTTGCAAAGTTACAATATGTGGGCTGATTTTAATCATTTTAAATAAAATGCACACTTTTAAATAATTAGTCGACGTCCATCAGTTGGCCTCTTTCCCGAATAAAAGAATCATTCAATAAGTGGTTAAGAGGTTCTATTGTCAGTCTGTACTTAAATGCAAAAACTTATTGTTCTAATAAAATATAATTCTTCATAATTTCTAAAAAAACTGCGAGGAATTTTTAAATTATGCAGATAACCACCAGAACTTTATTGAATTTAAAAACTTCTCAGGATTATAAATATAATTAAATAAATTTTTTTTTTTTCATCTAATCAAATTTTTCACCGTCAACAACGCGCTGGCACGCTAGGCGCTAGCTATGAAAACAGAAGAGTGGTATTTATAGTGAGGAGAACCGCTCGAAACCCTCAGAACCCCTTGCTTTCTCTCTTTTTCTGGTGATTTTCGCGTGTAGTGATCGGCCGGCAGAGTTGTGGCCGTCGATAGTGGAGAAGCGAGATCTGAGAATGGGAGGGGCTATTGTCTCTGATCTCCTCACGGAGTTCTTGATCCCGGTGGCAGCAGTAATCGGGATCGCCTTTGCCCTCTTTCAGTGGTTGCTTGTCTCGAAGGTTCAGCTCACACCGGAGGGGCAAACGGCGGCTTCGGCGAACAATAAGAACGGGATCGACGACTACCTTATCGAGGAGGAGGAGGAGGGCTCTAACGAGCATAACGTTTTTGTCAAGTGCGCCGAAATCCAGAAAGCCATCTCCGAAGGTTGTAGATTTGTTATACAGATCGATATTTTACAAGAATTTTGAGTTCTGATTCGTTTGTTGCTTTCTTTTTTTTTTTATTTAATGCTGGAATGCTCTTTCTTGCGGGAATGATTTGTGGTTAAGATCTTGTTGTATGCATGAGGAATTTGGATTTTGTTCTCAGTAAAACCAATTTCCTTATTTGCTTTTCCTGAAAGAGGAGTTCGGTGGATATCGTGATTTTCTAAGTTTTTTATAATTTTAATGCCGTCTTTGTATTTTATTTTATTTATTTATTTTGTGATTAGTTAGTTAAGGATTTTTTTTGTATCCCAATATTACCGATGATTTTTTTTACTTTATGCAGCATATTATCATCTCTGCAAGATAGACTTATCTCTTCTGTTTCTTGCTCGACGGTGTTGCACTGTCATGTTTTAATCTTCTGCAACAATTAATCCTAAACATGTGGGAGTGCACTTGCCATCCTCACCCTATTCATTTTAGCAATATGAGGGGTAGTTTTGAAAAATTTTATGGTCCACATAATTGTCTCTTTGTAATTAATGGTAGATAAACGTCCTGCTTTTTTGTGCACAGAGAGGGAATGAAGGATAACTGGTATGAATCTCACCCTTTTGTTTATTAGGCGTTGCTCTTGATTACGAAAGTAAAACTTACTGATTGATTCATTACGAGTTTTGATTTCCTAGTTATGTTGGGAACTTAATTGTTTTTTCTCCAAGTATGAGGTTTTGGAATTTTAATTTTGTGCACAAATATTTGAATAATCTATACACTATCGATAGGTTGAGATGCCATACGTATTTCAGCATGCAGTAGCTGGATAAATAGCTCCATAATTCACGCTTACCCAAGTTGTATGAATATGCCAATATCCATTATGTTTGACTTTATTTATTTATTTATTATTATTATTATTATTATTTTTAGATCTTGTGCTATGGATCCAAGACTCTCTTATACAGTTTTTGAAAATGAAATATTTTGGCTTGTTATTTTGCATGGTGAAATTCTCATATATGATAGTGATGTTTCGTTTTTGTTAGTGCATAGTGACTTCATTTTCATTCCCCCTTAAGGTCATAAGGTCATAAGCAGTCAGTTGTTTGGCTAGAAAAACTTATTCTTGCATGCATTTAATTTTTTATTTAATTTTCTCAGTTCATGTTAAGATGTTTATGTTTCTCATCGAAAACCATTGATACTTTTGATACAAAACTGTTGTTGTGTTTGCTGTGTTAACAGGAGCAACATCTTTCCTGTTTACTGAATATCAGTATGTGGGGATCTTTATGGTGGCCTTTGCTGTTTTGATCTTTCTCTTCCTTGGCTCTGTTGAAGGATTTAGCACAAAGGAGCAATCTTGCACGTACATTAAGGATAAAACTTGCAAACCGGCTCTTTTTAATGCTATATTCAGCACCGTAGCCTTCGTATTGGGTGCAGTTACATCTGTGGTTTCTGGTTTTCTTGGGATGAAAATTGCAACCTTTGCTCGAACAACTCTAGAAGCAAGGAAGGGTGTTGGGAAAGCTTTCATCGTTGCATTCAGATCTGGTGCCGTGATGGGCTTCTTACTGGCTGCAAATGGACTTTTCGTATTATACCTTTCTATTAATCTGTTCAAATTGTACTATGGTGATGACTGGGAAGGTCTTTTCGAAGCAATTACTGGATATGGACTAGGTGGATCTTCAATGGCTCTCTTTGGCAGAGTAGGCGGTGGTATTTACACAAAAGCTGCTGATGTTGGTGCAGATCTTGTTGGTAAAGTTGAGAGAAACATTCCAGAAGATGATCCTAGGAACCCAGCTGTGAGTCTTATTTGCTCATATTCTACTTGGTTTAACATATTTTTTTCCTTTCTTCTGCAGTAGATTTGTTATAATTGTACCTTCATGTGTTATGTAGGTGATCGCCGATAATGTCGGAGATAACGTTGGTGATATTGCTGGAATGGGTTCAGACCTTTTTGGTTCATATGCTGAGTCTTCCTGTGCTGCCCTTGTTGTTGCTTCTATTTCTTCCTTTGGAACTAATCATGACCTAACTGGGATGTTATACCCCCTGTTGATTAGTTCCATGGGTATTATTATCTGTTTGATCACAACTCTTTTTGCAACGGACTTCTTTGAAATCAAAGCTGTTAAGGAAATTGAGCCTGCACTTAAAAGGCAGCTAATAATTTCTACTGACCCTTGGCATTGCAATTGTTAGTTGGTTGGCTCTTCCATCATCGTTCACAATCTTTAACTTTGGTGCCCAGAAGGAAGTGAAAAACTGGTAATATTATGATTGTGAATAATTTTTTTTGTTGGATATTCGGACATGATGAGGCAATTCATCTAATTTCTCTTGAACTTGCAGGGAGTTGTTCTTTTGTGTTGCAATTGGACTATGGGCTGGTCTTGCGATTGGGTTTGTTACTGAATATTACACCAGCAATGCATACAGGTAACAAACATTTGTGTTTATTGTTGTTCAATGCCAACTTGAGAATAATGGTGTTGAGCTATCTTTGTCATTGCGCTAACACTTTTTTTGTTCTTACAGTCCCAAGATGTTGCTGATTCCTGCAGAACTGGGGCTGCCACAAATGTTATTTTTGGACTTGCTTTGGGATACAAATCAGTCATAATTCCAATTTTCGCCATCGCCATCAGCATCTTTGTGAGTTTCAGCCTTGCCGCCATGTATGGTATTGCAGTTGCTGCTCTTGGCATGCTGAGCACCATCGCCACAGGCTTGGCTATTGATGCCTATGGCCCCATCAGTGACAATGCTGGAGGCATTGCTGAGATGGCTGGTATGAGCCACAGAATTCGGGAAAGAACTGATGCTCTTGATGCTGCTGGAAACACCACTGCTGCCATTGGAAAGGTATAGTGAGCTGGGGGCTTATTTTCACTTTATTTTTGTTCATTTGTCGAATGCAATTGTTCTTCTTCAGGTGTTTGCTGCTCCATAGTCAGCGTTTCATCTACTGGTTGCTCTCTGATCTTAAATGATTGTCTATCTGCTCATACATGTGAGGTTCAAATGTATTGGTATGTTCATGCCTGCAGATGTATAAAACTTAAATAATCGGATTTGTATTGTTTACTCTTTTTTATCAAGGACTTGAACAATGAATACCAATGTTTCTCGTCTTTTTGAATTAAATTTTCTTAAAATTATTAACATTGTAATTGTAATTGTTTTGTTGTTTTACATTTGTCCTGCTACATACACATCACAATGCTTTTGACTGGAGACATAACCTCAAATATTTTGTCCTTAATTTCATTTATTTGGCCCTGAAAATTCCTATAATTCGTGTTGTTTTTTCAATTTCCAGGGATTTGCCATTGGTTCGGCAGCTTTGGTGTCCCTTGCTCTTTTTGGTGCCTTTGTCAGCCGAGCAGCCGTTTCTACAGTCAATGTTCTGACCCCAAAAGTCTTTATTGGGTTGATTGTGGGTGCCATGCTTCCTTACTGGTTCTCAGCCATGACAATGAAGAGTGTCGGCAGTGCAGCTCTTAAGATGGTAGAGGAAGTCCGAAGGCAGTTTAACACCATTCCTGGTTTGATGGAGGGTACTGCCAAACCTGACTATGCAACCTGCGTTAAGATTTCAACAGATGCCTCTATCAAGGAGATGGTCCCTCCTGGTGCTCTGGTCATGCTCACACCCCTCATTGTTGGTACCTTTTTTGGCGTGGAAACCCTCGCTGGAGTTCTTGCTGGTTCCCTTGTCTCTGGTGTCCAGGTAAGCTTGAACAGGTTATGCTCATTAACCATTGTTGCAGTCTCAAGACCAAGATTTAATGAATCTTCTATTTTACGGTGCAGATTGCAATCTCTGCTTCTAACACAGGTGGTGCCTGGGACAATGCCAAGAAATATATTGAGGTGCTCAAGTCTTGATTATTCATTACAGCTTTGGTTTTGGTACTCTTTCCATGAAATAAAAACAGTGTTGATTCTCATTTGCAGGCTGGAGCTTCAGATCATGCCAGGAGCCTAGGCCCCAAGGGATCTGATCCTCACAAGGCAGCTGTAATTGGTGACACCATTGGAGATCCTCTCAAGGATACATCTGGACCATCTCTCAACATCCTCATCAAGCTAATGGCAGTGGAATCTCTTGTCTTTGCACCTTTCTTCGCCACTCATGGTGGTCTCCTCTTCAAGATCTTTTGAGCATTCACATTTTTACAGAGTCACCGCCAATGTTGTCAGCAACATCTTTGTCTTTTCTATCTGGTTCAGCCATCGTTATTGAGCTCTTCAAATCCATGAATTTTGGGTATCTGGAACAAGAAAATTTTTCCCTTAAGTAGGTAGATGATGATGATAATATGCTTCTATTTTCAGTCATGATCACATTCTTGAAAGAGTTGTAGTCCTTTTTATATAAAAAGTTTCTTGGGAGTCTGAAAAGTTGAGCCGTTGTTGGTCCATTTGTTCGCTTTCATTAAAGCAGTTCTTCATTGCTGTGATCTTATCCATCGTTGCTCAAATTTTCTTTTGCTGGTCTATCTTCTTTCCTAACGTGATATGTTTCAGGTGGGCGATTATCTTTTTGTCTGAGGATTGCAATCTCAATCCTGTCTTTTGGAGGTTAAGACCAATGCATGAACTACTATGGTAAGTGGGTGATTAGCTTCTTGTCAGCAATTAATTTTACTAATTATTTGTTTTAATGTGTTGGTTGTATGGTAAACCTTCGTTGGCTTTAGTTTGTTTGACTACAGCGTAGCAACTTATTACAATTAATCAAAATTTTCAACTAAGTTAATTGCTAATCTTTAATTTTATCACTAATAGAGAATAATGCTCCACTTCACTACATAATCAGCATCCCTTCAATGAATAAACACAATTTTGGGTTTCTGTGGTAACAGACCATTGCAAATGTAATACAAAATTTTTTCTAAATCAATTATAGAAACATTGGAGGGTAGTCCCTATAAATATAATGACTGCTCCGTTTAAATTTTTTTTTTTTTAATTTTTGTCTTACCGTGATACTCTTGGGTTCATGGATGCCGTATAATGAATTACATCTAATTTGTAATCCTTTTGAAGGCACTATGAGGCCCTTTGTCGTATGCGTCTCGCAATCTAATACTTTTGATTATAGCTTATGTTGATTTGTTTGTGGTGTAGTTGAAGACACTTTAATTTAAATGTTCATTCACTATTAAGCTTCAAATGTCTATCACTAATGAAAAGATCGTGAACTATCAGAATCTTTTGGAGAGAATTTTTTTGTTAATGTTTGTTTACACTTCAAACTTCTTTCTGATTATGGTTTATCTATGTTTTTTTTATAATCTTATTTTATAGATTTTTTATTCGGCTATATAACTTTTCTATTTTTATAAATATTTTTAGTGAGATTTTCTTAGTCTTGTATTAGATTATCATCAGTTGATTGAATGTTGGTATCATTGTTGTATGAAAAAGTTCAATTTTTTTAAAAGAAAGGAAATTCATAAATACTCAATAAATGTCTAAAAATTATGATAAATCCATACATATAATCAATCGTGAACAATTATCATTTAGAGTAGGTCACTAAAGGTCTGCATTGTATGTGAATAATGCTGCAAAAACAATCTTTGGCATCATCATCATCAAGTTCATTCTTGTGGTTCATCCATCCACTACCCTATAGGCTATAAATTGTTTTCCTCACTAAAATTCTCTTATAGTGACAAAAATATAATTTGTTGTTATAAACTAGAGAGGCTAGTATAGGAAAATCATGTATATATTTATTTGGGTTTGACATAAATATCGTTATCTTAAATATCACAAGAATATTGCATGACAAATAATAGGCCAAGCCATCATTACACATGCAGTTATGAGCACACAGAAAAAATAAATAAATAAATAAATAAAATCAATGCACCCTACTTGAAGTACACCGCAACATTCAATATGTATTATATAATGTAAATATCTTATTATAATGAGTGTATTTATGATTTTTAGGGATTAAATTTATAATTTAGAGTGATTTTCATTTAAGTGTTTGATGATTTAAAAGTTTTTATTTACAATTTGAGATCAATAATAATAATAATAACAATAAACTTTTATCCCACTGTGGGATTAGTTATATAAATTCTTCTTCTCGATTGTGTCTTATTATGTGTCAAATTTTCATTTAATTTAAGTATATTAAGGTTATTTTTTATACATCTTAATCAAGTCTTTTTAGGTCTACCTCTACCTTTTTTAATATAAGACAAATCTAATACATCTATTCTCTTACCTGGGTCATCGGATAGCCAATATTTTTTATGAAAAAATTAACTAAGGCGATTCTCTCAAATCTTATCTACCATTGGAGCTACACCAATTTTTTCTTGAATATACTCATTTCGCATTTTATCTTTAAGAGTAAAGCCACTCATCCACCTAAGCATCCTCATCTCTGCGACACTTAACTTAGTCTTATGCTTCTCTTTTATTGGCAAACATTTTGCTCCATAAATCATTACAGGTCTTACCACCATTTTATAAAATTTTCTTCTTAAGTTTAAGTGGTACTTTTCTATCACACAATAGGCTAGATGCATTTCTCTACTTCAAACATCCAACTTGAATTCTATTAATAACATCTTCATCTATTTCACCATCATTTTGAACAATAGAGCCTAAAAATTTGAATCGCTCACTCTTTTTAATGACTTGTTCACCCAATGTCACAACACTATCACTAGAATTTTTATAACTAAAATTACACTCTATATATTCAGTTTTAGATCTACTTAAATGAAAACCTTTAGACTCTAAGGTTGACTTCCATAATTCAAGTTTCTCTTGAACTCCCTATATAGTCTTATCAACATGAAGAATGTCATCAGCAAAAAGCATACACCAAGGTACATCTTCCTATAAATGCTTAGTAAGAACATCCATAACTAAAGGAAAAAAAAAAGATAAGGGCTTACACTTGATCCTTGATATAATCCAATTGAAATAGGAAAATATTTTGTCAATCCTCCTTGTGTTTGGACACAAGTAACTCTATTATATATCCTTAATGACTTGAATATAACCAATATTAACTCCTTCTTTTCTAGAACTCCAAAGAACATTTGAAACTTTATCATAAGCTTTCTCTAATTCAACAAATATCATATGTAGATCATCCTTACTTTCTCTATACTTCTCCATCAAACTTCTTAACAAATGTATAGCATCCATAGTAGATCTACCTGGTATGAAACCAAACTGATTATGAGAAAATTTTGTATCATATCATAACTTTGCTTTCACTCTCCTCTCATAATTTTAATGTATGATATATTAACTTAATTCCTCTATAATTTGCACTCTTGTGTCACATTTCTTAAAATATACAACAAACTTTTTTTCTCATTTTTTAGTTTTAAAATAATATTGAAAAGATTTGTAAGGAAATTCGATCTCATAAACATCTCTACACTTCTATTGGGTATCATCGTCATCTTGTTTTCTACAATTCATTTTTTCTTCTACTTCAAGTTTATTAATCTGATGATAAAAATAAAATTCTATTTTGTTTATGGTATTGAGGTTCTAAAATCAATCTTGTATTTTCGATCCTTCATTGAAAAGTTTATTGAAATCATCCACCTATTTTCTTATATTTTTTTAAGAAAAGAACTTTATGATTTTCATCTTTAATAATTCATTTGACTAGATCTTTTCTTCTCCTATTTTTTTGGTTGGTTAACATACATCTCACTTTCTTTGGTATCCAATCTATGTATAAATCACTAAAATTAAATTTTTTTTTTCGTCATATATTCTTTTCTTAATTTCATCTATCAAACTTTTATATCTTTCCTTTGTTCAAGTTTTTATTAAATCAAATCAAGTTTATAATAATGTTAACATTCTTATAACTTTTTAACTTATTTATTTTTTTTTGCGTAAACTTTTATGAACAAATTATCTTTATAAGCTTTTAAAATATTTTTATTAGTGATCTTTAAGTCTGTAATCCACAGAATGATAATTTGATTATTTTTCATCTTCTTTCATCTTAAAATTTAAAACTACGATGTTGGATACTTAAACTTTAAACTTTCGGAATAATCTTGTCTTCTGATTTAAATGATCTATTTTCTCATTAAATAATCAATCATGTTTTACCATCTATTTATAAGTGATAATATGTATCTCTTTTCTTAAATAAAGTATTCTGATATTATGGTGGAAATCTAATATACGTCATTCTTCATTAATCTAAATCTATACCGTGAATACTTTAAATTTTTATCGTCTAGACATATTTAAATCTTGTCAATAAAACTTTTCTTGAGATATCTTTGTATTACTCCTTTCTTCTAAAATTTTTCTTTTGAGGCTACATCCAAACATACTTGAGCAACATAAATACTTATAACATTGATAATCTTAGTATCAATAATAATCTTTAAAGTTATATAATTTTATCTCCAATTTTATTAATATTTATAACATTATCCTTCAAACTTTTATCTATAATCACACTACGTTTATTTGATATATAAATATTAAAGCTAAAACCTAAACTATCAATATCCATGGCCTTCTTCCTAACGCATTTAGTTTCTCGAACACATAAAATATTTATATTCCTATGAATCATAATATCTATTAATTTCATTAATTTATTGAGTTCTTATATTTTAAGTTCTTAACCTAATTCTAGTTTCATGGACTAACTTCTTTACATGTCCATGTGTGACCTTATTTAATATTCACGTCTGTGTATTGCACTTTTCTTGTATTCGGGTTATCTGGTTTACTTATAAGGACCTAACTTAACAATATTTTAAAGGATTCATGCCATGATTATTTCGACAAGTTTTATGCTAGCTATTGACTGCCTATTATAACTCTCCATTTTCACATCCGGACTTGGGATCGACAAAGGCAGTGTTATTTACATTTTAAGATCAAGGTTTTATATTCTTATAAACATTATGAATAATTATAGAAATAAACAAGATTCATCTTAAGGTGAAATATGCCATCTAAGACTCAAAATATATTGAGATGTACATACATTTCACCTTAAGTCAAATGACACTTCATAATATCTTGAGGGAAATACTTTTTATGAATTTTATGAGATCCACTAAATCACTTAAAACTACTTAAGATAGTCTAAGGATCATTACAATCTAGTGTTTGTCTAGAGGTAAGATAGCCACTTGAATAAATGATTGCTCAATAAGATGAAGTTAGTAAGTTAGTCATGTTAAAGGAATTGACATGAGTTTACCCAATTTAAATAAATAGACAAGGCCAAACAAGATATGCTTATGGCTCTCACCTTGGGACATAAGTTTTCATTAAAATTGGATTCTTTTAATGATTATAGAAGATGATTTACTTGATTTAGCTAAGGGTATTACTTAGAGTAAAGTGATTCATCACTTAGAATTAATTAAGCTAAACTAAAAGTACTAATCAATTTAAGTTGATAAAATTGGGGAATTTAACCAAAGTAAACAATTTATTCTTGGCCAAATATCTACATAGTCAACTAAGTGATATCTTATCCAAGGTGGTTAAAGGGATTTAGCTTCATAAGAATGCTTTAACTTACTTGATATGGTAAATAAATATAGGGTGTTTAATTAGGCTAGGTGAACAAGTATGAAAATTTACTTAGAATTGAGTTCATGTCATCATCTAAAATGGACTAGGCTAGAAGTTATATGATTAAGAATAACCCATGGTCACTAGGAGAACCAATGGTCAAATCTCTTTTAGTCTATTACCTAGAATGAACTAAACTAGACAATAGGTGATTAAGAATATGCCTATGGTCATTAGGAGATCTTATGGTTAAATCTTTATTATACACATTTATTATAATTTGGATTTTTGAAACAATATAAGGATGTTGTAAATTAGTTTAAGATTACCAAAGAGATAAGGGGTCTAGAGTAATTGATATATACCTAAAATAGTAAAAAAGGAGCAAGGTCAAATCTAAGGTTACTTAGGATTGGCTTAAGGGCACTTAAAAATGATCTAATTGTGAATTAGGGATTCTAAGGTATCTAAGTGATAAAATTTTGCATATAGATTGAGAGTAATGGAAGGATAAAGCTTATTAGTTTTATAGGATTTTAGACTTAATCTAAATTGTGGGGAATTATTTGAATATTAAGAAATTTAGATGATCCAATGGATGAATGCAAAGATTAATTTAAGATGTCTTTAAAATAATGTACCTAGTTATATGAGTCTAAAGAAATAGAATTTTTACTAGCATAATATATGCACTTTAACGATTCCAAACTTTATGTAAAAATATTTAAATGATGCTTATAGCTTAATAAAAGTTTATTAGTAGTTTGAGGTACCTAATTATTGTGAAATTTCTTCAATTGGTTAAAGATAACTTAACTACTAAGTTCAAGGTATTTAAGAATTTTTTGGGCTTGAATTCAATTAATAATGATTTTTCTAAGCTTTAGAAAATTAAGAATCTTTTGATGAAAGTTTAAAAGCATTTTTAAGTATTTTATTTTCATTCTATATATTTTTAAGAGTTTATATTTTTAGGAATTATATTTCTATAATAAGTGGTTAGAAGTTCTAGATTTCATTTATTTTGTCATTTAATTAAACTTTGGGTAGATAATTTAGGGTTTATTGAAATGATGATGTAAAAATGTAGCATTAGTTTGTGCTAAATCTATTTTTGATAATCACATAGTCAAGGGATCATCTTCTTACTTATCTATAGCAGCTATCCATCATTCTTTAGCTATGATAAATAGTAAGGAGTAGTAATTGTACGATCCTGCTTTTTATACTATTAGGAACTTAAGAGGATCATAGATTGTCATGAAAGTTCATTACAAATAGAAATAGAATATGAGGGGATAACCTACTATTTAGAATTTATCTCACTATAGCAAGTCTAATGGAGTGTCATTCATAGTACCTTTGCTTTTAAGAGATGAAACTAATTAAAGAATAGAGCTCAAGCATCATAATACTAGCTCAATTATGGGAAAAACTAACTTCATTACTTGACCTCACCAAATTGCAGCCATTACATAGATGGATGGAGGTATTGAAATTAAATCTTGGACCAAAGGGAAAACTCTTGGTTGTAAGAGAACATAATTTTCTCCTTCAAATTTTTTAATGTCTTAATTGGTGCTCTCAATTTATCTTAAAAAATGATGAGGATGTCATGGGAATTTAAGCCCTCAGACCAATAGAGATGAGCTATTATGATGCTTCAATTATCATAGATTAATAAGATTGATACATATTTTTCTTGAATAAGGCTTGGCCTTGGTTGAGTCAAATCTTAAGAAAGGATGTCAATTGAAACTTTTGGCTTTAGGCTAATAGAGTAGGGTTTGTCTAACTTAGAATTTGGCTAAGGTTATGCTAATACAAAGAGTCATAGGACTTGGTTAATAATATAACCTTCTGTAGCTTACCACATAATAATATCTTGACTAAGAAAATTAAAATAAGTGGGTTAAAACATAGTTGTCTAGGTTAGTTCAAATAAGACTTAAGCTAAGTTGAAATAATTTAGATTATTTTCTCTAACGTAGGGTAAACTGATGTTAAATTAATCTAAAGTGTTTTAGTTTTGTTATTAAGGGGGCTTAGTTTCAATTGACTCAAAGTTTGAACCCAAATTGATTATAAGCTAAGCTTGAAGAGGGACTTGAAATTTTTTAAGCTATTAAGGAACTTAATAGGCTGTACTAGATTAATTTGGGCCTTAATAGATTTTTTGGATAAATCTTATTAAGTAAATGATGAGACCATGTCCATTTAGGTTCAACCTATATCACCTAAGTTAATAATTTGAGAGAAAATACTATTGTATGGAGTCTTAATAGACTTTACATTTAACTAAATAGGTTAATTTAGATTATAATTTTATTATGTTAATATGTTTGGATTATTAATGAGGTTAGCACTTGGATAAGCTATATATTTATAAGCTAAACCATCATGCCAAGAGAAGGTAAGATCAACCTAATGGAATAGACTTAGTTGCATTGAACAATAAATCCATATTAGGGTAAATCAAGAGTTAAGATCTAATATGGTATAGTTTTTATCAATGAGAGAGAGAGAGAGAGAGAGAGAGAGAGAGAGAGAATATCCATCAAAATGGGGTTTAATGTGATCATGATTCAGCAAATTGAATATCCATTAAGAAAAAAAATGAGAGATTAAGAAGAGGATGAGGGCAGCACCTCCATTAGGATGAGGGCAACACCTCCATGGCTCATGGCATGAAATGGTTGCATGAGAAGCTCTATAAATAATGTGATAACTTCTTTATATGAAAGGAAACTTTAGAAGAGAGTGTTCATGGTGTCATCTATGAGGAAAGTTTGGCATAAGGATGGCCTTTTGAGTCAACCAAACATTTTTGAAATGCTACCAATAAAGTTGGATATATTCATTATTAGATGCTAATGAATAGTTTTGAGTTGCCAACTTTAGATTGAGACCTAAATTACTTAAATGATGAGTAATGAATAGGACTATGGAGACTTTATGCATATAAGGAACTTGAACTCATAACTTTAAAAAATATTTTCTAATTTTCTTATACTAAACTAGACAAATCTAAGGGCATATATTATATGTTAATATAAATTTGCCTTGTGAGTTTATAGGATGAGTTATCATTAAAGGTATCATGATTTTCTTCCCCATAACAATTTCAAAAGACAAATCTATTTATTCATTTATTTTATATTAAACTTGTGAAAATAAGTTATTTCCATCTTTCTACATCTTTCAAATATCACATAACCAACTAGGCACAAGTCCTGCACTACTTGATCCAATGTTGATTTGGTGCATCCATATTGAGTAAATATAAACATACATTTGTAAACATATTATAAAAAATAATAATTTTTTATTTATTTTGAATAAAATTATAACATTTGAGACACTTTCAATATATTCATAGAATTTAAATTAATATTAATTTTTAAGTGCATCAAATCAAATTATAGAATGTAATAAATATATTATTTTGTAAAATTTATATTTTAACTTCAAATAATCAAATGAACAAGCTCATCCAAGTTCAATGATTTGGAGTTGGTATCATTGTAAAGGCCAATATTTCAATATTTATGTATGCATTCCATAAAATTCAAACTAATTTTACTCAAAAATATTAAAAAAAGATAAATTTATATACATAACATATAATTCTTATATATTTATATATCTAATATCTGAACTTTGATATATATATATATATATATATATATATATATATATATATATATATATATATATATATATATATATATATATATATATATATATATCATCTAATTTTTTAATATTACATAAATAAAAAATAACATCTTTTCTTTTCTTTTTTTAGTGAAATGAACTTGTTTAAGCATTAGATATATAAATGCATAAGAATTTTGTGCTTTTCCTAAGAAAATCAACTGAACCATCAATCAAAGCGTGAATTCAATATATTTAATCAACAAAACCAAGCCTTAAGAAAAGTGACAAATTGGCCAGCACCACATTCAACCCATTCAGTACAAATTATTTTTTTCACTTAAAAAGTCTGGATAAGGCACAAATCCAGAAGTTATCTTGCGCCTAAAAAATGCAATCTTTTTTTTTTTCTGGCCAATATTAAAAGAATAAAAAAAAAAAGGCCAAGATAAGATAAACTAATTGAAGTCAGTGATTTAAAAAATAAAAATTTGCAAAATTACAGGTTGGCTAAAGATATTGTCAAGTAGACATATATTGCATGAAAGATCAGAAACAAACTGGTCTTCAGCTGCCTCAACAAATTACGTGTCAAATTTATGAAAATATTATAATTTAGAGGATATTAGTGGTCACTTTTATTTTTTATTTTTATTTTATTTTATTTATATTTTAATTTGAAATAAAATATAAATATATTTAATGATCTGTTTTTAAAAATATTCAAAATATCTAAAATTTATTTTTAAGTATTTTTAAAAATAATAGATTTTGTTTTTAATAAAAAGAATAAAACATACTTAAAAATAAACTAAATAAATACATTCTTAAAAATAATATAAAAACAAAAACACGAAGCACAACAAAATTGATCCCAACATGCCCTCAAATTTCATTGTAACAATGTGTATTATAAGCATTTTGTTCCTAAAATTTTGGAAAACCTCTTTCTTCCCCTTGCTTTAAATCATACTTCCACCACTGCTAGCAATTCAGCTCTAAAAAAATTAAATAAAAAAAAAAATACTAGTCGTCAGCTTTATTTCATAGTAAGATTTAAGAAAATAAAAACCGACATTGCTACATGCTTCGAGTTTCTTAAGATTTGGATATTGAGAACTGAATTCAATGTTTGCTGCTAGCACTTTATTTCATAGTAAGATTTAAGAAAATAAAAACCGACATTGCTACATGCTTCGAGTTTCTTAAGATTTGGATATTGAGAACTGAATTCAATGTTTTGCTAGCACTTAGCAGAAGAAAATTTTAAGGCATATATATGGGGTGGTAAAGGCCGCTATTTCAAGCACAGGCAAGCAAAGTTCTGCAATAAACTCTTAACCAGTAAAAAGTGTAGGTAAAGAAAATAACTTAATTTCTTTTCATAAAGATATGCTTTAAAATTTCCATCAAAAGATAATCAACTAATGAAAAAACGTCAAAGTGTCTAAGGGTATCTAATAAAGATTTAACAACAAATGTAAAAACTGAATACAATAGACCAAAATCAAATGAAATATATGAGGTCTTCTATTAGAAATTGTGAGGAAAAAAAATAAGGATGACCAAAAAAAAAAAAAAGAAACCATGACTAAAATATCTTAGAACCAAAAGAACTACAGGATATAACAAGTTTATCTAAACACAAACTTCATAACTAGTAACAAAAATGACTAGGAGGGGATAGAAAAGATACATAGGCATGAAACTTAAAAGATAGAAAAAAAGATCAGCACACAAAACATAAAATTTTATATAGGTTCACTCAATTGATAGTTACATCATATTATTATCGATATTTTCTCAAAAATATAGAAGACGATGCCACCCATAATAAAATTTTCAAACACCCTGATGAAATAACTACAAAATTGGATCCTTTCTTTAGGGTTTCACCCCAAACCCCTTTCAACCACAACTTAGGCGCGTTTGGGAGAGCTTTTTTTAGTCGTTTTCTTTTTGAGCTGAATTTTTAATTTTGATACTCGTTTGAATAGTGTCTTTTGAAGCTACGTTTTAAACTTCATCTTAAAGTTTAGCCTTTTCAAAAGCAAAGACAAATAACTTTTTTAAATACTTTAAGCAGAACCCAAATCAGAAAAAAACGAAATCTTATAGTCTGGATAACACTTTTTATTCATAATAAAAAAATTAAGCTCTACAACAATCTCACATGGAGACCAACGACTTACCAACTCTCTGCTATAGTAATAGTGACTCCTAACCTCTCATGGACGGCTCCAACTGAACTAGAATACATCTCCAATTTCTCAATCGAAAAATCATTGTCAACATATCAATTGGATTCAAGTTCCCAAAATTATTATTAAGTGTAGAACTGTGTTCTCTAAAGTTGTTGAATGTACTTTATCCTACAATGATAAACCTTTTTAACAAATGAATAGCACTATACAACATTTATCATAAACTTTTGATTTAGGGGCCATTTGGTTGGGTGAGTTATGAATGTAAAGAAAATGTTATGTAATTTACTTTTTAGTTGTTTAAAAAATAAATGTACAATAAAATCAACAGTGCAATTTCTTTCAAGTTATTTTTCAATATTTCTTCATAAGTGCTCATCTCTTCCGCCATAAGCCTTTCTTTGGCGACTCCAATGACTGGGAGCTTAGACCACTACAGGACAGGAGCTCAAGTGCGAATGGGATTTGCAGTTCTCATTCTTCTTGACGTCTACTCTGCCCGAAATCTTTGAGAAAGTTGCACGGCATTGTGAAGGTAATCCTCGTTTTTCATCCTACCTTCATTAGCGTGCTTATCCCATAAATGAACTGAAAAAATGAAAGAGAATTGTCAATTAAAATATTCTAGAAATAAAGTTGTCATTCTTGTAGTTTGGCATTTGTAAAAAGAAGAAAATTTGAATTGGGACTTTAAATTTTGTAGGATTTATTTTGCCGTTTTGCAATCTAATAGATTTTTTATACATGCACAAAAAATCTTGGTATTAAAATTTTCCTACAGAGAATAAATGAATTTTATCTCATTGTAGAATTTTCGTTTACATGATAGAATTTCTATTCAAATGACCGAGGACAGTTTTTTTACATCCTTCTTCTAGAGGTTGTGATTATGTTGTCTACTATATTGAATCATTGATCAGCTTATCATCAATAGGCTCTTCTTCTTTGCCCTTTACTGTATGCATGTTTTACCATCATGTGCACCTAATCAATAAAGAGATCTGTATGTTTCTTTGATAAATATGATGACATTTTAGGATGGCCTAGAACTAGTTCATGTCTTATTTTATGGATTTAGCTTTCATGTGAGCCCTCACTTGGTCTTGATTTCTTAGTTTTCTTTGTTGGAATTTAGTCATTTCTTATTCATTTTTTTTTACAAATCAACTGCATATGCAAACTTAAAGCGATGGACTAGAATAGATCTCTACATAGTTATGCACAATTATCTTTTAGTCTGTAAGTATCAGTTGCCTCCCATTATTCTATGCAGTGAATTTTGACAATCAATATCAAATAATTATTTTTTGAGTGATACTTATTGATTACCATGTTGTGTTTTTTTTTCAACTACAATAACAATAATCAGAAATCTTTATCCCACTAGATGAAATCGCCAATAAGAATCTTTTTCATCATTGTCTCATTAATGTTGTATTTTCATTTAATTCTGAAAAAAAAAGATTTTTTTTTCCTAATCAAGTCTTTTAGGTATACTCGGACTTTTCTTGCTACAAAGTAGCTCCTAAGTTCTTCATTTATATCATTTGATAATATTTAAATTTAAACTTGCTTGAATGCTCCAACCAACCATCCTCAACTAGTTTTAAATTATTTATTAGTAAATACCACTGATATGTTTCTTTATTCTACTTATAGTTAACTCACCGAAAGAAACATTTCCTTTACCTCAACTCAAGAATGTTGTTAGATCTTTTATTATGTTCTTAAGACACTTTCAATAAATCAAAAGTTCCAATAATATATCAAAATATGATAATTAAATTGATATATAATTCTAATTAATTAGCTTACAACCTCAACTCTATTTTGTCTTTGCTAGAGTTTGCATCTATATCCTCTTCACCTTATTTTATGAGATCTATGTGATATCGAGTCTATTCACTTAATTTTCTCTGAATTTTAGCATTACACTGCAAATGACTAGCACATCTCAAATTTGCTTCTTCTTGATGACTTTTGATCGCTCTAACTTTTCAATTCCTTTACAAAGATGTGAACAATGCGCAATTATGAAGATCAAACATTCTATTTGGATGACTTTGTAATGACATAAGTCGTTCACGATCAAAATATGCTGATTATTCCATTCGTGGTGGTGCACCAGTAAATATTATATTCATTCTACTTCATGAGTTAAGGAAAGAAAGATGAGAGTGCATTCTTGAATAAAATATACAACGCCAAAAAATATTTGTTCAGGCTTGTATCATGGTTACATGAGTATTAGCATGGTCAAAATGAAAGAAAGCCCTTTCTTTTAGTTCTGATTTAATTCAAGAGATTACTTGTAGACACTTTAAATCAGGATCGAAGAACAACTTGCTATCTTGCACTTGGCAATATTGAGTTATTCGATTTAACTTTCAACAGTCCGGAGAAACTATTAGCAGGTATTTCAATGCCATCTTATATGCCATATGAGAATTGCATTATGAACTAATTAAGCTTTCGCAAGCACAAACTCCATATAAGATACAATTAAACTATCGATTTATTTCTTTCTTTCAGGTAAATTTGATTTTGTGTTTCAAAAAACTATCTTTCTTCATTTTAACATTAACATAGATTTTGCAATAAATGAAACATATATTAAAATATACTTAAAAATTATTTAGAGGAAGGAAATCAAAGGAATGTATTAGCCATAGTTGACTTCAATTTGAGATTCATGTATGTATTAATTAGTTAGGAAGGTTCAACACATAATGCTACCATCCTTCGAAGTGCATTAGAAAGTGATGATTTACAAGTTCCAGAAGGTATAGAGTAATTTTCTCACTTTGAATTTTGTAATTAGCCACTTTGACCTCACCAAAGTTAACATCACGGTGTCGCTTACTAGAAAGTGTTTTATTTACCATATCGTGCAAGAATCTGGCTTAAGGCTATTTGGTTGCACGTTAGAGTGTCTGTAAACCAAATCACGGGGAATTTAATTTTGAGTGTTTGGTATGGTGCGCAGTAAAATATTAATCATTTGTAGTGTATTTGAAATGCATTAGGATGTCATTTGGGTGTATTTGGAATTCATGTCGATTTGGGTGAATTTCAAATACACTGTAAAGTGTTTGCGCCGCCACCACCACCGCCGCCGCCACCACCACCCGCCGCCTCCGTGACCCTCGCCGCCCATGCCTCGCCGCCGACCGCCATGCACGCCGTGATCCGTGATTGCCATGCCGCGACCCGCACGCCGCTAGCCGAGCCGATCGGCCCCCCGACCGCACGATGCACTTCCGATAATCTCAAAGTCTTTACATTATATTTATTTTGAAACAAGAAAAAAAATTTCATGTATTTGCGAGTTTTCAACCAAATAAGTTAAAGTAATCCTACATATTCACTACATTGCATTTAGTTTACTTTACACTCTAATCTGAGCAAACAATCCCTAAATGAGTTCAATTCACTTCGACTTTCTAATTATAGAGAGCTTTTCAACCATTGACATTCGTCATAACGTGCCTTTGGTTCTTTGAAAAATCATTTCACAATCCTAAAACGTTGCAAATGCAAGTTGAAACTGTGCTAACAAATTGTATATTATAGCTGGATAATCACAGAAGGTGATGATGAATTCATTGTCCCTGAAGATGATTGGCAAAACAGATATCCCTTAAGGAGGAGAATTCAAACATTTGTGAATTATTCTATAGAATAGTTAGAGACAAGAGATCAAATTGCCAATGTCTGGTAGGATAGAATAGAGAATGTTGGTAATTAATATGATAAATATTAATCCACCTATAATTTGACTTTTTTGTGCTTGTGTTAGTATCATAATTTTTGTAAAAAAATTTTATACTTTACTTTATAACCTCATGTTTATAATATAATATCATTTTTTTTGTAATGCTATCACATGTACAGGTTTGCTACAATTATTTAACTTTAGTTTTAGCTTCATTATATAACATAACGTTGTTGATATCATATCAATTTTTATTGTATTGCTGTTATACCTTATATAAGACAGTTCCTTTGGCATGATGTTTGTTATGCTTAGGCTAAATGAAACCACTTCATTTAGCTGCATCTACTTCTAAAAGTAGGAGAAGAAAAAATTTTATGTGGAGCTTGAAACCAGAGTGGATAACAAATTTATTGCAAATTATGAGTGAGTATATGGACAAAAATATGAGAAGAGCTCAAGATTTTAAGGATTATGAGAAGGGCTCAAGATTTTAAGGATTATGTATACTAAGGTGTTACTCATAAGATGAAAGAAAAATTTCGCATTGAGGTCACAGAGAACAATGCAAGAATCAAATTTGATACCGAAGAATTATATAAAGTCACATCTAGGAGTTGAAGAAAAAATCAGGAGTTTCTTGGTATGAAAAAAAGATGATTTTGATAGGATAAGAAGAATATGCATCACATATAAAGGTAATTTTTATTTCTGCAAGAACTACTTTGTGGCTTCTATTGTAAGAATAAAAAGTATATTTTTATTGTGTTGTAGGTGTTTCCAAAGGATGCAAATTACTTGAACGTTCCTATTGCAAATTATATGGAGCTAGAGAAAGTCTGTGGAGAGTGATATGCTACTAGAGTCTGGGTAAAGTCTAGCAACTCTCAGTCATCATTTGGGATTCAAGACATTCACCTACGTGATGAGGAGTCCTCATAATTCATGAAAGTTGTAAAAGGTAGAAAAGATTCTATTGGAACAACAAAGCATCCAGCATTATCATCTTTGAAGAATGATCCCCAAGGAAGAGGCGATCTCATCTATTGACCAAATGCTTGAGTACATTGTGATTATGGCGATAGTATATCTCAATTTGTCAATACCATTTAAATTTCAACGAAAAATTCTAAAGAAAGAAAGATGTTCACTAAACTAATGAGAGAGCTATTAGCAATTCCTGATTTTCCGAGGAAGAGGTTGATGTAATCTCGATAACTTAGCAAATAACCCAATAATGATTAATTTTTCCTCTCAAAACCTCCAGTCAAATGCTAGGTGGATGCGAAGCAATTAGATAAATGAATGCGATATGTTTCTTATATTCTAGATTCACCTTGTTTGAATATTATGTCGTTTGACTTTGAGTTGTAATGGTATATGAAAATATTAGTGTTGCGAAAGTAGTCAAACAAATAATTTTATGATATCGGTCATGTATTTTGGATTGATGCTTTTAGACTATAATATGTAGCTTATTATTACGTTGTAATGATATTTTGCATTTTCATATGTAGTTGAACATACAAATAGTTATGAATATTATTATCTTTGTTGAGAGTTTAGCCTAATGTTATATGAATTCATTATTTGGTTGCATGCAATGATATCAATGTGGTTAGATATGTAAAATGCATAAGAAATCTATGGTATATATCCCTCAGCCCCTAATTGAGTCATATTGATGTGATTGGATATGTAAATGCATAATAAATATGTGGTATGTATGTAATTCTTCCAATACAACAGACATCTAATCATATAGGTGGTAAGCCTAGCATATGGTTGGCTGAAGCTATTAGTGCAGGGAGGTATGTTTTGCTGAAAAAGTTATATAGAATTGATTTAAGTTTGGAGGTGAAGAATGTCTGAGGTGATTTCTCACATCTCTTCTATTGCTGCCTCTCCTTCAAGTCTAAATAGATTATCCATTAAGTTAGCTTCCTGTTAATTTGAAAGGTTTATTTTGATGCCCTTCAAGATACCCCACCATTTCATTAGCTAATAACAACTTATAGATTTCACATATAAAGAAGAGTAAATATAACTGCAACATTTACACTACCTCCCACCACATCCTTAATGTCATTATAGCAGTGCAGTTCAGGCAATCTTATCGGCTCTTTTCATTCAACTCTCCTCAATGAAGGACTCCTCAACCTGTTTAAAATTCCCAGTTCGTGCCTAACTCCATTAAACTTGATGTTAAATGAAGCTCATCCTATACTTTCATGTTGAGACATGAAAAATAGAGATCAAAGGCTTTACAAGATGAAGCTGGAGTCAACTCTCTAAACACATGTTTCAGCTTTCATCTATGATTGTATCAAATCATACTACATCCTTCTCTTTCTTTCACCATCTTCCCAATGATTGGCATTAGAGTAGATATTAGATACTGTTATATACCAGCTAGTATCATTAGGATCTATCCTGATGAACTTCTCTGCTACAACTTCAGCAACTTTCAATCACCATCACTAGTCCCACACCAGTTCAACAATGCAACCCATATACTAACATCACGTTCAAATGGCATTGATCTTATAAACTCGAGTGCTCTCTCCAGCTTCCCTTTGCGGCCTAGTAAGTCCACAATGCAAGCGTAATGTGCAAGGCAAGGAGTGACACCAATCTTCTCCACCATTGAATTGAAATACTTCAAGCCCACATCGACACGACAACAGTGACTGCATACTAACAGAAGAGAGGTGAACACGATCTCATTCGACATCAATCCACATTCTAACATGATGGGAAAGGAATGAATTGCCTTTACTCCATTCCCATTGATGCCATAACCATTTGTTAAGATGCTCCAACAAACAAGATCATTTTCCTAAAGACTGCTAAATAAGATCTCTGCTTTTCATGGAATCCTCAGCTTAGAGTAGAAATTAATTAAGGATGAAATTACAAATACATTACAATTATATCCCAATTTGGTCAAATAGCCATGTGTGCATCTTCCTAGATGTAATGCTCCCAGCAAAGAACAAGCTTGAAGCAAACTAACCAACGTAATTTTTTGTTTAACTTGAACATTTTCACTTACCATTTGTAATAGTTTAAGAGCTCAAATTGGTTGCTTGGTATGAGAACAGACTGAAATCATCGCAGTCTATCTTATGTGATCTTTGTGCTGAAGATCGTTGAATAAAACTTGTGACATTTCAACCTCATTAAAGTCTGCATACATCTTAAGAATTGCAATCCCAATAGAAACGAAAGTCAAAAGCCCATTCTTTATTCAACAACAGTGCAATTCTATTTCAAACTTAAAACAATCAAAAAGTTATTAGTGCTTTATATGCACAATTCTTAACGTTAGCTTATATATTTGTTTTATTTTATTTAATAAATGCATTAAATAAGCCTTATATATTTTGTGTTTAAATGTATTAACAAATGTTTTTCTCATATTACAAATGCCATAAACCTAATAAATGCCTTGTTGAGGTGAATTTTCAGCATTTTGGCTTGTTGAGATCTGAAATTTTTAAAAATCGCAGCTTATCCAAACTCAATTAGGTAAAGTGGTCAACATAAAAGTTGTGAAGAATTTTATTAACTTTTCAACAAGACTAATTTCATCCAATTTGATAGAAGAAAAAGTTAGTTATGTGTGAAATACCGTGTCAGAGTCAGATTTTAAATATTTTGCTTTTTTAGGTTTCATGATAACAGAAGTTGCAACTTATCCAAACCCAATTAGCTGAAGTGATTAACATGAAAACTGTGGAGAATTTCATTAGCTTTCTAACGAGACTAATTTCATCCAATTCGGTGGAAGAATGAGTGAGTTGTGTGCTAAATATCATTTTGGAGTCGGATTTTAAGTATTTTGATTTTTTTGGGTGTCAACAGTAACAAAATTGCAGTTTATCCAAACCTAATTAGTTGAAATGGTCAATATGAAAGCTAAGAATTTCATTAACTTTTCAAAGAGACCAATTCCATCTAATTCAGTGAGTTATGTACAAAATACTATGTCAGGGTCAGAATTTTAGCATTTTAATTTTTTTGGGTGTCAAGATAAATAAAAACTGCAGCTTATCCAAACTTAATTAAGGTTGATATGAAAATTGTGGAGAATTTCATTAGCTTTCCATTGAGATCAATTTTATCCAATTCAGTAGAAGAAAGAATGAGTTATGTGTAAAATACCATATCAGGGTCAGATTTTCTGCATTTTAGTATTTTTGGATTCAACAGTATCGAAAACAGCACCTTATCCAAACCTAATTAGCTAAAGTGGTTAACATGAAAATTGTGGAGAATTTTATTAACTTTTTAACAAGACCAATTTTATCTAATTCAGTAAAAGAGCGAGTAAGTTATGTGTGAATTATCGTATGGGGTCAAATTTTTTAGCATTTTGGCCTTTTTTTTAACGATATCAAAACTGTAACGTATTTGGTCTTAATTTGTCATAGTAGTCAACATCAAAGTTATAAAGAATTTTATTATCTTTTCGTGAGATCAATATCATCCATTTTGGATAAACGAATGAATTATGTGCAAAAACTCTTGGGAGCCTTCAACAAATTATTGAAAACAACTTACTGGATATCAGTCAACTTAACCATGATATAGTTCATTAATTTTATAATTTTATTTTAATATGCCTTCAATATATAAATTATCAAGATGTTATATTATTACAAAATAAATATAAATTAATTTTTTTTCAACCAAACAATAAATTTATCATGTATGTATATTTTTTAATTTGTAATATATATTTAAATATAGTTTTTTTATTTGATAATTATATTTCTATTAATTTTTTTAAATTGCTTTACATATTGCTAAACAGTTCTAAAGTATTCAAAATACAGTGTTTTTACTTTACTTTGCATACACTCAACCAAATAGAAATATCATTTTTTTCTAGTTTTACTTTACAGACAACCAAACAACATTAAAGTATTTAAAATACACTGCATTTTTTTTTCAAACAACCAAACAGCCCCTTAGTTTATTTGTATATGACTACAACGTAATTATCCCCTTATTTTCCTCATTTACATCAAAATATTTTACCTCAACAGCAGATAATCTATCTTTTATGGCTTTGAAACCCACTTGAACACCATACCACCTAATGCATAAACAAACTCGATAGTACTTTTCCTATCATCAATATCTCCAATCACATCAACATCAAAATATCACTATAATTCTACATCAAACATGTTGAAACAGAGAGCATAACCTGCAGAAATTGTTAGATCTCTATGAATTCACATCACTTTCTAATATTATTTGTCTAGATGACTCATGTACCTACTTATAACTCCCATTTCTTGGGCAATCTCAAGTCAAGAGCAAGCCATAACATGCATAAGACTACCAAAAACTAAAGTATAAAGTACATTTTTCATATGAGCTCATTCCCTCACTGTTGAAGGTGACTAAGCTTAAAGGGACTGCCCAAAGGAATACATATAACTTGGCTTATTATATGTTGACCCTACTAAAGTACCTTCTTCAAATATTCCTCTTGTGACAACTTCAAAACATCATCATTCCTAGTATGTCTCATCCCAAGGATTTGTTTAACAACACTATATCCTTCAATGCAAGTTAGATAATTCCTTTTTCAACTTGGCTTATTTCAACACTATATCTTAGACTCAGCCAAAATCGATCCCCAACACCCTTAGACCTTTTCTTGTGGTCTATTTGAGGCCTAGACAGCAGTTTCCAGGGTGGAAAGTATTTTGTTGTTCTAGCTATACTATTCAGTTATAACCACATATGGCTGAATTCCATTTGAAAACCAATAGGAGTTGAAGGCATAAAGCAGTAGAGGAGTTAAGAGCTCTCTACCCAAGTCATCCGCATGCACAAGCTCTTTAGCTTGGATAGATGCTGGTACTCCAGGACGCTCTTGGAACTCTTGATTCAGGAATGGAACACATACCTCAATCCGGCTCTTTAAAGCCAAATCAGGATCCCTAGACCAGATTATGAGGGACGGGTGGTTGGATCTGGAAGCAGCAAGTACTCCTTTCCCCAGATAGCTAACAGCTCTGAAATTAGGTTCTCTGTTTTGTAGTTTTTAGTTTTAATTCGTGTTCTTCATTAAGTAGTAATCTACCTATTTCTGCCTCTAAGTTAACACAGGTTGCTGAAATGGTCAAGATTACCTAAAGGTTGCAACTACAGGCCTGAAATTTATGTTTCTTGATTCAAGAATCGTTCCCTAACAGGTTGTTGGCAACCAGAAAACCTGTTTGATCTAGCCATTTTGGAGTAAAGAACAGCAGATCTCCTCTTAGAATTGGAGAAAGTCTTGAGAGGTCCCAGGTTAAAAGGGAAACCACAAATTGCAAAGGGTATAGCAATCACAGCATCGTCAAACTCATTGGTCCTGGTCAGATTTAGGAAGACACCGTTAATTGGGTTCTCACTAATCTTCTGTAAACCTATCTTAAACATTTCCTTTGGTTAGGAAGTCGATACCAGTATCTTATTTTCTTTTATTTGGATAGATGATTGCATTTAGTACTGTCAAATATCATATTTTGAGTTCTCCAACATTATAACTGTGTCACAACCTATAAGCCTCACAACCACTCCAAAATTCCACCAATAGCTTCCAGCTACATAAAGCAAGACTAGGACCTAATTTTATTCCTTACTCCTCAACAACTCCATCAAACCTAACCATATACTCCATGTCATAAGTACACTTCCTTCGCTTACCATCCATAAGCATTTCTAATCATTAACCTCATCTAAAACTTATTCTCCAAAATGATCTTCCAAATCAGCCCAAACCCTAAGCTAGCTCAAACTAGATTAGTATTGGCATGGCACTACTATATCTCTCCAAATCTCCCAACATTCCACCATAAACTCTAGAATATTTTCATAAAAATTAAACTAAACATCCATAGCTTTTTTCAGCTCTTAATCTCATCAAAAGGCCATCTACCACCACAGCTGAGCAATAACATTTTGGTAACCCAGCATGCCAATCTCAAGCTCCTAGCTCAATCATTTAATATTTTGTTCATCCTCTTAGTCACACCATCCTATTGAGATTTTTCTAGAATAGAACTCCTCATTTTACTGCCACTATTTGTATAATGCCACTTCAAATCATCTATATATTATTCCTCTATAATCTGACAATAAATACTTCATCTTAAAATCTATTTCATTCTCAAACATAGTTGTCCATCTTTTAGAAGTATCCACATCAAATTTATTTTGAAGCAAACTCATAACTTCCTGCTTAAGTCATTAATAAAGGTCACAAGTAAATGGAGCTACCAAAATAAGTTAACTATAGATAGCCCCCATGCCTGTATGAATCAATATCAGCTTTACGCTATCCCCAGTTTTGATGGATCTCAACTTGTTCTACTTCCCAAAAATACAATCACTACACAAGTCCCCGAAATTTCAAATCAGTTTGTCACATGTCTGATATGTTGCATCTCAGATGTAAAAGTGATCAACCTTTAACACAATGTTATTTAATTTTCCTCTATTATCATTACATTTATTTGAATACTACTCAAAACTTCTACCCTTATTTCAACATTCTAAGCAAAATTTGATGCTAAGACTTCTTTAGAGTCCCTCCTTTGAACCTCCTTATAAAAACAATCACTCAAACATCATAAAACTTTAATTTTGAATTCCTCATGGAATTACTCATCAACTCTAATAGATTCCCAATTTTTGGTACTAATATCAATCTGATTAAGATATACATTATAATCAAATTTAAGTCACAATCATGTTAAACTTGTTTAGGTATTCCACCACCTAACTGCCTTCAAACATCTTTAAATTAAATATTTTTTATCAAATATATCTTTTAATATGTTGAAAACATATACATATCTAATAGAACCTTCATCAAACTCGCAATGGTCTACTTCATAACATCAACCAAATCACTTCCATAACTTGCCCATCAAAGATATTTTCGCCCATCATCCTTCATAGTCTCAATTTTCTTATCCAAAGTAGATAACATCTTTAAAAATCCTAAGACATCCTACATCACAAAGGTGTGTTTGGCTTAATAAAAGGATAAATATAATATTTTTCAAACTCTGAAAATTGATGGTAGGCCACGTTCATTATCTTTGGAGAATTGTAAATTTAAACTTAATTTCATGAAGCATTTAAAAAAGCATTAGCAATAAAATAATCTATAAGAAATTATGTTGAGCTACAAAACCATCAAACATAAGAATATATTCATATACATCATTGTTGCGTCTAATCGTCCGATAGAGTGAAAGTCTCACGCCTTGTTGTGAAGTCAAAGACACAGCGTAATTAAAGAAGACAACAAAGAATTTTTAACGTGGAAAACCTCGAAAGGGAAAACCACCTGCTTGATAAAAGTTTCCACTATGTATCTGTTTGAGTACAAAGTCTTCGATAACGGGATTACAAAATTGCATATGAGAGGAATAACGTAACGATCGGTTGTAATTGTTCGCGATGGTGGAATCGCGTAACCGGTGGGAATGCGGTACTGATTAGTGACGGCGGTGGCTGGCGGTGGTTGATGGCCGCCGAGCGGGAGTGCGATCTTGCTTGAGCGATCTTGCTTGGAGGATCTTCAAGCTTCTCTCTCTTCCTCAGCTTTTTCCTCTTCGCACTTTCTTTCCTTCTTTCTGCATCTCCTCTTCTTTACTTGTTTGACTCTCTTCTTTCTTCCTTGGACTCTTCTTCTTCTTCCGCACCTCCTCTTCTTCTTTTCTTTCTATGAGGAATGAAGGTCATTTATAGATGGGAGGAGGGGCATTCTTGTAAATTCATGTAAAGCTCCACTCCCCTCGATTGGGCTCGGATGATTCCTTCGATCATTTGATGTATTTTGAGCATTTGGATGCCCAATGAAGTCGAATTATGAGATCTTAGGCTCGTTAGATCCATTCGAGGCCTCGATTTGACTATAAACACTCTATATTTGAGAGCTGTTTTGAGATTTAATTGATGTCCCAAAGATTCCAATGATATTTCAAGTGCTTGATCTCGATCGGTTTTGACTTAAAATCATATCGCTTTCGACATCAAGATTTGTGCTTTGACTAGTGGTATTTTGAGAGCCATATCAATCATAATCATCTTGATTAAAATTTTAAATTGATAATGTAGTTTATGTTTATAATATATGAATGGCAAATACTATTATTTAAGTTAATGTTTCATATTAGCAACACTTATGCTAAAATATTAGCGCAAATCCAATTAATTTTACTTAGTTAACTCAATTATTTAGAAATCAGAAATATTGTGCATTTTTAATAGTTATTCAATCGTCTTATCTAGCTCATATGTAAATATTATAGGATTATGCATACCCATCAAATGTACAAATGTAATCTTAAC
This sequence comes from Cymbidium sinense, assembly GCA_021442155.1. Taxonomy (NCBI): domain Eukaryota; kingdom Viridiplantae; phylum Streptophyta; class Magnoliopsida; order Asparagales; family Orchidaceae; genus Cymbidium; species Cymbidium sinense. Next base: position 109,740,654 of record CM038216.1, read on the forward strand.
TCCATAACAATTATGTTGAAACTGCCTGGACTCATAGCTAAATTGATTTTATTTAAACTATAGTTTTCATACTATTTGTTAATTGACCATGATAGTAAGTCTAATGTCTACAAAACAGTGATACAACCGTACGTTATAATACAAAATCTGATATAAGATATCTTATGGGCTGAAATTTCTAATGCAAGTTCAGCCTGCAATATAAAAAATAATGCAAGAAATACTAAAAATTCATAAGACAAATCATTAATCCAAGACAACTAAATATTACCTTTGATGAAAATTGTAAAACCCTGTCTTTGCCGGGTCCCAAGTCCCGAATGTGAAAAAGTGGAGGGTTGGGATAGGCAGTCGACAACCGACATAAAACTTGTTGAAATAATCCTAACATGAATCCTTTAAAATATTGTGTTAATGCTATGACGTCCTTTGGAAGCGACGCGCTATATGACTTGAATACAGAGAAAAGTGTGCAAGGGTCATTGTATCGGCGCTCGGGTGCAATGTTAAACAAGCAAGGGTTCCCATATTATGGACGGATGCGAGCAAAGAAGTTAGTCCATGAAACTGGAATTAATTTAGGAACTTGGAATATAGGTACTCTTATAGGTAAAATAATGAAATTAATAAATAATATGATTTATAGGAAGATAAATATGTTATATACTCAAAAAACTAAATAGGTTGGGAGAAGGCCAAGGAGATTGATGGTTTAAGTTTTAAACTTTAGTATTCAGGTATGAGTCGAATTAGAAATAATATAAGTATGATTATAGATAAACGTTTGAAGAATAATGTTATAAATATTAATAGGATTGGAGATAGAATTATAGCTTTAAAGATTCTTGTTGATACTAAGATTATCAATGTTATAAATGTTTATGCTCCTCAAGTAGGTTTGGTTGTAGGCTCAAAAGAAATTTTTTAGAATAACTTAGAGATTAATACAAAAGCTATTGAAGAAAAGATATTTATTAAAGGGATTTAAATGGGTATGTTAATAAAAGATAGAAAATTTTAAAAGTATTCATGATATGATTTGGGAATAATGAAGATATATATCTTGATTTTTTTATAATTTTTAGTTCTAATAGTTTATTTATGAAAAGAGATGAGCATATCATTATTTATAAGAATGAATCTAATAAAACACAAATTGATTATTTTCTGATAGGAAAAATAGGTCGTTTAGATATAAAGATTGTAAGATCATTCCAAGTGAAAGTCTAAGTACTGAGCATCGACTATTAATTTTAGATTTTAAGATGAAAGATTGAAAGATTGAAAGATGAAAAATAGATCAAATTATCTGGGTTAGATGTAGAAAACAATAAAAATATTTTTAAAAGCAAGCTACAAAAGCTTAGAATTTGTGTTCATAAGGAAACTAATGTTATGTGAAAAAAATAGCAAATAAAATTAAGCAAATTGTAAAAAATGTATTTGAGAATCAAAAGAAAAAGCTTCTTTTAATAAGAATAGTTAGTGGTGGAGTCAAAATATGTAAGAAAAGATAAGAAATAAAATGCATTGTTATAAAACTCAGTTTAGATATAAAAACTCGAAAAATTGGAAAAGATATAAAGTGACCCATAGAGATTCTATGAAAACAATCTATGATACAAAAAAATTAACTTCTAGCGATTTATGCAATATATTGGATACCAAAGAAGGTGAAAAATGTATGTATAAGTTAGCCAAGCAGAGAGATAGAGAAGTAAAGATCTAGTTGAGTAGGTGTATCAAAGATGAAAAATAAACTTTTCTTATAAAAAATATTAAAATAAGTGGATGAGTTATTTTGATAAACTTTTCAATGAATGATCAGAATATCGATTGATTTCAATAACTTTTAAACAAAATAATAAATTTTATTTTATCATTGTATTAATAAATTTGAAGTTGGAGAAGCTTCAAAGAAAATGAAATGTAGAAAAATAATAGAACCTGATGATATTCCAATAAAAGTGTGAAAATGTTTAGGAGATCAAGGAATTTATTGGCTTACAAATCTTTTTAATGTTATTTTAAAGACAAATGATGTCAGATGAGTGGAGAAAGAATTTGTTGATTCCTATATTTAAGAATAAAGGTAATGCACAAGTGTGCAAATAATAGAGGAATTAAGTTGATGTGTCATACATTAAAATTATGATAGAGAGTGATTGAGTATAAGTTATGATGTGATACAAAAGTTACTCAAAATCAGTTTGATTTCATGTTAAGTAGATCAACTATGAATGTTATACATTTGTTGAGAGGTTTGATGGAGAAGTATAGAGAAAGTAAGAAGTATCTATATATGATATTTGTTGAATTAAAGAAAGCTTATGATAAAGTTCCAAGAGAAGTCCTTTGGAGAGTTCTAGAAAAGAAAAGAGTTAATATTAATTATATTCAATTCATTAAGGATATGTATACTACTTGTGTCCAAACACAAGGAGAATTGACAAAATATTTTCCTATTTCAGGTTGAATTACATCAAGGATCAGCTTTAAGCCCATACCAATTTGCTTTAGTTATGGATGTTCTCACTAGGCATTTACAGGAAGATGTACCTTAGTGTATGCTTTTTGCTGATGACATTTTCTTGTTGATAAAACTAGAGAGGGAGTTCAAGAGAAACTTGAATTATGGAGGTCAACCTTAGGTTTTCATTTGAGTAGATCTAAAACTGAATATATTAAGTATAATTTTAGTTGTAGAAGTTCTAGTGATGGTGTTATGACATTGGGTGATCAAGTCATTTAAAAAAGTGAGTGTTTCAGATATCTACACTCTATTATTCAAAATGATGGTGAAATAAAATTTTAATCAACAAAGAAATGCTTTTAGCACATGCCTCGTACCATCAATTCTAAACATCAAATAAAAATTAAAAAAAATGAGGATGTAGCCACTAAAAAGGGCTGAAGTAATTTTATCAATAGTGCGAAGAAATTTTGGGAAGAAAAACAACTGCTTGAAGCTGTTGAACTCCCTATTAAAGTGTCAATCCTTTTTACAACCCTTGAGCAGCAAGGGAATTTGCAAGAGTCAACTCACATTAAGGAGAAGTTTGGGATCAATTTTATTTTGTATTTTGTATTTTGTATTTTTATTTTTATTTTTATGTTATTTTTAAAAATATATTTGTTTAGTATATTTTTTAAGCGTTTAAAAGTGGTTATTATTCTTAAGACAAAATATGCATGTATAAGTTAGCCCAACAAAAATAATAAATATTTTGATTTAGTTCAAGTGAAGTACATTAAGGATGAAGATTGTAAGTGATTTTCTTAGAAGATATTTAATATAAGTGGTTCGGATATTTTAATAAACTTTTAATGAAGTTTGTAAGAATACAACTGATTTTAGTGACCTTAGTGCCCTAAATGAAACTTAGAGATTTTTGTTTTAATCATTTTATTAATAAAACTAAATTTGAAGAGGTTTTAAAGAAAATAAAGTGTGAAAAAACTATAGGACCTAATGATATTTCAATACAAGTGCAGAAATGTTTAAGAGATCAAGAAATTTCTTAGCATACTAATCCTTTTAAAATTATTTTAAAGAATAAAAGATCTCAAAAGTGAAAAAGAGCTTGTTGGTTCCTATTTTTAAGAATAAAGGTGATGCACAAAAGTGTGTGAATTATAGAGGAATTAAGTTAATGTGCCATATTGAGCATAGGTTACGATGTGATATAAAAATTTCTCAAAACCAATTTGTAGTCATCTTTGATCTGCTTTGGATGTTATACATTTGTTGAGAGGTTTGAAGGAAAAGCATAGAGAGACTAATGACGATCTACATATGATATATGTTGATTTAGAGAAAACATAAAGTTTTCAGAAGTTCTTTGAAGAGTTTTAGAAAAGAAAGAGTTAATATTGCTTATATTCAAGTCATTAAGGATATGTATACTAGAGCTATTACTTATGTTCAAATATAAGGAGAATTGACCAAGTATTTCCCTATTTCAATTGAATCATTTGATGAGAAATTAACTTAGGACAATGCTCTTTGGATTGTAAATTATTTTGATAAAGAAATTTTTGCATGAAAAAAAATGAAGAAATGATAACATCAAATGTGTCTTTAAACAAAAAATCGTATTCTGAATCAGAAGCTTTTAATTTAGTTATATTTATTTTATAATGTCTTTCATAAGGCTGTCTATTTGCATTAACAATGCTAATATCCATGAGTTAAAGCCTGCTACAACTTTGCTAGATATTCGTCAAATGCTTGTTCTGAGACAAGCAAATTTACATCATTATATGAGAGCAAATCTGTCTTTATTACTCATGTTGTCTACAATGAAAAAGAAAATACTTACTTTTCTTTGAAAGGACTATGAATTTCAGTTCATAGTTCATACCTGTAGAGCATTTTTAAGAACATTTTCAAATAAATGTTTTGTCATTATGTGCAGTTTAATGGTTTTACAATAAGGCAAGGATTAAAAAAGATTTGTACAATGCTTTCACTGTATTAGATTTGGTTGTAGCCTTAAAGCTATTAAATATGAATGTTCACAAATCTTGTGGACTAAATCGTTGAGACATGGAGTTCTTAATCCATTAAATCAAGGGTCTGCTTTAAGCCTATATCTTCTTGTTTTAGTTATGGATGTTCTTCCTTGATATTTACAAGAGGATGTACCTTAGTGTATTATTTTTGCTCTTCTTGTTGATAAGACTAGAGAGGGAGTTCAAGAAAAACTTGAATTATGGAGGTCAAACTTAAAGTCTAAAGGATTTCATTTTAGTAGATCTAAAATTGAATATATGAAGTGTGTTTTAGTTGTAGATGATCCAGTGGTAGGATTGTGACAATGGGTAATAAAGTCATTAAAAAGAGTAAACATTTTAGATATTCTAGGTCTATTATTCAAAGTGATGGTGAAATAGATAAAAATGTTATAAGTGGGATTCCAGTTGGATGGTTGAAGTTGAGGAATGCATCAGGCCTATTGTGTGAAAGAAAAGTACAACTTAGATTTAAGAAAAATTTTTATAAGATAATGGTGAGATCTGTAATGTTTTATGTTGTAAAATGTTGATCAGTAAAAGAGATGCATAAAATTAAGTGTTACAGAGATGAGGATGCTCATGTGAATGAGTAGCTTTACACTTAGGGCCAAAAAGAGAAACTAATATATATGCAAAAAGGTAGGAGTAGCCACAATAGCAAATAAGATTAGTGAGACTTGCCTTAGATGATTTGGTCGCATAAAATGTCAGTTGTCTGATGACCCAATTAGGAGAGTAAATGAATTAAATTCGACCTATATTAAACAAGGCAAAGGTAGAACTAAAAAGACTTGATTAGGAATTATAAAAATGACTTTATTTTATTAGAATTAAATGAGAATATGACAATTAGGGCACATTGGTTTAAAAAGATTTATGTAGGTGGCTCTACGTAGTGGGATAAAGGATTGTTGTTGTTAATTGGGGACAAGGAAAATAAACCATTTATGTCTTTGAATTGATAGTCAAATAGCAAGGTTCGCTTCAATGCATAATATAAACAACCAATGGATCAAAGATTAGAGTTGCAAATGAATCAAGCAATTCACAAGCTACTTGTGGCTGATAAGAACTCATTCATGATTTTTGATTAGCTAAACAAACAAACTTGAATATTTTTCTAAATACTTGATTGTTAAATGAACAAATTGTCACCGATTCATTTATGTTCATGATCAATATCATTTAAAGCTCTAAAACAAGCTCGTTAGAGAGCTTGAATAAGGCTCAATTTAAAGCTTCGATTAAGACTTCGATTTAAAGTTCAATTGAGGCTAAATTTTAAACATGATTGAGGCTTGATATGAAGCTCATTGATATTTAATGATTTTAATTATTAGTTAATAATTCTTACAATAAACTAATAACTTATATTTTAAGGCTTGACAAACTTCTTACATATAAGCTTGATAAAGCTCATTTGATGAGTTAATGAGCAACTCAATGTCGACTTGTTTATAAACTTGATAAGACATTTGGGTGACTAATAAAAGCTCAATAGTAGGGTTTGTTAATTGGCTTGTCATGGACCAAATTGAACCGCTTATTTAAGGTTTAATAAGCATGACTTGATAAGCTGTTCATTTAGCAGCTCAATAATTATCACATGAACCAAACTCGAGTCAAGCTCAAACAAGAAGGAATTTAAACAAACCAAACTTGAGCAAGCTTAAAAAATCTCCTGCTCAGCTCAACTCAGCTCAATTCATTTGCAACCTCACTAAAGATCAAATATAAATTGATCAAACAAATGACATCCAAAGATCAAATATAAATTGATCAAACAAATGACATCCAAAGATACTCATTAAGCTCGATTAGGATAATTCAAGATTATAAACTCCTATTACAATTACAAAACCAAAAGATCTCCCAATCGATTCAGGATAATTCAAGATTATGAACTCCTATCACAATTACTAAACCAAAAGATCTACCAAATTGAATTTCAACTATTAGTTCCTTAACTCCCTATATAAGGTTGACTCAATTGTGAGACTAATAGTTTTTTTGTTTGTCTCAAGAACCTTGCCTAATCAACCTAGTCCTTGGAAGATTCTAGAAGACGATACTAGGACCAAATTCTTGTCCTTATGTCTTATACTAGTTTGCACAAAGTCTTAGCCAAACTATGTTTAGATGAACTTACACTTAGAGTTTGACAATAAACTTTTATTAAACAACCTTGACTCTTGATTATCTATCAAGATCTTAGTTGATTAATCCCAAGGTCGGCCTCTTTAGCCTTTTTTGGTTGACTAGGTTCTTCCTGACTCCCCTATGGCAGTCAACCCTTCTTAACCCTTTAAGGTCAACTTTGATCAATATAATCTAATCTACCTAAGTCGATGTCTTTTCTTATCGATAAATCAATCTTGTGTCAATAATTTGCCTTGAGAACTCTCCCCTTTCTCAACCAGGTCAGTAGATTACTAGCCTTATGGCGAACTCCTTAAGGAGGTTAGTTGTTGTTCAAGTAGGCCTTCACTAAGTTCTTTCCTTCTCAAGAAATTGTCTTACATTAGAGACTTATTCTCAACAATTCTCCTAAGAGTTCAGCTCTCAAAAACTTAATTAAAATGGTCAACTTTTATTGTGTCATTGGACTTGGATCAACATCAAGCTATTGAACCGAGAAACTATAACCATTTTTCAGTGAGTTTTCCAAAGAGCATGGCTTTCATCAATGTTCATAAAGAGGTAGCTTCTATTGCTTCTAGTTGGCCTTAATTGTCACCTTCCTCTCTTGATTAGTTAATGCATTAGTTGCTTAGCAATCTCCAAAGAAATAAATTATAGTTCTCTTTCAATTAGACTCAGCCATAGAATAAGTTATGATGCAATACATGATATTCATATAATTATCAATTAAAAATCCACAAAATAATTGATTTCCTCATCAAATTCCTTAACAGGAAAATCATTGATTTCATTGTTCTTTTCCTCCATAGTTATATGCAATTTTCTATTAGGATGCTTATTAGCACAATGAACTCTTTACTGAAATTTTAGATCTAAATGTTTTTTATTTTTTTTGAAAGCCTTATTAATTATAGTGTTATTACCCTTAGATGTAGCAAGTGCAATTGATTAAATTAGATTTCTCTAATGAAATGATGCACTCCCTGAATATGTAGTAGCACATTTAGACACAAAAAATTTAACACTTATGATATAATACAAGTTGAAAGTACGCTCAAATGATGGAATGTGGTCAGATGTCCTCTCTCTTCGTATCAAATCTTAAACTAGATCTAAACATATAAAGCGTAGTTTTAGGATCTTATATGATCTCAAAACAATACAATACAGTTCTTCAAATTTATTCATGTATCCCTAGAAGTTTTGGTCTCTTGCTTTAGTGAATTAAATTCATTAAGTAAATGATCACAATAAAACAAAGGACTTTTTTAAAAGATCTTTCTTTTCACCTCATGCGGTAGTAATTTCCCTTCCTAACCTTTTTACTTGTCTTTCCATGCTCATTAAGATATTTCAGCTTGCCCAATTAATTTCATCTTGTAAATCTCATTCATCACTCATCAAACATGTTTAGTCATTCAAATAAGTTATATAAATCCAATGCACAATTAGTAAAATTTTAGGATAAATTTTATCATCATAAGTAGACATTAACTTTAACTTCTCTTATTATGTCATCATCAGCATCAAATTGTTAATGTCTATAATTTTCATAAACATCATTATTAGACACCCTAAAGTATCTACCAAATTATTTCTTGTTCCAATTAGAAATACAATTAGATAAATAGTTTCATCACTGTGATTGGACTATACAATAGATGTAGGTGCAACCATGCAACTAAGTCAAGTGCGTTAGAGCTCAACTCATTTAAGAGCTCATAGTTTAGCAAACCAAGCCACAAGCTTGAAATCAAGCAAGATTAAAAACTCATATCATATAAGAGCTTGAGTTCATACTTGTACAAATAATCTCAATGATTTGTTGAGCCAATCTAATAAGGACACTTTAGTTACTAAAGACTTCTTAAATACCGTGTTTACCTTAACACAAAAAAGTTTATGCATTGATTTGCTCAAGTCATGCCCTTAATAGTAAAATGAGTCGAGCTATTAATTGAATCCAAGCAATCAAGTTGAGCTCAAGCTTATAATGAGCATAATTGAGCAAGCTCAAGCTTAGTTATTGAGCTTGAGTTCAAGCCATGGCCTAATACATGAGCCAATCTTGAGTTAGGATAGACTTGAGTTTGATTCAACTTGAATAAATCCCTAAGGTTCACATGCATGACATTAATTAGTTTCAAAGTGTCATTTCAGACTTTAACCCCATTAATATCATCACACAATTAATTTTGTAAGGTTATCAAAATCTTATCTCTTTCATGATATGTTGAATTGCCCTAATAATTATTAATTCTATGTAGCATATTGCGACAAGTTAAAGCTCTAAAACAATTTGATGCAAGACAATTCGGGGTGGAGTTTGTTAATGCAACTAGAATGAAACTATGTAAATCACCTAAACAAATTTAAGATTCATGATAAATATTATTTTGATATAATTTTTAATAGTTAGATTTTTTTTATTTTCATAATTATTTTCACTCAATTTTTGAAAATTCACCACACTAATGTAATTAATTTGACTAATATAAGAATTTTCAATTTTAAGAGAACTTCAACTCCAAGATGTGCAAAAAGAGTGATTGGAACCATCCAAGTAATATATATCACAATAGGCGCAATTGAAGAGCTTAGGAGCCCACATGCTTAATGCCTAGGAGTCTAGTCTTGGCATTGAGGTATTAAATATGTTTTATAAAAGTCTAATCTCGACTTTTGAAGACTATTCATACCAATTATAAGTGTATCAAGAGTCGAAAATTGCTAGTTTTGGATAAAATCTTGAGAGGGAAATCTAACAACATAAAAGGGGTGAAGTTAAATCTTTTAAGGATCTTTTAGGAAAAATCTTTTGGCAAGGCTTAGAGACAACTAATGTAGAGGAGCAAGGATAATTGCGATAAAGTGAAGCGAGAGCACATAATATATTGGTTACATCTAATCACAAATTTCTTGTTTTTCTTTCTTTTAAACATAAATTAATCCCCACTTTGGAGATTATATGTAGCTAATTTGTGTCTTGTTGGTTTTTTATTAATAAAAATTTTCTAATATATATTTTTCATTATTGTTGCATACTTGTCAATTTGTTGTTCATAATTTTTGATTGATTAGCTACAAATTATAAGTCTAAAAGATCTACTCAAAATTGAGAGGTGAAGAATAGACATATCATGATTGAAATGACATGTCAAATCATAAAACAAAGATATTTATGTGAAACGTCTAATCATAGGATCTCCAAGGTAAATTTAATAACACCTGTTAATATTGAATTTATCCTAGAGGGAGATAGGTTGTCTTGACATATTAGTGACCCTATGTTTCCAAGAGAATGACAAGGTAAACTATAAGATCCAACTATAACAAAACCCTCTTATATGAATCGATTTGTATTATAAATTAATCAATAATGCTAATCTTGGCAAAATCTAATCCCTGGAACTTCAACATCTGATTCATAAGCCATAGCAAATTTCATTTCTAGTAGTCAATCATTTTCTACTTTTCACTAAGTGATGCTAAATAAAACCAAGATCAACATAAGTTTAGTATTAGTGATTTCAATCTATGTGGGATGATACTCTTTACATATTCTTTATTACTTATATAGTTGTGCATTCTTGTATGTATGATTAACCATAATACTTTTTTGTGTTATTGTTGAAAGATGATTTTTGCCAACATCAATGCCAATTGTTTTTAGCTTTACTTCAAACTTATTTTTATTCTTATGGTTATTTTACTTAGTTTTCATTTATCTTTTTCAGAAGATTGTTTATAGTATATAAGCATTTTAGTGGAAAACCATTATTTCCATTTGATCTAGAAATTAAAAAGACTCTTTTGTAGTGTTTAAGAAGATAAAGGCAAATTGCTAATATGACTATACATAATATGGCAAATCCTAAAGAAAATGCCGAGGCTTTAGCATTTTGCGGGGATTGAGAAAACAAATGGAAATCGCTAATACGACTACACACTAATGACAAATCCCAATGAGATCGTCGCGGGACATGGCATGGGCGCTCAAATTTTACGAGATTTCTCTTGCAAACCATCCATGGCATATTTTAAGCTATCGTCAAGCTTAAGATTTAGGAAACCAATTTTGAAATTAAACTTGCAATGTTATAAATATTAAGAACTCACAATTTGGAGGCTTGGCAATAGGGGGCCCAAACAATCTTATAACAAATTTCTTGGATATTTGTAATATATTTAAATATAATGGAGTTTCAAAATATGTCATTTGATAGTGCTTGTTCCCATTCTCACTATAGGATCGAGTAAAAAATGGCTAAACTTAATGAGAAGTGAATTAATTATGACTTGAGGTGACATGACCCAAAAAATATCCTATCAAAATACTTCTCATTGATAAAGATGGCTCTCATGAGAATTGAAATTTCAAACTTCATGTAGCTGATAGAGAAAATCTATACGATCTTTAAGTGAGATAAAAAAACTTATTGAAGAAGTTCCCACATCATGAATTCCCCAAGTAGATGTATGCCCAAACTTTTTATAATGGTCTGGCCAGCAAAAACATCAATTGAATCCACATCTAATAGTACATTCATTCATAAGATGCAGGAGACGGCTTATGATCTATTAGAAGAGATGACCGTGAACAACAACCAATGGTCAAGTGATAAAAATCTACTCAAAAAGATTGTTGCTTTTGTCCAGGACATTAACACCATTGCAACACTCATTGCATAAGCCGCTTCATTGCAATTAGCACTTTTACTACAAGTGGCATCAACCTACCTAACACTTGCTGTAATTTTTATGGAGGCCCTCACTAAAGTAATGACTATCAAACAAATAATTTGTTTGTGTAACCACATTTGGAGCAGGAGTGTTTTTTACGAAATCAAATGCAATTCAACAACCAACTGGATTCCAAAAGCCATCGGAATTTCATCAACAATACAACTTCAACCAATCTGGATATCAGTAATAACAAGAGTGGTCTCAGTCAAAGACACTCGCACAACTGACCCTAGCCAACAACAGTTTATTTCATCAAATGATGCCACATTGTAGAGACACGAAACCTTTATTAAATGGTAGTAGATTGTTACAAAAGACACTAAAGACTAGATCGATCAACTATCATAGCTAATTATATCAAAATAGCCAAGTGCGCTCTCGAGCAACACTTAGATAAATCAAAGGAGCATGTTAAGACAGTCACTTTGAGAATAAAAAACAGTTGAACAAGATAGCAAGAAAGGAGTAGCTTAATATTGATCAAGTGGTAAGCAAGGTGAGGAGAACAAGAGAGAGACTAAACTAAAATCTATATAATTTTCCTTACATCCCGCCACTATCATAACCACAAAAATTTCGGAATCAATAAAAAAATACTCGACAACAATTTTCTAATTTTCTTGACACATTCAAGAAGTTGTGTATAAATATTTCTTTCATCGATGTGTTGAATCAAATGCCAAAGTATGTAAAATTTATAAATAAAATCCTCTCAAATAAAAGAAAATTTGAAGGAGTATGAAATCGTAATAGTTATTGACTAATGCAAGACAATTCTACATAAGAAACTATTAGCCAAGCTCAAAGAACTTGCAAGTTTCACAATTCCATGTACAAATAGAAGCATGCATTTCAACACTAATAAAATTAATTTGATTTATGTAAGCAATCTAAATTTTAAGAGAATTTGATATACAAGACATGCAAAATGAGTAATTAGAGTCATCCAAGAAGCATACAACACAATGGGTGTGATTAAAAAGCTTGGTTAACAAGGCGCCCATCCAAGCGCCCAAGCAACCGACTCAAACTTTTGCAAAATTTTGACAAAGAGCTCAATGTCTGGCTCAATAACCGACCCAACACATCAATGCTAGACCTGGCACCTAGGTGCCCAACAAAGTGCTAAGGTACCAGACACATTTTTCACAGAAGTTCTATTCTAATATTTGAAGATTGTTCAAGCACCTAAGTGCTCGACTCGATGGCCACTTTTGAGCATTACTAAGAATAAAAATTGTCAATTTTAGAGTCTTCAAAGAAAAACTTAGAAAGAAAAACAAATCAAATTAGATCATTTAAATTTTAAAGATCTCATGGGGTGGGTCTTTTAGCAAAGGTTAGAAATTGGCTTAGGGCAAGGAGCACAAATGACTATAGCATATTAATGATATGTTAGTCACAATGTAGTCATAAGTTGCTATAGTGAGATATTAGATTGTCTCGATGAATACCAAAGTAGTTTTTCAAAGACTTATAAGTTACTGTGGTGTATAATTAATTTAACTACAATGAAATTAATTAAATACAACATACCAAATTGACACATTTGGTTCCTTAATTCCAGAATAACATATCAATTAAGCTGGGCTTAGCATAGTCCCATTTGCACTTTAAGAGTTTTCAAAAACAATAACTTGCACTAAAGAATATTGAAAATTTTAGCAATTTGAGAGATATTAAAAGATTAACAAATTCAGCTTGCTCGTATCATGACTAAATCAATCATGACACTACTAAATTCAATTTCCAAACTAATAAGCAATCACATTGACAATTTCCTTTTTCTAAGAGCTTATTTGGGATCAATTTTATTTTGTGTTTTTTTTTTTGGCTTTTATGTTATTTTTAAAATAAGATCGCAATGTTTTTAAAAATACTCAAAATATTTTTTGGGAGTTTTGAATATTTTTAAAAGCACTTATTACCATCAAACATATTTTATTTTGAATCAAAATATAAACAAAATAAAAAACACAAAAAAATGATCACAAACAACCCCTAAGTATCCAAAGACCAAAAAAGTTAAAACAAATGGCTCAAATCTCAACTAACACCATCATGGTTAAGTTTTGGTAGGGTTGTTAAAAGCATACCTCAAAAGCAAATCATTGTGACACGATCAGGTGATGTTTCATGTTTGTTTCACACTTAGTGAGTAGTTGAGTGAGAAGGCACTTTCAAGAAATACTTATGGGCATTATTGTTTTATTGTTCAGGCTCTGATCGAGTTGCTAGCTTATTAAAGTTGACTAAAAAAGAAAGAGAACCTCAGGGCTAGTGATCTCCAATGTCACAACACAGACGTGGTTAGACCTACCGTAATGAAGCTCACCTCCATCTCAATCAGCAACATCACTCAACATCGTCTCCCTAATCAAGGATTCATATTTGTCAAAAGTGTTGGGTAACACTGCGGCAACCAGAAGTCGACCAGCATCACACATCTAGTGTTTAAAGTTCAAACTCGATCTTCTCGCTCAATTTTTTTTCATCTCTAACCATTGATATATAATTTATAATGTTATTTTGTATAAATAAATGCTTTATATTTTTTATAAATGCTATAAATATTTTATAAAATATGTTTATCTTTTTAATAAATGTATTATAGTTTTTATAAGAGAATTTTTTAGTACATCTTTCATTAGAGGGGTGAACATTTTTCAAGTGAGATTTTCTATTATTTGAAGGTAGTTATATTATTTTGTGAAATGGTAATTAAATAATAATAATCACATGTTTTAATGTGTGAATAGGCAATCCTTCATACAAATTTTTGAGCTTTTAGCTAAATATTTTTTATGAAAGGAAACTATTAAAAGAATGATAGTAATCATAAATTTTTAAAATAGTGCATTAAATATTTGTGGGAATTAGAAAAATATAATGGTGCCCTTATGTAATGAAAACTAGGTATAGATAATTCTAATGTGAGTAGGAACAATTCTATCTAAAAATATGCAAATGTAAATCTAAGTTGAATTCTTTATGCTAAACATACTTATTGTAGTAAAAAGATAATGAGTATATCTCAAGCCAAGAAGCATCTTATTGGTCATTCTGGAACATCGAAAAGAAGTAATGTGACTCAATGCAAGAATTTATGCATGGAACATAATGAGAGAGTGATAGATACTATTGAAGAATCAAATATTTAAATGTTCATGAACTTGAAAAGAGATCATCGGAACCAAGTTCTAGAATGTAAAAAATCATGCACCCCACATTGGGTTAAGTTTACTTAAGATGAAAGGTCCTATGGATCATTTCATATATCTAAAATTTAAGAAAAAAGTTGCCAAACAAAATGGCAATCAATGATAGCTTAGATAAGGAATTAAGGGATAGAACTATAAAATACATAGCTAGGTGATATTATCAAGTTGACATATTTTTAAATGTACTTGAGGAATTTGAACAAATGGTAGAGGTTATTCCACAATATGAACTGACTCTTGTACTATCACAAGTTGAGTCTCTCTGCATTAAAGAGAAATAGCAACAACTAAGAAAGACATGGAGTAACACAATATGGTTTGGAAATGGAAGGGTTGCATTGTTATGCCAGATGGGTAGATGATTGTAGAAAGCAATTGCTAATTAATTTCTTAGTTAATTCACAATAAACATGGTATTTTTGAAACCAACAGATGTAAATAAATATTTTAATATTGCATTGAAGTTCTTTGAGTTCCTTAATGCACAAATTGAAATGATAAAAGAAAAGAATATAATGAAACACGATCACAAATAATCACTCTAATTATGTTCTTACAAGTTAATAATTTATTGTATTTTGTTTATATATTTATTTTTTATTATATTGTGAATATTTACTCTAGATATAATCCTTACAACACTATTGACTATGAGAGAAATTAGAATATCTTCGAGCAAATTAATATTTATTAATTTTGAATATATAAATAATTCACATGTTTTGTAAATTTCATTTTTATTTATTTTTTATAAATTCACCAACAACCACAACAAGCCATTATCCCACTACGTGGGGTTCGCTACATTAATATTTTTTCTCCATTATGTCCTATTAAGTGTCATATTCTCATTTAATCCTAATAAATTACGGTCATTTTGTATACTTCCTAATCAAATCTTTTTTTAGGACTACCTCTACTTTTCTTATCATTGACCGAATCTAATACATCTACTCTTCTAACTAGGTCATCGGACGACTGACATTTTATATGAGCAAACCATCTAAGAGGCCTCTATCTAATATTATCTGCCATTGGAGCTACGCCAACCTTATCACGCATATGTTCATTTCTCATTTTGTCTCAAAGTGTAAAGCCACTCATCCACTTGAGCACTCATCTGTACAAAACTTAATTTTATGCTTCTCTATTACTAGCCAACATTTTGTGCCATAAAACATTGTACGTCTCACTGCAATCTTATAAAATTTTTCTTTGAGTCAATGTGGTACTTTCCTATCACACAATAGGCTCAAAGCATTTCTCCACTTCAACAATCCAATTTGAATTCTACTAATAACATCCCCATCTATATCACTAACTTTGAATAATAGGCTCAAGATATCTAAAATGTTCACTCTTTTCAATGACTTGATCACTCATGATCACCACTTTGCCACTATATCTTCTACAACTAAAATAACACTCAATGTATTCAGTTTTAGAACTACTCAAATGAAAGCCTTTAGGGTTTAAGGTTGACCTCCATAATTCAAGTTTTTCTTGAACTCCCTCTCTAGTCTTATCAACAAGAAGAATATAATCAGCAAAAAGCATAAACCAAGGTACATCCTCCTATAAAAATCTAGTAAGAACATCCATAACTAAAGCAAAAAAGACATGAGCTTAAAGCCAATCATTGATGTAATCAAACTAAAATAGAAAAATATTTGGTCAATCCTCCTTGTGGTTGACCACAAGTGATAGCTCCAATATTCATATCCTTAATGACTTGCATATAAGCAATCTTAACTCCCTTATTTTCTATATCATCTTCTAAGAAAATTATTTTATAATTTTCATATTTAATGCATTTCACTTGAACTAAATCTTTAATTCTCCTATTTCTTTGCTTGACTAACTTATACATATATCTTTCTCCCTCTTTAGTATTTAATCTGTTATATAAATCAAGACATGCTGAATTTTTTGTATCATATATTACTTTCTTAAAATTCCTATAAGCCATTCTATATCTTTCCAAATTTTTTAAGCTTTTATATTTAAACTAATTTTTATAATGAAATTTCTTAATTTTTATCTATTCTTGCATATTTTGACTCTACCACCTACTATTTTTATTAATTTAATCAAATATATTTTTTGCAACTTGATTAATTTTACTTACTATTTTTTATCACATAACATTAGTTTCTTCATGAACATCACAAATATTAAGATCTTGTAGTTTACTCCTAAAAATTTTTTATTAGTATTCTTTAAATGCTCCCATCCTGCGAGTTATTTTTATTTTTCAACCTTTCATTTAAAATTCAAAACTAATTATAATGTTGGGTGTGAGCTTAAACTTTCAGCCGTAATAATTTTATAATTTTTATAATATAAACGATCTATTTTTCCTATAAGAAAATAATCAATCCACATTCTACTAGATCCATTCTCATAAGTAATCATATGCTTATCTCTTTTTTAAAATAAAATATTAATAATTACACAATCATAAGTTAAAGCAAAATCCAATATAGTCCTACCTTCTTCATCAATCACTCTATATCATAATCATCATGAATGCTTTTAAAATCTTCTACATTCCACCAAAAATGTCAATTTAAATCTCTTTTAATAAATACTCATTCTTCAAGAGATATCTTTTGTATTAATTCTTTAAGGTCATTCTAAAATTTTTCTTTTGAGCATACATTCAAACCTACTTAAGGGGCATAAGCACTCATAACATTAATAATCTTCATATCAACAACAATCATTAAAGCTATGATTCTATCTCCTATTCTATTAAATTTCACAACATTATCTTTTTCACTATATTTAAGACATACAGGGCGTTGCTTTCAAAGAAGGCCCTATCATTGATATAATTTATTAAGAAATTCATGTCACGATTTTTCATCAAGTTTTATACTAGATATTGACTACCTAACGCAACCCTCTACTTTTCTCATTCGAGACTTGGGACTCAACAATGACAATGTTTTTTCTATAAATTCACATGAAGAAGAGAAATCGATTGAATCAATAGTATCAATATGACTTCATATTTATGAAATGCAATCACTCATTTGAAAGAAGATTCAACTTAAGAGATGTTACTAATTCAATTAGTTTATATTAATGTGATGAAAGTTGTAAGTAATTGAGGAAATGCAGGATGATGGTGAAGACCTAATAGAATAAATTGAAGCTCCATTAAAAGTTGAGCGAATGTGGTCTTTAAAATTTAGTGAGTCAAAAATAAAAGATTTAATGCAGGCTAGTTCATCTTGGCATATATCAAATTTTATTGTTATTCAAGAAAGAAAAGATGATATTGATTCAAAAGAAGAAAAAGTTCTGAAAATGAAGAAATTCTTTTTGGAGTAAAAAAGAGATTATGTGAATGAAAGAAAAGATGATGAAAATAATTTTTTAAGACCTGTCCTTATGAAACTTGTGATTCTATGCATTTAACTTTACCTTTTGCTCTAAATTAAACATATTTTTATGCAAAGTTGAAGTACCCAAATTTCATATTAAACTATACTACACTGTAATCTTTTGCTAAATCCTATGTAGAATATAAATTGTTAGAAATTTTAAGTTGAAGTTTCACTTTTAAAATTTGTCTTCGAATTAGATATTTACACAACATTTTTTCAATATTATATCAAATCATTAAATAATCTATGTTTTACAATTATTAATGATGTATCATTACATTTTTTTAGCTATTACTAGATGTGTTTTAAGACTAGCCGATAAATGTCTATCATATACACATAACTTTATACACACGCTAAGTTATGAGTGTTCCAATCACTAAAAATGCCATTTTGCATTTCCCTTTGTGCAATGAAGCCTAAAAAAACCTTTGATATCACATTGCTCTTTGAAATTTGAAAGGATTGAGTTTTGAGTTCCATGAAATCTACAAGCTAACATACATGGGCTTTTTAAGAGCACTCATAACTCATAAGCCATTTCCATGCTTTCATAAAAAATATCAAACATAATTTAACTAATCATATTACCCCATTAGAGATGTCCAAAACATGACAATCTATAAGCCCAAACACAACTTGAGATGCATCTATATTTTATACTAATGATATAAATAAATAAAAATTCCAGAAGAATGCTAGTTAACCTGATAACTGGATAACCTTGAGACTTAAAAAGTGATCATCTTCACAATCTAAAATCCACTTTAAAAAGTTAGCAAAGAATAATACTTGATTCAATGCTAGACAAACAGGGATTTTATGCCTGCCTTTTGTCAATGCTAATCCAACAAATAGGGCTCAACTAAATATACATTCTATGACGTGTTTCTTGAAATACAACCAAGCAAAACAACAATATTCACATACGCATATTCATCCTAGCAAAAGTTAATTAGACATAGCCTGTCTGCAAGTTTAAAGAGAAACAATTAAAA
The DNA here is from genome assembly GCA_021442155.1 of Cymbidium sinense. Classification (NCBI taxonomy): domain Eukaryota; kingdom Viridiplantae; phylum Streptophyta; class Magnoliopsida; order Asparagales; family Orchidaceae; genus Cymbidium; species Cymbidium sinense. The sequence continues at coordinate 109,759,674 of CM038216.1, forward strand.
TTTACAAGCCTAATAGGAAAATAGCAACCTTATGCGTTTCCCAGCACATGATGCATAAGTACAGGCCGAAGGGAAAAGCAATATAAAAAAAATGAATACAAATAATTAAAAAAAACTGTGATATATAAAGATTAAAGCCCCAAATAACCAGTTACAGAATGAAAGGTTGAGAGAATAGTGTATTAAATTTGTTCAAGAAGTAACATAGAATGATAATAACAAATCACATAAGAATTATTTTGGTTTAAAATTCATGCAAAAAGACCAGGACAAATGAATAACACTTGTTAATTCAAACAACATAAAATGTAATGCTGACAATTGAATAGTTATTCAAACACTGCAAAACTGAGAGCTCGAACAAGAACTCCTACAATTACTTAATTGAATTGATCCCACAACTTATGGGGCCAGTAAATACCAGAAATTCTCATCCATCAATTCTCGTAAGAATCCTCAAAGAGCTGCTTCCTCAGAACATCATGCAATTTACCAAAAAGGTCCTTTTTCAAAGAATCAAAAGCCAAATCCAGTCTTTCCAGCAGCTCAGTAGAGTTCTTATTGTACATAAACAGTCCATTGTAAAGATCGAAGCTATCGCTGCCTGTGTTCTGCACCAGTTTCAGCAGTGCCTCATACCCTTTGGTATCAATTGGGGTCGACTTCAGATCAAGTATAGACAGTAAACGCCCGACAGTATGGGTCAAAAACTGAGTCTCGGCAGCATTCGCATCATGCTCGACACAAGACATCTCCACCATCCGACAGCCCTCACGCTCAAAAATATCAAGAAATCTCTGACACCGCCCAGCACGGTCGCCGTAGTCCCCAATGCGGACCTTCTCAAAGACCAGAGGGAGGCCTGCCCAGCCATCCTTGCCACTCTCGGGTCCGAACATGGGGTGGGTACAAAGGATGTCGAAATGGGGTGGGAGGTGCTTCAGAAAGAGATTTTTTGGGAACTCCTTAACGGAGAGGACTTCAGTAAAGAGGGTGTTGCGGCGGAGGCGTTGGATTGGGAGGTTGCCGAGGACGGCGGCGGTAGATAGGATGGAAGTGGAGAAGAGGACTACGTCTGGGTGCTGCTCGCAGAGGTCATTGGGATCGGAGAAAAAAGAGGCGCCGAGAGAGACTGCGGCGCCAGAGTAGTCAGTGCGGGAATGAGCGAGAAGGGTGTGGCCCTGCCGGGCGAAGGTCTGACCGAGGAACTGGCCGAACTTGCCGAACCCTATGATGGCGATCTTGAGGCGTCCACGCCGATCGAGGAGTTCTGAGGCCTGGGCCTCCTGATCGAACGGCTGGGCGGCGTCCAGGGCTCGGATGGCCGGCATCCGGCAGCGCAGCCGACCCCCGCCGGGGGTAGCGGAGAGGGCGGAGCTGATAGGGTTGAGAAGCATGAAGTCGGTAAGGGAGTTTTTGGTAGCAGGATTTACACAGGATTTAAGCTAAATACTACCAAACGGTCCAAAAATTTTATTTTAAATTCTATAATTTTCAAAATATTTCACCTTAAATAACGGAATTATTAAACCCAGGTTTTTGGCCGGAGATAGCTAAATCCTCACGTGTCACCAACTCCTTCACAGCGGCGATCCCGTTGATGCTTGACCAGCTAAAGCTCCCGTCGAGACATCCTCGTTTCTTTGTCGTTGAAGGTTTATGATAATAGCGGAGGAAGGAAGACAACGGATTCTTATTGTTTTGTATTTTATATTCTTTTTATATTTATAAATCAATTATTTTTAATCTTAAACTTTTAAATTGAGAATCAAATATTAAATTCTATAATAAAATTTTAACTCATGTTTTTTATTTGTATAATTTTTTTGACAATTTAATCATGAAAAAAATTTAATAACTTTTAAAATTAAAAAATAATTAAATTATAAATATATATATATATATATATATGATGATTAATTTATAAAAATCTCTAAAAATTAATATTATGAAAAGTAAATAATATTATTCATGTTTTAATTTAACTAAATAAAAATTTTATATTAAATTAGCTTTATAAATTAACGAATAATTAACATATTATTTTATGTCAAATATGTTTTAATTAATAATAACTGCATATATTCAACCAAATAAGTTGATTATACATACATTAATTAAAAAATTTAAATTAATATTAATAATAAGTATAAATTAATTAAAAAATAACTTGAATAAATATTTATTAATAATTTATTTTAATAGAATTGTTTACTTAACTTATTAATTTAATAATTAATTGTTAATTGAGGTGTTATCTTTAATTAAAATTTAGGTAATTTAACTAAAGCTCATATAGATTAAATTAATTTAAAAAATTTTTAAATCATAAAACATATAGTTAAATAATTTATAAATTTATGACAATGAAGTCAACCATTTAACTGTACATGATTCAACTATTGTACTCTCATCCTAATACCTAACCTAAACAAACATATATGGCACATTGGCTCCTAAATTTTCTCCCAAATTTTAATATTAATAAATGGTGAAGTATAGATTTTCAAGAGAAAGGAGACGGATTTGGTTTCAGGTTTGTGGGTTCAGATTTGTGAGATGAACTAGGGTCCGGTGAGAGGGTTGGAGACCGAGAGAATCAAGAGAAATGAGCCGGATTTGGGAGAATCCAGCTTGCTGGGATGCCAAATGGGATGGGGGATTGACATGCTGTAGACGGGAAGCAGAGGAAGTGGGCTGTTCGGCTGTAGGAGACAGAGAGAGAGAGAGAGAGAGAGGAGAGAGTGGGGCCGATAGTTTCGGCGTCAGCTTGGGCCGGCTGGAGAGCGAGTGGGGAGAGCTCAGCTCGGGCTTGGCGTCACAGATGAGGGAGAGAGAGCCGCTCATGTGTGAAGAAACCCGCGAGAAACAGGAACCAGCAGATCGAACGGGTCGAAGTGGCGGGCTACTCGTCAGTGAAGGTCAGGGAGCTGCGAGGTTTTGGAGTGCTCAGGTCGGAGACCAGCCAGCGAGGAGGAAGGTGTGATGGGGGCCACTTGTGCGAACCCAGAGAAACGAGAGGAGAAAATCTCTCCTTAGGGCCGGCGCATGTGAGGGAAAAGCCGAGAGAGGCCTGAGAGAGATCCCAGAGCCCCCAGATTGCTCCACCGTGAGTTCCCGAAGAGATCCGAAACCTGTTTTGAAGGTGAGAAGGGAAGTTGCAAAAAAAACTTTGTACTGGAGATTGTCGTTCTCACTCTCCCGTGAAAAGAAATTTTTAAAATCGCCTTTAAAATATATTTAACAAAAGGAATATTTACAAGGGAGATTTAAAATATGTGTATTTATAATTTGATTATTTTTATTAATTTTTTTTAATTATGAGATTCATATATTTATGCATGTCATGATCAAATTATTATAAATTTAATGAAAAGAAAAAAATATGAGTTAAGTTTTTATTATGAATTTTAATATTTAAATGTCAATTCAAAATTTTGATATTAAAATATGATTTATTTGTAAATATGTAAGAATGGGATGATAGTGTATGTAAGCTCTTTAACAAAATGACATAAAAAAAAATAAAATCTATATTATCGACGGTCCGAGCATCGACATATTTTAAATTTTTATCTATTAAATTAATATATATTATAAATATAAATATTAAATTTATACTATTAAGTTACTATACTTTATCTATTAATTATTATAATATATTTGAGACATTACAATATATATATATATATATATATATATATATATATATATTAAATATAAAATATATAATTCTTATTATAATTATTAACATTGAGATTATACAATTTAATTATTATAATTAATATTAAGTAATAAATATATATATTTAAAAAAATAAGTTATTATTATTCATCTATTAACTTAATATATATTATAAATATAAACATTAAATTTGCACTATTTATTTATTATTTTTCTTTGTTAATCACCATAATATATTTTAGACATTATATTATTATTATTATATATTATTATTATTATTATTATTATTATATATATATATATATATATATATATATATATATATATATATATATTAAAGATAAAATCTATAATATTTATTATAATTATTAACATTATGATTATGCAATTTAATTATTTTAATTAATATAAGTAATAAAAATGTATATGTTTATAGAAATAAGTTATTATTATTTATCTATTAACTTAATGTATATTATAAATATAAATATTAAATTTATACTATTTATTTATTATTATTTATTTGTTAATTATTATAATATTTTTGAGACATTACATTATATATATTAAATATAAAATATATAATATTTATTATAATTATTAACATTATGATTGCACAATTTAATTATTTTAATTAATATAAGTAATAAAATTTAAAGTTTAGAAAGTTAATTATTTTTAAAAAATTTTGATTTTATAAGATGAAATTCATTTAAAATAAATTAATAATAATAATAATTGTAGATTAAAATTAAACTAAACAATACTTATTTAATAATATATAGAAAAAATAATTTTTGAGAGCCCGAAATTTTGTTATATTTACTTGGAGTAAAATTGTTGACTACGTTAGGATATATTAAAAAAAAAGATCAACTTAAAATATTTTTCTAAATTTTTTTATTTATAATGTTAATATTATTATTTTAAAAATATTTTAAGATATTAGTATGATTTTAATTATTGATATTAAATTTATTTGACATAGTTACAAACATTAATCTAAATATCATATTTAAAAATAGTGATTTTGTTTACATATTAAAAGAAGAAAATATCTAAGAGTTTATAGAAAAAACTGAAATTATTAACATGAAACAATCATCACATATAAAAAAATATAACAACTGAAAATGAAGTCTAGTACAATATACTAAAATATGCAAAAAAAAAAAAAAAGAAGTACAATACATGAGATGCAGCCTAAGTCAAACTACCTCCTATGTCGGTGTCTAGACAATATGTCCACAATTTAGAGTGTATTGGTCAGGTGCACGACATAGTCTCTCTCGCAAGTCATGGTGTGGCTCATCCGTGCTGGGATATCATTCGGTTGTCGTGACTTGTACAGATAAGTCATGTATGCAACTCTTGTGTCAGAACTGAGAAGCTCCCCAAACCCGCTACCCATGAGGCAGTGGAGTGGCAATGGGTATCAAGTATTGTGACTCATGTGGTGCTATAGATGGGCAGGTGCTTAGGGTCACCTAAGACCAAGACGGTCCATACTCAAAGAATGCTGAAGAAGTAAATGGTGATTGCCTAGTGATGCCATCATGTGATCCTCCCCAATGCGAGTCATACGGTGTCCAAGCTGGGTATGTAGGAGGTGGCTGTATTGTGTACGTTGAAGAAGCAGGAATAGTAAAGGTAGATGGTTCAAGATCCACATGGCTTAGACCTGCAGCTCCAACATCTTCTGGTGAGTCATCTGCTCGAGATGGAACATTTGAGAAGTATGGTGATCGTCGCTTCCTACAACACAGCTCATCGATTCTGTCAATGGCTCCCTGCTTCAGGCTATCATCCTGATCCTTGAAGTACGATTGCAACACATCATCTGCCTCCAAAATCCACTTGCACTGCAAAGAGAAATGCCATTAAGATTAATAAAGTACTTAATTATAAACTAAAGTATTGATAAAAAATAAACATAATTTTAAAACATATCATGAATCGCTCTACAGGTGACCTCAGGTAATATGTATCTGGCAGATTTGTAGGTTCCTGAAGCAAGTATAGTGTCGCCCATGATCTATACCACCACATGTAACGGGCAACAACTCTCTCAGCATCTATCCCTGAATCATCGTGATCAACAATGTAGGCTTTCCTATCATCCCAAATCTGTATGTACTATTGATGGAAATCGGAACAGTTAACACCACCATTCTAATGACCATCAACATGTTAGAAACCTATCTCCATTGGCTCCTAGTCTACTGGGCACTTGATCAAACTGTCTGGCTACACTCTTTGGTAAGTGCCACTCAACTCTACACCAGCATATCACTGGCACTCTAGCCTCCTAAATGCTCGAACTAACAGTGCACAAGTAAGCAACCCAAAAAGATCTGATAATCATACTACTGCCAAGTCACCTACAAAAAATATACAACCATCATATCAACAAAAGAAAGTTGTAGAAGTACAACAAAAAAATTGTAAAAAAAAAAATCAAACCTAACTCTGTCGTAGGCTGTCGAACTCATCTCTGTAGACATGTATGTGGCTGGCTGGTTACTTTTGTATATTATAGATTTAGATACATCATTCTATGCTTTCCTGGAGAGATCCTAGATACAAGAAAATATCATGGTGCCATCCTCACTCCGTCAATGCATTAAGTTCATGTTCCGTCAATGCATTAAGTTCATGTGCAAAGGCTTATAATACTGTATTAAGGGTGATTTGAAGCCATTCTCAGTGCACGAGGTCAGAATATATGAAGATGCAGCCTACTAACTCTCCAAAAGAAAAAAAATGTATACTCTCGTGATGTACAAAATAATATCAATCAAAAAGAAAAGAAAAAAGAAAAATAAAAATAAATCAAAATGAAAAAAGAATAGCAAGAGAGTATGAAAAAGAAAAAGAAGAAAACTTGGGGAAGGAAGTAGACTTCGACATCACCTTTCGTTCACATCTTACCTCTTTCCAACGAACAGGTGAGATGTCCTGACCTCTCTTGGGACAAGAAAGAGGCAGGCTCAGAGGAGGTAGGAGAGGAGGAACACACCCCTGGCTTGAGATCCTCCACAACCAGCTCAAGACTTTCCCACCATCTACATAGACTTAGAATCTAGCTTAAAAGATGAGTTCTATATAGTTAGTGCACCAGTTGCCTCCCCACATCTACAAACTCAGTTAAGAGGTAACAGTAGAGTCAAATAGAAATGATGAAAGAGCCCCCAAGCAGAGCGATGATGTATATAAATTATCTTTATATAAGAGGATCAACCAGTATGTGAGCGCTATAGCTCTAAACACACTCTCCTTAGAGACTGTTGAGGGTTTAGTAGTTAAAGCTACACCACAACTGGATGAAAACTCCAAACCTCAAAAGTTTTACTTAGGAGCATCATCCTCAAGTTCAGAAGTTTATGTAGAGCTTGAGGATGAATCTTGCAAAGAAATAATAGAATTACCTTTTGATAGGTACTCTCCATATGTTCAAAATTTAGTAAATCAAGGATTGATACCACATGCATGGTCTAGGCGTATGTTAGATTACTTTGATAAAATGTAGAGAAATAAATGCAAGAAAGCATAGTCACCAGGGATAGGATTTGGTACAGTTGGACCATAGATGATGATGAATATTGTCTAGTCATCACCAATAATCTGGAGTCTTATAGGTTCTTTTTAAACTACACTAATTCATGTGAAGAAGTTTATCTAAAAACTTCGGATGATCTAGATGACCTCCAAGTTAGGGATGCAACACTAGAATTGGAAGAAGAAATAAAGTCAACCATTGATGAACTAAAAGAAATCAACTTGGGTACCGAAAATAATCTACATCCAACATTTATTAGTTCTTTGCTGAGCAAACCTAAAACTAATGACTTGATTAGGCTACTTTCAGAGTTTAAGGATTGTTTCGCTTGGAGTTATAAAGAAGTGTCTGGATTAACTCCTGACGTTACAATTCAAAAACTAAAAATTCAGGCTGATGTAATTCCTGTCAAGCAAGCTCCTAGATGTATGTGATAGATATTGAATAATAGGTCATTTCTGAAGTAAAGAAACTGATCGAGGCTAGTTTTACCCAAGAGAAAAAAATATCATTCTTGGTTAGCTAGTGTCATCACAATTAAAAAAATAGACAAATTCACATATGTATCTAAATAAGGCATGTTCCAAAGATGAGTTCTCATTGCCTATACCGGAGTCGATGGTAGACATAACCTCCTCTCACGCGATCTTCTCATTCATGGATGGGTCATCTGATTATAACCAAATTAAGATGATACCTGAAGAAGAAAAGAATACCACATTTAGAACTTCGATCGAAATCTTTTACTATAAGGTCATGCCTTTTGGCCTTAAGAATGTTGGTGTCATGTATTAATGAGCCATGACTAGAATCTTCGATGAACTCATCCATCACCAAGTTGAGTGTTATGTTGATGATCTCGTAGTCAAAAGTGAAGAAATAGAAGATCACATATGTGATTTAAGAGTAGTCTTTGAACAGTTACAATGTTGTAACCTAAAAATGAACTCTCTGAAGTGTGCCTTTGGGGTAGCCTCAGAAAACTTTCTAGGGTTTGTCGCGATACCTGGGATCGAGATAGATCTAGAGAAAATGAAAAAAATATTAGATATGCCACCTCCTAAAATCCTAACTCAACTTAGGTCATTTCAAGAAAGGTTGGTGTATCTAAGACGCTTTATATCAAATTTATCTGGTAGGTGTCAGCCATTCTCTATACTTACAAAGAAAGATACTAAGTTTTATTAGGATGATAAGTGCCAACATGTTTTCGAGAGCATTAAACAATACTTGATGACACCTACAATACTTGCCATGTTTAGTTGGGTTTGGTTCAATTTGAATCATATAGCTCAATTTAGGTTAATTTTGGATTAGGTTAACCAATTTACCAAATTTAGTGCAATAGGGTACTAGGTCATGATTAAATCTTGATATGAAACATGTTAGTTCAATTTAATTTGGATTGCATTTTGGCTTAATGTGGCTCATTTGGGCTAAGTAGACCAATTGATAAAATTGACCAAATTTAGTTTAAATGATTATTGGGTTATGATCAATACTTAATTTTGGATTGATTGTAAGGGTTAGCTTGGCCCAATTTGGTTAGGAATTAGTCTTGGTCCAATATGATTCATGTAGGTCAAATTAGGCTAAGTTTGGTCGAAATGGCCAAATTAGCTTTAATTGATTACTAGGTTGTGTTCAATAATCAATTTGTAGTGGGTTGGAGGAATTGGTTTAATTTAATTTAATTTAGATTAGGATTTGGCTCAGTGTGGCTCACTTAGGCCTATTTGGGCTAAGTGAACCAATTGGCCAAATTAGGTTACAATTTGGTATGTTTCATGTTAAATCATCTGCATGTGCTAGTTTTGAGTCATTAGATGAGTTTAATTTAAATTAGTTTGGATTTAATTTGGTTTTGGCCCTATAGGTTTCAATTGGGCTAACATGGGCTAAGTGAGCCACTTTGCCAAATTGACCACTAATTAGACTTTAATCAAGCTAAAATGATGTTCCAAATGGTTTAGGTAAAGTCAATTAAAAAAAAGTTTTGGTTAATTTTAGGTATATCCCCTTTAGGCTTCAATTGAGCCAGTTAATCTAATTGAATCTCAATTGGATATGATTTAAGTATAATTGACATTTTGGATGTCACATGGTTGATTGGTTAAAATCAATTTGGATTTGGTTGAGGTTTAGGTAACCTAAATTAGTCTAATATGTTAATTAACTAAGTGGACTAATTAACTCATTTGCAGTCAATTATGCTTAGTTTTTGTTTGGTATGGTTGTGTTTGAGGTTGTGATTGGTTTGAAATCAATTTGGTTTGGTGTATAGGGATTTCAGCTTGTTGGGCTAGGTGGGGTCACTAGTCTAATGGGCCTAACACTAGGGTTGAATCTTACAAGTTTTGAGTTTTGATTTAAGCATCCCATTAATCACTAAAAGTGTATTAAGATCTAGGTGAGGGAATCCTAGTGCTAAAATAAGAATCCTAGGACTAAGAAGGATAAGTGTTAATGTCACTAAATAAGAGGTCAACATTATCCATAATCAATTCATTGATGTGAAGAATCAATTAGTGAACTTTTTTGCAAAAGCCTTAAATTTTGTTAAGTTTAGCTCTTTTAAATCATACTTAGGAGTATAGAGTTTAATTCTTAGAACTTCTTCATTATATTTTTTTACTTTTTACTTTATTTTTATTCTTTTAATTTCTCATGCATCTTTATTTTTGTGTGCTCTTTTCAGATTGTTCCCTTAATCTCATTTATTTGACTAAGAATTAAATTACTTATATCATATTGTAAGATCCATGATTGTATAGTAGATATATTTGTTTAGATCAATAGATTGAGGTTGGGATGAATGATTGGATGATAAGAACAAAATAAATTATATCATATGATTGACATTATATTGTATAATTTTTTTGGAATAGTATGATTTAACCAATCAACTAACCATTTGAAGTGAACATTGGGATGATTAACATTACTTATAGCAATGTATAATTTTTTATCATACTATATGATTGATTCAGTCAAACTAATCATTGAGATGACTATTAAGATGATTTGAATCATACTATATAAATCATGTTCATACTATATGATCTCACAGACACCAAAAATCTATAAACAAACTATCATTTATCCATTTTACTCTCAAGTTCTCATCTTCTCTTCTCAAACTTTCTTTAGTTTTTTTTGGTTTTGTGCAAGCTCCTTTTCATGGAAAGTAAAAGACCACGAGCCAAGAGTGATAGTCACTTTAGATTTGATTATGAAGAAGCTACCTACTTAAAGTATAAAGAGTCTGGAATTACTGACTCAAAGCTTGCTTTGTAATATAAGTTATCTTACACTATTCTTGATCTTTTTTATAGCTGTACTCTTCAATTCTTAATTTTGCTAGCCTACCCCAATAATAAAAGTACATTTGGAGCAGCTATAGTTATCTAAAAAGAAGCTATGAAGTTGTTGTCAGAAAAAGTAGATATCAAAAAGTTGTTATTCCTAAAGCAGTCTTTGTATTTGCAAGAATCTATTGTGTTGTCGTTGTTTGTGGATAAAAGACTAAAATATTCTTACATGCAAGTGTTATGAATTTATAGAGTATTTAGATGTTAATAATCATTATATTTAATTATTTCTAAATAATAATTTCTATTGTAATTAGTAATGTCTCAAATATGAAGGTCAAACTTATATTATATTTTCCTTTTCTTTTTAAAATCAATTATTAACATTCAAGTAAGAAAATGAATTACAGTCCATCTAATATCTTAGTTTTTAACATAGAATTAGCTATGAACTTAAGAAAAAAAATGTAAAAGGTGCACATTTAGCAAAGATTGAAAGTTCTACCAATATAATAAACATAATCATCATAAGAATCATTCATTGAAATTTCATTCATCAACTAAAACATTCTTTATTTGTTTTCTTAGCTCAACCATCATGTCAGCACCTTCACCATCTTGAGTCTGATGGTCCTCCACATCTTCAATATCTACCATTAATTGACCAACTTTGTAGCTATAAGCTTAATGTGGAACATATGTTTGATCTATCTCTGAATTATTGAATTTAATGTCATATGTTGAAGGATGGCATTGTATATAATTATGTAATTCCATTGTAGTTGCCACTCTTTTGAACTATTTGCTAAAAAAAATAAGTGGTATGTCCTTTAAAATTGTCAAGAATCTAAGGCACCCAAGAGGAGGGATGGGGGTGGGGGAGGGGGTTGGAATTGGGTAAAATAAAGTATTTTAAAATACTTAAAATTTGAACTTTGTAATAAACTTAGCTACAATGGTGAATAAATTATATTATAAAGTGAGCAAGGAACCAAGCAAGTAAAGTAAAATGCATAAAATATAAAGACAAGAGTCACAAAGATGTTTACATGGTTTAGTGAAACCCAAAAATTGGCCTACGTTCATGCCTAGTTATCTTGACTAGAAATTCACTAATCAAAATGAGATTATACCCAATCACCCATACCTTTTAATACCAGGCAAGTATAGCCCCAAGTTCATACTCTCCTACATTAGGCAAGTACATCCCCAACACTTCACAACAAGAACAAAAAAAAAAAAAAAATTCAATTTATATATTGAACTCTCAATTATAAAATGACTTTGCACTCAACCTAATACTTAACAATGATAAGACAAATAAATTTAAAAGAGCTCAAAATTTGTGTTATATGATTAATGAATTTGAAAAGATATAAATAACAACTTAAATTTAAATTCAATGAAGTACTTTAGAATGATTTAATGAAAGCTTGCATATGATGAAAACAAAGATGTTAAAAGAGCCTTTTTAAAATATTTAAGCAGAGAATAATTAAAGAAAAACCTTAAAGAAAAAATATCAAATCAAAGTGAAAATATTTTTAAGATATTTGAATATGAATGAAATTAGATTTCAAAAGATCATAAATGTCAAAACACATGAATCTATTCCATAAAAATAAGACAATAAAATTACTAAATCAAAAGAATGAAATAAAAAATAAATTCATACTCAAGTCCTTAATGTATGATTAATGAAAACTATGACTTGATTTTGATCATTAAAAGAGTTGAAAGAAGGTTGAAAGGGTTGAAATAAATCTCCACTTGAATGAAGTTGAAGTAATGGAAGAAGATGATCTCATGCACATTCAATTCAAGTTTTCTTCAATATAATTTTCGGCCAAGGTAAATTCAAAGGAGAGAAGAGAGGCTTTAACACTTGAACTAAATAAATTATCTAAGAGTTTCAATACAAAAGGGTTAGCCTAGTTGGAGAAAAGCAAGAAGAATAATAGCTAAGACCTAACCTCATTATATAGATGAAGGTTCAGCCAAAGCATGAAGGAAATATAAGGGAAATTCACATAAGGAAAGAATTTTGATTTTGGAAAAATTGGCACATGCAAATAATTTACAATAGATTCAAATTTAAACTACATAGGGTTGTCCAATAAAGAGAGAAAAAAAGAGGGAGAGATCATTTAGGTTAATTAAGTAATCTCAAGGTAATTAATCCTCATGATAATTTTAGCCAAGCCAAGTTTAATGGGAGGGCAAATAATTAAGGTAAGTAATTTAAATTAAAATAAAAAACACATAATTAAAAGCTTGGATTCAAACTATTTGAAGCAGTAAGGAGGTTGGCCAAATCAAATAAGAGGGAACAATTAATACAATTAGAATAAAATATTTAATTTCATTGAAGAAATAATCAAGCAAGGAAATAATTTGAAAGAATTCTAAAACAAAATGAATTTAATTTGGTTTATTGCATAGGCTAGCCAAACACTTTCCAAGGAGGGATCCAATCAAGATTAATGCAATTAGCATGATATATTAAATTAACTAAATTAAATTGAAAGAGAAAAGCAAGATTTAAAAATAAAAACTAATAAAATGAATCCAAGATAATATATAAATGATTTTGACCAAATCAATTCCAAATATAGATCAAGCTTAATTTAATGCAATAAATCACATGTAAATAATTATAAATCAATTTAATAAGCTTTTTGAAATAATTACATAGATTAATTCAATCAAAAATAAAGAATACGAGGCTAGTCATATATTTCCTAAATTGACAAATCAAAATTGAAAAAAACTTCTAATTTAAAATCCAATTGTATTTCAATTTAAATCAACTTAGATTAAGTTAATTAGATTCAAATAAGATGAACAAGAATGCATTATGGGTCCACCACACCAAGCTAAAATATAATTTAAAATTTAAAACTATTTAAATTCAATTTTCAAACAATTATAAATTTAAGAATTATATAAATAAGGAAAAATAGTTTTAAATTAATTTTAATAAATGTCGTAATATTTCTCATTCCAAAATTCATAAAAAATTCTGATAAAAAAAATTAAGAGAAGATTATTGATAGAGAGAGAAAACATAGAATATGAGTTTTATTGAATACATAAACAATTTAATTGTCATACCAAAATAAATGGATAATTTGTAAGACTAAGCATGGAAATAACTTAATGAAATATGAAATAAATCTAACTCACTTTAAAACATAATGGATAAGGCTTACTCTCACGCAGTTAATTAAATTATCCAAAAAGGATAATTCAAATAATAATTAAAAATGATGTAATTAAAAATATAGAAAATTACAAAAAAATTGAAATAAATGATATGGAGATGTTAAATATATTATATTTTTTTATTAAGCTCTTATTTATCTCATTATTGTATAATCTAGGAAGATTCTGAAACTATCCTTATCCAGTTGATCTTGACTTTCCAAATCTGATTGAGCACACTATGTCTAGTTAGATTCTTGGAACACTTAAAATAGAATATTAGATCCATCCAATCATTTATTTGTTATCATCAAAATCAATTGCATAAGAAATAAGGCTCATTGAGTCAACATAAATAATCCACTTCTTCTTCTAAACTCCAAAAGCCCTTTCAATAACACAATGTAATGAAGAGTTTCACTTGTTAAACATTTCATTTCAACCACTAACCACTTAACTACTTATTTCAAAATATGGGATGCCATATTTTGTCTCTAGGAATGGCTTTTAAAGTCCTCATTATATAGAGTACTTGGCATCCACAAAATAATACTTTCTATTAGATTACGTAAATTATTTATGTAAATAGAACTTGTAACAAGAGAACTGCTATAAGTGAAATTACTATTTACTTGGAGTAGGCATGGGAAATTTATATTTTTGGGAGTGTGTTACAAATATGAAGATGCTGCTATCATGTGCACTTTCTTCTCATCTAATCAGGAGAAACATAAAGCAAATGAAGTCACATACTAGCATTAGATTCTATGTCAGTGAACTGCATCTTTCAATATAAACCAATTTGTCAGGTTTAAGAGCACAATCATCCATATGTTGTCCATCAATTCTCCAATATAGTCTTATATATACCATATATTAATATCTTAAATACATTCAAGATACTAAAAGTATGTAAATTTATGTAGAAGATTTTACCTTAAACTGTATCATATATCAGTAATAATGAGATATCTTAATAAGTGTAGTCTGAAAAGTAGGGTCTAAGGGCTTCACAATTGTAGATGATAAACTAACTAGAGCATCCAAACCAATGTTGATGTATATACTAAATGTTTTACTTGATTGTCTAAAGCACTCACATGTTGCTCTTATTGACTTATTGTGAGATAATATATAAAGGATGATACATAACACTTGTCTTATTATTCTTAAAGAGCTTTGAAGTCTGTGATAAGTCAACAAATATTGCAAGAGATTAATAAAAATTGATTGTAGCATATGAGATATGCTATGAAATCTCTTTGTATCTCCTACAAGTAGTTTTCTAATTCATTTATCTCTAATATATGTTGTTGTCATTGAAGGAGTCTTACAAATGTATGATTTGTAATACTCATTAAATTGGTACTCAATAGTAACCACAACCTTCTTCCAATGCTCTTACTTATTATCATCCATAACTATAATGTACAAAAAATTCCTCAAGCAACACATACAACCAAAAATAAAATCATTAAAAATATAACAAGCCACATTATTATCCATAAACTAGAAAAATACATAAACATATCCATAAATAATATTGAAAAGTCCAACAAAATAAAATAGGGATGTCTATAAGCCATAAAACTCTCTAAATTGGTAACCCTAAACCTAATACATAAGATAGTGTTACAAATATTTAGCCTTCATGATTTTCATAAAAAAATGTAGATAATGAACCCTTCATTCAACAACAATTGCATAAACATATCTATTTTGTTAGGGTCTTCAAGACTCTTGGTGGAATATATGTGAAGTGGAATTTCTTCATAAACTTAATTAATCTCTTCAAGCATTTTGATGACATTAGAAATTGATGTTGGTGCAATTGGTGTATTGATCCATAAGACATATTCGAACATGTCGCAATTAGCTACAAATTTTGATCTCTCAAAAATATTGCTCTGGTTTTCTTTTTTCTCACACATATTACTTCTATAGAATGTTGGCACTTGGTATGATTGGATCTAGCTTGCTCATTTGTGGCATAGTATGAACTTTTGTTTGGGTTAATTGAACTATTACTCTATTCAAACCCTCCATAATTACTCAATTCTACTTGAACTTCTTGGCCAGGGGTCCATGCATGAGCATTGACAATGATGAACCCACCAAACTTCATGTCAAGCTTTTCCTTAAGTTTTGAATCAATGTCACAAAGTCTAAATTTTTTGCACTCTGCACACTATCACTGAGTAAATGACAATAATTATATTATCATGCATATACTAAATAATTAAAAAGAAAGTGAAAATGTAAAATAACTTCACCATTAATTTTTCCTTCCACCAATCATTTGAAGGATAGACTGTCCTCTTTTTAGGATTCAAGCCTAATTTAATTTCTTCCATATTTCTAATCTTTCTTTAGATAGTCCCATTTATTTTTAATTGACTCCTTTCATATTCTCTTCTACTTTTCTCTCAAAAATGGTTTATTATATTTTTCCATTCTTTTTTGCAAAAATGGGTTGTTGGTTAATTACCTAATTATACCTCCTTCAATCAAATATCATAAAAAATTATCTTCACTTCTCTCTCCCATGTGGTAGATAATCCAAAAAATTTGCACAATAATAACTAAAGAATGTAATTCTCAATATGACCAAATCCTTTTAAATGAAAATAAAGAAGAGAAAATTTATTTGATATAAACGTACAATTAGAGAAATGTCTATTATAATGTGATTATGTGATATTATTCATTCTTTTTTAGAACTTTCACAATTAACTTCAAAATGATCCTTCAAATTCTTGCAAATCATTATGCAATATGGTTTTGTTGGCACCTTAAATAAACATGCAATATAATGCTACACAAGAGAAATATTAAATAAAACTTTCATTCACCAAAATTACTTGAATTGTTCAATTATTTTTCTATTTTCATTCACTGCCACATCAAAGATTCTTCTTAAAACCTTGTAGCTCTATTCAAGAAAAAACATCAGCATCAAATCTCAAAAGCAAAGGATATTATACTTACTTTGAGAGACAAAAGTGCAACATGAATACCATATATGTTAAATCCTTCTATGTATAGGATGCCAAATGGCCCTATATTAGAGGAGCACAGCTATCTCCATATGTTTACTGTAGAAAAACAATAAGTGCACATGACTACATAATACTAGTTTCTTCCATTAGTAATCCCCACATAATTTTATGTAGACCTAATTACACTGGAAACCTCCATTCAAATGAGCTCATGTTGATTAATTCGAAAAAGAGCATAAAAACTACCAAATACATAAAATTAACTTAAAAATGTGAATTTCTCTTGAAAATATATGGATGAATAAAAACTTTTATAAACACATCTAGATCTACTAATGTAAGCAACTATAATATGAATTAAAAAAAAATATGCACCTTGAATTTACAGACCCACTATTTGAGATCTAAATCAAGTATAAATATACAAAAAAAAAATTGTGATAGAGGTGTTGCTGGTAGCAAAGATCGAGGATGAAGAGTTACTGCATGAGGATATTGGGATCTGGGAGGGATAGAGTGTTGCTATGGTTGACCAAGTGGATGCTGGCATAGAAGATTATTAAGAGGCTATGGAACCCAAGAGTGGGGGTTAATTAAGTGTTTTGAAAATTTTCAAGTTAAAAATTAGTTTCTGAGGCTTTATAGAAAGTTTAGTTGCAAATGAGTTAATTTAATAATCAGTGAAAGAGTAATGTAACAAACAACCAAGTAAAGTAAACCACCAAAAAGAAAAGTAGCATACACAATGATTTTTACGTGGTTCGGTCATACTCAAAAATTGACCAACGTTCATGCCTTGTAACCTAAGCTAGGAATTCACTAAGCCAAAATGAGATTACAAAAAGTCTTCTATACTCTCCTTCATGGGCAAGTACATCCCATCACTGTACATTCCTACAACGAGCAAGTACAACCTCAACACCATACTTTCCTACAACGGGTAAGTACAACCCCAACACCATACTTTCCTACAATGGGCAAGTACAACTCCAACACCTTACTTTCCTACAACGGGCAAGTACGACCCCAACTAAGTACAAGAGAATAAAAGAAGAAAGGATACAATATAAATATCTAACTATTATTTTAAAATAATGTTGTACACAAGCTCAAACTAAAATAATATTTGGACAAGTAATAAAGAGAGCTCAAAGTAAAAATATTTTTTTGTTGAATTAAAGTTAAAAGTAATTATAAGATCTTTATATGAAGCACTTGTAGTAAATAAATCTTTAAAAAATATTTGACTTCAAAAGATGTAAAGATTTAAAAAATAAATGAACTTGAAAAAAAATGATATGTAATCACTTGGATTATTTAGACTTTAAAATATTTGCATGAATATGTATTCTAAAGGACTTGTGCAATGAATCTTTCAAACGAGCAAGCTAATGCAAATTTCTTAGGTGTGAAATCACTTTAAAATAATAAAGCAAAAATTCCCTTTAAGAAACAATGTAACCTTATAAAACTCTTTTTATGATATGAAAGTTATAACACATGCAAGACAAAAATAATAATTTCAATCCAATATAAATAAATTTGTTTTCAAATGACTTGAGATGTGAATAAAATAGCTTAAGAAGAAAAACTTTAACAATAATTCATAAAAGTCATTTTAATATAAATCAAATAATTGAAAAACTAAAAATCAAAAGCATATAATTGATTGAAAACTCTTACTCAAATCTTTATATATGTATGCAATTAGGGCAAACCTTGAGTTGATCTTTCCAAATCTTGAAGAAGAACCAACATGAGTTTTGTCCAAGCAAGAATTCAATGGGAATTTTTAACTTGTTAGCACTTTGAATCCACCAAAAATTTTGCAAGGTTTTCGCAAAAGGATTCCAGTGAGAACAAAAAAGAGATTTGGAACTTAATCTTCAAGAGACATTTCAAGAACAAATTTTGTGAGGGTTCAGCCTAGAGAGAGGAGGCAAGAGAGGTCAAGCATGAAGGAAGTAGGAGGAAAAAATATATTCAGAAATTATTTAATTTTGATTTGAAGATCTCAATCAAATAATCCAAGAATTTTAATTTTAAATTTTCAACCAAGTATGATTGGAATGAGAGAGAGATACTAGAAGGAATATTAATCAATTGAATCAAATAAAATTGAAGAAACCAATCAATGATTTCTGTCCATATAAGGATAAAGAGAGGGAAAATTGATTTGGTAAGAATTTGAACTTGAATAATTAAGCACATAATTTAAAATTTAAATCTAATTGAATTCAAACTTAATGAAGCTAGTCGTGCAAGGGTGGAGGGAATTATTTTGAATCCACTTAACATAACTAAGTTCTCCTTAATTAATTAAGGAATCAATTTGGGAAGTGATCCAAAATAATTTAAATTTAAAATATATTAAAAATCAATTAGCATGGGGTGACCAAGGAATTTACAAAAGGAGTTCAGTTATCTAATATGGATTTGAAACATTAAGGTAGGTCATGAAATAAAAATAATAAACTAAATGAAGGAAAATCAACATGGATTTCGGCCATAATGTTTCCAAGTATGGATTCAATCTCCATTCAATGCAATTGATCATGAATAAATTATAGGAGATAAAATTAAAAGAGATTTGAATTAATTTAAATAAACCAAGTTACTCCAAATTAAATACAAGAAGGGGCTAACCATATATTTTCATAAACACTAAATAAAAAAAATGAAAAGTGTATAAATACATGGCTCATTTAAATTTTAATTTGAATTAACTTAAATTAATTCAAATTAACTCAAATTAACTTAGTTAAAGCATGATATTGTCGGCCACAATAATAAAAAAAAAAGATAAAAATCAATTTGGCAACCTATAACAAGGACAATTTATTTTAAATTCAAAACTCATTTGAATTTTAAAACTAAAATAAAATAAATTTTAAAAATTAAAAGAAATATTATGAAAATAATTTTATAAATCTAATAATATTTATCATGCTAAAAACCATAAAAATTTTGGCCAAAACAAAATTTGGGTGATAATTAGATATGAGAGAGAAAATAAAAGAATATGAAGAGCAAAAGAATAATATGTATAATTTATGAAAAAATTTAATCTCATGTAAAAATAAATGGATAATTAATATGACCAAGTATGAAAATAATTAAATAAAGTATGAAATATGTCCAACACACTTTAAAACGTAATGGAAATGGCTTAAACTCTGGTAAATTCTGAAATTATCTAAAAAAGATAATTTAAAGAATAATTGAAAATATCATGCAAATAAAATATTAAACATTAAGCCAAAACATTAAAAGGATGATATAGAATTATTTAAACCATTATTTTAATATTATTGAGATCTTATTTATCTTATTATTGTATAACCTAGGAAGATTCCCAAATTACCCTAGTCTAGATGATATGAGTTTCCTAATCTAACTAAGCAAGTTGGGTCTGATGAATTTCTTGAAACACTTGAAATAAATAATTAGTAGCTTCAACAAAATGCATTTATTATCAATAAAAATATAAATTAAGAATGACAATCATTTTGATTAATGGGGATAATTTATCGGGGAAAGAAATTATTAGTTCTTATTACACAAGATTTATTATCATCAAATCAGATGATAAGATATAGAAGGTGTATACTCAATGATCTCTTTCTATTTGATGTTGAAAAATCGATAATGGTTTGAAGGGTAACACTAATATTATAAAGAATTTTCCTCTCACTAAATGCATTTGTGAGAAATTTAAAGTCTAAATAATATTATAAAGATTTTTCTCCACCTCACTAAATGCATATGTGTGACATTAAAAGTTTAACAACATCAACATTTCTCCACCTTTTGACATCATCGAAAGGTTCACAATAAAATAGAAGTTGGCTATATCAATAAAATTATCCACCTTAATTTAAGTACAAGAGTAAATATAATCATGAGAGGGTAAAATAATTAAAGATTAACATGCATATTATTCTCCCCTTATTTATTATATACCAATATATAATTTTTTTTGATATGAAACTAACTTTGAATAAACATGTAAATGAAGGAAAATGTCATTTGTGATGAAAATATACAATTAAGCATAAGAAAGATACAAACATGTCTCTAAATTAAAACTTTAGCAAAATTTAAAGTAATTTGATGTTCCACATCTTAGCTATTCAAAATAAACAATATTTTTGAAGGTAACAACAACATAAAATACCAAAAAAAATATCTTATCATCAAATCAAATGTAATTGTATCAAATATTAATTGAAGAATTTGGGATAAAAATTATAAATATAAAGTTATGTTAATGTCAATTAAATAAATTATTTGATCTCCAAAATAGAAAACTAAACAAGTTTATGATTGTTTAATATATAGAAGGTGTATATTGAATTTACTTATCATGAATTTTAAAAAAGTTTAAAATATGAATTCAAATCATGATAAATCAAAAAATTCATTGGCAAAATATTATAAAATGCATAAAGTCTATTAAAATATTAAAGCCACAATAAACCAAACAATATATGAAATTCATAGAATTTACAAAAATATTTTCAAATTATGTTTAGAAATTATTCACTCATTTTTAAAAAAAAATGCATGAATGAAACATAACTCATCAATGGACCTTAAAACATATAAGAAAGAGATGAATTAAAAATATAAAATGTGTTATCTCATATCATTCCTTTTGTATATTAATTTGAATATATACTTTTGGGCATTTTAAAATTGCTTTTGTATGCCTCTATCATTTGTCTTCATGGGTCCTTCATGAAGACAAACCTACAATTCAATCTCATTTCCTAGATTTTTGTATCCTTGCAAACTTGGATTCTCTAACATTAGTAGCATTACAATAATTTGAACAAGTAAATGATGGGCAATATAAACTAGTTCCCTTAGGAATCCAAATATATGAAGATGAAGCATTTAATTGCATGGATCTCTAAATGAATAAACACTTGAAACATGACCTTGCCTACAATAATAAGTACAAATAACTTTGGGTAAAGAATGCATAAATTAATTATAACTTTTAGCTTTATTTTTAAAGAATAAATTAACATGCTTGTGAGATGTACAATTATTTTAAGTATGTGAATTGCATAAATATTACTTGCAAGACATGGTTGGATTTGAATATAATGCATGTGAGCAACTAAAACTTGTAGAAGATAAAGATATGTCATTTTTTTTTCTAATATTAGTATTCTCACCTTTTAAACTTTCAATCTCAATATGTAAATCATGTTTAACTTTACTTCTAGATAATAACTCATTTTACAATACTTTGTTTTCATCTTATAAAATTTTAATTTTGGAAATTAACTCATCATGATAAGCTGATGTAGAAGTGCTAGAAAAATCACAAAGGAAATCATTTTCTTTGGTATTCAATGTAGATAATTTATTTTCAAGAAAACAAATCATATCATGAGATTTTTGAGCATCTAATAAAAGTGACCCATTTTCTTTCATCAAAGAATTAAGATTTACTTTAAAACTTCTTGACTTTCTTTTAGTGGAAATGTATTTATTTTTCAATTTATTATAAACATCCACTAATTCATCAAAGACACTAAGCAACGTTTCATAAGACAGAGTGTTTACCTCATGGTCATCATCAGAATCAGTTTGAGAATTGAAGCTTTGAGTGGCTAACTTGAGGGATGTAGATTGAAGCTCTTTTTCTTCTTTTTCTATGAGCACTATAAGGCTTTGTTTAAAATTTTCTACATTCTCCTTTCCTTTGCCTTTTTTATTTCACTTTTTACTCTTTTTAGGACTAATGGCATGTGCTTGGAGGAGCTTTGAACTTATTTTTATATAATTGTCAATAAGAATAACCTTTTCTTATAAGGGCTCCTTCTCACCTATATTAAAATCACAACTATATAACAAAGGGAGAGCATCAAGTATATCTTTCTAGATTTAAAAGGTAACAAATAAGAAAGCTTATTATAAATATATATTTATAAAATTAAATCACTATTTGAAGTAGAAGATAAGATACCAATTAAATAAATATACCACATTCTGGAATCAACACTTCATAGAAACCATAAGAATCTAACTTTCCATATATCAAAATTAGTTTTTATTAAAAATATGTGCATAATGGATTTTGTCATCAAAAGAGCAAGGAACCATTTAAAGTGCGAGCTGAGACACTGATACCAATTATTAAGAGGCTATGGCTCTGGGGTTTGGTGGTTGAATTAGGTTTTTAAAAAATTTCAAGTTAAAAACTAGTTTTTAAAGTTTAGCTTTGAATGATTAAATTTAATAATCAATGAAAGAGAAATGAAACAAATGACCAAAGTAAAGTAAAGTGTAGAAAAGAAAAGCAGATGACACATTGATTTTTATGTTGTTTGGCAAACACAAAAACCACATAAAAATGATTACAACAAATCTCTCATACTCTCCTTCATGGGCAAAGTATAACCCAACACTGTACTTTCCTACACCCCATAATTACAACCCAACACTGTACTTTCCTATAATGGGTAAGTACAACCCCAACACTATACTTTCCTACAATTGGAAAGTACAACTACAACTAAGTATAATAGAACAAAAGAAAAAAAATACACTATGAGTATCTAACTCTCAATTTAAAATAATTTTGCACTCAAGTCCAAACTAAAATAAAACTATACCAAAAAATAAATAGAGCTAAAAGTGAATATAATTCTTATTGAATCAAATTTAAAAAGTAATGATAAGATCTTTATAAGAAGTAGTTTAAGTAAAAAAATCTTTGAAAAATATTTGACTTCAAAAGAAGTAAAGATTTGAAAAATAAATGAACTTGAAAAAATTATATGATATGAAATCACTTGGATTATTTACACTTTAAAATATTTGCATGAATATGTAATCCAAAGGACTCATGTAATGAATACTTTCAAAGCTAATGTGAATTCCTTAGTTATGAAATTACTTTGAAATAATAAAGTAGTAAATCCCTTTAAGAATCAATGTAACCTTATAAAACTCTTTTATGATATGAAAGCTATAGCAAATGTAAGACAAAAATGATTTAAACCCAATAAAAATAAATTGTTTTTCAAATCACTTGAGAAGAGAATGAAAAAGCTTAAAAAGAAAAACTTTAAGAATGATTCATGGAAGTCCTTTTCATCCAAATCAAACATTTAAAAAACTAAAAATTAAAAGCATAAAATGGATTGAAATTTCTTACACAAATCTTTATATATGTAAGCAATGAGGGCAAGACTTGAGTTGATCTTTCCAAATCTTAAAGAAGAACCAAGAAGAGTTTCAGCTGAGCAAGAATTCAATTGGAATTTTTAACTTGTTAACACTTTGAATCCACCAAATAAATTGCAAGGTATCAGCCAAAGGATTCCATTGAGAAAGTAAGAGATTTGATACTTAATCTTCAAGAGACATTTCAAGCAAAAATTTTTGTAAGGGTTCAGCCTAGAGAGAGAAAGCAAGAGAACTAAAAGCTAATGGAAAACTTTTTTAAATAGAAGATATGGTCGGCCAAACATGAAGGAAGTAGGAGGGAAAAATGTATTAGAAAATTATTTGATTTTGATTGAAGATCTCAATTAAATAATAGAAAATGTTCAATTTAAATTTTTTAGCTAGGTATGATTGGAATGGGGGATAGATATGAGGAAGAATATTAATCAATTCAATGAAATAAAATCAAAGGAATAAATCAATGTTTTTTAGCTAAACCATAATAAAGAAAGAGAAATTGATTTAGTAAGAATTTGAACTTGAATAATTAACCACATAATTTAAATTTTAAATCTAATTGAATTCAAAGTTAATGATGCCAATCATGAAAAGGTGGAAGGAATTATTTTGAATCCACATAACACAAATAAGTTCTCCTTAATTAATTAAAGAATAAATTTGGGAAGTGATTCAAAATAATTTGAATTTAAAATATATTAAGGATCAAATAGCATGGGACAACCAAGGCTTTTACAAAAGGAGTCCAATCATGATTTAAGGTAGCAAATATCAAAGATTAGTTAACTAATAAAGATTTGAAACATTAAGGCAAGTAATGAAATAAAAACAATAAAATAAATCAAGGAAAATAAACATGGATTCTAGCCACAATGTTTTCTAGTATTGATTCAATTTTCATTCAATGCAATGATGATAAATAAATTATGGGAGATCAAATCAGAATAGATTTGAATTAATTTAAATAAATCAAGTTAGTCCAAATAAAATACAAGAAGGGGCCAACCATATATTTCCATAAATAATAAAATTAAAAATGAAAAGTGTAAAAGTACATGGCTTATTTAAATTTGAATTTGATTTAACTTAAACTAATTCAAATTAACACAAATTATCTTAATTAAAGCATGATAGGGTCGTCCACTATAATCCAAATAGAATAAAATTCAATTTGGCAACTTATGGCATGAAGGATTTATTTTAAATTGAAAACTCATTTGAATTTCATAATTAAAATAAAATAAATTTTAAAAATTTTAAAATTAAAAGAAATATTATTAATATAATTTCCAAAAATACAATAAAATTTATCATGCAAAAAATTATAAGAAGTTTAGCCAAAATAGATTTAGGATGATAATTATGATTTGAGGGAGAAAATAGAAGAATATGAGAGAGAATAATTGGATAATTTATGAATAGTTTCACTATCATGTAGAAATAAATGGATAATTTATAACACCAAGTATGGAAATACTTAAATAAAGTATAAAATAAATCTAACATACTTTTAAAAGGCAATGGATAAGGCTTAAAGTCATGTAAGTTCTCAAATTATCTAAAAAAGCATAATTTAAAGAATAATTAAAAATATCATGCAAAATAAAATATGAAAAATTATACAAAAATTCAAAGAATGATATGGAATTATTTTAACCATTATTTTAATGTTGTTGAGCTCTAATTTTTTTTATTATTGCATAAATTAAGAAGATTCCCAAACTACCCTATTCCAGTTGATATGACTTTCCTGATCTGACTAAGCAAGTTGAGTTTAGTGAATTTCTTGAAACACCTAAAATAAATAATTAGTAGCTTCAAGAATATATATTTATCATTAATAAAAATATAAATTATGAATGAAAATAATAATGATTAATGTGGATAATTTATCTTACAAAGAAATTATTAGTTCCTATTACACAAGGTTTGCTATTATTAAATTAAATGGTGATATACACAAGGTGTATACTCAACAGAGATTGTGATCCAAAGGCGGGGGTGCTATTATGGCTAAAAAGATTAGAAGGGGGATGATCTTATCTTATAGAGTGGAGAGGGTGCTGGTAATATTTTGAGTGAGCAATTGAGCATTTGGGATGTGCTGTGAGAAAACAAGTGAGAAATATATGAATCACAAAGGGAGAGACTTACAAATTTTTAAGGGATGGTTGGTTATGAGTTTGTGAGAGAATAACTTGAAATCTAGAATATGAGGGAGGCTACAAGCTCTCATGTGAAGGGTGTGAAAGTAAAAACAAAAAAATAAATAATTTGAATGAAATTATGGACCAATGGCTTGATTTTGAGTTCACAAAATAACATTTTGAGTCTTGAAAGTTTTGAAACAATATAAATGAATGCTACCTCAAAAAATAGTTGTGATGTGGTGTGAACTACATCAAAGATGGAATGACACCCCAAACACACCTTAAGTTTTATTTCCATTTTTTTTCAAATCTTGTCATTAACTCCGATCATAGCCTTCTTCATTCTAAAGTCTATCATATGAAGTTACCATTTTAACATTGACCTTTAGAAGTACAGTGGTATTTTAATTTGGAGTCATAGGGACACCACGTAGATCGAGGGGACACTTATTGAAGTGATCGAGTTGACATTAAGGTATTATTTACTATCTCGGAAGATAGAAACATCACCCTACACCTCAGGCAGATGAGTCTACTTAAATACTAGAGATATTTTCCTACTTTATTTGGAGAAGTAAATCAAGATTTATTTTATGTCAGGTTCTTTGATTACCTATGGAAGCAAGCTTCCATAGTTAATTATATCTTAGAAAATGGAAATTTTCTAAACTAGGAAGCCTAGTGAGCGCTTCAATCTGCCTTATAATGAGCTTTATATTTTTGAAAGAAATCTTTTTTAGATTGGAATCTCATTAGAATGTTAGGGCTTTTAGTCTAACAACACAAGATTATGGAAACGCCTAAGAAGTGAGAACTTATACTTGTAGCCCAAAAGAAATAAGTATCCTCAAAACCTAAATCTAAAATGGTTTAGCACTTGCTAAAAGCACGACCTAAGTCTAATCGAGAAAATGGGATACAATGATTTACCTTAACAAGAGAGAATAGACACATCCTGACTCTTCTAGACTTTTAACCACCTGGAATGCCTGCCAGCTAACACCTCCTACGCTTTAAATTTATGTAGGTTGGTCTTATATAGATACAAGATAGCTAGGCTATTATTTAATTAGTAAGGAAGCTAGAGTCCTAGAATCACTCCCTAAGAGGCTAGAACTTGAATGATATGAAAACATGACTTCGACTGATGCAAAATTTATTAATTTTTAAACCATTTTGACGCATTCATTTTGGACTAAGGCTTGGGACAATTATGCCTATATGAATGGTGGAATAGAGTTATGGGCTAAATCAACAGGAATAGGTATTTTCCATTATAAGGGATCGCCCTCAAAGGTCATGCACATTTCATATCTTGTAAGAGTAGAGACCCTCCATATTCAAGAGTGGCACAGTATGATATGCATTGTGTGATAACATACAACATTCAGCTAAAGGGTTGCTAAATCTTTTATTATCTTGATTAAGAACTTAGTCTTTAAAATGAGGTTGAAGATTTATTTTTTTCCTAAGAGCCTAATTTTCATCCAGGCCATACATCAAAGTAAGGAAGAAACTAGGAAAACATGCCATTTCCAATGCACAAGCTAAACAAAATATCAAACATTTTATAAAGCCAACATAAAAGAATAAAAGGCCAAGTGTTGTCGGGCACCACCACACAAACTCGAAAAAAAATTGGGTAGTTGAGCTACCCTTATACAACCTAGATTACAAATGAATTAATTATAATTAAGCAAGGAATTCATGTTATGTGGGTCTTCATTCTTCATTTCTTTATTCTTCTTTTCTTCTTTCTCTGTTCTTCTTTCTTCTTTTGGTCCCTTCTTTTGGATGGTTGGAATGTGGATATTCCAAATGCTTCACATGATACATAAGATGTGATCTTATAACCAATTCTCATCCTAATCCCCCATAACAATCATTTCAAAATCCTAATTATAAAAGTACATGAAAAAGAAAAAAATAAATCTAACTAAAACCTACAAAGCATAGATTAGCTAAATAAACTATACTTTTTTGAGCATGTATTTAAATAAATTGGACTTAGCACCCCAAACATGGCTAACCAAGTCTACCTGGCCTATTTTTGGATTATGGTTTAGGGTATAAGAAACCTACACAGTAAAAGCAGTTAAATTTTTATTAAAGCGCCCCTTAAGCACAATCCCCTGCATAAGATATTGATTTGACTAAATCATCCTACCATTCATTCTACGTACATACACCCTAACATCTAGACTAAAATAAAACATCACAAAATAAAAGTAAACATCAAACCATGCACCACCCTAACATAGGACTAGAAGTACTGACTTAGCCTAATGTGTGTGCCATGTAAGATTTGTGTGGTATGCTTAGCTAGGCAATAAGTTTAGGATTTTCTAAGTGAGAAAATATTCAACTTAGAAGGGTGGTCTCATTTAAGTTGTTTAGTTGATTTGGGTTGATTTTATTTTGTATTTTTATTTAGTTTAAATGAATCCTATAATTAGTTACTAAATTTTAAATAGAGGAAAAAGAGAAGAGAACTTGTCTTCCTTCCCTACCTTAATTAATTTCTAAAGTGGATTCATGTTTTGTTTTGTTTAGTGAATTTTTTATAATGTATTTTAATTAATCCCAAGTTTAGACTTTCTCTAAAAAAACCTATTCAAAAGAGAAGGAAAAGTAAACTACGCACATCTTCATATTTATATCCACATGCAAGCTTATAAATAATTATAAGTAGCACACTTTTAATTTTAGGTATTTGATTTATATATTTTGAAAATAGTTTTGAATTTAATTGTGATAATAGCCACTCATATTTCTACTTTAGCCAAAACATGCAATTTGACATAAAGAAAATATTTCATTTTTAATTTGATTTTTTTTGGAAAAGCATGAGTGTATGAAACTCATATGACATACACATTTAGCATGCTAGGAAAGAAATGAAGTGATGTAAGCATGTAACTTCACTCACCCTAATTAATTCCTAAAGACAATCTTATGAAGTAAGATCATTTAAAGAGAATCAAAAGTTATTTAAAAAGTCTTTGATTTTGTTTTGAGTTTAATTTGAATTAGGAAAGTGTGAGAAGGTTTGCTGGTCCTTACCCATTCTCAGATGTGTGTATTATTTTAGTTTAATTTTTAGGCTATTAGATTAATTTTATGCTTTGGTTAGGTTAAGGTGTTGATTAAGTTCATTAAGTAGTCCTTACTTATACCACTTTAACATATTTAATCAAATAATTATGAGCCAATGTATGATATAAAATCACAAGGAATTTAAATCAGTAATGCATCCTAGGAAAGAAAGGTACCTAATGCAATTGGCTCTCAAGTAATGATTAATTAAGCTAAAGGGTTTAATTTAAGTACTTTCATAACCCCTCCCATACATATGGGTTAGGTATAATTTTCTTAAGTTACTTTAGTTATTGAAAACCTAAGAATCTACCCATGAAGGATTGATTAAGTTTATGAATTAATTTTGGTTTTGAGAATTTGATTTGATTAATTAAGTAGATCATTAGTGGATTAACCCTTAATTAGATTTGATTAAAGAAGAAAGGGGGTTTAGGGAATAGCTTAAGAAAAATATCCCAAAATTATTCCATAAACCTCCTAATCACTTAAATAAAGTTTAATTAATTTAATCATGGAATTAAACCATCATTCCCATGCTTAATTAACCTTAATTACATTAAAAGAGTGATTAGGGGTTCATTAATTAATTTTTCTGATTAACTCATTAATAAATTCCAAGAAAATTAGGAGAGGTAGAAGTCATCCCACTAAACATGCTTTAGAAGTTTGGAATTAATTAATGAGGTCATTAGGGGGTAATTAGGGTTATTAAGTATTCAAATAAACCCTAATTAAGGAAAATATACTATTTAAATTCAATTAAAAATAATTTTATTGGATTCTCCTCTAAATTATCTTTAAATGAACTTGAGTTTGTATTTTTTGAATTTTTCTATAATTAGTTATGAATTAGGAAGTTTTAATTGATCTAAGTGATTTAAGTGATTTTTTATGAATTTAGGTCAAATCGGGTCAAAATGGGTTAGTTGAACAATTGGTCAAATTGGGTCAAACCAAGAGTTTGGTCAAGTTCAAATGACTATTTGGAGTATATTGACTCAATTGGTTTCAATTAATTCAGTTTAATTTGGATTTAATTTGGATTTAATTGGGATTTTGGCCAATTTGATCCTTTAGGTCAATTTGGGCTAAGTGAATCGATTTGACCCAATTAATCAAATTGGCTTGAATCATGGATTTGTTTGGGTTTGGTTGATCATTTGAAATGGATTGGTATCTTTATTTCCATTCAATTTGTTTTATATTTTATTTTGGCTTGCTTTGACCTTTTAGGTTAAGTTGGGTTCATGGTCAATTGGGCTAGGTTGGGTCTAGTTGGCCAATTGGTCAAATTGGGTTTAATTGAGGCTTTGGACAAGTTCAATAATTAGTTTGGAGTAAACTTGAGACATTGGTTGCACTCAATTTGGTTTAGGTTGCAATTTGGTTAGTTTGGGTTTATATGGGTTAAAGGGTTGACTTGGTTTGACCCAATTCATGACAATTAACCTATCATGATCAATAAACATGATATGAAGTTTGGATTAGCTTAATTTATTTTGATTTGGATTGAATTAAATTTTGGTTCATGTAGGTCAAGTTGGCCACTTTGGGTTAAGTGAACCAATTGGGTTTAGTTGGCTTTATCAAGGCTTGATTTAAGTTTGGTTGAACTCACATATAGATTTATGATTGAAATATAAATCCATTTGTAAGAGATTTGGAGTTAAATGGGTTTTGATTCATTTGACAATTTCAAGTCAAAATGGTGAACATGAGTTTGACTTGGGCTTGATTTTTTAAATTTATTTTTGGTTTGAGTATTGAAGTTTATGTTTATATTTGGATTCATGATTGATGGATTGATTAAATTAAGAAGAAAAATCAAGGGTTTGTCTTGATTTGAGTTTGATTTGGCTAAGTTCAAGATTTTGACTTGAAAGACTTAGGTTAGATTTTGATTGAATTTGAGTTTGATTTTTTTTGTAGTTGGGTTTGGTTGTTTGAATTTATATTTCATTTATATATGTGAATATAAATGAAAATATAAATGGTTCATGAGAAAATTTCAAGGATTCAAATTTATTTGGATTTGATTTGAGCTAAGTCCATAAGATAGAATCAAAGGGCTTAAGAAAGTTTTTAGAATTTAAATTGAGTTTTAGATTCAGTTTGATTGATTTGAAGTTATATTTCATTTGTATATGTGAATATAAATGAAAATATAAATGGGTTGTGAGAAAATTTCTTGAATTTGAATTGATTTGGATTTGATTTGAGCTAAGTCCATAACACATAATCAAAGGGTTTGGGAAAGATTTTTGGACTTTGTATTTGGATTTCAATCATTGGTTTTGATTATTTAGAATTGATTTATGATTTGAGAACATCCATTGAAATTGATTCAAGGTTTGATATGGAGTTGAAGTTGATATGAGTTTGGAGTTGATTTGAATTTGACTTGAAGGAATGAAGTGAGGAGTTGGTTCAAGCTATAGGGTAGGCAAATTTTCCTAATAGCCCTAAAGTATAACCTATTCCTATGGCTAAACCTTCTAAGTCTCTAAGGTTAGGTTAAGGGTCCACCTAATTCTATATGTGTCTTAAGACTAAGGATCTCTTAAAGTCTAAGAGGAGTCTTATGTCTAAGATGGAGGGATTATGAGCTCATTCCAAAAATGAGGTCAACATGACCATTTTGACCAAATTGGATAAAAGTGATGACTTCAGTGAGTTCAATTGGTCATTTGGAGAGAATGTGTGCAATTGGTTTGATTCAATTTGGGTTAGATTTGAATTTGGCTCATATGTTTCAATTTGGGTCAAATGGGTTATGTTGACTAATTTGACCAATTTGACTAAATTGGCCTGAGCATGGGTTAGGTCTATGTTTAATTGATTATTGGTGATTGATTGGAAGAGTTGATTTGAATTGATATGGGTTATAGAGTGGTTTGGTTCAATTTGAACCTTTATGTCAAATTGGACTAAGTAGGCTAATTAGGTTAGGTTGACTAAATTGGGGTCAATTGAGGGTTGGATCATGTTCAATATACAATTAGACTAGTTTCAACCAATTTGGTCTAAGGTTTGATTTGGTTCAATTTGACACTTTAGGTCAAATTGGGTGTCAATTTGGGTTAAATCATCAAATCGACTTGATTAGGTTCAATTGATTGTAGTAGAGTGTTCAATAATTACCTCCAATCATCAATGAGAGGATTTAATGGCTTGATTTGATCTAATTGGGTTTTAATTAGAATTTGGTTCAACTACCCCTTTTAGGTCACTTTGAGTTAAGTGACTTGATCAAGCCAACTTGGACTAATTGGGGTTATGGATGGCTGGGATGTGTTCAATGATAAATTTGAGGTTGATTGATGACTTAGATTGTAATTTATTTAGTCTTAATTAGGTTTTGGATCATTTGAACCCTTTAGGTCAAATGGGATAACTTGGGTTGATCACATTCCTTTGATTCAATTGTCTTGATTGCAAGTGTGGTAGGGGCTTGATATGATCCATTGAATAATGAGAGTTATTGAGAAAATCAAATTGGATTTAGTTTGTTTGAATGGGTATGAATTGAGTTATAGGATTATAGTGGAGTTAACTTGGGTTAAGATCAAAGTTAATTTGTCTTGGATCTTAGATTAGAAAACCAAATTAATTATGAAAAATTGAATAGGTTGAGGTTGGTTTAACTCCATCTACATGAGCTTAAGTTTGGATGAGTGAATAGGTACGAGTCTTGGTTCAAGCCTTAGGGTAGGTGAAACCTATTTATCTTAAGGTAAACTCTAGGCTTTGGGTTATGCCCTATAGGTCTTTAGGCTTAGATTTAGTGTTTCCTTAATCACTAGAAGTGTCCTAGCACTATGGAAGTCAAGGCTCTTAGATCTAAAAATGGGAAGGATTAATCCTCACTCCAAAATTGAGGTCAACAAGTACTTTCATGTGTCAAACCTTGGTTTATTCTCCCATAATATCTTTAATGACCTTTCATATAATTTTCCATTAGTTAATATCATCATTAGAGAGTTAGTATTCACCAGTATTAACCTCCAGTCAATGGACATGGTTAATACTTGTGTTATTCAACACATGCTTAGGCATAAAGTTATTCTTAAAGCTACTAATCATATAAACATCACACCTCTTCTTTCCATCATAACCTACTTTTGCATGACTCAAACTCACTTTAACATTACTAATTTTTTTTTGATTTGTTATATTGAAAAATCTCAAATGATTGCATACCTATTAGACATTAGGTTCAACCTCACTTTTATGACAACCACCAATAGATGAGGGATTGTCTGAGTTTTAGATTTTAATTTTTTACATATGTTGTAGTCTTTTTTCCTTACCCTTATGATATACATGTTTTATACTAGATATTGTATTAGTTGCATTTGTCACATTTGGCATGATTGTTCTGCATGCTATTATAGTTGGTAAATATTTTGTTATATTTTGATAATTAAAGCTCATTTGATGATTTCTCTAAACTTTCTTGTATTACATATTATGATTGAGTATACATTAGAATGACTATCCTAATGAAACATTCTAAAATTTATGTGTGATGTTCTACATAATTGTTTAGTAGGATTTTTTTTTATGATAAGTCACATCATTTTCTTTACTTTATTTTCTTTGCATTTGTAACAAATTAACTTGTGCATCAATATTAGTGTTGATATATTTGACATTACTAATTATATAATGAATTAAGTAATGACAATAGTGCTATTGGGATGCACAAACTAGGATAAAAGTTAAATTTAAAAAAAATTATCAAAATGTTATGTAAGAAAAATAACAATAAGAAAAATCTATACCTCCTTGGTCTATCATTAAGTGGCCCTTCTAATAGTTGTTCATTTGCTTGAATCATCTAATATCATCTAATCATCTAAATAAAATTTATACAATAATTTATTTTTGTTACAAACTTGTTTTAAAAATGTAGTAAATTGATATATGTCATTTGCATAGGCAATGATGTATGACTATAGAAGTGTCATATATAAGTAGATGATTGCAGGGTTATTAGGATACATTTAGTGAATCATACTAAATGATCATTGATTAAATATTCTAAATATACTTTTTAAAAAGAATTCGTGCTAAGAGTAATTAAGAAAAAATCTATTTAACTTAATTAACAAATATGCCACTACACCTCTAGTATTTGAATGAACTGATTTTGTATACTCTTGTCCATTTTTACTTCAACCCTTTTCGATATGTCAAATAGGGGAGTAGATTAGTATTTTTGGTTTGTTTGGGTTTTTTGCATGTTGCATATTTATGCATCTTTGTATAAACATCATTTCATTTATTGTATATTTTTGGGGTATAAATTGAGAGAAAGTTATCTCATATGCTTTTACTTATTAATCTCCCAAACACAATAAAAATATATTTGCCATCACAAAAAATGGGGAGATTGTTAACCACATGAGCTTTCATATGGATTCATGATTTTGATGATCACAATTATGTGCATAATCTATTGTAAGTTACCAATGCAAGTACTTCAAATGAGTAGCACAAGGAAGGTTTTCTAAGATAACACAAATAATGGAAGTTTAATCAAGAGCTAAATCAAGCATGATCTTAAAAAGACTATAATAAGAAATGGTTTGACTCTATAAGACACAAGTCAAGCCCAAGTTTGCAACTTTTTGTTATTTATATTTCATTTTATTTTCATGTAATTGGGAACCAAGAACACACACTTGAGAGAATGAAATTTAAAATTTATCTTTAAAATTAATTTTTTTAAGAAATCATACCATATGATTATCCTATTTTGTTAATTAATCTTAACTATCATGATTTAGTTGGTTAAGTCTAAATTGATAATATTTAACTAATTGTGCTGCACAATTATTCTTTTTATTAATTCATTAATTATAGCCACCATGATTAAGTTGATTATGTGGGAAAAACTTATGACACCACATAGATTTTAGGAATTTCTTATTTAAGCAATTGATTTCGTCATTAAAAAATAAACATATTATCTCAAAAGATAAATATGTTATCCTATAATGGATTTGATTACTTAAATAAGGACTCCTAAGGTTAATGGGTCTTTTAGTTTTCCAGAGATTCTTCACTTGAACTACATGAAAAAGTAGGACAAGGTTTATTTTATACTTGGATCGTAGTTCTGTATAAGGGAAAGCTTCTATAGTTAATTACATCTTAGGAATAAGGATTACTTCCAAAGAATACTCTCGATTAAATAAATAAACTCTTATTTCTATGGATTTCAAAGTTGGTTCGAAAGGATGGTTAAATTGGAATTTCAAAAGGGAACACTTCAAAGGGGGGAAAAGTTCTTTTCGAGGCCAATTGAGATGAAGTAGAAAATGCTTATAGATATTTGGATGCCAAGTAGGCATTTCAACTATCTTACAAATGGGCTTTATATTTTGAGATTGAATTTATTGAGATTTGAAATGATACTTTATTAGAAATCTAGGACTTAGATTTTAATAGTACAAGACTATAGAAATGCCTTATTCCTAGAAGGATGCTTCAAAACCTAATTCTACAAGTGCTTTTAACATAAATCAAAGGCTCAACCAATTTCAACTTTTGGAAATCCTTGGCTTTTTTCTCTCACTTAAGGAAAGGAACCCATCCTTAACTCTTCTGAATTTATCACCCACCTAGAAGGGCTACCAACTAAAACCACCTAGAAAATTTTAAATTTATGATGCTAGACTTATGTATGCAAGATGGCTAGGCTATTAAATTTTAGGAAAAAAATTTAGGAACCTAAACTCCCTCCATAATCCATAGGATAATGTTAGGTATGATATGCACTAATGCAATAATTTTCAACTTTGAAATGTTTTGACTCATAATTCAGTTAAGGCCTTTGGGATTTCTGCCCATAATGAGATATAATTAGAAGCCATCATGGACCAAATCAAAAGATAAGGTTCACTTCCCACAAGAAGGTAGTCATCCTCAAATGTCAAGTGCCCCTTATGTGCAATTGGTGAAGCACCCAATTCAAAGATTTCAAATAATATGCTAGCATGGTTTGCAAATACTAATTATTTTTGGTTGCTTTTAAGTTGCACCTAAGGCTTTAATTTATGAGTGAAGTTTCAATTTTTTTTTATTTTTGTTTAAGTTCTTTAGATTTAAGTAGGATAGAAAATTCATTTTTCTAAGAGCCTAATGTCCAGAAATTTCAATATAGAAACACAGAACCGAAATAAACCTAGAAAAGTAGGCAATTTCAATTGCATACCAAAATTAAATCACACCAAATTTAATTTAAGAGAATAGACCAATGCAATCAAGTACTGATATACAGCTCAAAAGAAAGAGAAAAAAGGACAACTAAGCTCTGCCCATATACAGCCTGACATAGAACTAAAAGTCTAGAACTATGAGTCTTTGTCCAGGATCCTCTACATCTTTAGGGACCTCTACGAGCATCATAGGGGACCACCAACTAATAAGTTTATCTTCTGCTATTTCATCCCATAGATGCTAACCTAATTTTAAGTTTAAATTATATTTAAAATTCAAAAAAAAATTTTAAAAACCTGCAAAATAAATATTAGGAAATTTAAACAACACTCCAACAGTTATATTTGCAAACATACAAGTTTAGCATTAGTTTCTTGCCAAGCCCACCTATTCAATTGGGCTATGCTTAAGGACTTAAGCATACCTACAAGTAAATATCATATATATATATATATATATATATAGCACAACCCCCTATAGAAAATAATATTAGGCTAAAAAGAACATTCTAGCATCGAGACTTGTGAGCAAATAATTCTATCCATCTAATCTAAAATAATACACCATAGAACAAAAAAAAAAACATTTCACATCATAAGTTGACCAAAAAAAGTTTACGATCAGTGACCTAATAATATAGTGTGTGAAGGAGGAGATGTGTGGCATGACTTTACTATGCATTTTAAGTTCAAGTTTTGGTTTAATTTTTTAAGTTTGGTTTAATTTGATTTGAAGTTTTCACTTTCATAATTTTTCTTCATAGGTACTTGTCATTGTTAAAGCAAAATTTTGAGGTATCAAGACCTTCTTTGGACTAGTAGCCATATGGCATCGGTTGTCGAGACTATATACCATATGTTTGCTAATTATGAAAAATTTTATTTTCATTATTTTGATTTCTTTTATTCTTAAAATTAATTTAATTTCTCATTGGGTGGTTTAAATATGTTAAATAATTTAGTTTATTTATGGTTTTATTTCCATTTTTAATTTAATTTTATGTTAGAGTGGAATTTAAATTTTCAAGAGTGAGGAATAAAATAAATTCTACTTTGGGTGGAACCCATTCTATTCAACATCCTAAATCCTAATGACATCTTCATCCTAAGATGAAGATTCATTCTAAGGGTCAAGCTAAAACCTTAGGTATCTTTAAATTCATTTGAGTTTGATTTGATTTGATTAATATTTTTATTTTATTTAGAATTTTGATTAAGATTCATTCTTCTTTTCATTTCTCTTAATTTAATTAGACATTTCTTAATTTAGTTAATAATTTTTTTAATTTTATTTATAATATTCGATTAAGATTTAATATATTTCTTTAACTCTTAATTAGGAATATAATGTTCATGTTATTATGACTTAGTTTGATTTAGTTTTCATTTTAAGTTTGATTTTAACTCATTTATATTTGATGTTATTTAGTTTATGTTTTATTTTATTAATGTTTATTGGTTTGAATGAACTTAATTAACTTAAGTTAATATCTTAATTCAAGCTTGGTTTTGATTTCATCATTTAAATGATCCATTATATTTCAATTTCATGATTTATTTATTTATATATTTTCAATTTATCATTTAGGTTTATTTTATTT
Organism: Cymbidium sinense; assembly: GCA_021442155.1. Taxonomy (NCBI): domain Eukaryota; kingdom Viridiplantae; phylum Streptophyta; class Magnoliopsida; order Asparagales; family Orchidaceae; genus Cymbidium; species Cymbidium sinense. The sequence continues at coordinate 109,797,713 of CM038216.1, forward strand.
TACTTTATTTAATTTATTCATTTCATTAATATTTCCATGTATGCTAATGAGTTTGGATTAATGCAATTGATTTCAACTTATGACTTATTTCGTTCACTTCATTAACATTTACATGTATGAATTTAAATAAATTAATTCAATTTTTCCAACGAATTTGGAGGAAGTTTTAATTTTATTATTTAGAAAATACATTTTCTTATGTGTTCAAAATTATTGTTTTAAAATTAATCTTAACGAAACATTACATGTTAAAATTTAGTTAAGTTCATTATGATGGAGGTTTATTTTACTCATCTTAATTTAAGAAACCAAGAAATTGAGTTCCTTTGGGTACCCAACTAAAATCTAGGTTATTTTAGTTCCTTAGGTTTTTGTACGTCTAATTAACTTAATGAATCATTTTATTTTTAATTCCTCTTTTATTCTATACTTAGGATTATGTTATTCAAGTTCAAAGGTTTCTTTATATTAATGAATTTCATTTTTTAATGTGAAGTTTATGGATTGATTAATGTTGAATTTCAATTATTTAATTGAATATAGTGATTTAAGATTTAACTAAATTCTATATCTTAAATTATTTCATTAAACCTTAAATACAAAATGCTTTATTAATTGAGTTCTTTAACTTCAAAGAATTTAGAAATTTAATAATTTTTTGATTTAAAATTTTCACTTAAATTAGCCTAAGGATTAAAATTTTGATAACTTCCAATCGAGAGATCATTTGCCTCTAAAATTTTCATGGCAAGTAGGGTTCCTTGCCAAATTTAGTTGTCTAAAGTTTCACTTTATCAAATGTATAATTTAGAGTTAATTAAAATTTTAATTATTTTAATGAAACCTAAATTAAGAAAAATTCATTAGTGTTTCTATTTTTTTTAATTCCTCTCTCAAAGATGCATTTATAGAGGGTTTTTTTATAATTTTTGGAGTTTTGGTTAATTTATCATAGATTTTTTAATATTTAGGTCAATTAATTGAATTAATTAATTAAATTAATCACTTAATTAGGTCATTTTAGGGATTATGGGATTTCATTGAGTTTTGATGACTTGTTTGGGTTCATTAAGGTTTACTATAATAAATCAAATTAATTTTATCATTTTTTATGATTTTTCAAATTTAATATTAATTTAGTTCATTAAATTATGGCCTATAGCTTGAAAATTTTGTATTTTAAAATTTACTTTCAAATAAATCATGAAAATTTTATCTAAGGTAGGTTTTAACCTTAATTTTATGTCTCCAAAGTTTGAAGTTAATTGGATCATTATTTTAGGTTTAATTTATGTTTAATTATTTTTATTTAAACCTAAATTAATCCAAAATTACCTAATAAAAATTATGGATTTTAGGTTTAATAAATTCCTCTCACTGAGAGGAACCCATAAAGCTCTTATTTAGATTTTTTTAGTTGAATATGTTTTTCTTCTATGATTTTTTATAGTTTTTGGTATTTTTTATAATTTTTTAAATCCAAAAAAACCTAGATTTCGTATATACCCGTGTTAGCATCATGTAGCGTCGACATGGCGCAGCTTTTCCACATGATGACCCCTGATTTGATCATGTGGATCCCGTATTATTTTAGCACTAGGATGTGGTTTGATCTAACCCATCCAATCAAAGATCAAACTACTCAGATCTTCCCACAATTTCCTATAAGGGATTCAATCAGATGGTCCAATTAAATTATGGCTATCCATTCCTAATATAAGGAATGAACAATGAAGATTACATCTCCCTCAATGACGGTGAGAACTGAGCATCGACTATCTTTTTGGTCTGATTTTTGGTGACTCAGACTGTGATTTCTCACGATTGTGATTGCAAATCCATCAAAGACCTATTTACAACCCATATAAGCAACTTGATCTCATGTGAGATCAAGTTGACTTCACAGCGGACCAAACCACAATGTAAGAAAGGTCAGGTTCAAGGCGTACCTCACTGGCAATGATCTTAGGCAGCGAAAATGACTCATAAAGCTTTGAGAGGATTTGACAAACCTCTAGAAAGGTTGGATTGGATTGCCTCTCTACCAATTGGCCTATGGACCAAGATCCTCCCAATTTTTGTGGCTTTGGTCAAAGTCTGGCTTTCTGGTGGTGTGGGAATTGGGGAAAGTGTCAATTTCTCTTTCTTTTACATGAAGAAGGTGAATGTGAGATCGAAATGGCTCAAAAAAGGCTTTCCTCCCCTTTTCCACTCTTGTTCAAGAGTTTTATGCAATAGGAAGTCCACCATGGCTGGCCAAAGTGTTTGCCACCCTTGTAGGGTTACTCAAAGGGCTAGTCAGTTGATTGAGGTTAGTCCAAGGTAGCTGAAGTTAGGAGTGAAGGAGAGGAAATGAATTGGGGAAGGGGATTTTTCAGCATGCACTATTCTCTTTCCTCTTGGTATATTCTCTCTTTTGGATGGACTTAGACACTCTTAACATGATTAATCTTGGCTGCCATTCATTTTAACTCATCTTAGGATGAGTTTTGATGTGTTCCAAGGTGATTAGTCTAGGTTCATGTCCAAATGCTTTGAAGTATGCCACTTAGGCATTTTCTCTTTTTACTTGGCATAGATTTTCCATTTGATGGATTGATGCTAGATTAAAGTTTTAATTATGCTCATTTAATCCTTTATAATGTCTCTAATTAATAAGATTCATGAAATTTGGAGTTGGTTTGTTTAATTATTTCAACACTTAACCCATTATGGATTAAATGGATTTGGTTGAATCGAACTGAGTCAAATGACCTTCTTGACTCAATGATAATGTATTTAGATTTTAATTATATTAAACCAAGTATTTGGGATGATTTAGGTCAATTGAATTCATTTGTTTTAGATTTAAAACCCACATTGGCCTAATTTGGGCTTAATGGGTTAAGATTGGTATAATTGCGTCAAATGACCATATTAGTCAAATTAAATCTAATAATTGGTTAATTTATGTTTAATAATGATTTTTAAATAATTTTTGATAATTAATTTGAATTAATTTCAATTTAATGTGGATTTGAATTCAATAAGGTCCATTTAGACCCATTTAGATCAAATGATCTAATTAGCCTAATTAAAATCTTGGTGGATTTAGATTCATTTAATTCATGTTTAAGCATGTTTATATTATTATTTGGAACCTTTGGAATAATTTAATTTGGTCAAAGGTGGGTTGACCTTTGACTTGTTGGGACCCACATAAGTCAACCCCATGTCCAACAGTTGACTATCTTTAACTTTCATTTGGATTTGACTCCATTTATGTTCATGTCATGTTTTCATGGTTTTTTTATTTAATTTGGTTTGCATATTTTTTGTTTAGCTTAAATTTCTTTAAATTTAGGTGATTTTGAGCTTAAGTAGGATAATTGGGTTAATCATCCAAATTACATTAATCTAAGCTCAATTGGATTCAAATTTTAATCAATTTTTATGTTTGGATTTGAGTTTGATCTAGGTCTACCCAATCTTATTAGAGTAGGTCAAACCTTAGAAGGATTCACTAGGTCACCATGTATAGTGTCACAAGTGCCTAATCAAGAGGCTCCTAATCTAGGATTGGGTGTCCTTATTAGTAGTTTAGAGATGATGTTACACCATCCAATAATGAGGTCAACAAATAGACCTTCAATATGTATAGTGAATTGACTAGACTGCACTGCACATATTGGTGCTGACGGAATTAGTGAATAAAAACAAGTATAAACTTGAAGTAATTTAAGTTTAATTTTGAAATTAGAGTTTAGATTTAATTTTGGATTTTAATTTTGATTATAAAAGATGGGAAAAAGTATGCCTGAAATTGTATCAATTTAGAATGATTTATTCTTAGAAATTAAGATCCATTAACTTTTAGATGTTATTAGGAAAAGACTCAATGAGGAATCTAAACCTAACATAGACTCAATAGAGAGATTTTTCTAGAATGGATGCCACAATGGATACTTACTCTTATCTAGAGGTAATAGTTGGAGAGGATGCCAACATAGATACTTACTCCTAAACATACTATATGAATTTTTACCAAAGAAAGATACCATTAGGGGATTTACTCTTATTTGGTTAGTTATTAAGAAGGGATCATTAAGGACTTGATTCCAACCTAAATAATTGAGCTATGAAAGAGGGTTTTAAACAACTTAATTCATAATCCTTAAGATTTTGACTAATAGGTAGGTCACAAGGACTTAATTCTTAACCTAACCAGTCTATAGAAGTGGGGTCTTTAATGATTTATTTCCACTTCTTAATCTCTTTTTTTTTTGAGCTAGGAAAGGATCATAATGACTTAATTATATCCCACATTTTCTTACTATGATTCCTACTAAAGGACTTACTCCTCTTTGGTTAACTATTAAGATGGGGCCTTTAACAGCTTAATCCAACTTAAATAGTTAAAAGGGAGGAAAGGAGTCTTGATGACTTAATCCTAACCTTAATTTTTTGACTAATAGGAAAAGGGGTCTTAATGATTTTTTTTTTTAATTTTTAAAAAGCAAGAAACATCCATTATAAATTTAAGTTAAAGAGTACAATCTATGTATGGAGGAAAAACAAGTAAAGATTATTACAAAATTTGGATATACAATAAGCTAAGTAAGTCACCTTTGAGAGCTATGAGGATTTGAGGCAATAGGTTACATGATAAAAGAGGTTTGATCCAAATGTGATCTCATTTTTTCCAAAAGGTTTACTGGTTGATTGCCTTCCCTATAAGTGAGTCTGATTTGGAATTGGCATTTTTGTGTTAGGAATATGATCTTATTTGGGGAGTAAGTAAGATACCATGGACATTGAGCTTTAGTATTCATGTATTTTTAAAGGATCAAAGAGTTAGTTTCAATCTAAATATTCTGGAAATGGAGGGAGGTTGCTATCCTTAAGGCCATAAGATAGGCCAAGACCTCTGTGTGGAGTGCATCCACTACATAGCAAGGCATGGAGAATGAGAGTATGCATTGGCCATTGTGATTCCTGAAGACACCTCCAATACTTGCAGGTTTGTTATTAGATGTGAAATTTCCATCAATATTTATCTTAATGTAACCAACTTAAAGCATGTTTCAACATACTAAAGGAGGTAATTTCTAGGGTTTCACCATATTCTATGAAGGAACTTGGAAAAGATTGGCACTCTCTAGTTTAGTGAGGTATTTTTGACTGCATAATAATATATTCTCTATTCCAAGTCACCAACTGTCATATTTATTTTAATTCTGAACCATCCAAATGAACCAAAGAAATATGAGAGGAACGATGAAGATGTATTCTTTTTGCAATAAATATGGAAGTTGTCCCATGTTCTCAAATAGCATTGTATAGACTCCTCAATTTTTTAAGCCTAAATTTTGAGTGCATTTCCTCCTAAACATGGTTACTAATTGGACAAGTGATGAATAGATGATTGATGCTCTTCTCAGCCTCACATAAATGGCATATAAAAGTGATTTTGAGACCCTTAAGTTTTAAAATATCATAAGTTGGTAGTATATTTAGCCATAGCCTCCAACATCAAAAGGAAATTGATGGCTTGACTCCTGCATTCCAAAAGATGAGTTGCCACTTTAAAATTTTGTTGGATTGGTGTAAGATATTGAATAAAGTTTTCGACAGGGAGGAATTTCCATTGGTACATTTCAAAAATAGTTTATCCTTTGTATGTGATATAACTAGAATGGTGGAAATTTATTTTATCATGTCCTCATGTTGGTATTATCTAAGCATTGGGATATTCCAAGTGTTTTTAGTCTAAAGGTTAGAAACTAGTACTTGATCAGGGATAGACTATGTATCTATTATTGAACCATAGATGGATGGCCCCTATGGCAATATTTGCTAAGTATAAATTAGGCCCATAATGAATTATTCTATCTTAGTTTAATATATAGTCTCATCTAATTAATTTGGGTTGAATCAGCTATGGATCAAAAGACTAGACCACCCCCATTTTTTGGTTAACAATGCTTCCTCCAACTAACCCAGTGAATTGAGTTTTTGTGCCTACTCTATAGGAATTTGTTAAACATTCTTTCAATTTTGCTCTGTGTCTAGTTTGGCATGATCATAGTTTGTATTGAGTATAGTGGAATGGAACTAAAGATGCTTTGCAAGATAATGATTCTTCCTCTAATCGATAAGAAGGTATTTTCCCATGAATTTATCTTAGTTTAAATAGAATTGATAACCTCATCAAAGTTTTTAGCATTGTTTCACCCATTATAAATATTAACACCTAAGTGTTTGATTGGGGGATGGGTATGTGTGAAACCAATGTGATCTTTTATCCAACTCAAGTTAGTTTTACAAAATTTTCTCAAGATAAACAAACAATTTTTTTGTTGAAAGTCATTCCAAAAATAGCTTCAAAGTTTTTTAGAATGTGCATAATTCTTTTAATAGATCTCTTGGATCCATTGAAAAATAGTAGAAGATTATCAACAAATTCTAAATGGGAAATGGTGATATTCCCTTTAGATTTATAATGGATTATATTATTAGTTATATGGCCAGCATCCAACAATTTAGAGAGATAATAAAAAATAAGTATGGAAAGAGATGGAGAGGGAGGGTCACTTTGCTTGATGCCTCTAGATGCCTTGCAAAATCCATGGACCTTCCCATTAATAAAGAGAGAATACTAGTTGTTAGAGGGAAACTTATACACCAGTGAGCAAAAACCCTCTTGAAATCCTCTAGCTTCCAATGTTGCCATGATAAAATTCTAGTTGATAGTATCAAAGGCTTTTATTATATCTAATTTGATAATCATGTTTCCCCCTCTACATTTCCTATCAAGATCTTGGATGAGTTCATGTGCTAATAGGATAGTATCAATGATGTTCCTTCTTTTAACAATGTTGTTTGGTTTTTCTGAACAAGGTCAGAGAGGAAAGGTTGAAGTCGATTTGCTATGACTTTGCTAATAACTAAGGAGAGACTAATGGGTCTGAACTCATTCCATTTGTATTTGGTGTTAGACTTGGGTATAAGTCTGATGATTGATGTATTAAAAAATTTGTTAATGTCTTTTCCCAAAAAGAATGCCTGAATAGTTATTATTATGTTATGTTTGATCCATTAACATGAGTGTAGGCAAATAGTGTGATGTGTACCCGTCTGATCATGCAACTTTTGTTCCACAAATAGAATTAAGACAACTCCATAGTTCATCCTCCTTTGGAATATATGCAAGGTTCAATTGGCTTATATCAACCCCATTAATATTAAATAATCTTCACTAAATATATCTAGATTTACCTCTTTTCTTGGAATAAGGCTTTGAAGTAGTTAATTCCATCTTCAACGATGTCTTCTTTAGTATACATCCATGTGTGTTGAGATTTGATCCTTATGACAGGTTTATAATCCCTCTTCTTTTTGATGCAAGCTTGTAATACCTGGTATTCCTATCTCTTTCTTTGAGATTAGTTACAATAATTTTTTGTGCCAAAAAATCTTCCTCCATATCAATTAGATTATTTTGAATAATATGCACTTGTTTGAGAGCATCTTCAGTTTCCATGGATGAGTCATCAATACATTTGCTTTCAAGAAGGAGAAATTTTTGCTCGTGAACCTTAATTTGCTGATGGATGTCAGCAAGCACATTTCAATTCTACTATTTGAGTGCCTTAGTTAGATTCTTATGTAGAATCCAAAGTTTGATCCAAGGGTCTATAGCTTAACAAGAATTTTGGAGGCAGATGATAAATAAATTATGTTTAGTCCACATATTTTAAAATGTGAAGATTTGTTTAGCAGGTTTTTGGAGGGGGTGGATGGATACTAATAAGGAAGCATGGTCGGAGTAAGTTCTTGTTAGGTGTTTGACAATATAGTGCTAAAATTGAGAGAGCCAATATGAATTAAGGAGAACATGATCAAGATGTTCGAATACATGACCTCTACTCAATGTGAAAAGAGAGACACTAAATCCTAGAACAAGTGGCTATGCTTCTTCAATGTATTCAACAAATTCCCTCATTATCATTTCATTTGGTTTCCTTCCTCCTTTTTTCTCCAAGACATTAGTAATCTTTTTGAAGTCATCTTCTACAAGCTAGCCAAAATGGCAACTTTGTCTAATACTAATAATGTTAGTCCATAAATTTTTCTTGGATTCCCTAGTAAAGGTTGCATAAACAATGGTTGCTTGAATAGAGTAATTACTACAGTTAATTTGTAGGTGCATAAATTGGGAATCATTTATCATAAAGTCTACTTGAAAAGGATTTTTTTCCTAAAAGAATAAAATCTTATTATTAAAATTTTGGATGATGTTGAAACTTCTAAACTTTCTCCTAAGTTTATCAAAATTTTGTGGATGAATGAGTTATTCTAGGATGACAAAGATGTGAAGGTTATGTGTAATTATTAAGTTCTTGAGCCTTTCAGAGGCTGCATTGTCTGTAATGCCCCTAATGTTCCAAATTAAATATTAAATCATTTAGATTGAAACCATCCAAACATAAATAAACTAATAATTAAATCCAAAAAAGTTGAAACCTAAAAGATTAGTAATGTCTTATTTTTCTTCACACACTAGAATTACAGGTCACAGACTTGAGACTTAGGTTAGGTCGTTCTATAATTTTCTATAATTATCTATGATGCTGTGATCAAAATTAGTTTTATTATTTTATGGTGTACTATTTTAGATTGAATGGCTAAGATTGATTTCCATTAGTTTAGATGGTAGGATGTTATTTCTGGAATTAACATTATGCTCTACAAGGGGTTATGTTAAAGGGACTACCATCATAAATAAAAATTATAAATTTATTGTTTGCTTCTAGGTGCTGAATAGTCCCTTAGCATATCCCATAAGACAGGTGGGCTTGGAAAGCAACTAATGCTATGCCCGTATGTTTGTAAAATATATTTTTTATATATTATTTATAATTTCCTAACATTTTTTTATAGGGCTTAGGATTTATTTTTGAATTTAAAATGTAAATTTGAGCTTAGAATTAAGTTAGGATCTATGGGGTATAGGATTAGTAGGAGTTGATCCTACTTGGAGATGGCATAGAGGTCCCCTATAAAGCTAAATGGAGGTCCTTGAAGAAAGAGACGATCTCGAAAAAAAGACCCATAGATGCAGACTTGTAGTTCTAGGTCAGGCTGTATAAGGATAGAGCCCAGCTTTCCATTTGCTCTTTCTTCTGGGGTGTATAATAGTACCTGGCCATGTTGGCTTATTTTATAAATTTAAATTGGTTTTATTTATTTGGGTGCGCAATAGAATCAACCTGGTTTTCTAGGTTTCTTTTTATATTATGCTTTTCTAAGATGAATGCTTGGACATAGGCTCATAGAAAAATAATTACATTTTCTACCCAATTAAATTTGAATAATTGAAACACAAAAATAAATTAATTCAAAACCTCACATAAATTAAAGCCCTAGGAATACCTTAAAATTAATTTGAAATACATTAGCTCTTGAAAATCATAAATTCATATTACTTCGATCCTAGAATTGGATAGCTTCTCCTTCTGCACATAAGGGGTATCTAACTTTTGAGGATGACCACCTTCTTGGAGAAGCCTACCTTCTATTATTGATTTAGCCCATGACTTTATTCTAATTGCATACCATGTAGGCATAAATTGCATACCCATGGCCTAAAATGATCATCGAGTCAAAATATATTAAAATATAAAAAATGTAGATTAGTTAGTGCATTTGATACCCTACATTATCTTAGAGATTAGGGAGTGAGTCTAAGACAAGATTCCTTTCTTAAAAAGACAATAACCCAACCATCTTGCATTCATAAGACTTGACATCATAAATTTAAAATACGCTTAGGTGGTGTTAGTAGACCAGTTGGTTGTAAGTCTAGAAGAGTCAAGGATAGGTTAGTTCTCTCAAATGAGAGGAATGATCAATAATTCCAAAAAATGAAACTAGGTTGAGCATCTGACATATGTTTGAAGCACTTACAGACTAGGTTCTGAAGCATCATCTTTGGAGTAAGTCTTTAACCCTAGGCATTTCTACTCGTGCTGCTAGAATCTAAGTACTACATTTCTAAGAAAATATCAACTCAAAATCAATATTAAATTCTAAAATTCAAAGCCCAATTATAGGATAATTGAAGTGCTGGGCTTCCCAGTATTAATAGGTATTTTCTACTTCATCCCATTTGTATTCCAAGAATAACTCTTTCCACTTTGGATCATTCCGAATTGAAAATCCCAAATATCAAACCTTTGAAAACCAACTTACAAGTCCTTATAAGTAATGGCTTATTTATTTAATCGAGATTATTCTTAGGAAGTAACACTTCTTAATATGTAATTAACTATAGGGGCTTGCTTCTATAAGAAAACATATTTATCTTCCAAGATAATATGTTTATTCTTTAATGATTTATTTGTTCATTTAAATAAGAAATTCCTAAACTCTTTATGGTGTTAAACAAATTTTTACCATCACTTCTCAATGGGAGAATATTTTATTTTAGCTCATACTAGATGTTGACTTATATAGTATAGGAAATTTTTCTTCCCTTCTTCATTATTATGTGCTAGTAGAGCTCTTAAGGATTCTTCTAAAGTTATTATATATAGTATCAATGGTTTCCCTATTATTGGTGGTACGAAAATCTGGGGATGCAATTGATATATTTTTAGGCTATTAAATGTTTCTTAATAAGCATCATCCTTTATAAAGGGTTTATCTTTTTTCATTAGTTGGGTGAAAGGTTGACATCTCCCTGAAAGATTAGAAATAGATCTTCTAATGTAAGTCAATTTTCTTTATAGTGAGTATAGTTGCTTTAAGGTCTTAGGCACTGGCATTTCTATTATAGCTTTTAGTTTAGAGGGATCAATTTCAATCCCTCTATGGTGCATAATAAAGCCCAAGAATTTTTAGAAGTCACACCAAAAGAACATTTCAATAGATTCATCTTTAAGTTGAAACTTTGAATTCTATCAAATAGAACTCTTAAGTTATTTATGTGGACCCTTTGATTTTTTTTTACTTTTGACAACTAAATTATCGACATAATAGTCCACATATCTTTGTATGAGTTCATTGAAGATGCGGATCATTGCCCTTTAGTATGTAGCACCGACATTTTTTAAACCAAATGGCATCATTTTATAGCAATATATGTCGATTGAGGTGTGAAAGAATCTATGATTTTTATCCTCTAGAGCCATTTTAATTTGATTATAGCCTGATGATCCATCCACAAAGGAAAACATATCATAGTTTGAAGTATTATCCACCATGTGCTTTACATTGGGCAATGAGAAATAAACTTTTGGGCATGCCTTATTTAAGTCCCATAAATCAGTGCAAACATGGATTTGTCCATTATTTTTTTCTTACTGGGATAATATTGGTAATCTAGTCATTATATTTCTCTTCCAGGATAAATGCTGCTTTGATGAGCTTTTTGATTCAACGATCACTTGCTCTTCAATTTCTAATCGCATTCACTTTGGTGCTTGCTTTATAGGTTGTACATTAGGCTTAATATCAAGTTTATGTACAACCATATCTAGTGACATGCCTAGCATTTTGTTATAATTTTATGCAAAATAATCTCTGTATTTACAGTGTAGCACTTTTAATTCCTTCAATCTTTCTAATATGAACTTAGCGCTACTAAAGATCGAAGGCTCTTCTTCGATACCCAAGTTAATTTTCTAGAGCTCATCAATGGTGACTTGGTTTCCTTTCTCTAATTTTATTGGAGACTCCTTGAGGTCAATGATTAGTTTTTCTTCAAGTATATTCTCATTTGAAACATTCTTTTATTTATATGTAGTTTTCATACGGGCTTCTTCTTTATAGGATATGGCATAGCATGAGTTCCTCTAGTATTTTCACATAATACTTTAAATTAAACTAACTATTATCGTTGGTTTTTCATGCTTAAAGAGGTATTAAATTTTGGCACAATGTAGTCTTTAGAGTATTGTACTTGGTTGTATTTGGCTGAATATGGTCAGCCTTTTCTAATTAATGTCTCAGCAATTTCTGAAGCTATCACTGCTTTGACCTTTTGATTGATGAGATCTTTTATTTGTGATTTAGTGATAACATCATCTTCTTGATAAGTTTCACTATAGCTTCTCCTAGAGGTTCTTTCCCTTATGTTGTAGTTGTTAGTAGATTAGGAAAAGCATTTTATATGCCTCCCATTTCAACTATCAGATTATTCATTTTTAGAGAATTTCTTAGAGGCATCTGCTGTGTTGCAGTTGCTATATGGTTGATCTTTTATCAGTCCACTCATCTCATTGAGTCGGTTGTTGAGGTGGCTGATTTTTTTATCTCTCCTTTGAAATTAGGAACCCATCTATTATTGTAACCTTATTATAATATTTGTTAACTCTTCAATCACTTCCACTTTTACTTGGTGGCTTGGGTTCCCGTGTTGCTCTTCTTGAATCTATTGTTCAGGTAGTATGCCTTTGTTTCGTAGACACGTGTCAACCATATAAACAACTTTGATCTCCATGTGATCAATATCTTTATTATTTTGGAGACCAAAATTTTATTGTCTTTCATTAGCTAGGAGATCTTCATCTTCCCAGGAAAGTTGGTCATCCATATCATCATCCATTGGCCGAATCATTTTAGACTAATGTTTCTAGTTGATGATAGGAGAGTTTGTTCCTTTGTCATCAGGTGGATTTGGATTATCATTGATGACTTGGGATTCTTTTGGTACCCAAATCAATCAGGACCTTCTAATATTGGATCTCAAGGAATATATCCTAGATGTCACACCCTGGTGTTCACCAAATTTCTATGGTAGTTGTCGGGACCTTCCAACAACTGACCACTTAGTGTCTTTGTGTCTAAGGGTTTGTTGTCAGTTTTCACCAATTATAGTGCTTGTAGATTTTGACACTTGCTGTAAACAGGGATAATATTTTTGAATATTCATGCCCATTTTAGGGTAGAATGAATTCCTGACACATTTTAGCATGATAAATTGATGAGGATCTATCTCTAGTAGCCTTCATTGCTACCAGGTTGTGCTATTTTGTGTTTCTATGCCATAACGGAATTTTTTATCCTTCCACTCTTTTGATGGTTAGCTTGCTCACTTATAAAGGATAGCACTAGAAACTATAGCATTAGCTTACTTGTACCATGGATTGGGCAGAGTAAGCATCATGATTTACTCACAATGCTATGACATGGATGCTCCTTGGCACTATTTACATGGGCCAATTCATGCACATATTTCAAGAGCATTTAGCTATCTTGAGACACCATTGTATTTCAAAGAACAACTCTTCCCTCTGATTATGTAGCTGTGCAGAGCTACAATTACTTTGGATAGGGGTTAGAAATGAACTTTCATGTTTACTCCATCATGCATGATAGATCATCTATAGATCATCCTGCATAGTCTACCTACTCATAGCTTGAGATAGAGATTCATAGACTTTCTTACTAATAGAGGGGCATCCCTACTATTATCAAAGCTAGAATACAGATGCATGATAAAATATCTTATCAGATTAAGACTTTCTTGGATTTCTAATAGACATCATGAGTCTATCATATTGGAAGGATACAATCCCAATAGAGGGCTAAGCAGTATGACTTTACTCAGGCTATGACCATATTCTATCTACCATAAATTTTGAATATAGTAGATACTCATTTTCAGGATACAATCCTACTGTTTGTTTGCTTAGCAATCGCTACTATAACATGGACTTTCTCACTTCACCTAGGGACCAGTTTAGGCTTCTATGTAGCTCCACATGAGATTTACAAAGAAATCAGTCATCTATGGTTATTTTGGATCCATCATATCTTCTCTTCCTTCTTGAAGCTAGGCTTCCACATATACAACTACAAGCTAAAAAGAGCTAAGCCAACTCAAAACTTACATTCCTCTCAATACACGACTCACACTCCTAAAAGATCATCAGATGAGCAAGGCAGTGGTGGAAAGTAGGGACAGAAGACTTCATCTACTTAGGAGAGAGAGGAAAGAAATATTCATTGTCCTTCACCAACTGAACATGATATAGGAATACTAGGGATAAATGATTTGACCTACCCTAAACCCTAAACCCTAAACCCTAAACCTAAACCCAACAATTGAACCACTAGTAGTAGTCCAGCCACCAATACGATAGATAGAGAGTGAAGTCACTTTGGTAATGTCAACAAATGTTAGTGTTGCTTCTCTGGGGTCCACTCAGGCAATTAGCAGTAACCATATGCATATTAAAGAAGAAGGCTCACATTAAGAGGAGTCTAACACTCAGGTGACCAGTCTCAAGCCACTCTTATCAGATTCAAGATGGGTGATAGTGAGTATCACCCAAGATGATTCTTCAATAGAGCTCAACTCTAGTGTAGACAGTCAATCCATTCATAGTTTGAAGGATATAGCTCAAACAAAATTATTTGATCTGGAGATCTCTTGCTTCATCTCCATAATACATTATAGGCACTCAATGTCACTGCATAAGTCACTACATGATGACTCTTCAAAAATCCAATATCATATAGTGATGACACTATGTCACCTACTACTGAGCATTGACATGGAGTTCTTACCTAAGCTTCCTAGTTTCTATGTAGATGCGAACTCTTTATTAGAATCTGTGGCTGCCTTAGGTCTTGAAGTAGAAAAACTATAGTTTTTGAAATCCCTATGCAGAGATGTTGTCTTTGGAATACTCTCATTATACACTACCTATCAAAAGGCCTTGTCAAGTACCATTACAACTATGGAGACCTCACTTAGCATAACTTTGCATCAAGCCTCTCTTGTTCATCAAGATCTCAAGCAGAGCCTTAGAGCCTTGAGATCCTTTCATATGTAGCTTTCTAGAGCACATATTAAGCTTCTCAATATATCAGTTGAATTGAGATAGTTACAATTGAAAAGGTAATATCTATTAGAAAGAAGAGCTATGATCAGGTAGGTTGTCACAATTATAGAAAAGGATTGTTCGTAGTAGATGTCCAAGTAATAAACTTGAGCAGACACTTTCGTTGTTGGTCCATGGATAGGAAGCTACCGTCATGCATCTCCATGAAGCAAGAGAGAGGCAATCTACTATGGCCTATAGAGCTCATATAACCTCTATTTGTATTAGAGAAATTCAAGCTAATCATTTGTAGTAGAAACCTCTATTATATCGTTATCTTATATCATAAATGAAAATGAGTAAAGCTCATATTTTCTCTCTATTTATTATATTGCTATACAAAAATAGAAATAAATAAATAAATAAATATGTAACAAATGCATTATGCCCAATCAACATGATACATTCATTCGGGGGAAATTTTATTTGTATCTTTAAATGTAAAAATAAAAAATCTAAATGTCTTAGCTAATTATGCCATGGTGCTAAATCATAATGCTTAGGCACTACCAACTGCCTTATGGCTCAAAATTGCTCCGGATGGTTTCTTGATCAAATAAGGCAACATCACAGTGTTGAAATGGTAGCACTGAGGTGCTAACAATGTCTTTCCTTCTTGGAGCTAGACTTCCACATATACAACCACAAACTAAAAAGAGATGAACCAACTCAAAATTTACATTCCTCTCAATACACGACTCACACTCCTAAAAGATCATCAGATGAGCAAAGAAGTAGTAGAAAGTAGTGACAGAAGACTTCATCTACTTAGGAGAGTGAGGATAAAAATAAGCATAGTCCTTCGCCAGCTGGACATGATATGAGAATACTAGGGATAAATGATTCTACATATATCACCATACCACCAGCAACAGTTGAACCACCAGTAGTAGTCCAGCCACCAGTAAGATAGATAGAGAGTGAAGTCACTCTAGTAATGTCAACAAATGCTAGTGTTGCTTCTCTGGGGTCCAATCAGCCAATCAGCGGCAACCATATGCATATTAAAATTGAAGGCTCACATAAAGAGAAATCTAGCAGTCAGGTGACTACTCACAAGCCGCTCTTATTAGATTCGAGATGGGTGATAGTGAGTGTCACCTAAGATGATTCTTCGACAGAGCTCAACTCTTGTGCAGATAGTCAGTCCATTCATTATTTGAAGGGTACAACTCAAAGGAAATTATTTGGTCTTGAGATCTCTTGCTTCATTTCCAGAATAAATTATAAGTACTCAGAGTCACTACATGAGTTAGTACATGGCGACTCTTCAAAAATCCAATATCATATAGTGATGACACTGCATCACCTACTGCTGAGCATTGACAAGAAGGTCTTACCTAAGCTTCCTAGTTTCTATGTAAATGCAAACTCTTTATTAGAATATGTGGCTACCTTAGGTCTTGAAGCAGGACAACTATAGATTTGGAAATCCCCATGCAGAGATGTTGAGTTTGGAATATTCTCATTATTCACTACCTATCATAAGGCCTTGTCAAGTACCATTGCAACAAACCTAATACAACTTTGCATCAGGCCTCTCTAGTTCATCAAGATCTCAAGCACAGCCTTAGAGCCTTGAGATACTTTCATATGTAGCTTTCTAGAGCACATATTAAGATCCTTGATATATCAGTTGAATTGAGAGAGTTACAATTAAGAAGGCAATATCTATTAGAAAGAAGAGCTATGATCAGGTAGGTTGTCACATCTATAGAAGAGGATTGTTTATAGTAGATGCTCGAGTAACTAAACTTGAGCAGGCCCTTTCCTTGTTGGTCCATGACCAAGAAGCTATTATCATGCATCACCACGAAGCAAGAAAGAGGCAATCTACTATGGCCTATAGAGCTCATACAACCTCTGTCTGTATTAGAGAAATTCAAGCAAATCATTTGTAGTTGTAACCTCTATTATATCATTATCTTATATGATAAATGAAAATGACTAAAGCTCATATTTTCTCTCTATTTATTATATTATTGTATAAAAATAGAAATAAATAAATAAATAATTAATTAATTAGTGTATCATGCCCAATCGACATGATACATTCATTAGGGGGCAATTTTCTTTGCATCTTTAAATGATAAAAATAAAAAAAAGTTAAATGTCTTAGCTTATTATGCCATGGTGCTGCAATCATAATGCCTAAGCACTTCCAACCACCTTACAGCTCCAAACTGCTCCGGATGGTTGCCAGATCAAATAAGGTAGCATCATAGTTTTGAAATGACAACACTAAGGTGTTAAATAATGTCTTTCAATTTTAAATGCAAAAAAGCCACCATTTCCATCCCATGAGCATTAACTGCCCAAATGGAGCGAAGGCAGGGTGGGGGAATAGTTATAGGGCAAAAAAATTGCTCTATTAGTAGAGGAATCTCTATAAAAATAGGGAAAACTACTTCCCACCCTTTCTCCTTCCTTCCTCCTTCACTCTGACTCTAACCCCCTTTATTATGCTTACTTTAGCTTGTCTGCATACTCAACAGTGTACTTCCCTCAGCTATGAAAGTAAACTTTGCATGTAAGAAATGAAATAAAGACTTAATCTCATCAATTTGAGGTTGAAAGCTTTTGGAAATACTTTCTTTATATGATTTTCTTCTTTCAAAAGAAATTTAACTAAATGTTTATCATTGATCTTAGATCTGATGAGAAATAAAAAAGCACATCTCTATCAATCTTGGGTCCAAAGTAAAAAAAAAAACTATCTAAGACTTAAAAAGGTCAAAATCTTGAATGTTGAAGGCATCCATCATTGAACTTGGCTTCAGTGTGAGAAGAACATCCTCTCTCCATCAATCTTAGATATAGAACAACAAAAGAGTGCTCAATACTGAAATATGTAAAAATCTAGCACTACTAAGGCATTATGCTATCAAATTTCTATAAAAATCCATTAAAATCATCAAGAATTCAGCTCAAAATATGCATTTTCATCCATCAATGCCACGATGCTGATGCACCAAGCTCTCATAAATGAATTCTTGAATGCCCTATCTAGACTATCGAGGTGCTAGAAATAATGCACTGCAACAAGTTCTTGGGTAAAAAATAATCTCTTAACATAGAGACACCTATCATCGGGTGCCACAATGCTTAGATTTTGGGTCCACAATCTCTTATACATTGTCGTAGTGCTATATGTTTAACACTGAGACACCATACCTTCCACCATTGAACATAGTTCCAGTGTGAAGCAAAACTCTCCCTCCATCGATCTTAGATCCATAACAAGGTAGAAGAGTACTTTACACTGAAATATTTAAAAATCTAGCATTGCTAAGGTATTATACTGTCAAAATTTTGAATTTGTAGGCACCAATGAAATAGTGCCTAGGGACCATGGTCACGGTACCAAGGTGCCATGCTCTCAGATTGATTAAAAAAAGTTATCTAGTAGCACTCGAATGCTATCCCTCTAGTGTCATTATGCTAGATTCATTTCACATTCAAAAAAAAAAAAATACTCGAAACACTAAACTTGAAAATCATAAGTCTGAGTCTTGTCTATAATTTCATCGTAGTGCCGCACTTTAAGGGCTGAGGTGCTAGATTATTGGGTAAAATGATAGAAATAATTATCTTAAGAGTGTTGTAGTGCTGCATATTAAGAGCCAAAGCACTAACCTCTCGGATAAAAGAGATGAAATAACTATTATAAAAGTGTCACAGTGCTGCATATTAAGAGCCAAGGCGCTGAACTCTCAGGTTTTAAGCTTATGTTATGCAAGTTAGGAGCCCCTAAGCACTCGATGCTGCCTCTCTGATTCCATTTTAGTTAGAAAATGTTATTATTTTAATTCTGGAGCTTTCAAATGATAAATAGATAAGCACATATAGAAAAATACATTATATAATGATAATTAAATTTTTATTAAAATTAAAAAATGATTACATAAGCTCTATAAAAAAGAGAAGAAAAAAATAAAAAATAAAAAAGGAGAGAAAACTAATAATCATAGTCATCGTCATCCTCCTCCTCCTCTTCTTATTCCAGCTCTAATGGGGTGCTCACATAAAGTTGATAATGAAGCACCATAGAAAATGAAGCCTGACTCATACCCATATAAAAGCCACAATTTTCAAACATGTGAATACATGAGGAATTAAACTCTACTATGCATGAAAATTGTTACTGTTGTTGACCCAATGAGCATTAGCTTGGCAGAAATGAAATAATGACAAGCTTTTGTCTTAACAATGAGGCTACTGGTAGGAAAATTAATAATATTCTCCTTACACCTTTTCCACTTTATATTTGAATTTCTAACAGTTAGAAAATTAAAGATTTCATCAATGTTGAGATAATAATTATAGTAGAAAAGATATTGATCACATTCTACATTTGATAAAATGAAAT
This sequence comes from Cymbidium sinense, assembly GCA_021442155.1. Lineage (NCBI taxonomy): Eukaryota > Viridiplantae > Streptophyta > Magnoliopsida > Asparagales > Orchidaceae > Cymbidium > Cymbidium sinense. The sequence goes on from CM038216.1 coordinate 109,816,955, forward strand.
ATGAAATAATAGTAGTACTATCAAAACTTACTAGTTTTTCTTGAACATAAATATGATTATTCTAGTGCTCCTTCATGTTGGCGAAGAACTCCCACACCATGGAGACGACACTATATTTGTTATCGTAGGCTAGCTTCTCCCTGGCTCACTCAATAATGATACTGTCCATGCACCGACCCAGATTGAAAAAACTGCTCTCCTAGATGAGATGCTTGTAGATAAGAGCGTAGTGGTACATCCCTTTGGCTTCTAAACTAACAAATCTATTAATATTGCTGATAGTTGTCCTCTTCTTACCTTTTTTTAAGGAATTTCACCAGCATGATCGCTTTTCTAAAGAGAAAAATGCAAGCTAGGAGAGAGAAAGAGAGAGAGAGAGAGAGAGAGAGAGAGCTCTAAAAATGCAGAGTAAAAGATGAGCAGCCCAAGGGGTCTATTTATAAAAAAAGGCCTAGCATCATGGCACTCTAATATCAGCACCAAGGCGCCAACCTCTCGAGTTCTAGAATAGTAGCCAAGCACTGCGACATTCACATGTAGCGCCATGATGTTGGTCATGTCAGTTATTATGCTAGCTAAAAGAGCAATTTTGAACACTACAACGCTGATCCTTTGCTCAAAAGACATAAATACCTACACGATGATAGCTACAGTGCTACCCATGGTAGCACCATGATGCTACATGTTCAGCACCACGATGCTATTCTTAAAAAGGAAATAAATTTAAACTTTTTGCATGGGCTCTAGCAGAATAACAATTGCCTATGTCTACTGTCTAAGAATGTTTCATAGGTTATATTCTAGGTTGGGTCTTATGATTGGGTCTAAGTCAACAAAACCTAATTATTCTTCAATGATTCCATGTTGATTGTAAAATTTATTCAGAGTGGATATGTTTAAATTGATGAAATTTATCATAATTTAAAGTAAACAATGATCTACCCATCCATCATTATTTGTCAAAGATGACAAGCTAAGAAAACTTTTATTCACAAAAGAGCCAATGTCACATTAAATATATAACTATCATCATTCTCAAATAATCTCATGCTAGTAAGAACATGGTATATGTTCTCTGTTTGTGCGATTTTGCTGCCAAATAGTACCACATGAAATGCGAATATGACTAGAACTCTTTGACTGGGTGGCTTGGCATCCATATGGCTCCACTATATTTTAGTCATGGCAGTAGCCTGTATATTCCCTAATAGCTTTACTCCTAGAGATAAGAATTATAAAATATATTTAAGGATTGTTCAATCAGGAACTAGCTCCCCTAGCTAAGTATACTAGGGACCATGATAGCCCAGGATGACAAAACCACATGATCTTGATCGGGTGTATCATCATTCCTCCAAATATACACTTTAAGTTAAAATAATAGCCATTTATGTTATAGCACACATAATTAAATACAAATTCATATTAGATAAGATATGTTTGTTTTCCAAAATAGGGTTTTTAAAATAAATTTCTAAAAATTTAAATTGATCTTTTGTAGAACACAGAGATTTTTAAGTGGTTCGGCCAAACCCAAAAAACCTACCCATGTCCACACCTAGCCACCCAGCCAGGAATTCACTAAATCAAAGTTGAGATTATAACAAATCTCATGTACTCTCCTTCACGAGAAAGTACAACCCAACACATATTTTTCTTAACAGGCAAGTAAAACCCAACAAGAAATAAAGACAAAGCAAAGAAAAAGATACAAGTCTAACTCTCAAATCTCAAATATTTTTTCACTTACAATGTAATCTATACTAATATTAAGGCAGTTGAACATTAATGCAAAAGATAACTAACTTTAATTTTAAATGAAATTAAAATAGATTTTCAATTAAATATTTAATGCAATTAAGTAACTTAATGTTGCTTGAATGATCCTTAAAAGGTTTGAAATGGTTTTCTTGAATGACATGACAATGCAAACTAAAATACAATCACCAAAAACATTACATTGAACTTTTTCACACGAGCTAACTTTCATTCAAATGATAAATGTATTTGAAATTTGAATAACTAAACAATCACTTGAATAAAGATTTGAATTATATTACATGAAAGCTATCACATAACATATGCATAAACCAATTGAATATAAGTAATCAATAAGCACAAAATAATTTATGCAAGATGTGATGTGGTCGGCCAAATGGAAAAAAGAGAGGTAATAAAATTTTATGCATAATCAAATTTAAGCAAACTATATGAAACTTTAAGCCAAAGGGATAAACAATGGATATTGAAATTATCAATCACTTAGGAAATTAATAAACTTTAAAAAGACTTCAGCCAAACATGAAATAAAAGGAAAATAAGCACAAAATAAATTGATTTCTTTAGGTTTGCTTTAGGCCAAACAAGAAATTAGAAGATTATCAAGAAGGTAAGTCCACACAAATTGATCTTCTTATCTTTTTTCTTGGCCAAACAAAATCTAAAGATTACGCCATGAATAAACACAAGAAAATTTACATAACCTTGTAAACTTCAAAGCCACGAAGAAATAAAAAAAGTTTAATAACTTAGCACCTTAGAAAATAAACACCAAAGAAATGATGTTTTTGGCCAAGGGTGGAATCACTCTAAACCTTCACTTTTACCAATCAATATTCTAGCCACATAAATCTCCATGGGAAAGGAAAGAACGATGAGGAATTTTTGCACTTGTATCACCAAAAATTTCCAAGAAATGATCTTGCTTGAATCGACAAAGGGTGAGGAAGAGAGAAAAAAAGTTTTTTAACTTTTGGAACCTTTTCAAGTTGAAACAATGCTCTTAAATAGATGAGGGAGGAGTCTAGGGTTGGCCAAAAATTATCCAATGAGAGGGAAATTGATTTGGTATCAATTTGAATTTCAAAATCAAAGGAGATGGGATCTGCCAAAGAGATCTACCATATAGGCTCCTTTACAAATTTGTTTAAACCCAATATAGAATGTATGCTATGTGATTCACGACCAAGGATGGAGGAAATCCCATAAAATTTTTGTTCAAGGAAGTTTAGATAAGAAGGAGGGTGTTTTGAATAAAATAAATCCATTAAAATCCACTTCAAAGAATTCAGCGAAAGAGGTTTCCTAAAATAGAAAATTCTTAAAATAATGCATGGATTAATTTTATATTAAATATGATTGTATTATATAATTATTAAATGTTTTACTAACATATAAATTTTTTAAATTTAAAGCATAGTGGTCGGCGTCCCTGAAACTTTCTTAAAATAAGTCAAATTGGAAAAAGAAAGGAATTATTTTAAAAAAGAGGGCTGATTGGAATTTAAATTTAAAATAACTTGAAATAGATTAATTAAGCTCTTAATAATAATAATAATTAATCATGCTTGGGACATTCAACATATTATATAAAATATTTGATTTGATTTAGGAAGTACATGTCATGCATGCAGAAGTTTGAATTAAGAATAATTCAAAAATAATTCAAATTAAGAAATTCAAATAAATGAATTTTAAAATATTAAAAATGAGAGAAAATAGTATGGAAATATTTTGAATGAATTTCTCACAATTTATTACATTAAAGGCATTAAAAAATTCAGCCAAAATAATGCTATGATGAAAATGATAATAAGAGAGAAGAAAGAATAATAGGAGGAAAAAGGATAATTTTGGAATAATTCAATTATCATGCACTAAAAATTATGAATAAAAATTATGAATAATATTGAAATGATTTAGTGAAGCTTAAACATAATTTATCTTACTTGAACACACATTTAATGGAACTTATATCATCCATTTAGTTTATACTATCCAAAATGGATAACTTAATGAATAATTGTAATATTAAGATATAGAAAAATATAAATAATTTTAGAATGATGAATCTAAAAATGAATGAATAATTTATTTTAATTTAGTGATCTTTTCATTTTACTTAATATAGTAATTTCTAGAGAAATTCCCACCCAATCCATGTCCAGTAGCTTTAGCAATTTGATATAACTGAAGAGCGAGGAGATGAAGAATTTTTCTTGCACGCTTGAATTTAACCTGATCAGTAGCATTTGAACATGTGTTTGTTATCATCAAAATCAATCTCATATGATATGAGGCTCATGAAGTCAACAATCTCCCCCTTTTTGTTGATGACAAACATATGTTGATATTAAATAGTGATGAAGGTGTATAGTGACCTTTCATCAACCTTTAGAAATGTAATTTGCTTTAAATAAAATTTATAACAAGTAAATAAATAAAATTTTAAACATTTAAACATTTTAAAGCATAATAAAGCACAAATATAACATGAGTATAACATGAAAAAGGTCCCCATAAAACTATGCATGATAAAGTCAAAGAAAACCAACATACATTTTCTTCCCCTTTCGATAACATCAAAAATGTTTAACCATGAACAATAATAAAATTACATGCTTGGATCTAAAATGCCTAACATGCATCTTAGGGTACAAAATTATTCTTTAGGTAATGGTTTAGTAAAAATGTCTACAATTTATAAATCTATGCTAATCAAATCAATACTCATATCACCTTTACTCACATGATCCTGAATAAAGTGATGTCTAACTTCTATGTGTTTTATTCTAGAGTGTTGGATAGGATTTTTTGTCAAACAAATTGCAGTAGTATTATCACACTTAATAGAAATGTGATATAGCATAATTATAAAATCTTCTAATTATTTCTTTAACCAAAGAACATGAGCAACACAGCTTCCAACAGCTATATACTCAGCTTCAGCAGTTGAAAGAGTAATGAAGTTCTATTTTCTAGATGACCAATATAGTAGTGATGACCCTAAAAAATGAGTTGTTCCCGATGTGCTTTTTCTATCTACTTTATATCTTGCAAAGCCAACATCAGAATAAGCAATCAAGTCAAATGAAATTGAATATTTTGGATACCATAAACCTAATCAAGAAGTGCCAATTAAATAATGAAAGATATGCTTAACAGTAATTAAATGAGATTCTTTCAGAGCATCCTGAAAATAAGCACATAAATATACAAAAAACTTAATATCAAGTTTACTAACAACAAGATATAAAAGAGAACCAATCATACTTCTATAAAGTTTTTGATCATCTGGTTTTCTTGACTCATCTAAATTAAGTTAAGTAGAGGGGCTCAAGGGAGTCTTACTAGATTTAAAAATTTTCATATCAAATCATTGGTATACTTGGTTTGACAAATAAAAGTACCTTTTTCATATTATTTTACAAGAAGTCCTAAGAAAAAATTGAGTTTACCCATCATGCTCATCTCAAGTTCTTTGGACATCAAAGATGAAAATTCAACACATAAAGATTCATTTGTACTACTAAATAATATGTCATCCATATAAATCTGAACAATAATCAAATCACACCAAAACTCTTAAGGAATGGGCTGGTATCTACTCTACCCTTCCTAAAATAATGATCTATAAGAAAGTTGCTCAATCTATCATACTAAGATCTAGGAGCTTGTTTCAATCCATACAAAGCTTTCTTCAATTTAAAAACATGATCTGAAAATTACACACTTTCAAAATTAGGAGGTTGTTCTACAAAGGCATCTTAATCTATAAAGCCATTTAAAAATGCACTTTTTACATTCATTTGAAACAATTTAAAGTCTTTGTAGCAGGCATAAGCAAGGAGCAATCTAATAGCTTCTAAACTCGCTACAGGGGCAAAGGATTCTTTAAAATATATCCCTTCAATTTGAGTGTATCCTTGTGCAACCAATCTAGCCTTATTTCTGACAATGTATCCCGAGTCATCTAACTTATTTCTAAAGACCCATTTAATTCTTATAACATTTTGATCTTAAGGTCTAGGAACTAGTTCTGACACATCATTTCTAACAAGCTAATTTAATTATTCTTCCATGGGTACAATCTAATAGTGATCCTCCAAAGCTTCATTTATTGATTTTGGTTCAATTTCAGATAAGAACATAGAATGATTTATCATTTCCTTAGATTATCTTCTAGTTTTAGCTCCTTGAAAGGGGTCTCCAATAATCAAGTCTTTTGGATGATTCCTAATGAATTTCTAATCTTTAGGTAAAGAATCATCTACATTTTCTTTCAAACTCATCTTGTTAAAATCATCTACCTCTTCTTCAATCACATCATCTTTAATAGAATCTATAGGATTTTCATCAAATATGAGATGTACAAATTCTTGAACAATAATTTTTATTTTATTATAAATTATATAAGATCTATCATTCAAAAAATATCTTAAGAAGATACCATCATCCGATTTCCTATCAAACTTTCCTAAAGAGTCTTTACCATTATTCAAAATGAAGCATTTATAACCAAATATATGAAAATAACTAATCTTAGGTTTCATACAAAACAACAACTCATAAGCAGTCTTATTTAAAAGAGATCTCAAGTAAACATGATTCATAACATATCATGCAGTGTTAATGGCTTCTGCCCAAAAATACTTAGGCAATTTATAGTCATCAAGCATAGCTCTACTCAATTCAATTAAAATTTAATTTTTCCTTTCAACAACACTATTTTGCTGAGGGATTCTTGGAGAAAAAATAAATAAATATGTTAAATACCAAATTCATCACAAAAAAATTCTAAAATTTTTATTTTCAAATTCACCAACATGATCAGATTGTATTTTACTAACAAAAAGACTTCTATCATGCTGAATATATTTAAAAAATTTTCAAAAATGTTTAAAAGCATCATTTTTATGAACTAAAAATTTAACCCAAGTAAATCTTGAATAATCATCAACAATAACAAAACCAGAGAATTTTCCTCCTGAACTAGTAGTGCTAACAAGACCAAATAAACCTATATGCAAAAATTATAACGGTTTAGTTGTAGAAATAATATATTTATTTTAAAAAGAATGTTTAGAATGTTTTACATGAATACATGCATCACAAACATAATTAGAATGAAATTTTATTTTAGGTAAACCATCAACAAGATCAAGTTTTGCAATTTTTTTTTAACAAATGCATGTTTATGTGACATTACCTTTCTTGCCATAACCAAACATTATCAAAGAAGTTTTGAAAAAAAGTAAATTTAAATTTGTATTACTTGCATCTTCAAAATCAATAAGATAAATGTTTTTGTATATATGACTAACAAACAAAACTGTTTCTTCATTTCTATAACAATAACACCAATAACAATAAGCCTTTATCCCTCTAAGTGGGCTCAGCTACATGAATCCTCCATCTCCATTGTGTCCTATTATGTGTCAATTTTTCATTTAATTCAAGTATACTAAGATCAATTTTTATACATCTTAACCAAGTCTTTTTAGGTCTATCACTACCTTTCTTAACATAAGGCAAATCTAATGCATCTACTCTCCTAACCAGGTCATCGGATGGCTGGCGCTTTATGTGGCCAAACCATCTGAGACGACTCTCTCTAATATTATCTACCACTGTAGCTACTCCAACTTTTTTCTGAACATACTCATTTTTCATTTTATCTCTACGAGTAAAGCCACTCATCCACCTAAGCATCCTCATCTCTGTAGCACTTACTTAGTCTTATGCTTCTCTTTTATTGGCCAACATTCTACACCATAAATAATTGCAGGTCTTACCACCAATCTTATAAAATTTTCTCTTAAGTTTATGCGGTACTTTTCTATCACACAATAGGCCAGATGCATTCCTCCATTTCAACCATCTAACTTGAATTCTACTAATAACATCCCCATCTATTTCACCATCATTTTGAACAATAGAGCCTAAATATCTGAATCGCTCACTCTTTTTAATGACTTGTTCACCTAATGTCACTACACTACCACTAGAACTTCTACAACTAAAATTACATTCCAAATATTTAGTTTTAGATCTACTTAAATGAAAACCATTAGACTCTAAGGTTGACCTCCATAATTCAAGTTTGTCTTGGACTCCTTATGTAGTCTTATCAATAAGAAGAATGTCATCAACAAAAAGCATACACCAAGGTACATCTTCCTATAAATGCCTAGTAAGAACATCCATAACTAAAGAAAAAAGATAAGGGCTTAAAGCTAATCCTTGATGTAATCCAACTGAAATAGAAAAATATTTTGTCAATCCTCCTTGTATTTGGACACAAGTAATATTTCTAGTATACATATCCTTAATGAGTTGAATATAACCAATATTAACTCCTTTCTTTTCTAGAACTCTCAAAAGAACATCTCTTGAAACTTTATCATAAGATTTCTCTAAATCAATAAATATCATATGTAGATCCTCCTTACTTTCTCTATACTTCTCCATCAATCCTCTTAGCAAATGTATAACATCCATAGTAGATCTACCTGGCATGAAATCAAACTGATTCTGAGAAACTTTTGTTTCACATCGTAACCTATGTTCAATTACTCTCTCCCATAATTTTAATGTATGATGCATTGACTTAATTCCTCTGTAATTTGCACACTCTTGTGCATCCCCTTTATTCTTAAATATAGGAATGAACAAGCTCTTTCTCCACTCATCTGAAATCTTTTTAGTCTTCAAAATAACATTAAAAAGATTTGTAAGCCAAGAAATTCCTTGATCTCCTAAATATTTTCACACTTCTATTGGAATATCATTAGGTCCTATTTTTCCACATTTCATTTTCTTTAGAGTTTCTCTAACTTCAAATTTACAAATATGACAATAAAAACAAAATTCTATATTTTAGTTTAAGGTATTAAGGTTGCTAAAATTAATCATATTTTTAGATCCTTCATTGAAAAGTTTATTAAAATACCCCATCCACCTGTTTTCAATATCCTTTTCTAAGAAAAGTACTTTATGATTTTCATCCTTAATACACCTCACTTAAACTAGATCTTTACATGACCTATCTCTTTGGTTGGCTAACTTATACATACATCTTTCACCTTCTTTGGCATCTAATCTATTGTATAAATCACTAAAAGCTAAATTTTTTGAATCATATATTGCTTTCTTAGAATCTCTATAGGCCACTTTATATATTTTCCAATTCTCTGAGTTTTTACACATAAACCAAGTTTTTTAATAATGCTTCTTATTTCTTATCTTTTCTTGCATGTTTTGACTCCACCACCAACTATTCTTATTAAAAGAAGCTTTTGCTTTGATTCTCCAAGCATATTTTTTGTAACTTGTTTAATTTCACTTGCTACTTTTTCTCACATAACATTAGGTTCCTTATGAACATCCCAAATTCTAAGCTCTTGTACCTTGCTTCTAAAATATTTTTATTAGTGTTCTTTAAGTGCCCCCATCTAATCCTAGGACAATAATTTGATTTATTTTTCATTTTTCAATCTTTCATCTTAAAATCTAAAACTAACAATTGATGTTGGGTACTTAAACATTCACTTGGAATGACCTTACAATCTTTACAATCTAAATGATATATTTTTCTTATCAGAAAATAATCAATTTGTGTTTTACTAGATCTATTTTTTTAAGTAATAATATGCTCATCTCTTTTCTTAAATAAAGTATTAGCATCTACAAATCATAGGCTAAAGTAAAATCTAATATAATCATACCTTCTTCATTAGTCACTCCAAATCCATAACTGCCATAAATAATTTTAAGATCTTCTACCACTCTACCAACATGTCTATTTAAATCTCCTCCAATAAATACTTGTTCTTCAAGAGGTATCTTTTGTATTAATCCCTATAATTCATTCCAAAATTTTTCTTTTGAGCATACATCCAAACCTACTTGAGAAGCATAAACACTTATAACATTGATAATCTTAGTATCAATAATAATCTTTAAAGCAATAATTCTATCTCCACATCTATTAATATTTATAACATTATTCTTCAAACTTTTATCTATAATTACATCTACTCTATTTCTAATTCAACTTCTACCTGAATACCAAAGTTTAAAACCTAAACTATCAATCTCTTTGGCCTTCTCCCTAACCCATTTAGTTTCTTGAACACATAAAATATTTATTTTCTTATGAACCATAATATCTATTAATTCTATTAATTTACCTATAAGAGTACCTATATTCCAAGTTCCAAACCTAATTCCAGGTTCATGGACTAACTTCTTTTTCAGCATCCATCCATAATTTGGGAACCCTTGTTTATTACACTGCACCCGGGCACCGATGTAGCAGCCCTTGCATAATTTTCATTGTATTCAAGCCATACATTGTGTTGCTTCCAAGGGATTCCCTCGCATTAACACAATGTTTTAAAGGATTCATGTCATGATTATTTCGACTAATTTTATGATGGCTATCGACTACTTATCATAACCTTCCACTTTTCACATCCGGACTTGGGACCAGCAAAGGTAGTGTTAGTTTCTTTATTTCTATTAATACAAAAAGATGCATGAAATTCAATATTAAACCCTTTATCACATAGTTTACTAATGTAAATAAGATTATGCTTTAAATCTTCAACAAAATAAACTATATCTAAAGTGATTTAATCCTTAGAATTTGAACCAACTGCAATTATCTTACCTTTAGCATTATCAACATAAACTACAAAAAACCTTCTTCATAATGCTCTAAAGTAGAAAATTTAGATTTATCACCTGTCATATGTCTTGAACATCTATTATCCAAGTACCACATGCCTTCTTTGATTTTACTTTGAAGGAACTCCTACAAAATTAAATTAGGGGTCAACTTTTGGAACACAAACATGTTTGGGTCCACATCCAAATGAAAGGACATGCAATGGATGCTATGTAGTATGTGTAGCTATTTTATTTATAGGCATCCAAATAAATATTGAATTAGGAAATCACTAAGATTTTTTTGCATGTCAATCATACGATATATGACCTTTTTATGACAAAAATACATCCAACATTTGTATTTGCATAAGGTCTAAGTTTAAATGATCTTGATGGATTTCATGACTTATGTCTAACAAATGGAACATGTGAATGTAATCTACTACAAAATTTAATTTTGCTTGAAGTGCTAAATTTTCCTTTTTCAACTTCTCCACAAATGTTGATTGATCTAATAAAGCATCATTCTTAGCCTTTAAATCAACACATTCTTTTTCTAATAATGAAGCATGTATTTCTAAATTTTTCTTTTCTTTTTCTAACACATTGAATTTTCTTTCTAGCTTTTTATATTCATGTCTAATTCATTGAATGCATCATCTAATTCTTCATAAAAAATATCTTCACATACCTCGCTTGTAGAATCCACATCAACCATAAGACATATATTTTCTTCTTCCTTTGTAGTGTCATCACTTGATTCTTGTAAGTAAAATTTTCCTAAAGTGCTCTTTTCTTTATCTTTTGAGATTTTTATTTTTCCAAGACTTCTTTCTTTCAACTTTTTCTTTTTCAGCTAAGTCTGGACATTCACCTCTTATATGTCTAGGCTATTTACAATTAAAGCATACTATTCCTTCTCCTACATTCAATATTTAGTAGGAAATTTATATACTTTAGATTTTCCATACATGTGATCTTTCTTTTTGATCATATTTCCTAGACTTTTTGAAAGCAAAGTAATCTCATCACTATCAACATCTAAACATGAAGAATTTTCTTCACAGCTATCTTCCATCTACAAAGCAATTAATTTTTCTTTTTCTTTCTTTGGGAAAGAGTTATTTTGATCTCTTTGTGTAATAACCTATTCATATGTTATCAAAGAACCAAGAAGCTCATCAAGTGTATATGTAGTTAAATCTTTAGCTTCACTCATAGCAGTAACTTTTGCATCCCAATCTTTTGGAAGGCATCTTAAAATTTTATAAACCAAATCTTGATTTTTATACTTTCTTCCAAGTGAATGCAATGTATTTATAATTTTCATGAAGCGACTATACATATCAGAAATACTTTTAGTTGGTAACATGCAGAATAAATCATACTCATGTACTAACCTACTTATATGAGCATCTTTAACTTCATTAGTACTTTCATAAGTAAGAATCACTTTATCCCATATTTTTTGTAGTAGTAAGCATGGAAACTCTCATATTATCATGAGGAAGAAAAGTGCAATAAAGAATGTTACTTGTCTATGCATTTAGTTCATCTAATTCTCTTTCAGAAATAGTTCATTCATCAAAAGGTTTGTCAACTTTTAAACCATTCATATCAACAGTAGGTGTGTGATACTAGTGTGTCAATGTATGCCACATTCTAGAATCATGTCCATGAATAAAAGTACTAATGTTATTTGTCTAATAATCAAATGGAACAAGCCATGATTAGAGAATAATCTTGCTAAACATATTTTTGAGCCACATAAAGCTTACTTACTAATTTAATACTCACTATCTTCATAAATCTTATTTTTCTCATGTCATTACAGAGGAGAGAAAATTTAAGAGATTTACACCACTTATTTTTATTGTGCTTCTTCTTCTACTTCATTCAAATCCCAAGTGTTGCAAATATAAGTAAGGATTTACTAAATTCAACTCCTACTTATAGCCAAATAGTCCCTCAAAGTGACTCAAGTAACAAAGCAATAGAAAAAGCAATAGAATATTTCATAATGCTTTAGTAAATGAAGCAATAGAAAAAACAATAATATAAAGTAAAGTGCTGAAAAATAAAGAAAGAGAACACAAAGATTTTTATGTGGTTTAGCCAAACCCTAAAAACTAGCCTACGTCCATGCCTAGTCACTCAGGCTAAGAATTCACTAAACCAAAGTTGAGATTACAACAAATCTCACATACTCTCCTTCACGGGAAAGTACGACCCAACACATACTTTTCTTAATGAACAAGCACAACCCAACATGTACTTTGCTTAATGGGCAAGTACAACCCAACAAAAAATCAAGACAAAGAAAAGAGAAAGATACAAGTCTAACTCTCAATTTTAAAATCTTTTTACACTCACAACCCAATCTATACTAATAATAAGGCAATTGAATATTAATGAAAAAGAGAGCTCACTTTAATTTAAAATGAAATTAAAATAGATTTTCAATCAAATATTTAATTCAATTAAGTAACTAAATGTTACTTGAATGATCTTTAAAAAGTTTCAAATGATTTTCTTGAATGACTTGAGAATGCAAACTAAAATAAAATCAACAAAAACTTTACTTTGAATTCTTTTTCATATGAACTAAATTTCATTCAAATGATAAATGTATTTGCATTTTGAATAACTAAACAATCACTCGAATAAGGATTTGAACTATGTCACATGAAAGATATCACATAACACATGCATAAACTAATTGAATATAAGTAATCAATAAGCACAAAATAATTTATGCAAGATGTGATGTAGTCGACCAAATGAAAAAGGGAGGTAATAAAATTTTAAGCACAATCAAGTTTAAGCAACCTATATGAAACTTTAAGACAAAGAGATAAACAATGGATATTAAAATTATTAAGCACTTAAGAAATGAATAACCTTTAAAAAGACTTCATTCAAACAAGAAACAAAAGGAATATTCAATGATTAAGCACAAAATAAACTGATTTTCTTATGTTAGCTTTAGGCCAAATAAGAAATCAAAAGATTATCAAGAAGGTAAAGTTTGTACAAATTGATCTTCTTATCTTTGTTCTTAGCCAAACAAAATCTAAATATTATGTCATGAATAAAAATAAGAAAATTTAAATAACCTTGCAAACTTCAAAGCCAACAAGAAATAAAAGAAGTTTAAGAACTTAACACCTTAGAAAATAAACACCAAAGAGATGATGTTTTCGGCCAAGGGTGGAATCACACCAAAACTTCAGTTTTCCCAATCAATCTTCAACCCAAATAATTGTTTGAGGGAAAGGGAAGAATGATGATGAATGCTTGCACTTGTATCAACAAAATCTCCAAGAAATGATCTTCCAAGAATCGGCTAAGGGTGAGCACGAGAGCAAGAGAGCAAGAAAGAGTTTTTAACTTTTTGGAACCTTTTCAAGTTGAAACAAAGCTATTAAATAGATGAAGGAGGAGTCTATGGTTGGCCAAAAATTGATCCAATGAGAGGGAAATTTATTTGACATCAATTTGAATTTCAAAATCAAAGGAGAGGGGATTTGCTAAAGAGATCTACCATAGGCTCCTTTATAAATTTGTCTAAACATAATATGGAATGTATGCTATGTGATTCATGATCAAGGATGAAGGATATCCAATAAAAATTTCGGCCAAGGAAGTTTAGATACGAAGGAGGGAGTTTTGAATAAAATAAATCCATGAAAATCCACTTCAAAGAATTTGGCGAAAGAGGTTTCCTAAAATAGGAAATTCTTAAAATAATGCATGGATTAATTTTAAATCAAATAAGATTGATTTCTATACTTATTGAATGTTCAAATAACATATAAATTTATTAAATTTATATCATAGTGGCTGGAATCCCTTAAACTTTCCTAAAATAAGTCAAATTGGAAAAAGGAATGGAATTCTTTTGAAAAAGAGGGTTGATTGGAATTTAAATTTAAAATAGCTTGAAATAGGTTAATTAGGCTGTTAATAATCATAATTAATCATGCTTGGGACGTTCAACATATTCCATAAAATATTTGATTTGATCAAGTACATGTCATGTATGAACAAATTTGAATTAAAGAATAATTCAAAAAATAATTCAAATTCAGAAATTCAAAAAAATAAATTTTAAAATATGAAAAATAAGAGAAAATAATATGGAAATATTTTGAATGAATTTCACACAATTTATTACATAAAATGCATTAAAAAAATTAGACCAGACAATGCTAAGATGAAATGATAATGATAGAGAGAGAAGAAAGAATAATAGGAGAGAGAATATGAGGAAAAAGGATAATTTTGGAATAATTAAATTTTCATGCACTAAAAATTATGATTAGAAATTATGAATGATATGGATATGATTTAATAAAGTTTAAACATAATTTATCATGCATTTAGTTTATACTATCTAAAATGGATAACTTAATGAATAATTGTAATATTAAGATATAGAAAAATATAAATAATTTTAGAATGATGAATCTTAAAATGAATGAATAATTTATTTTAATTTAGTGAACTTTTTATTTGCCTTAATATAGTAATTCCTAGAAAAGTTCTCACCTAGCCCATGTTCAGTAGCTTTAGAAATTTAATATAACTGAAGAACCGAGAGTTGAAGAATTTTTTCTGCACACTTGAATTTAACTTGATTAATAGCATTTGAACATGTGTTAGTTATCATCAAAATCAATCTCATATGAGATGGGGCTCATGAAGTCAACTGGTGATTGTTTATCTCATTTTAGATAAGGTTAATATTACTTATAAAATTAATAATTAGAACACCTACTCTTATATTAGGAACTTTCTAATTTAATGCTTAGGACACTATACCTAGTGACCCTATGCACTTTCTTTATGTTTGATCTAACCTAATCGGCTTAGGTAAACTTGATCTACATTTTAAATTTAGATTAATTCAAATCAAATCCAATTAAATAAAAAATGAAATAAAATTAAAATAAATGAATGAATCCAAAACTAAATAGCAGTCAAATCTAGTCAACCCATTTAACATAGGTTTGACTTAGATGGGTCCCACAAAGTCAAAGGTCAACCCACCAAAATTTGAACAAATGAAATCATTCCAAATGATCCACATAAACATGTTTAATCATGAATCTAAAGAAATTTAAATTTATTTAGGCCTTAATTAGGCACTTGGTCTAAATGAACCTAAATGGGTCCTATTGGGCTCAAAACCAAATCAAATTAAAATTAGTTCAATTTGATTGCTCAAAATCATTTGGGAATGATAATAAAACATAATTCAACCCATCATTGGGTATAATTTGGTCAAATGGGTCATTTGACCAAAATGAAATCACGCTTAACCCATTAAGCCCACTTTGGGTCAACTGCCAAATTAAAATCTAAATTAAATTAAATAAAATCAATCACTCCAAATCATCTCACACATGTGATCAAGCATGATTGGAGTCCAAACTAAATCCAATTCAATCAAAGTGGTCATTTGAATCCAATTGGAATCAAACTTAACCCATTTAGGATTACATGGGTTGAAATAAATTAAAATCCAAAATTAATTCAAATTTAAATGAATTAATTAAATCAAAATATAATCAATCATCAATTCAACATAACTGAATCTAAAATTAAAAGAATTAAATCAAAATCAAATACTTTGAATCCAAATGCTTGGATTGGATTCAAATTTCCAATCCAATTCAAATGGATTTGGGCTTGACCTCAAATTCATATTGAGTTTGAGTTGGGCAGCCACACATTAATCTAAGGGCTTTGTGGTGCCATAAGTCATAAAAGTAAAGGAAAATTAAAAAGGTGGAATTATGAGAAGAGTAGACTTGAAAATTTATAAAATAAATGCTAGTCTCATTTCCCCTCTTCCATATGCCTCATTCTACCTCTTAGCTTCAAAAAGATTGGATTCATTTCAATCAATAAAAGATGACCAAAAGAATGAAGCAGAATAGAATTTTGCTTCCTCCAAGAGAAGAAGCAAGAGAAGATGAAGAGGGAGACAAGGAGGATCCAAGGCTGAACCAAGCAAAGAAAAGGAAGGAGTTTCCCTCCTCCTTTCCAACATTTAATCCAAACATGCTCACAAGGTCAAGGGGGGGATTGAATCCACCTCTTGGCTAACCCTACCACCATCGGTTGCTAGAATTCAACTACCTAGAATGCCCAAAAAATGGTTCTCAACCGTGTATGGAAAGAGGGGGAGGGAGAACTTCTTCCCTCCCTCTTTTCATCTCAAATCATTCAACAAGGGAGGAGATGATGAAATGGATCGATCCCCATATCATCACCGTTGGCACACCAAAAATGAACAAATTTAGTAGCCACCAAGCCTCCTCTAATGGAAAAATGGAAGGGAGAGTCTCCCACCTCCAATTCAACATTTCATCATGTTCTAGAGGTCGAGATGACCTCAAACAAATCACATCCTGACCCTTTGCCATTGGTGAGCTAGAAAATGATTGAACCCAAAAGAAAATGGCCATGAGTTGGTCTTCAAGGCATTTGGTGGGGAGGCAAGCCACTAAATCACGTCCATAACATCATCACATTAAGGCGAAGCTATTGGAGTTGATCCCAATATTGGTGATTTCCTAAATTGATGTATGCTATACCACCGACCTCTCTGGCATTCGATTTTGGTCCTTTATGAAAGAGATTTGATTTCCATGAGGATCAAACTATAAGGATTGGATGTAACTTGATCGCAGATCATTTTGCAATCAAAATTTCTTTAAAATTTGCTAGTAATCACTATAAATTCATCAAAAATGATCAACAACATTCATCTCTCACCAAAGATGCTAGAGATTTAATCTCTGTCATTTATTCCTTCTATTTGGAATGGACAATCAAGATCTAGCCGGATGATCTGATTAATTCCCTCAAGGAGATCACAGAATGAATTAGAACCATCCCATCTTTATTTGGATGATCGAGATTCATCCCACATGGCGCCACTTTTGACGCAGTCGCCACACGGGATCTAGGTGGCCTAATGCCACATGGCGAAGGAGCCACATTAGCCCATGGTTTTAAAATTGTAAATCCTCCATTTAATTAATTAAATAATCATTAAAAATACTAAAAAAATTAAAATTCATAGAGATTAAAATACAAATCCAAAATATACAAACTTGGGCTCTATGAATTTTTCTTAATGAGAGGAATCTATTTAAATTAAAATTCCTAATTAATTTTGGTATTTTGGCTTTAATTTAGCATTGAATGAAATCAATTAAACCTAAATTAATCACAAACCATTAATCCAATTCAAATAAAACTTTGGGGAATTGAAATTGAGGTTAAAACACACATTAGGAAAAAAAATTTATGAATTACTTCAACATAATTCCTGAGATATCAAATTTCAAATCTCAAACCACAATTTTAATTAAATAAATTAAAATAAAATGAAATAAATCATGAAAATAAATTGAATCACTTTAAATCAACTTAATAAACCATAATAAACTTAAAATCATCAATGAAACTCATTGGAACTCAATAAATCTCAAAATGGCTTAATTAGGTAATTTAGTGAACTAAATAATTCAAATAAATAAACATAACTTAATTAAATCATAATAAATCAATAAAATTTTTAAAATTTATGAATGTTCCTCATTAGAAACATCTTTCAGAGAGGAATAAATGAAAAATAAAATCCCTAAATGATTTTGAATAAATTAGGCTTAATTTAAGTTTTAATGAAATAGTTAACACTTTAATTACACTCTAATTATAAATCTAATCAAGATGAAAGTTTTAAATATGAAATTGGTATGAAACCTCACTTGCCATAAAAATTTCAAACCCGATTGACCTTTGGATTGGGAATTATTGAATTTCTAAATCTCTAGGTCAATATAAATTAAATAAAGAATAAATTTTTTTTCAAAATCATAAAAATCATGAAGTAATTTGAACTAATCATCAACAACATTTTAAATCAAAGAAACTTAATCATTTTCATACTTAAAGATTAATAAAATTATTAAGACATATTAAGAGTAATTAAACCTTAAGTTAATGAATTCACAATCAAACTACTTAATGAAACCTTAAAGCCATAATCAATCTATCCTAAGAATAAATTTAAACATTAACCTAAGTGCCTTATGTTAACATAAATCAAACCAAATGAAGTGAACATAATTTAACAAACCTATACATAACTTAAACCAAAACCATTAATTCAAACCAAATGAAATAATTCCAACCAAACCAAATGAAAAATAAACTAAATCAAGAAAGAAAATAAATCAAATCAAAAGAATAAAATGAAGAATCAAATTCCAAAGAAAAGAATTGAAACTTTAATCCAAAATCCAAACTAAATTCAAACCCAAGTCATCTAAATGAAACTAAAAAAGGATTAATTAAGAAACTTAAGGATCTTAGTTAGACCTTTGTGATGGTTCTTCATCTTAGGAAGAAGATCTCATTCCACTAGGCGTTTAGATGTTAAATGGAATGGGTGGAACCCAAAAGTTGAATCTATTATACTCTTCATTCTTGAAAACATAAACTTCACTTTAACAAAATAAAAGGGAAATTGAAAATGAAAATGACAATAAATCATTAAATAATTTGAATTGAAACCACCCAAAGGTAAAATTCAAACAAACTCAAAACCCAAATTAAAACTTGAACTAAAGAGGCCTAATAAAGTCTTGGCTTATTTCCTTCACACACTAATTCATTAGATCATTGATGTTAGACTTAGGTTAGGTTGTTCTATGATTCCTTTTTATGATTCTTTATGTTGTGGTGTGTGTGTTTCACGTATCTTTTTGGTATACTATTTTAGACTACATGTCTAGGATTGTTTGTCCGTTAGACTAGATGATAGGATGTTCTTTTTAGAACTAACATTATCTTCAATAAGGGTCAGTGTTAAAGGACTGGCATCATAAATAAAAATTATAAAATTATTGTTTGCTTGTAGGTGCTTAAGTTCTTAAGCATAGCACAAAGGTTAGATGGGCTTGGCAAGCAACTAATGCTAAGCCCATATGCTTGTGAAACATAACTATTGCATGTTATTTATATTTTGCTGACATTTATTTTGCAAGGCCTAGGTTTAATTTTTAAATTTAAAAATGTAAATTAGAGCTTATAATTAGGTTAGGATCCAACGGTTTAGGAATAACAAGAGCTGACTCTACTAGAAACTAGGTATTGTTGGCTCCTATCAAGCTCAATGGATGTCCCTGAGAGACTATCCTTGAATGATGACCCATTAATCTAAATTTTTAGTTCTAAGTCAAGCTATATAAGGGAAGAGCTTGGCTACCCATTTTCTCTTTCTTCCAGGATACACAACAGTACCCAATCACATTTGCCTTTTTCTTAAATTAAATTAATTGGTTTTATTTTGGGTGTGTAATAGAATCAACCTACTTTTCTTGGTTTCTTTCTATATTGTGCTTTTTTGTGATGAAGGCCTGGACATAGGCTCATAGAAAAAAAATAAAATTTCTACCCAATTAAATCTAAACAATTGAAACATAAAAATAGTGAAATTTGAAACCTCACATAAATTAAAACCTTAGGGAATAACTTAAAATCAATTAGAAATAAATTAATTCTTGAAAATTATGCAATCATATTGTTCCAATCCTTAAATTGGGCAACTTCTCGCATTGGACATAAGGGGCATCTGACTTGTGAGGATGACTTTCTATTATTGATTTGTCCCAAGACTTTCTTCTAATTGCATACCATGCAGGCATAAATTGTATACCCATGGCCTAAAATGATCATCAAATCAAAATATATTAAAATATGAAAATGTATAATAATTAGTGTATTTCATACCCTACATAATCTTAGAGATTAGGGAGTGAGTTTAGGACTCTTAGATTTCTTTCTTAAAAAGACAACAACCCAGTCATTTTGCATTCATAAGACTTAATGTCTTGAATTTAAAATATGCTTAGGTGGTGTTAGCTAGCAGCCCTTTCTAGGTGGGTTGTAAGCCCAGAAGAGTCAATGATAGATTTTTTTCTCTCAAGTGAGAGGATTGGATAATAATTTCCAAAAGTGAAATTAGGTCAAGCATCTGACTTGTGTTAGGAGCACTTGTAGACTTAGGTTCTGAAGCATCCTCCTTAGAGTAAGTCTTCAATCCTAGGTATTTCTATAGTCTCATGCTGCTAGAATATAAGCCTTAGAATTCTAAGAAAATATCAACTCAAAAATTAAATTAAATTTCAAAATTTAAAGCCCAATGATAGGATAGTTGAAATGCTTACCGAGCATCCCAGTATCAATGGGTATTTCCTACTTCACCTCATTTAGCCTCCAAAAATGACACTTTCCACTTTGTACAAATCCCAATTGAAATTCTAAAGATCATCCCTTTGAAAATCAACTTAGAAATTTCTTATAAATAATGACTTATTTCTTCAATTGAGAGTATTCTTAGGAAGAGACTCTTCCGAAGATATAATTAACTAGAGGAGCTCTATAGGGAACCATGAACCTAGTTTAAAATAAACCCTATTTTACTTTTCATGTAGTTCAAAGAAAAAATCTCTAGTAAACAAAAGACTCATTAGCCTTGGGAGTCTTTTATTAAATTAACTAATCCATTATAAGAAAACATGTTTATCTTTCAAGATAATATGTTTATTACTCAATGATGCATTTTATCATCCAAAAAACAAAATCCTAAATTATACGTGGTGTCAAATAAAATTTTACTCATCAGAGCATTTTTTTTGGGGACTCTGCTAGGGAATGGTTCCTCTCTCCATCTTTAAAAATAAGTCATTTCTATACATCGATAGTGTACTAGTGCCACTCAAAGGTCAAGACTACCTTTCTTTTCATTTAATGCCTCTTCATTTCATTCTTAGTTGAGCCTATCCACATCCTGAACTAAGGTTCTAAAACTTTTCATTTGCAATAATTAAATGATTGGCTCCTAGAACCAAACCCTAAAATAAAAGAAGGGAGAGAAATAAATGAAAATTAAGACATTTCTTTTAGACCTAAGTTTGGTCAAGGAGGATTTGATATCATTCCAATGTGGAAATGTTAAATTAAAAACATTTGAAAAATACCTCAATATTTTGAAAAGTAAATCTCTAAGTTAAATTTTTCCTTCATCCTAATTTTTTTGTTTATACTAAAGCTAAAATAAAAATCAGGATAGGATCCTTGAATAGATACCCATTATTATAGTACATTCAAAGGTGGAAAATTCTTAAGAATGCATATTGAAATGAAGGAGTCCTTTCAATCCTGAGAAAATATAAATCAATGGAAGTAAGCATAGTTGTACATATTGCCTCATACCAACATGATTGAAGCTTGGATTGCATCTAAAAAAGAATTAACTCAAAAGAAAATTAAAAAAATAAAAGGGATAGACATAAAAAATCATCCCAAAAGAATACCTTATTAACTTTAGGCAGAGGTTGATTAAGGAAGTAAATATGAATCTTCTATCTTTATAGAAGAAAATTTATATAAATTCAAAATCATCTTTAATCTTAATCCATCTCCATGTGTCCACTAGAATTTTGGAAAATAAGTTGTTCGAGCTGATAGGCCAATTCTAGGGAGTGACTTGGAGGTAACCCTCTTTTAGTTTTTCTAAAACTTTTAATCCTTAAAAGTTTAGGAGAGAGTCAAAATAAAAAAATTACACTACATTGTGAATAAAAAATAATAAAAAACATAGTGGTCAAAGATTTTTTTGCTATTTGAGATTACATTTAATCTTTTATGTGCTGTAAAAAGTATAGATCATTCCTAACTCCTTAACATCACATCCTTTACTTGAGGGTCCTCTTTTAAGTAATGATCTTCAAAATGAATAGATCATGAGGTCTATTTATTTAATGAAGATAAAGTTAGACCTACCCTCTCTCCAAATTAAAAAGAAAATTATTGGAATCAAATTCAAAATGGTAGAGTCATACCACCTCAAATGACAATGAAAAAGAAATGGAAAATAAGTCATCTTCAAAATATGATGTTTTTATCCATTTTAGAGAAGTTGCTTACAAAATCAAGAATCATAATGCTCTATAAAAAACATGAATCAAAATGAAAGAAACAAAATAAAATGAAATGACCATTAAGCTAAGCATTACATAATTTTGTAATTGTCTTCTTTAATCATAAGCAACTTCCTGAAGTGGCATTCCACTATAAAGAGTTTCTAAGGTTATCT
The DNA here is from genome assembly GCA_021442155.1 of Cymbidium sinense. NCBI lineage: Eukaryota > Viridiplantae > Streptophyta > Magnoliopsida > Asparagales > Orchidaceae > Cymbidium > Cymbidium sinense. The sequence goes on from CM038216.1 coordinate 109,839,588, forward strand.
TCTGAGATGATTGATGAGTAAAAAATTGTTTGACACCACATAGAGTTTAGGAATTTCTTATTTGGATGATCAAATGCATAATTAAGGAATACACATATCATATCAAAAGATAAATATATTTTTCTATAATGGATTTGATCATTTAATAAAAGACTCCTAAGGCTAATGGATCTTTCATGTACCAAAGAATTTTTCCCTGAACTACATGGAAAGTAGAATAGGTTTTTTTTTTTTAAATTGAGTTCATGGTTCCATATTGAGAAAAGCTCCTATAGGTAATTACATCTTAAGAAGGATCTCTTCCTAAGAATACTCTCGATTGAAGAAAAAAGTCATTATTTCTAAAGATTTCTAAGTTGGTTTTCAAAGGATTGATATTTGAAATTTCAATTACGAATGATCCAAAATGGAGAGAGTTACTTTTGGAAGCCAAATGGGATGAAGTAGGAAATGATATTGATACTGGGATGTCTAGTAAGCACTTCAACTAATCTATCATTTGGGTTTTAAATTTTGGAATTTAATTTAGAGTTTGGATTAACATTTTCTTAGAAATCTAGGGCTTAGATTCTAGCAACACGATACTATAGAAATGCTTATGGTTTTAAACTTACTCCAAGGAAGATGCTTTGGAACTTAGTCTAAAAGTGCTTCTAATACATGTTAGATGCCCAAACTAGTTTTATTTTTGAGAATTATCAGCCATTCCTCTCACTTGAGGGAACTAACCTATCCCTAACTCTCTTATAGACTTAGAACTCACCTAGAGGGGCTACTAGCTAGCACCACCTAAGCACATTTTAAATTCATGACTCCAATATTATGAATGCAAGATGGCAGGCTGTTATCTTTTTTAAGAAAGGTATTTAAGAATCCTAAACTCACTCTCTAATCTCTAAGATAATATAGGGTATGAAATGCACTAACTAATGTGCATTTTTTTAGATTTTTAACATTTTGGCTGGATGATCATTTTAGGTCATGGTATGCAATTTATGCCTACATGGGATGCAATTAGAAGAAAGTCATGGGCAAAAATCAATAATAGAAGTCAAACTTCTCCAAGAAGGTGATCATCCTCACAGGTCAGATGCCTCTTATGTGCAATGGGAAAATTTGCCCAATTCAAGAATTGGAGCAATATGATTGTATAATTTTTGAGAGATGATTTGTTTTTAATTTATTTTAAGTTATTTCTTAGGGCTTTAATTTATGAGAGGTTTTGAATTGTATTATTTTTATGTTTGAATTGATTAAATTTAATCGAGTAGAAAATATAATTTTTTTATGAGCCTACATCTAGGCATTCATCATAGAAAAGCATAGCACATAAAGAAACCTAGAAAAGCAAGTTGATTCCATTGCATACCCAAAATAAATCAAACTAATTTAAATTTCTAAAATAGGCTAATGCGGCTGGGTACCATTGTATTCCATGGAAGAAAAAAAAATGGGCAGTGAAGCTCTTCCTTTATATAGCCTAGCCTAGAACTAGAAGGCTAGATCTATGGGTCTTCTTTCTAGGATCGTCTCCTTTTTTAGGGACCTTCATTAGGCTTGACAAGAAACCTCTACACTATCTCTTGATAGGGTCAACTCCTGCTAATACTAAACCCCATATATCCTAACCTAATTCTAAGCTTAATTTTACATTTTAAATTCAAAATAAATTTTAAGCCCTGTAAAACACATGTTAAAAAAATACAAACAACAAACAATAGTTATATTTTACAAATATATGAAAGCATTAGTTTCTTGTCAAGCCTACCAATCCTGTGGGCTATGCTAAGGACCATTCATCACCTACAAGTAAATAATAATTTTATAATTTCTATTTTTTATGATAGTCCCTTTAACATTGCCCCTACAAAAAAATAATGTTAATTCTAGAAATAATGTCTTATCATCTAGACTAATGATAATCAATCACATAATGACCTAACCTTAGTCTAGGGTCTGTGACCTATAATTCTAGTGTGTGAAGAAAAAGAGTTTGTGTGGTAAGATATTACTAATCTTTTAGGTTTCAATTTTTGGATTTATGTATTGGTTTATTTATCTTTGGATGGTTTTAATTCAAATGGTTTAATGATTTATTAAATTTTTTTGTCTTCCTTGTAGGTACATTTTATCATGTTAAAATAAGATTAGATTTTCAATAATGATGAATACAATAGGTTCCATTTTGGGTGGAACCCATTCCATTCAACATCCTAAGTCCTAATAAGATGATATCTTTATTCTAAAGTAAAGATTCATCCTAAAAATCTTACTAAAATCATAAGTATTTTAATTAAACTTTTCTTTAAATTTAGAGGGTTTGAATTAGCTTAGTTCATTTCATTTTATTTTAAATTTCTATATTCTTTATCACTTAATGTTTTATGTTTAGAATTCTTTATCAATAATATTGTGATTTAGTTTGAATTAACTATTAATTTGAGGTTTAATTCATTTGTTATTATGATTCAATTTAATTTTTTTTTATCAATTAACTTTTAATTTGAGGTTTAATTCATTTGTTATTATGATTCAATTTATTTTTTTTCTTTAAGTTAATTTACTTATTATTATGATTTTAGTTTCATTTAATTCCTTTGGGTTAATATTATGATGTTGATATTCATCATTTATTCTCTTAATTAGATTTATTTTTACTTTACATATTTGTTTTATTGATTATGATGATTTATTTCTTCTCAAATTTAAATTATTAAGTTTACTTTACTTGTATATTAAATTTGTTCTTACATTGATTAGGTTTTAATGTTTATGTTATTTGAATTAATATTTGATTTAATATTTATTTTTTTATTGGTTTTGTTATATTTGATTTAGGGTAAAGCTTTATGTATAATTTCATGTTATTTAATGTTTTATTGGTTATATGTTCTTTTATATTTAAATTGTTTTCATTTCATTTTTTTTATTTAGTTTTGAAATACATATAGTTTACTTATAACATTTAGGTGTGTGTATTTCATTCATCCCTTTAATTCAAGTTAATTTCATTTATTCATTTTCATTAATGTTTAATAATTTAAGTAATTTTACATTCAATTTATTGTGTTTGGTATTATTCAATTTATTGTATTTCATTCTTATAACTTATTTACATTAATGATTCTTTCTTATTTTAATTTATTCATTTCATGAAATTCTCTAAGGTTTGTTAACTAATTGACGATAAGATGATTAATTCCAAATTGTATATTTCACTTATTATGGAATGGTTCAATTTATTTTAATTAATATAAGGGGAGTGATCATTATGTCATTTGAAAGGTTCTTTTAGCATTTAACATAATATAATTTCCATTTTCTTCCTGACTTAAGGAGTTTAAAGAAAGGTTATTGCCTTGTGTATTAACTTTGCCTTATGTTACTTTGTCATTTTAAGTTTAATTCAACTTAGCTTAAAGTTTAATTACACTTAACCTTTCATATTTTCTTTTTTACCATTTCATTCCTTAATCTAAATGGCTCTAATGTACTAATATTCATAACTTATAAAATTTAGAGGTTAATGAACTTTATATTTCAATTTATAAATGGAGTTATTATACTTTAAGAGATTATTTATTATTGTTAAATATGATTAAGTTTCATATTTTCATTTAATCATGATTGTAACTTAAGGTTAATTAGGTTATTTTATTTTAGTTGGTTTGGGTATTTTTTTTAAGTGTTCTCATGTTAATTATGAAATTTTAAATTTATATTATAGGTTTTATAAATTTTGTGATTTTTTTGATTTAATATTTCTTTTAAATTGACCTAGGGATTTGGAAATTCAAATACTCCTAATCTAGAGGTCAATTAGATTTGAAATTTTTATGGAAGGTGGGGTTCCTTGTCAATTGACTTTCTTTAAGTTTCTCTTTTGAGATGTGCAATTAAGATTTTAATTATTTCATTAAAACTAGAATTAGGCCTAACTTAATAAAAATTATTTAATGTTTTTATTTTTCCTTGATTTCCCTCTAGAATATGCATCCAAAAAGGGTTCATTCATAATTTTTGGGGTTGTAGTTGATTTATTGTGATTTATTTAAGTTTAGTTTGATTAATTGATTGAATTAATTCAATTAATGATTGAATTAAGCCATTTTATGATTTATTAAGTTCTAATAGATTTTCATGGCTTATTTATGTTTATTAGGATGTATTATGTTGTTTTAAGTTGATTTTATTAATTTCAATCATTTACTTTATTTATTATTAATTTATTTCATGAAAAATGAGAATTTAGGGTTTGAAATTCACAATATTAAGATTTATTGCTCAATAAATTATGAAATTTTGACCTAATATGTATCATAATATCAATTTCAATTCCCCAAAGTTTCATTTTAATTTGATTATTAGTTTAGGATTAATTAGGGTTTGAAATTTTTTATTCAAACCTAAATTAATGCCAAAATGCCCAAAAAATAATTTGGGGATTTTAATTTTAATGGATTCCTCCAATCAAGAGGAATCCATAGAGCCCAAGTTTCCAATTTTTTTTGGATTTATATTTAATTTCCTATGAGTTTTTAAATCTTTAAGCATTTTTCTCAATTTTTAATTTAAAAAACCTAAATTTCTCATTTAGGCGTGTCAGATCCACATGGATCTGATGTGGCACTGCTTTCCACGTAGTGCCGGGTCATCGCACCATGCAGGATCCATGTGGATTCCCATTAAAATGGTAGTGTGTGGGTTAATTATAGACTATCCGATCGAAGATTGGACTACTGTGATTCAACTCATGATTCCTCTTAATGGTTTTAATTAGAGATCTGACTAGATCTCAGTCATCTGTTTCTTTTAAAAGTAATGGTTGGTGTAGATTAGATCTCTTATGGTGATAGAAGAGATGAAGAGCCATTCGTCATTTTCACATGATTTTTAGCCATCCAACCATTGAAATCGCATGATTTCGATGCCAAATCCATCAGTGGATGAAAAAATGGAGATCTAAATGGTCATTAATGGCATAAATTGGTCCCAATGATATCTAGTGGTGGGACTGACTCCAATAGCTCCAAAATGGTGTGGGAAGCTTGTGTACCAAAGGAATTGAGTTGCCTCTCTCTAGATCATCTCCTAGACCAAGCTCAGCTTGGATTCCATTAGCTTCGGTTGTTCTCCGATCTCCTGGTGGCGAGGGGATCAGTCGAGGATGGGTTTCAACTTTGTGCAAGGTAAGGAAGGTGATGAGATAGTATATTTAACTTGGGAATAGCTCTTGGTGAAGATGTCATTATAGCCTAGCCTCTTAAGCTTGGTTTTCCCCCTCTTGGTCAGCCATGTGATTGAAGCCCTTGGAGGTTAGCTACATGGCTCACTAGTCCTCTCACATCTATCCTAAGCAAAAGAGGTGAAGTAGGGAATGAGGCTATAGGGTTGGATTGGATTTACATGCCCTTAACATGCCATGGCACCTTTATTTGTTTTGGATTTATTTGAAGTTGATTAAGTGTCTTAATGTTGGCTGGGAATCAATATTAACTAGGTTTGATTGCATCCTAAGGGAACTAGTTAAAGATTAGGTTAAGATCCTCTAAAATTATGCCATTTAATGATATCTTTAGTGGTTTGCTTGGATTTTGTCCACTTAATCATTAATGAACTTGTTAATTAAAGGGATTTAAGGATTTTAAAATTATGGAGTGCTTACTTTAGGTTTAGTCCATTTTAATTTAATTAGATTTGGGATACTTTTAATTAAGTCAAATAGTTTATTTAGCTTAATTATAATGTATTTAACTTTTAATTGGGTTAATCCAAGCAATTTGGAATGCATTGGATCAAATAATTCCAATTTTAGTTCATTTTGAACCCATTTGACCTAAGTTGGGCTTAATGGGTTAAGTTTGAGTTCATTTGGGTCAAATGACCAAATTGGACAATTTGGACCCAATGATGGGTTGGTTTATGTTCCATAATCATCTTCAAATGATTTTGGACTATTTATTTGAGATTATTTGAGTTTGATTTAGGTTTGAACCCAATAAGACCCATTTAGGCCCAATTAGGTAAAATGACCTAATTAGCCTAATTAAGGCCACATTGGACTTATATTCTCTTAAGTTCATGTTTACATATGTTCATATCATCATCCCAACCATTTGGAATGATTTTATTTGGTCAATTTTTGTGGGTTGACCTTTGACTTGGTGAGACCCACATAAGTCAAACACATGTAAAAAAAGGTTGACCAATATTTAACCTTTAATTTAGATTTGGATTTATTCAATTTCATGTTATGGTTTCATGATTTTAATTTCATTTGATTTGGGTTTTGTTTATATTTAATTTTAATTTCCTTAGGTTTATATGATTCTTAACTTAATTAAGGTAATTAAGTTTAGTTCCATAATTAAACCCTAATCCTGGTTTAATCAATTTTAAAGTTAGAGTGGTGTATATTTAGGTTGAAGATTTGGGTTGAATCTAACTAATCCCGTTAAGTTAGATTAATCCAAAGAGGGTGCACTAGATCACTAAGTGTAGTGTCCTAAGTGCTTAGTTAGGAGACTTCTAAATTAAGATTGTAAGTCATAAATATTATCTTTGGAAGAAATGTTTACCTCATAAAAAAATGAGGTCAACAATAATGATATACTATTGAGAACTTATCAACATCTTAGTTGATGAGAAAAATTCAAAAATAAAATTTCAAGAATACTTGTTGATCTATCAACATCAATTGTAAACAAACATGAAAGTGAATCTACATAGGCTCAATTCTTATCTTACCTTGATAAGATGGTGCCATGTAAATCCAATCAAAGTAAAGAAAGGAGTTTTCAATTTGATAAAAAATTAATCTTGAAAACTCAATTTAAGAGAAGAATTTAATCTCAATCACATTGTTGATTGATGATGAAAATTTGAACATTGAAAAAGAATTTATAAAATTTAGAACAACTTTAAATTCTCTTGGATGGCCCTATCCAACCAAAAAAAAGAGATAATGAAATGAAAGAAAAGAAGAAAATTAATAATTGAGAAAGAATGTTTATATCCATTCTATAATCATAAGTGTAGAGTCTTTAGGAATGTCATTTGTCAATCCTAAATGACCTCACTAAGTCTTGTATTTAAATAAATAACTAGAAAGGATCATATCATGCAAATATAATCAATCAATCAAAACAAAGAATTGAATCACATCAAATTGTTACATTCGAACAAACAATCAAATGCATCCAATCTCCGAGTAAATTTTGTATCTAGGCAAGATATCAAATATAAAATTTCATAAAGAATTGAAATGTTGTTGAATTATTGATAAAAGAAATAAATAAAAAAGCAAATACAAGGGATGGAAGGATTATATCTAAGAGCAAAAGTATGAAGTCTAAAATTTCTAAGTATGTGGCCATTTTTAACCTTAAACTCCTCCACATCAAAATAGAGTGGTAGGGTTAGAATTCAAGATTTAGCCCTAGCTAAAAAAATAAAAAAAAATCAGATGCTTGATACTTTGTCATCATGGCCTTTGTCATGTTCGGTGAGCTCACATGACAGGTTAAAGAGATAATGGATCATCTTTTCCAGGAATCCATATCTTTTGTATGTCAAAGATTCAATTGAGTATAATCTAATTTTATTTGCAAGTAGCTTATAGATAAGATTCATAAGCAAGAAAGCTATGAACCATTCAAGGAATTAAAAAACTCAAAAGTTGGTTTAAGATTTAATACTATCGTGCCATTGCAAGATAAAAAATTGTTAAAATAGTCAGGGTCTTAACTTTCTCTTTGAAAGAATTCTTACCTATTAAATGAATATTGTTTAAAGGTCTTTAAAGATCTATATAGACTTCAAGTTCAGGATGCACCCCTAGAATTTGAAAAAAAATATATACATTCAAAATTTCCAAACTAAAAGAAATAAACCTCAAAATAAAAGTTGATCTATAATTGATATCAATAATCTAACGCATTGATGAGTCGAATATTGATGACTTAATTGAGATAATCTTAAAGTTTAAATACTACTTTATCTAGAAATAAATTGAAAGATTCTTTAGATGTAGCAGTTTATAAACTCAAGCTTAATGTCATTTCAATAAACTTAGTCCCTCGATGACTGTGATCAAACTTCAAAAGAAGAGCAAGATGTTGCTAAACTAAAAGATAATCAATGATGGCCCTACATGAGAAGAAAACTTTCCTCTTTGTTGGCTAACATCATTGGAACAAGAATAAAAAAAGAATAAAAAAAGAAAAAGAAAAAGATCAAATATGCATGTAACATATCTTGGGACTATGATAAAATCATTAACTTGAAGATGGGTTCTTATTTCCAATACTACATTTCAAAATGAAAAGGTTTTCATGCATAAGTTTATCCTCATTAAAAATAACTTATCTAAAAAATGTCAAATCAAAATAATTCTAGAAAAAAAAAAGTATATGATACGACATTCAGAATCCTTATAAGAATGTTCTATTATATAGTCATATCATTCAGTCTACAAAAACAAAATTGGGACAAATTATCAAAAGCATCATGATTGAGATTTTTGATAACCTCACTTTTAATTAATGAGTGTTATACTAAAAATCTTGCCAAAAAAATAAATATAAAAGAAAATGATTATTTTTGGAACCCCATATAGGGGAATTTTATTGCTCAAATAAAGAGGTTACAAGATCCTTAAAGGGGTTATACTCTGAGACTACCTCTCAAAGAGCTACAATCAACCTAAAGAGTAAAACCCATATCTAAGTACAAAACTCACACAACAAAAGCAAATCCAAACCCCAATAATAAAGAAACAAACCTTTGCATGCAGCAATATCTGCTACCATCCGCTTGAGAGGAGTAAAAAATTAGCAGAACTTGCAATAAAAGAAGACACCTGCAAATATCTTGAATGCCAGTAAGTACCCATAAGAGAGGAAATAATTATATTTGGAAACCATAATGCATAGAAAGGATTTGCAGAAATTAATCCACTAGTTTGGGACAACCACATACATCCCACCACCACACATATACTACCATCCAAATCAGGAGATTAAATTACCACCGTCGGAGAAAACAAACCTGAGATGACGTCCATTCGAAGAAAATTATAAAGCTCACCACCTTGATATAAGCAGTAAATAAAAAGTAGTTGCTATCCACTAGATAAAACCAAATCACCTTACAACTCAGAGCCATCAAAATATGTTTATAGATCATAGCATAACCAACATGAGAGAAAGCGAGGCGAGGTAAAAAAGAAAATGATGAAAAAAAAGAAACTTTATTATGATTTGAAAATAATCATATCACTACATATAGAGTCCTAAAATATACCTTTGAGATAATTTTAAGGACCTTGTAGTAAAAATTTGGAAGGATAAAAAATAAACAAACTAGAATTAATCAAAGCCATTTATGAAAGATCATTTCATAAAATCTTTATAGAACATTAAATCAACTTAAGAAATTCAATTTCAAACTTATCAAGAGAATCCTAATTTCTTTAATATGTTAATCCTCTCAAATCCCCTATTAATTAGGGATAAAAGAATAAAATAAATGTCTCCACAAGAATCCAAGAGTTTTTTTTACCTTGATTTTCATTCATCTTTTAAACCTTTTAAGGAATCTCTTGATCTTGATTGAATCTAAGAGAAAAAAGAAATTTCATTTGAGAAGTGCTAGGTTGATTTTTGCTCCATAAGAATTGTAAAGTCACATGCAAGTTCAAAAAGGCAAAATTCTCAGGTTAGTACTCTATGATGTCCTTCCTAAAAGTGGATTAGACATCTAGCATGGTTATATGTAACTTTGGGATAAAAAAAAGAAAGGGAAAAGAAAGAAAGAAAAATGATGAAATTCTATGGTTATGACATAGTAAAGCATTGGGTCCAAAATATACCCAAATGCTCCTTCAAACTATACTTCAACTCTTTAAAACCTTCTTCACTAAACTTCTTCATGTGTAAGAAGCATTAGTGAAACCGAGAAATGGGATTAAACCTTCCAACACCTTTCACGGGTTAGACTAATCAAGAATGGATTAAATCCATGACTATTGCTTATTAGTCAAAAGATTTGAGGATTAGGAATAAAGTTACTAGGACCCCTTTTCCTCACTCATATCATCCATAAGTTAGGAGTAAGCCATTTTTGACACCTTTCTTATATATACCTTGAGTTGGGAGCAAGCCCTCTGTGGCACCTTTCTCATGTCTTTCCTATGAGTTTGGAGTAAGCCTTTGTGCACCATTCTAATAAACTTGGAGTAAGCCTTTTATGACATAACTCTTTCTTTTCTTAAGTTAGGAGTAAACCCATTTGTGGCACCTTTCTTATAGCATCCCATAGGTTTGAAGCAAGCCTCTTTTGGAATCATTCTTATTTTTCAACATGATATGATTAAGTCATGAAGACCCCTTTCATGTCACATAGGATAATTTGGATAGGAAAAAGTCATTAAGACTCATTTTCTATTAGCTAAATTTTTATGATTGGATTAAGCCACCAAGTCTTGTTTCCTTTTCTATAGATATTTAAGTTAGATTAAACCATTGAAGGCCCCTTCCTATTAGCTAGCTAGAAAGAAATAAGTCCTTCAATAGGCATTCTTTTTGAAAGATAAGGATAGAAACAAGTCATGAAGACCCCTTTCTTGTTAAATAGGCTAGACTCCTTTCCTATCAGCCAAAATTTGAGGTCCAAGAACAAGTCATTAAGACCCCTCTTCCTCATTATGGTTATTAAAGTTGGATTAAGCCATTTAAGGCTCCTTCTTAATAGCCAATAATAAAGGAGTAAGCCTCTTAGTAGGCATCCTTATAAGGATAGGATAAAGTCATTATGACCCCTTTCCTTTTCAAGCTTCCAAGGTTGGAATTAATCCATTGAAGGACCCTTCCTACTACCTAAAATTCCATTAGAATAGGATTAAAGTCCTTGTGACTCATTTTCTAATACAAAATAAAAGAAACTAAGGAATGGAAATAAGCCATTGAATGCCCCATTCCAATGGACTACTCAAACTAGGAATTAAGTCCATGTGATCCCTGCTAAGTAGTCAAAATGTTGAGAGTTAATATTAAGCTATTCAAGCCCTTCTCCCTAGCTTAGCTATTTAGGTTGGAATCAAGTTTTTAAAGTTTCTTTCTTAATAGCTAACCAGATAAGAGTAAATCCCTAATAGTATATTTCTATAGTTAAAACATTATGAGGAGTAAGTGTCCATATTAGAATCCTCTCCAACTACTATTCTCAAATAAGAGTAAGTCCCTTGAAGATATCTCGTTTGATTAAAGTGAATGTATTAGGACTAGACCATTTTTTTGGTCCATTCCTAATAACATTACTATTCCTCTTAAAAATTAGTGAATTTAAGTTCCTAAGAGTGAATCAAGTTAAAATAAGTATAAGCATACACATGCCTATCTTTCATAATAAAATCCAAAACCAAAATTGAAATTAAAATCAAAATTCTGAATATGGACCCCAAACTTATGCTTGTAGTGTTAATCAAATAAGTCAACACCAATATGTGCAGTGTACTCTAGCCGATCCACTACACATATTGGGGGTCCATTCATTGATATTATCTTTAAATGAGGTTAATATCACTTCTGAAATCAATAATAATGACACCTAATCTTAGATTAGGAACTTCCTAATTAAGTGTTCAAGACACTATACGTAGTGACCCAGTGCACCCTCCTTGGATTTGATCTAACTTAATGGGGTAGACTTGACCCAAATTTCAAATTTGTATTAAAGCAAACTAAATTTAAATAAATCAAAATGAAATTAAATTAATAAATGAATGAATCCTAAACTAAATCAAAGTCAAATCTAGTTAATCTATTTGACATATGTTTGACATAGGTGGGTCCCAATAAGTCAAAAGGTCAACCCACCAAAATTTGACTAAATAAAATCATTCTAAGTAATTCACATTATTAAATAAAAATGTTTAATCATGATTCTAAAGAAATTTAAATTTATTTTGGCCTTAATTAGGTTAATTAGACCACTTAATCTAAATGAACCTAAATGGATCCTATTGGGTTCAAACCCAAATCAAATTGAAACAAATTCAATTTGATTGCCGATTGCCCAACATCATTTTGGAATTTGGTCAAATTGGTCATTTGACCCAAAGGAAACCCAAGCTTAACCCATTAAGCCCACATTGGGTCAAATGGGTTCAAATTAAAATCAAATTCAAATTAAATAAAATCAATCACCCCAAATCATCTCACACATCTGATCAAGTATGATTGGAGTCCAAACCAAATCCAATTGAGTCAATTTGGTCGTTTGAACCCAATTGGAATCAAACTTAACCCATTTAAGTTTAAATTGGTTGAAATTAAATAAAATACTAAATTAATTCAAATTTAAATGAATTAATTAAATCAAAACATAATTAATCATTAATTAAATATAATTGAATCTAAAATTAAAATAATTAAATCAAAATCAAATACTTTGAATCCAAATCTTGGATTGGATTCAAATTTCCAATCCAATTCAAATGGATCTGGACTTGACCTCAAATTCATATTGAGTTTGAGTTGGGTAGCTACACATTAGTCTAAGGGCTTTGGTGGTGGTTCCATAAATCATAAAAGTAAAGGAAAATTAAAGAGGTGGGATTATGAGAAGGGAAGACTTGAAAATTTATAAAAGAAATGCAAGTCTCATTTTCCCACTTCCATATACCTTATCCCACCTCTTAGCTTCAAAATATTGGATTCATTCCAATCAATAAAAGGACACTAAATGAAAGAAGAAAATTCAATTTTGGTTCCTCCAAGAGGAGAAGCAAGAGAAGAAGAAGAGGGAACCAAGAAGAATCCAAGGCTTGGCCAAGCAAGGAAAGGGAGGAGATGCGCTCCTCCCTTCCAACCTTTGTGGCCAGAATCTTGTGGCCTAGAAGGCCCAAAACATGGTTCTTAGCCATGTATAGAAAGAGGGAAATCTTCTTCCCTCCCTCTTTACACCTCTAATTGTTCACTAAGGGAGGTGATAAAACAATGAATAGATCCCCCATCCCGTCGCCTTAGAACGCCCAAAAATAAGCAAATCCAATGGCCACTGAGCCTCCTCTAATGGAAAATGCAAAAGAGAGTCTCCCACCTACAATTGAACATTCCATGCATTCTAGAGGTCGAGTTGACCTCAAATGAATCACTACCTGGACCCCTCATTGTCGATGAGCCATAAAATGTTCAAAGTCGATGAAAAATGGCCATGAGATGGTTTCCAAGGCATTTAGAAGGGAGCTACCAAATCATGTTTGCATTCTTGCCACATCGAGGCAAAGCTATTAGAGTCGATCCCACTATTGGTGAACACCTGAATCGAGGTATGCTCCACCACTAACCTCCCAAGCATTTAGTTTTGGTCCTTTCTGAAAAAAACTTTATCCCCATGAGGATCAAACCATATGGATTGGTTGTAAATTGATCACTAATTGTTTTACAATAGAAATCAATTTTATATTCACCAATGATCTCCAAAAATTCATCAAAAATGTTGGATGGTGTCCGTCTCTCACCGGAGATGCTTGGGATTTGATCTCTGTCATTTGCTCCTTCTATTTGGAACGGACGGTAGAGATCTAGCCAGATGATTTGATTAATTTTCTCATGGAGATCATAGAATGAATTAGGGCTATCTGATCTTTGATTGGATGGATGAGATTCATCCCGAGATTCATCCCACTTTTGATGTGGCTGCCATGCAGGATCAATGTGGCCCAATGCTGTTGCACCATGTGGCGAAGGCGCCACATTGGTCGTCACATAGGCCCATGATTTTTAAATAGTAAATCCTCCTTTTAATTAATTAAAAATCACTAAAAATACAAAAACATTTGAAAATTTATATAAATTAAAATACAGATCCAAAAAATTCAAACTTGGGCTCTATAGATTTCTTTCATGAGAGGAAACAATTAAAATTAAAATCTCAAATTAATTTTGGGTATTTTGGGCATAATTTAGGTTTGAATGAAATTAATTAAACCTTAATTAATCACAAACCATTAATCTAATTCAAATAAAACTTTGGGGAATTCAAATTGAGGTTAAAACACACTTTGGGAAAAAATTTCATGACTTATTTCAATATAATTCATGTGATCAAATTTCAAATCCCAAACCTCAAATTTAATAAAATAAATTAAAATAAAATGAAATAAAACATGAAATTGAATTGAATCACTTCAAATCAACTTAATAAACCCTAATGAACTTAAAATCATCAATGAAACTCATTGGAACTCAATAAATCACAAAGGCCTTAATTAAGTAATTAAGTGAATTAAATAATTCAAATAATTAACAATAAATTAATTAAATCATAATAAATCAACCAAAATTTTAAAAATTATGAATTAACCCTCTTTGGAAACTTCTTTCAGAGAGGAATCAATGAAAAATGAAATCCTTAAATGATTTTCATTAAATTTGGTTTAATTTTGGTTTCAATAAAATAATTAAAATCTTAATTACACCATAATTATAAATCTAATCAAGATGAAAGTTTGGAAATATGAAATTAGCATGAAACCCCACTTATCATAAACATTTCAAACCGAATTGACCTTTGGAATCGGAATTGTTGAATTTTCAAATCTCTCAGTCAATATAAATCAAATAGTGAATAAAAAATTTACAAAATCATAAAAATCATGAAGTAATTTGAATTAATCTTCAACAACATCCTAAATCACAAAATTTTAATCATTTTTATACTTAAGGATTAATGAAATTTATAAGACATATTAAGAGTAATTAAATCTTAAGTTAATGAATTCACAATCAAACAACTTAATGAAAACTTAAAGCCATAATCAATCTTACCTAAGAATAAATTCAAACATCAACCTAAGTGCCTTAGGTTAACAGAAATCAAAACAAATGAAGTGAACATAATTCAACAAACATAAACATAACTTAAACCAAAACCATTAATGCAAACCAAATGAAATAAATGAAAAAACCTAAATGAAATGAAATAATTCCAACCAACCCAATTTAAAAAACAAACTAATTCAAGAATGAAAATAAATCAAATCAAAAGAAACAAATGAAGATCAAATTCCAAAGAAAATAATTGGAACACTAATCCAAAACCCAAACTAAATTCAAACCCAAGTCATCTAAATGAAACTAAAAAAAGGAATAATTAAGATACTTAAGGATCTTAGTTAGACCTTTGAGATAGATCTTCATTTTAGGATGAAGATTTCATACCACTAAAGGTTAGGATGTTAAATGGAATGGGTTCCACCCAAAAGTAGAATCTATTCTACTCTTCATTCTTGAAAATATAAACTTTACTTTAACAAAATAAAGGTAAAAATGAAAATGAAAACAAATCATTAAATCATTTGAAATAAAACCACCCAAAGGTAAAATTCAAATAAACTCAAAACCTAAATTGAAACTTGAACTAAAGAGGCCTGGCAAAGTCTTTCTATACATTAGGTCACTGACCCTAGACTTAGATTAGGTCATTATATGATTCCTTTTTATGATTCTCTATATTATGATGTGATGTGTTTCATATATCATTGTGGTGTATTATTTTTGACTGCATGTCTAGAATTGTTTGCCCATTATATTAGATGATAGGACGTTCTTTTTGAAACTAATATTGTCTTATGCAGGGGGTTGGGTTAAAGTGATTGCAGTCATAAATAAAAATTATAAAATTTTTGTTTGCTTGCAAGTGCTTAAGTCATTAAGCATTGCCCATAGAATAGATGGGCTTGGCAAGAAACTAATGCTAAGTCCATATGTTTGTGAATATAACTATTGTGTGCTATTTGTATATTATTGAAATTTATTGCAAGGCTTAGGATTCATTTTTGAATTCAAAATATAAATTTGAGCTTAGAATTAGGTTCTATAAGGTCTAGGATTAGTAAGAATTGAGCCTACCAGAAGATAGGTACAGTGACCTTCTATAAAGCCCATTGGATGTCCTTGAAAGGAGGTGACTATCCTCGAGTGAAGACCCATAGATCTAAACTTGTAGTTCTAGGTCAGGCTGTATAAGGACAGAGCTCGGGTGCCCATTTACCATTTCTTCAGGGGTATACAATAGTACTTGGCCGCATTGGCCATTTTTTTTAAATTTAAATTATCTTGATTTATTTTGGGTGAGCAATAGAATCAAATTTCTTTTATAGGTTTCTTTCTATGTTATGTTTTTTTATGATGAATGCCTGGACACAGGCTCATTGGAAAAAAAAAATTTCTTCCCAATTAAATCTAAACAATAGAAACATATAAATAATAAAATTAAAAATCTCATATAAATTAAAACCTTAGGGAATAACTTAAAATCAAATAGAAATAAATTAACTATCAAAAATCATATAATCATATTATTCTAATCCTTGAATTAGGTAACTTCTCGCATTGCACATATGGGGCATCTAACTTGTGAGAATGACCGCCTTCTTGGGGAAGCTTTCCTTCTATTATTGATTTGGCCCATGATTTTATTCTAATTGCAAAACATGTAAACATAAATTGCATACCCATGGCCAAAAATGATCATCAACTTGTGATGTTTATTTTTGGATGTGGGATTAACCCTTTCTTTGATAAATTTAAAACATTATGCGAGTACCAATCAAAAGATAATTATATTAAATCCTTATATGAATTATCCTTAAGTTCTACATCAACTTCTTGACTTGAGGATGATACTCCCAGAAAGAACCTCTGAGTCTTCACATCTATGGATGACTTAAGGGCTTCCTTAGCTACCAAACCCTCAACTTTTTATGAGGAAAGTGGGGTTAGAGCTAAGGTTCCCAACTGATACCTGATAGTTTCACATAGAGACTTGCATACACTTATGCTTTAATTTAGAGTTTGATCTTCATCGCTGTCTGGCTCAAGTTTCACCTCCAAAGGAATTTTCTGTTGAGAAGAGCTAGGTGCGCTAACCATGTAAGACTCATCCTATGAACTAGATTCTAAGCCTATATGGAAAGCATGTATACTCCTAGTACCTAGGACATATCTCTTATTGGGTGGCCAATAAGGAGGTCTTCTACCCCTGTGACTGCCTCTCAGCTGGCCTCTTCTTTATCCTAGAGGAGGTTGGGTCATTCTACCCACTTATTCAAATGGAGTGACGAGTAGTGGGTGGAATCAAATCTCAGGCTCTACATCCTCCCCTAAATTTGTTTCTCACTCTCTTTTAATTTCCTTTTCTTTCCTTTTTCTTTTTATTTTTTTTCTTTTCTTTCTTTTTTATCCCACATTGGGATTTTGACTAAGTTCATGAGAATAAACCTTTTGGTTTTGGGGGAGGTAGTAGGTTGCATCCTCATATATCCCGACCTCATGAACTGTAAATAATTTGAGATCTCCTTTGACACAATATTCGATCCCACCTCTCACAAACTTCATGCACTAATGTAGAAAGGATGGAACCGTGTTGTTCTAGTGTATCCACAGTCTCCCAAGCAAAGTGTTGAATATTATATCTAAGTATATTATGTGAAACTTGGCTTCAGTCTTTCAATCATCTATCTTTAGTGGTAACATTATAGAGCCTAAGGCCCTCTCACCTTGTTCATTGAATCTTTTCAACATCATCCTCTCCTTTTGAAGTTTAGAGATGTTGATCCTCAAGTAGGCAAGGGTTTTTAGACTCATAATATTGATTGATGCACTCAGGTCAACCAGAACTCTAGATAGGCTATATATCTACCAACATCCATTATAACGTAAACATGATGGTTGTGTTTGATCATCTGTAGAAGTAAGTCTTCATCATTGAATATAACTCCTAGATATCCTTTGAGTAGTGTGCCTCCTCTCTAGTAGCAATTAGCTGAGTGAAGCATATCTCTGAATCAAGTAAGGCTTTGATTAGAGATTCTCTCATATCTTTAGATAAGACAAGGGAGTCATATATGCATAACTTAGCTGGAAACTTTTTAAGATGAGTTAGGATAATATAATCAACTCTAGGCTGGTCCTCCATAAGCATATCTATAGGTGGAGCATCCTGTGGAGGGGCTATTAGTTCACTAGAACTAATGACTTATTTACCTTTATCCAGAGGTGTTACCCTAGGAGGTAGAACTTTGCCACTACGTAAGTTAACTCCAGTGACTTCATTGAATGGTGAGTTTGTAGAAATTTCTACCTTCTCATTGGGTATACCAACAGCTTCTCCTATGGGATTCTTAGAGTTGGATGACTCCAAGTAAATCTCAAGAGGTGAACCTGATTGATTTAGAGAAGGAAAATTTGACTCTCGATCAAAAAATAATGGATCGAAACTATCTGAGCTATTATTATTATTTTTACTCGAAGAGCTTTATATAAGAATGAAATTAAGAGCATCAAAACTAGACAGAATATAAGTGGAATCAACTTTCTACATTGATTTCTTTAATTTAGGTGGAGGTAATCAAGTAAAGTAAGCAAAGTAAGAAATTTTGGTGCCCTTATCTATAGATACAACACCCTTGCCAGAAGAAGAGGAGCTAGTAGAAGAAGTAATAGCTATAGTGGTGGATGGAGTGTTGGACTTAGATGGTGGTTGCACTTCAAGTCAATCTTGAGCAAGTATGGTAGGCTACTGCTATTGTTGGGCTGTCACCCTCCCTGAGTTTTCCTTTGCAACTAGCAAACCTTTTTTAGTATTAGAGGTTTGAGCTACTTCAGGCACTTATAAGGAAAGTTTCTTGATTTAGAAATGTTATTCTTAGAGGTACGAGATAAGGAAATATCCCAACCTTCTTTGGTCTTAAGAGGATTAGAAGTATCCCCAAGGATTACACTAACATAACTAGATGGTTGTTCTAATAAGTATTCCTTAGGGATAACTATGGCTCTCGACTTATAGTAGGGCAATAGCTAGGATCATCACTCTTGTCCACTTCCTCTGGCCTCTTAGGCTCTAGTAGCTAAAAATTAGGTTTCTTCAAGAGATTCTTGAAGATTTTTCTAACTACCTCCCTCTTGAATGAATATGGTTTGTTCAATCTGTTGACAAGAGTAGGTAGAAAATAGCAACCTGGCGATATGAGTACCGCTACTGGATAGGCTATTATGGCGATGGCAGTGGTCATTGTGGTGACTGTGATGGTCAGTATGATGGTTGGGGTTGGTGAAAGAGAAGGTGGGAAAGGAGGTTGTTGAGCTCATATGCTCTCATAATGAACTCTGGCTGGCTGCTTCCCTTTGTCCATTAACACAATTGTCCCTAGCTTCTTCACGAACACCTTCTATGGTCTAAGAAGGGAAACTATTTGGCTTCCTCTTCTAGGCTAGCTGCCTTGTTGATTAATTTCTCAAATATTTTGATAGTAAATCCCTTAAGCATGAAGGTGACCAAGCCCTACATATTCTTGAGTAGAATCTCAATGGCATGTTGTTTAGACAGTTGTGATTCGTATTTCATGGTCAAGTTGTGCCACCTGAGAATATAATCAATAAGGGATTCATTGGGTTTCTTTTTTTCTACAATTAGGCACCTACAGTCACTCTTTACTAAGCTCCTATGAATCTCTTGATGAAGAGATGCTCTAACTCAGCAAAGGTCTTTACTAAACTGTTGGGTAGTTCAGCGTACCAATTAAATGCAACCCCTACTAAGCTGCTGATAAAAAATCTAAATAGGAGTGCATCACTGCCACCGACGTTACAGCAACTGGGTCTGAAATATGCAATGTGCTGCCATGGGTTCCCACTACCATCAAAAATTTTGAAGGATGGTGGCACAAAACTCTTGAGGTATTGAACTACATCGAATTCCTTTGGGTATGGTCTACCCTATGGAATGGATGAGCACCCCCTGGCTTGTGCCAATGCCTCATTCGCCTGCTGTTCCACCATGCGCTTGATATCCTTCGCATGAATGGAGGTGCTATTTGTGAGCTTCCTATGAAAACTACAAGTATCATCATCAACTAGAGTCCACCTAAGATGATCTAATGTATGTACCAACTCTGCCCGATCGATTACCATAGGAGAAGGCTGTGAGACTGGGGTTGGGTTCTGCAATGCTAAGACCACTGCCATCAATTCCTCTACCCTCTTCTCCATTCTATCTATCTTGTCATCCTTCTATTTGAGCTAGTTGAGGAGGTGCTATGTTGAATGAGAGGTGTCGCCTTCCTCAACTATAGAGCCTTCCTGGCTATGTTGTTCCCTCTGTAGGGATCCTCGAGAGTCGACCATGCAGACTTCGGCTATGTCCTCTAGCATGTAATCCTCATCAGGGTTGAAGTCAGCCCTACCCTCATCCTGATCTGAGTGATCACTGCCAATAATTTTTGTAACTACAGTGGTATTCCTCTATGATGTCATCTAAGGAATGGTCATCTACTCTGGGCGTGGTCATGACTCATTGGACTATGCTCTCTGATGCATCAATGCTCTGCCGACAAGGTGCACTCCCTGGCTGGCTCTACTGACATGGGGACTATGTCAGTATCCTCTATCCTCTCTTCCTCTAGTGGCTGTGAAGGTGGAGCGACCACAACACTCTTGGGTCACCACTCCCTCTTAACCACGGTTGAAGTAGAAGGCCGAGAGGGATCATTGGGCCATAGCTGGATCACCAAAGGAGAGGGTCTCTCTCTCGGACCGCTTATGTAACTGGTGGACTGGACAAAGACTAGTGACGGGGAGTGATGGTAAGGAGACAACCTCTTTGCCAAAGATCTCCTCTTGTGTCTGATGGTGCTAGTGAAAACTATGATGTCTAAATGATCGGCCCTGATAGGGTGTCGATCAGGAAAATCCATCAGAGCGGAGGCTGCCAACTGCCTGGTGTACCTCCTCCTCTTTCGCTTGCCAGCTTGGATAACAACTCTAGCCTCAGTGGCTCTCTCTTTGTGAATCGGACCCCTAATACTCGTAGGGATCAAACTCCTTAAGTCATGTAGTAAGCCTGACTTCGAGCATCCGTGGACTCTGCTAACTCTACAAAGAATAGACCATAGACCGGCATAGGGCTTCCTCTTATCCCTAGCCATTATCTCAATCTCTATAGGCGGTGGGGGTGATATAGCAATTATGTAGTAATCCTCCTCTCTTTTGAAGCTGAGAGGGGGTGGAACCTACTGCCACTCAAGTGTGGAGAGGTCTCACGAGGCAAACCCTCCTCTGTAACATGAGAGGCATCATCGATCTACCTTGCTTCAGGCTCATAATGCCACTTAATCTTGTGATTCTTATTATGGCATTGTGTCCTAGTGAGCGGTGCAGAGCCAGTACCAACCTCTAAGGTTGGAAGATACTATCTCAGAGGCTAAGATAGCCTTTCCCTTTAGAGCCGATGGAACAATAGAGGTGGTGCTAGCCCTTGCTAGAATTATAGCAAAGGCAACAGACTATACTGGCACTGATGCTAAAACTGGCATTTATAGTGATAAGTGTGTAGAAACTACTACAGCCTTTCTCTTCAGTGAGAGAAACTAAGGATCAGACTACACATCAAAACACATAAGTGGCTTCTTTCCTACCACCTTCTCCTTACTAATAGCGATGAGGGCTAGCCCTCACATGTGACTTTGACTGCCTTAAAGTGATTGCGTAGTGGTGGTGAGTATGGCCTGATCTAAGGCTAAACCCACACCAGAGAGAAATGAGAAGATCACCTTGCCAGAAGACATGGTTAAAGACTAATCGTAGAAAGGGGAAAAAAATTGAGTTGGTATCTCTACATTTGTTGAAATCGAATTGAATGAGACCCTTGTCTTGATAATTATCTTGAATTATTAATTTCTTGATTTTGACTTTGGAATTTGAACCCACACTTAACAAATTTAAGTATGCTAAGTGGGGTTCATTGTATTAGAGATTTAGGAATTTGGGGAGAGATTTTTCCATAAGATTTTGATTTTAATTTGGAACCCTCATTCAACAAATTTAAGTAAGTTGAATGTGGTTCAGATGTTCTGGAGAGACCTTTGAAGATATATTTGTTGTATATATTTTTTTGAAATTTGAATTTGGGAACCCTAACTTAGCAAATTTAGGTATGCTAAGTGGAGTTCAATTATATGTTTAAAACTTTTTGAAAGCTTTTTCTTAATGGTTTGAATTGTTGTTAGTTTGATATGTTGATTTAATTTGAAGAGAAGAACTCTCTTTTAACAAATTTAAGTATGTTAAATTGTGTGTTTGATATTTTTTTATTTAATTTTTGAAAAGGGGAACTCTTATTTGACAAATTTAGGTATGTCAAATAGAGCTCAAATATATGTTTGGTATTTGTTCTTTTGATTTGATATCATTTTAGAAATGAGGCTTACACTTAACAAATTTAGGTATGTTAAGTTGGGGCTCACTTATATGTTTGATTGTTTGTTGATATGTGGTTTGTTTTGATTTTGAAGATTGAGCTCTCATTTAACAAATGTGGGTATGTTAAATGGGGTTCAAAATGTGTGTTGGATATTTTGATTTTGATTTGATTTTGAAAATGGAACTCCCATTTAACAAATATGGGTACATTAAATGGAGTTCAATTGTATTTTATTTATCTTAATTTTATTTTGATTTTGAAAAGGGGGAGCTTCACTTAACAAATTTGGGTATATTGAGTGAAGTTCAATTTGTATGTTGGTTGCTTTGATTTTGGTTTTAAAAAAAAAGCAACTCCCATTTAACAAATATAGGTATGTTTAAATGAAGTTCAATTATATTTTGTTTATGTTGATTTTGTTTTTGTTTAGAAAATGAAACTCTAATTTAACAAATATGGGTATGTTAAATGGAGTTGGTATTGTTTGAAAATATTTTAGGTATGTTTGATTTTAATTTTGAAAAGGGGACCCTCATTTAACAAATTTAAGTATGTTAAATGGGGTTAGTTGATTTTGAAAGAGGGTTTGAATATGTTTATGAAAAAGAGATGTTGTTATTTAACTTAGTTATGATTTTTGAAAGAGGCGAACACTCACTTAGCAATTTTTAGATATGCTAAATGAGGTTCAATTAATTTTATTTAAAAGATTTTGATATTGTTTTACTTGACTTTGATTTTAAAAGATGTTTATTTGTCCAATTATGTTATGTTAAGTTCATATGATTTTTGTTTTGAAAAGTTTTAAAAATATTATAAAGCATTTTTACTTGTTTTACTTTAGATTCCTTTAAAGCTTTGTCAAATATGAAATGAACTTGCTTTACCAATCTAGTGGTAAGAGGTTACAAATTCTATTTGACATATATTTAGTCATCTCCTTTCTTTAATTATTTTATTATTACTTATCGGGGGACCCAATAGGGGTCTTAGGACCTACACAAGAGCAAGGCCCTAAAACCTAAAGGATGCTGGCTACCTTTGCTTAAGAATGAAATGAGTACAGAGTTAACAAAAGAAAGATATTTTTGAGCTTATACAAACATATAAGTCCACTATCATTGCTTGGAGATGATAATTGTCTATTAGAGATGGAGAGAGGAACACTCCCCTGCAAAGTCACTAGAAAAATCTATGGTGTTTATTTTTTGGAGGGGGGGGGGGGGGATGGACACCATGCAAATCATAGGGGGTACTTATCGAAGTGATCGGGTATAACATTGAAGTATGATATACTATCTCAAAAGATAGAAGAATCACCCTTCAATAGACCTAATCACCTAATAAGGGCTCCTGAGGCATGATGGGTCTTTCGAATATACCAGAGATTTTTTCTCTGTTTTACACGATGAATAAAGTAGGGTTTATATTAAATCGAGTTCTTAAGTTCCCCATGGATGCAAGCCTCCATAGTTAATTACACTCTCGATTGAAGTAGATAATTATCATCTCCAAATATTTCAAGGTTATACTATCAAAGGATTGGTTATATTTGAAAAATTAGTTAGGAAAGTTCAAGGAGAAGACTTATTTTTGGAATCCAAATGGAGGAAGTAGGAAATGCTCACGATACTAGGAAGCCTAGTGAGCATTCCAATCTTTCCTATAATTGGATTTTATATATTTGAAAGTGAAGAGATTTATTTATTTGAGCTGAATTTTATTAGATTGCTAGGGCTTATAATTCATCAACACAAGGTTGTAAAAATCCCTAAGAGGTATAGATTTATGCTTGTAGCTTCAACGAAATAGCTACCTTAGATCCTAAATTTAAGGAGCTTTAGCAAGAGCTAAAGCACGACCTAAATCTAAGCGACAGGTGGACATAAAGGTTCACTTCCACAAGAGAGAATAAACCATCTGACTTTTGAATTATAACCACCTGGAGTGGTCACCATCTAACTCCTCCTACAATTTTAAAACCATGTAGTATGGTCTTATGAATTATAAGAT
Source organism: Cymbidium sinense (assembly GCA_021442155.1). Classification (NCBI taxonomy): domain Eukaryota; kingdom Viridiplantae; phylum Streptophyta; class Magnoliopsida; order Asparagales; family Orchidaceae; genus Cymbidium; species Cymbidium sinense. The sequence goes on from CM038216.1 coordinate 109,863,864, forward strand.
AGCTAGGATAGTTATTTAATTTGAAGGAGACTAAAGTCCTAAACCCACTTCGTTGGAGACTAGAGTATGATTGGTATGAGCATATGACTTAATCTACAAATGCAAAATCTTTTCAAATTTTATTTCATTTTTAACACATCATTTAGACAAAGGATTTAGGATTTTTTTTATATGCCTAAATGCTTGGTGAAGATTTATTATTGGCTAAATCAAAAGAGAAAGAGAGTGAAGCTCCATTAGTAGGGGTTTCTCTCATGGGTCAAGCGGTCCCTATACGTGTAAAGATGGTGGCCCTCATTTTACAAGAGTGACTCAAGATGATAAACATGATGTAAGACATACAACATACAGCTAATGAGTTACTAAATCTTTTAGTTATCTTGATTATAGCCTAGGCTTTTATGATGAAATTATGAGTTGTTTAAAATTTAGTTATGAGTGAGTAGTTAGGTAGAAAATTTATCTTATTCTAAGAGCCTACCATATCCAGGTCATACATTAAGACATAAAACATGAAGAAACTATAAAAAAAAGCATGCCATTTCTGTAGCACAATTTAAACATAATATCAATCAATTTTATGAACTAATGTAAAAGAATAAGAGGTCGGTGCGGTAAGGTTCTGTCGTACAACTTGAAAAGAAGAGATGGTAGCCGAGCTCTACCCTTATACAACCTGGTATATGTAAGAATAATTATAATTAGAATGAATACATGTTATGGGGGTCTTCAATCTTCATATCTTTATTTTTGATTTTTGATTTGGATGGTGCTTGCGTCAAAGGCATCACAAGGCACCTAGAACTAAGCCTTCTATCCACTACTCATCCTAATCCCCCATAGCACTAATCCAAATTCCTATTGAAAAATTATATTCATATAAGAATAAAAAGTAAATCTAACTACACTTGCAAAACTGAGGTTAGCTAAACATACATACAATCCCAAGTAGTTATTTGTATAACTTGGACTTAGCACCTTGCACAAGGGTAACCAAGTCCACCTATTCTAACTTCTATTATGCATAGGAGTTTAAGCAACCTGCAAAGAGAGTATTTATATTTATTTTTAAGCATCTCCTTAAGCACAATCCCCTATAGAAAACATGATTAGGATAATAGTGGTCTAACATCCAGTCTGTGAAGCATACACCATAAGATTTAGTCTAAAATAATACATCACAAAATAAAATATAACATCATACATACATCGTCCTAACTTAAGACTAGAAGTGGTGGCTTAATTATAATTTGTGTAAAGGCTTGGTGTGGTATGTCTTACTAAGTATTTGGGTTATAGTTATCTAAATTTAGAATTATTTAATATAATCCTGAAGGTTAGTTTCATTATAAGTTGTTTAAGTGGTTTGCAAATTTTAGTTTGTATTTTTATTTTGGTTCATATGATTTATACTTAACAACTAAGTGATATAAATAGAATGAAGGGAATTACCCTCTTCCATCCCTACCTTAAGTCACTTCCTAAAGCATATTGATTTGGTTTAGTTCTCTTGAATGAATGGCTTATTAAATGATTTTTTAATTAATCTTAAGTTTAAGTTCACTTTAAATGATCTTATTTAATATGGAAGGCTTCCTAAGGTTAGCATACTTGAATTACTATCATAGGATATATATTAAGTCATTCCCTTCCATCACATGTAACATGCATATGATCCAATCCTAAGTGTATCTATACATATAACATGTTGTAGCACACTTTGAATGATGAATGTATGTGTTTTTTGAGGTTTATATTTTCATTTTGATTGAATTATATGAACATATAAACTAAAGCTCTACCTAAATTCTAATACCAAAATACATAAGGATGCAATCACATAAGTACGTGTCATTGTTAACTAGGGAAGTGAGGTAATCAAATGACCTCCTTAGGGCTAGCTAAAGCCTCGCATTCTCGGGATGTTCGGACTATATACTTATTAATATTCTAAGCCTAAATATATACATGAATATGAAAAAGAGAGCACTAATCTTACATAAAACATTCTAATAACTTAGGTGAATATGAATGCATGCATTTTTGGTAACAAAAGGGGATCTTCATCTTTTAATTAAACACACATACACCTGTATAAAAGATGTGAGCAAGTACGTTCCATTGTTAACCAGGGAAGTGAGGTAATCAAATGACCTCCTTGGGGCTAACAAAAGCCTCATATTATTGGGATGTCCAGACTAAACATTTTCTATTTTAAATACATATGAATGTAGACACAACTATAAAGATGAAAATCATGTAAAGATCGTATTTTCTTGGATCCAATAGGTTTCAGCTAGGTGTGGGGAGGTGAGTTAACTCACCTCCCCTTGGTCCATGGCCGACCTAGCCCACTTGAGTTGGGATAGCCATGTAGGCTAAGTCCTCATTTAGGTAAGGAGTGGCTGCCAAGGAGAGAGGGGAAGAGTTGACTTGCCATTTTTGGGTTTGATCCCATGTGGGGAGAAAAATACAATAGGAAAAACCTTTGATTAGACCCAATTTGGGTTGGACTAATTTGGGCCTGACCCAGGGTCAGTTTATGATGTGTTGGCTTAGGTCTCATTAGGTATTGGCTTGGTTTAAGTGGGTTTGTCTCAATTTAACCCTTATAGGTCAAATTGGTCTAGGTTGGGTTAGGTTGACCAATTTGTCAAATTGGATCAAACCAAGACTTGAGTCATGTTCAAATGAGTATTTAGGATATTTTGGTTCAATTGGTTTGAGTCAATTTGGCTTGGATTTGGTTTTGGCTTACTTGGATTCATATAGGTCAAATGGGTCAAGTTGACTAATTTGACCAAATTGGCCAAATTGGCTTGGGTTATGGGTTGATTGATGTTCAATTGGTTAATTCAAAATTATTGTAGACTTTGGTTTGAATAAATTTAGATTTTATTTGGATTTAGGTAAATTTGATAGTTTAGGTCAATTTGGGCTAAATGGGTCAATTGGGTTTAATTAGCCAAATTGGGTTCAATTATGGCTCTGGTCAAGTTCAACAATCAATTTGGAATGAACTTGATCCATTAGTTGCAATCAATTTAGGTTATATCATTATTTGACCTAATTTGGTCTTTTAGGTCAAATTGGATCAACTTGGGTCAAAGGGCCAATTGGGTTAGGTTTGGCTCAATTGATGGTTAAGTCATGTTCAATCATTGATAATAGGTTGATGTGAATCAATGGTTTCAATTAATTTGGCTTGGGTTAAGATTTGGCTAATTTGGCTTATGTAGCTTAAGAGTGTTGTGGCCAAATGATCAAGTTGACTTCGTTTGACCCAATTGATGACAATTGATCAACCTAGGGTGATCAACAATTATCATAGAAGGTTTTGGTAGGCTTGGTTCAATCCAATTTAGGTTGGATTAGAATTTGACTCAAATGTTAAGTGAGCTTATTGGGTTTAGTTGAGTCAATTTGGGTTGGATTTGGATTGGATTGAGTTTAATTTGAAGCATCATCCTTAGAGTAAGTCTTCAACCCTAGGCATTTCTACAGTCTTATGCTGCTAGAATCTAAGCCTTAGATTTCTAAGAAAATATCAACTCAAAATCTAAATTAAATTTCAAAATTTAAAGCTCAATGATAGGATGAAATGCCTACTATTCGACATCCTAGTATCAATGAGCATTTCCTACTCCATCCCATTTGGCATCCAAAAATAACTCTTTCCACTTTGGACCAATCCCACTTAAAATTCCAAAGATCATTCCTTTGAAAACCAACTTTGAAATTCCTTAGAAATAATGACTTATTTCTTCAATCGAGAGTATTCTTAGGAAGAGACCCTTCTTAAGATGTAATTAACTATAGAGGCTTACCTATATAAGAAACCATGAATCCAATTTAAAATAAACCTTGTTCTACATTCCATGTAATTCAGAGGAAAAATCTCTCATACATGAAAGACCAATTAACCTCAGGAGTCTTTTATTAAATGATCAAATCCATTATAAGAAAATATGTTTATCTTTTGAGATAATAAGTTTATTCTTTAATGATGCATTTGATTATTCAAATAAAAAAATTTTAAACTCTATGTGGTGTCAAACAAATTTTTACTCATCAATAGTCTCTTAATTTTTTTATTCTGGATAACATTAACAAACTAGACCATAGATACCTGCAATGGTTTCCATAAGTGGTTTCAAGTACTCGCCATGTCTAAGATGAGCTAGCAAGCATTACTTATACTCGTACTTTTGCATTGGAGCCTCGCTCATTAGACATATTGTCTTATATACCCTAAACTCATCAGTAGTCACTTACCCCCTTGAAAATCACCTTATTTTATAAGATTGGGATGTGAATACATAAGGAAAGTACATATAAAAAAAGACATATCAGCTATGTTAATTTTATAAGGGGCACACCTAAGACCTGGAGAGTAGGTGATGATGTATGTGGAGTGGCAAGATCTTAAGTGTAGTCCCCTGCATCGGTGAGGCTTATTGTTTGATGTGAATGGTTGACTACAATGTAGTTCAAATGCTAATGAGTCTTCATGTGTAAAGCAAGTGTTTGTTTGCAAGGTGAGTCGTTTGATATTGGTACTTGGCAGGGGCGATTTATCCATGTGTTAATCTTCTTAGGACAAGTCATTCTAGTTGGATGAAGTACTTGTTTAAATTATTCTCTTCTTATTTAGATTCTTTTGTGGCAGCTCTTTACTACTCATGGGAACTTGTTTGGTCCATATGCATTTCATGGGTATACATCTAGCTTCCAAATTCTACTCTAGGAGAGAAGATGTGTTAATTATTATCATTTAACTCAAAAACTTTTGACCAAAAATATTTCTAACATTAAATCATATCACCTTTGACTTCACATGCCCCTTTAAAATTTTATTTTGCACTACGAGTTATGAAAAAAATCCTAGCCCTATAGGTGATTTTCTTAACTATTATCTTTATTAAATTTATCTTTCTTGTCGAGTTATTTTTGTTAACAAAGAAACATTTGTCATGGACTTTGAAAGGCCCCATGGTGATATATATCCTATTATGCTTTGGCCTGGCCTCCAAACAAAGAAAAAAAGACTCAAAAGGGGGGTTAAAGAAATAGTTGTAGAGTCTCTTCATGAGAAAATTTTTTGTACACTAGTTGCAAGTGAAACTACTTCCATGACCAATGAGTTACAAGTAGAGGCAAGTGTTTAGGGGAGTGCATCATTGGTGGAGAGTAGTCTTGATAAGTATGTTGACAAGAACCCCTTCACAGCAAATGATAGCTAAAGCTTGTTTCACCTCAATATGAATTTTGCCTTTTTTGTAACTTTATTATTTATTGTCTAATTTAACTTGATTCATTTATTATTGTAAGTGAGTATGTTAAGCTTTTGTGAATTAGTAAGACAATATAATGGCTAGTCATTGGTTCCCATATACATTCCTTTAAGCATAGGCAAATCTAAGATGAGTATTTATGTCACTGTTAGGTGAAGGCATCATCTGAGTGATGAGGAAGTTCACTTGATCTAATAGTGGCTTTGTTTCTCACAGAGGATGTCTTTGACCAAATGCCTTATAACATTTATTTTATTTATATTTGATAATATTACTTCTCATCATGCATGGGCGACTTCAACAAAAGAGGTTCCTATGATTCCTGGTCTTCTAATAGCTCCGTCGAGCAGTAATTAAGGGATTTTGAGTTTTTTCTTTAAGCAAAGATATCCCTTTGTTGGAGATGGAATTAGGAGCCCCAACTCTCTTGAATGCCAAAGAAAATAGCTTCATCTTGACAAATATTTAAGAAATTATATAGGGTTTCACTTTATTGACTTGTTGCAAAAGTCATGAATCTGAGAAGAACGATTCTTCCCTCTGAAGAAAAAATATTGAGGAGGCTCAACCTCTCACTTCTTTTACAAAGTTCTTTTTTTTTTTTAGAGAGTAACTCTTATTGAGGAAGGTATGAACACAGTGAAGAAGGTAGTGGTCAAGTTGTAGAAGAAGCTATCAGCCACAAAAAAATGAAGCTGGTGATTATGGAACCTAAATTGACCTCAATTTGTCACTATGGTTATTCAAGTCTTTTATCTTCATCATGAGTGTCAATATCATGTTTGAATATTTGTCCAGTAATGATGCACTCACCACTGAGTGACACCCAAATACAATAATTAAGAATTTCAAAAAATAATGTAAGAATGATATGAGCAAGTGTATGCAAAAAAGAATGTAATAATATATTTTTTTACTTTTACTTGTCTTTCATTTATACTAAGTTTATTTTCTTCTTTCTAGTTGCGAATGAGCTCATTAAATATTTTTATCATGACATGTGTCACTGGTTATTTTCACAAGATTTGGTAATGTCTTTTTCATTAAATGTTTGATATGATGCCGGCATTTCTGAGATTTTTTTACTGCGCCTGTATTATTCTCTTGACAGCAGTTAAGTAAGCTTTTAGTATATTCCTTCTTTGGTTTTAGAGTGAGTCAATTTCTTCTTTGTGTAAGTTATTTTCCTCTTTCTCACTAGCCTTTTTATTTTCTAGTGATTCATCCTGGGACTATAGTCATGGCGGCTATAAAGAAGGCATTTGTTAACTTTATGGTCAAAAAGGTGAACAAGTGTTCAACTCTCAATTCAGTGAATAAGCTTTTCATCATCCATGGACATTACTATGATAATTTAAACTTCTTAGTGATTATTTCTTGTGATGATGACCGATTGAACACTTTGATGGTGGAAAATTGTGTGTCTCATTTGCTCATATCCAGTTCAGATTTTGATTTTCCCTCTATTATGAGTAGGCAGATGTCTTCAATTTTTATGGACTAGTGCTCGATCAAGTATTATCAAATTCTTTAGTGAATGTCACAACTTTCATTTTGTACATGAGATAAGAGAAGTTGATCTAGAGCTTGACACTTTTGGACCATGTTTTATCAATTATGGTTCATAAAGATGGGACTATGTAGTTCTCAATATCCTTCCTAAAAATAGTTGATCTGTTTAATGAAATAAGGAACTAGTCCTCCAAGCTTTGCTTTATTGAGTCCTCGATCAAGTGAAAGTCACCGAAGTTGGTCAAGGGATTCCTTTCGGTGGTTGAATCGATCGAGAATCAATTCATTTCTGTTCACTAGAGTGTGGTGAAAGTGTGGGGAAAGTTAATTTGACTTTAGTGAGACTTTGGTGAGGTTGGATGGATGGAGCTCTTGGGCTTGAAGGGAGCTTGGCCTCACTAGTTATGGGGTGCACAGGGAGCTCGGGAATGCTCTAGGACTACTTAGAATGCTCTGAAGAAGGTGTCTAATTAGTTGAATGGATGGGGAGGAGTATACTATCATCCCCCACTTGAACTAAGGGCTGAGATTGACTCAACCTTTGGTTGTTGTCCTACCATAGTTGGTGGCCGGAGGTGGCAGGGGATTGTTGAGGTGGATGTATGTGAGAGGCTAAGAGAGTGTAGTGGGTTGTCAAGGAGTGTACACTCCTCCTTAGGTGGACCAATGGTTGCTCATGGTGAACTCCATCACTCTTGGCCAAAGGCTAAATTCAATAGCCTTGGGTTAGGTTGGGTTAGTGGTCCTTGTCCAAGAAAGGCCGAAGGTGGCTACCAAGGGGTCAGGAGTTAGAGTACCCATCCAAAATGAGGATTTTATCCCATTTGGAGGGCGTGGTTCAATGGGTCTAACCCAACCCAAGTTCATAATGGGTTGGGCCCACTTAGGTAGGGTCATGGTGATCCAAGGATGAGTCATGCCAAGTTTGGTTGGATTTAGCTCAATTTGATGCATGTAGGTCAAATGGGTCATATCGGGCTAAGTTGATCATTTTGACCAAACTTGGTCAAAGTGGAAGTTTGGTTAAGTTTAATTGGTCATTTGGAATAAATTAGTGTAATTGGTTTGATTCAATTTGGTCTATATTTGGATTTGGTTCATATGGTTCAATTTGGGTCAAATGGGTCATGTTGACCAATTTGACCAAATTGGCCAAATTGGCATGAACATGGGTTAAGTCTATGTTCAATTGATCATTTGTGATTAATTGAAAGAGTTGATTTAAATTGATTTGGATTATGGAGTGGTTTAATTCAATTTGACCTTTTAAGTCAAATTGGGCTAAGTAGGCCAATTGGGTTGGGTCGACTAAATTGGGTCCAATTGAAGGTTGAACCATGTTCAATATTTAATTGGTGATTCATGAGAAGCATTACTTTCAACCAATTTTTTTTAGGATTTGATTTGGTTCAATTTGTCCCTTTATGTCAATTTGGGTTAACTTGGGTCAAGAGGCCAAATTAGCTTAATTAGGTTCAATGGGCTTAAATAGGTGGTTGAGTCATGTTCAGTATTCAAATTGTTATTGATGAGAGTCATTGGTTGTAATTAATTTTACTTAGAACATAATTTGGTCCATTTGGGCCTTTTGGTCACTTTGGGTCAACTTGGCTAAATGGGGGCCAAATTGGCTTGGTTAGGTTCAATTGATTATAGTTGAGTGTTTAATAGTGAGCTAAAATCATCAATAAATAGATTGGATAGCTTGATTTGATTCAATGGTGGTTTGAATGAAGTTTGGTCTAATTGGACCTCGCAAGTCACCTTGGGTTAACTAATTTGGTCAAGCCAATTTGGAACAATTGAGGGTATGGATGGTTGGAATATATTCAATGATGAATTTGAAGTTGATTTGTGGCTTTGACTAAAATTGATTTGGGTTTAATTTAACTCATTTGAATCCTTAGGTCAAATGAGTCAAATTGAGTTACTTAAATCTAATCAATTTAGTTGGTTTGATTGCAAGTCAGAATGGTTTGAAATGATCTATTAAATAATTAGAATAATTGAGAGAATTAAATTAAGTTTTGTTTGCTTGGGTAGTTTGAATGGATTTATAGGATTGAAGTGAGTTAGCTTGAGTTTAGGTTCAAATTAATTTGGCTTGTAGCTTGGATTGGGAATCAAATTCAATGAAGGTCAATTGATGAGTTGCTTCAATCATTTGATTTAGGTTCAAATAAATTGGTAGGTATGACTATCAACTTTAGGCCTTAGGGTAGGTGAAGCCTACTTTTCCTAAGGTAAGCTCTAGGCCTAAGGTTATGCCCTACAAGTCTCTTAGCTTGGGTTTAATGTTCTCTTAGTCACTAGAAGTGTCTTAGCACTAAAGAAACCTAAGTGTTTAGAAGAATCCTAGACTTAGGGTTAGACTGAACAATCCTCACTCTAAATGTGAGGTCAACAAATGGACCCCCAATAGGTGGGGTGTAACTAATAAAGCACATCACATGTATTTACATTGATTGAGATGATCAACGACATCCAAGAAAGCCATGGATATCAAGGGAGGCCAAAATGGAGGGGCACCAGGAATTCAGATCTTTAATTAAGTTTGATTTATTTTATTTTCATGCTAGGGGCATGGAAAGAGAGTTACTTGAATTTGATTTAACTTGTTTGGAAGTTTGGTCTTGAGGATTAAATCATGCCAATGGCATGAATGAGAATTCATTGAAAGTGATTGCTTGAAGTTTGTCTTCGTGCAAAGAACATAATGGCAAATTCACTGAGGATTGAATCATGTCAAGGGAATAAATGACAATTCATTGAAAGTGGTTGCTTGAAGTTTTCTTTGTGCAAAGAATGCAATGGAAAATTCACTAGGGATTGAATCATGCCAAGGGCATGAATGAAGATTTGTTGGGAATTGATAGGATTTGGATTAGGATTAGTTTGATTCAGTCAGCTTAATTGGTTTTATTGGTTTGATTGAGCATGTTGAAGGATTTTGTTTAATTTTGGGGATTCATATTAATTTAGATTTTATATTTAACTATTGAATGGATATAGATCGCATCGGTTTATAATGGGCTGCACTAAGGAGGGGCCATAGAAGCCTAGACCTACTTTAGATTTACCTGGCTAAAGGAGTAGTTTGGTTATCCGCAGAATAATACTAGTCAACCTAAAGGGGAAACCATTAGGAGAGGGGCTATAACGGCTTAATCCAAACCTAAGACAGTCACTCAAGAAAGGAGCCTCAAGGGCATGATCCTAACACTAAACATATGAGAGTGGGCCCAAAAAGTGTGTGATGAATCACGCTAAGGAAGGGCCATAGAAGCCTGGAATTACCTTAGATTTATTAACTCAAAGGGATAGCCTATTTCCTGTACAGTAGAAATTATCCTACCTATGGGTTTCCCATCAATTTATGATGGTCAAATTAAGAAGAAAGCTTGATGACTCAGATCTTCCAAAGTAGAATCAACCACCGGGGTGACCCACTGATCATACTGCAAGTCAAAACTGACCTAAGGTGACTAATAAGTGAGGGCCTCTAGGGAGTTTTACTGACACTACCCAAAAAGAAATAAGTTGCTTATTTAGTAAAAGGTTCCACTGGGGGTCTTATCCTAGTCCACAAGATATTTCATTTTTTTATTTAATGTGGACCCCGTTGGTTTGTGATGAGACACACTAAGAAAGAGCCATGGCCAATCTCAGATTTATTAACCCAAGGGATAGTCCATACATCTGTAATATGCAACTTCCAACCAAGGAGGTGGCTATTAGGAAAAGAGAATTATCCAATCCGATAGTAACCTGGGTCATATCTAGATGGGGTCATGAAGATGTGAGCCAAATAGAATATCCACAAGGATGGTACCTCTTAGGTCTTATCCTAATCCCTAAAATATATAAAGCCTGTAGGTGTATGGTGGCCAACTCAGGGAGAAAGCATGGGGACTCACATCTACCTGAGTAGTGTTATCCACCAGGTATGTTGTTATCAGTAAAGTGAACACCAGCTAACCTAAGATGACCATTAGTTTATGATGATCAATCTAGGACTCACATCTTCTTAAGAGAAACTGATCATCGGAATAGTCTATCATCGGCTAAATAGCTACTATTTGACCTAGGGTGACTACTAAGTGGGTGGTCATAAAGGAGGATTGAACCCAAGCTTAAAGTAGTTAAGAGGAAGAGGAGCCACTGGGTGTCTTATCCTAATCCTCAGATGTATATACTCAAACCCTGTCAGTACATAATAAATAACTCAAGAAGAGAGATCAAGGACTCACATCTTCTAAAAAGTAATCGTCCATTATGATAGTCTATTGGTCATGCAATAAAACTTTGTGGTGTTTATTTTTGGATGTGGGACACCATGCAGATCTTAGGGGGTACTTATTGAAGTGATCGGGTATGATATTAAGGAATGATGCACTATCTCAAAAGATAAAAATCATCACCCTATAATGGACCTAATCACCTAATAAGGACTTTTAAGGCATGATGGGTCTTCGAATGTACTAGAGATCTTTCCCTTACTTTATATGGAAAAGTAAAGCAGGGTTTATTTTAAGTTGGGTTCGTTAAGTTCTCTATGGAGGAAAGCCCCCATAGTTAATTTCATCATAAGGAATGGAATCCCTTAAGAATACTCTCGATTAAAGTAGAAATTGATTTCAAAGCTAAGACTATCAAAGGATTGGCTATTTTATAAAATCAAATGGGATAGATGAAGAAGAAGACTAATTTTTGGAATCCAAAGGGAGATAGTAGGAAATGCTCATGATACTAGAAAGCTTAGTGAGCATTCCAATCTATCCTATGGTTGGGCTTTATATGTTTGAAATTGAAGAGATTAATTTAGTTAAAGTTGACATTTTATTAAAAAGCTAAGACTTATAAACCAATAACACAAGATTATGGAAATATCTAAGAGGTGAAGATTTTAGTAGCAGGAAACAACTACCTTGGATCATAAATCTAGGGAGCTTTAGCAAGAGCTAAAGTATGACCTAAATTTAAGCAAAGATAGGTATAAGGTTTACCTCCACAAGAGAGAGCAAACCACCCGACTGATGGATTTATAACCGCCTATAGTGGCCGCCAACTAACTCCTCATACACTTTAAATCCATGTAGGCAAGTCTTACAAATTTGCAAGATAGTTGGGCTATTATTAATTTATAAAGAGACTAAAGTACTTAAACCTAATCCCTAAAAGACTAGAGCATGTGTGATATGAGCATTGACTTAGTATAATGAGAAATCTTTTCAAATTTTAATTGATTTTTTGACACTTCATTTTGACAAAGGTCATAGAATTTCTTATGCATAAATGCATGATGAAGTTGATTATGGTCTAAATCAGCAAGAAAGAGGTATTTTTTAACACAAAGGAGGCCCTCAAAGGTCAAGCCTTTCCCTATAGTGCAAGGATAGAAACCCTCTCTTTATCAAGAGTGAAATAATAAGATATTCCTGTTGTTAGACATTCCACATTCAGCTAAGGGGTTGCTAAGTCTTTTAATTATCTTATCTAAAACCTAATCTTTATGGTGAGGTTATGAGTTATTTTAAATTTTAATTACGAGGTATTCATTGGGGTAGAAAAGTTAATTTTTATCCTAAGAGCTAATCGCATCCAGGCCGCACATTAAAACATCAAAAATATAAGAAACTAAGAAAAGCATGTTATTTCTATTGTGCAATCTAAACACAACATCAAATAATTTTATAGACTATCGTAAAAGAATAAAAGGCCGGTGAGGTCGGGTTCCATCGTACACCCTGAAAAGATAAAATGGGTAGCCGAGCTCTACCCTTATACAACCCAGAATATAAAAGAATAATTATAATTACAATTAATAAATGCTATAGGGGGATCTTCAAGTCTTCATTCTTTATGTCTCCATTTCTTCATATATTTTCTCATTTTAATGTGGTAGGCTTCAAGGCATCACATGGTACCCCAAGACTAAGCCTTCTAGCCAATGCTCATCTTAAACCCCTATAGCACTAATCCTAATTTCTAATGCAAAATTATATTAAAAATAAGAAAAGTAAATCTAATTACACCTGCAAAATAAGTGTTAGCTAAGCACACATACAACCCAAATAGTTATATTTATAATTTAGACTTAGCACCCTGCACATAGGTAACCAAGCCCACCTGTCTTAACTTGGATTATGCATAAGGGCTTAAGCAACCTACAAGCAAAACATTTATATTTATTTTTAAGTAGCCCCTAATATTAGGCTAATCATGGCCTACCATGCATACACCCTAACATCCAATCTAAAATATTACATCACAAAACAAAAAAACACCGTCCTAACTTAGGACTAAAAGTGGTGACTTAATTTTAATGTGTGTGTTAAGGTTTGTGTGGTAAGTCCTAACTAGGCATTAAGGTTATGGTTTTTAATCTGAAAGGATGTTTAGTCATAAGAGGTTGATTTCACATTAAGTGGTTTAATTGATTAGAGAATTTTACTTAGTATTTTCTTTTGTTTCATATGTCTTACACTTAATAACTAAGTGTTATAAAGAGAGGAAAGAGAATTGCTCTTTTTCATCCCTACCCTAATCCATTTTCTAAGGCATGTTAATTTAATTTGTTCCTTTTTGTGAATGGCTTATTACACATTTTAAATTAAACCTAAGTTTAGGTTCACTTTAAATGATTCCATTCAATATGAAAAGTATCTTAAGATTAATTTGAATGGACTACTAACACATGACATACATCTCATTATTCCTTCCATCACATGTAACATGCATATGATTGAATCATAAGTATGACTAATACATGCAATATATTTCCTTTAACACACTTTAAATGAAAGATGCATATGTGTATTTTGTGGAAAGTGGGATTTTCACTCAGTAGTTAAATGCACACTCAAGTCTATAAAAGTTTTAAGCAAGTACTTCACTATTGCTATCTAGGGGAGTGAGGTAAAGACCTCCTTGGGGCTACTTAAAGCTGTGTGCTCCTGAAATGTCTAGATTAGATATACCCACTATTCTTAAATACACATGAATGTACAAATGACTACAAGAATGGAAAATCATGTAAAAGTTGTATCTTTCTTAATTGAATTTATTTATACATATGAGTTAAAATTCTACCCAAATTCTAATATAAAAATGTGTAAGGATGAATTCAAATAAGTGTTATGTCTTTTTAAATAGACTATACACTTATGAATGTTCAAAGTTATGCAAATCTATATGTGAATTAAACAAAGAGAACTCCACATCATATGTTTAAACTAGAACACATGCAAGCTTACATATACTTATGACTAATATCACTCCAAATATTGTAATTTATCTATAAGCTTTTGAAAATAATTTTTGATTTAATAGTGATAATGGCCACACATATTGTAAATTAAGGTCAACACATGCAAGCTCAACATAAAGAAAATTTCATTTGATTTAATTGACTTTTGAAAAAGTTGAATGTATGATTACAAGTGACATACAACATTTAATATGTTTGGAAAGAAATAAGCAACATAAAACACATGACTTCATTCAACCAAATTAATTCCTAAGGACAATCATATCAAATACAATCATTTAAAATAAAAAAAAAGTTTATTATTAAGTTAGTTTTGGATGTTTGAATTGATTTAAAGAAGAGAGGAGATTTAATAATTTGTTGCTCTTAACCCATTCCCATATTGGTTAATTAATTTGGTTTAATGAAAAGAAGTTAAGTTGATTTTATGAGTTAATTAGGTTGTAACATGCATTAAGTACATTAATTAACCCTTTCCTATACCACTTTAGCATAATTATCTAAGTAATTAAGAGCCAACATGATATGCACATACTTTAAAAATAAAATCAGTAATGAACCTATGAAAATAAAAGGGGCCTAATGAAATTGGCTCACATTTATTGATTAGTTAGGCTAAAAGGTTTAATTAAGTACTCTTATAACCCTCCCACACATGTAGGCTAGTTATAATTTCCTTAGAATTCTCTTAGGATATTGAACACCTAAGAGTCTACCAAAGACTTATGTGATTAAGTTCTTGGAATGATTTGGATCTTAGTTTTATTGATTAAGTGATTCAATTAATTAATTAATTCATAATTAACATGATTAATTAAATGAACTTGAAGGAATAGATTAAGAAGGAGGTCTTAATCTTATTCCATGGGCTCATTCACTATTCCTCAAAGGATTAATCACTTAATTAATTGATTCATTAATGTTCATGTGATTAATTATTCATTAATTAGATTAAGAGAGTAATTAAGGTTAATTAATTTCCTTAATAAAGCAAGCAATAAATCTCAAGAAACTTAGGGGCGGTAGAGGTCATCCCCTTAGATAATCTTAGAAAGTTTGGGATTCATCCTATGGTTAATTAAGGAGTAATTAAGTAAATTAAATTTATAAGTAAATCTTAATTAAGCTTTTATTATTATTCAAAATTAATTTAAATATTTTTATTAAATTCTCCTCTGAAATACCTTTAAAATAAGTATTTATTTATATTTTTTAAATTTTTATGCAATTTGTTATGATTTTCAAAATTTCAGCCGATTTAAATAATTTTTATAAAGCCTATTAATTTATTTTCTTAAAATAGACTATATGAACTTCAATATTCCATATCTCCTAATCCAAAAGTCATTTAGGTTTGAAATTTTTATGGTAGGAAGATCATAGCTTCAATTCAATCTCTGCAAATTTCAATTCAATCCGATTTGTATTTTTAAAGTAATTCATAAAATTTAATTTTCACTAAAACTCAAATTAAGCTCAAACTATTTAGTGAAATTTAAGTATTTTGAGTTTGTTGGATTCTTCCCAGAAAGATGAATCCAACGAGCCATTATTTGTAATTGTTTACTAAGTATTTTATTTTTTATAAATTTTTGAAGCTTTAAGCAATTTAAATAATTTTTAAAATCAAAAAATAGGTGATTTTCCCACTTAAACCAGTCAACGCCATGTGGAACTGATGTGGCAACATGATGCCACACATCATTTTGCAATTGGCCATGTGGTTCCATGTGGCACGCATTGCCATGAAAGTGTCATGCGATTGGTTGGCGTGGTGCCACGTCAGCAAATTAGCAGAAGATTGTGTGAAACTATGAAATTTGATCTAGACCATCTAATCCACGATCAGATGATCCAGATTAGACCGCATGATCTAAAGGCTGAAGCTATGCAGAATGACATGGATGTGTGGTTTCAATCGGTCCATCTGATCGCAAATCAAATGGTCCAGATTGGATCCACGATCTGAGGGCTAAAATCACATGATCTAGCATGAAATCTCAGCTATTCATCCCCCTGAATGGGAGATCAGATGGTTGTTGAGCATCATCTCCCAAAATGGTGAGAGTGGTGCGTAGAATAGTTTTTTCTGTGGGATTTTGTTGGATTTTCACAAAATTGAATGAAACTTCGTCAGATTCAGCTTGATTTTGCATTGATTCTCACCAAAAAAACTTATATTTTTCCTGGAGATCATATAAAATGAAAAAAATGTAAGACAAATCTATGAAAAATTCCTAAAATCATGCACACATTGAAGCAAACAAAAGCTCCTAAGATTGGCTACAATTTGGCAAAATTACCTCACCGGGGATGGTTTCTGGTGGCAGTGAAGATCCGAGTGAGCTGCTGGGTGTGAGAGGAAGCCTTGGAATAAGTTTGAACCTTTGCTTTTCTTTGGAACATCATGATCACCACCTTCATTGTACCCTCTCTAGAATCTGCTTAGCTTTGATATTTTTCAATCCAAAAATCCCAAAGGAAGTGGCAAAGGGATGTTCTTTGCTTAGGGAAGCTCTTTGGAGCTGAATATTCATAGGAGATAGAACTTGGGGGATTTAATTTCCTATCTTTTTGGGATGGCCAAAAATTACCATTAAAGGTGATGGGAGATGGTTGGGAGGTGATGGCTTCATTAGGGACTTTACATTTAGCTCCAAAGTCTTTCTTTGGGGTTGTGGAGTCAGTCCTTGTTGAATGCAAGTGATGGGGAGGATTGAATGAGATTGGGTGGAATCGTACATGGGGGAGGATCCATGAGGGATTTGATTGGGTTGGGCTTATTTTAGGCTGACCCCAAGTGGGTTTGGGTTGGGTTTGATCAGCTCCCAAGATGCCATGGGTTGGTTTCAAAGGATTTGGCTCAATGTGGGTCATTTGGTTGGGTTAAGTTGACCAATTGGTCAAATTAAGTCAAACCAAAGCTTAGGTTAAGTTCAAATGATGATTTAAAGTGTTTTGGTAAGATTTGGCCTAGAATTGATTGTGGCTTATTTGGAATCAAATGGGTCAAATGGGTCAAGTTGACCAATTTGACCAAAAATTGGTCAAATTGGCTTAGTTTATGGGTTGATTCATGTTTAATTGGCTAATTGAATGTGAATGTAGTCTTTGGTTTGAATCAGTTTTAAATTTAATTTGGATTTGGGCCAAGTTGACCTGGGCTAAGTGGGTCAATTGGGCTAGGTTGTGTTAGGTCTAGCTCAATTTAGTCAAGTCATGTTCAAATATTTATCATGGGTTGATGTGAATCAAAGGTTTCAACCAACTTGGTGTAGGGTGAGTTTTGGCTAGATTTGGTTCATTTGGGCTAAGGATTGACTTGGTCAAGTGACTAAGTTGACTTAGTTTGACCCAATTCATGGCTATTGACCACTCTAGGGTGATTGATGGTCATGATATAAGGCTTGGATGGGCTTAGTTCAATCCAATTTGGGTTGGATTAGAACTTGGCTCAAAATGATCCTTTAGGTCACTTTAGGTAACTTTAGGTCAAGTAAGCCTAAGTGGGTCAATTAGCTTATTGTGACTTGATTTCAGTTTAACTGAAGCTACATATGACCTTAGAATTGAAATATAAATTCAACTACAATCAATTCGGAGTCTAATTGATTATGGTTCATTTAAAATTTTCAAGTCAAAAGGGCTAAGTTGGGCTTGACTTGGGTTGACTTGAATTTGTTTTTCTGATTGTAGGTTTCATTTATATTTGGATAAATAATTGAAGGAATTATTAACTCGAGAGAAAATCCATTGGTTTTGACTTGATTTGGATAGAATTGGCTCAAAGGGCTTAGATTAGGTTTTAATTTGATTTTGGATTTAGTTTTGGTCATTTTAATTTAGATTTTATTTATATTTATAAAAATAAATGAAAGAATAATTGATTTATAAAAAAATTGATTGAGTTTGGATTGGTTTGAAGGCTAATTTGGAGAAGCACATGAAGGTAGGTCCATCTGGCTTAAAAGGGGTTTTAGTTTGGGTTGATTTAGTTTGATTTAATTTTGATCATTTGGATAAAGATTTCATTTATATTTATGAATATAAATGAAGGAATAATTCATTTTTAATCAATTGAATTTGATTTGATTTAAAGGGGGTTTTGGCTAAGCTTATGAAGGTGGTTCATATGGCTTAAGAAGGGTCTTGGGATTTGAATTTAATTTTGGATTTCAATCATTTGGAGCAAAATTTGGAATTAGATTTGGAATTTGAATTTGAATTTGTGGTTTGATTTGAGATTTGAATCTAGGTTTGATTTGAGAAGGTGCATAAGGATTGGGTTTAGGCTATAGGATAGGTGATTTCCTTAAGTCCTAAAGCATGGCCTAATCTTATGATTAACCTTTCTAAGTCTCTAGGCTTAGGTTAAGTGTTCACCTAATCACTAGAAGTGTCTTATGACTAAGGAGCTCTTAAGTGTCTAGAAGAATTCTTAAGTCTAAGAAGAGGAGGTTGAGAGCTCACTCCAAAAGTGAGGTCAACAGACTTACCAAACTGACAAGGGGCTCAGCAGTTTGCGTAAAAAAAAAAAAGGCCTCACATCTTCTCAAACAAGGGTAACCATTTGGGTGATTCACTGGTTAAGTAGTGAATCAAAACTTGACCTAGAATAGTAATCAAGTGAGGGCCACTAAGACTTATCTCAACTTAAAATAGCCTAAAGTAACAGGATTTGTGGTTATAATTCAAGTTTGTACGTAACTTTGTGTTTATTCTATGTTGATCAGAATAGGACGCGACTTGAGTTCTCTTACACCTATCCTAAACACACTGGGAGTTTGTTAATCAAAGACATTCAAATTTTAAAAATAATTCAATTGAATGAACTTTTCATTGATAAAGGGATTAATTGAAATAATGTTTATGCATAATATTTCTTTAGATAAAGCCCATTGATTGGAAGCATTAGGTGTTCACCTTTATAGTTGATTAGTGGCAGGAGGCACCTTAATAAGCCTTTTCTATGGTGAAAGGGCCTTCTTAAGTAGGTTCAAACTTGCCACCCATCTTGCGACGGGCCACAATTGGTCTTCTTAGAACTAGAATGAACTCTCCAACCTAGAAAGCTCTAGGACAGACCAACTTATTATGAGCTTGAACCATTCTAGCTTTATATAGTTAGAGGTTCTAGCATGCTCACATGTGTCTCTCCTTTAAACCTTCGAGCTCTTCCAACCGTAGCTTATAATTTTGCTCGGATGTAATCTTACCACCCACAACTATCCTTAATGATGGGAGTTGGACCTCTAAGGGGAGAATGGCTTCAGACCCATACACTAAAGAGAATGGGGTATATTGTGTTGGAGTTCTGTAGGTGGTGTGGTAAGCTTGCAAAGCTTCAACTAACTATTTATGCCATTATTATTTATTATCATCAAGGATTTTCTTGAGAATTTGGATTAGAGTTTTATTGAAGGCTTCCGTTAAACCATTCACCAATAGATAGTAGATGGTAGAGTACCATCAATCTATGTTGTATTTTTAGGCAAAATTATTGATCTTGGTGCTTTTGAAGGTTGGACCATTATTAAATATGATTTGGTGGGGTACAATAAATTTATATATAATATAGTTTCTAAAATATTAGAGCACATGCTAAGCTTTAACTTCCCTAAGCAGAATTGGCTCTGCCCACTTGGAGAAATAATCCATAGCTGCTAGAATCAATTGGTGACCCTTGGGAAATAGAGGATCAATCGGAATCATTATGTCGATACCCTAACACTTGAATGGCCATGAAGCTATAATAGGGAGTAGAATATTAGGTGGTTGATGTAGAACTACTCCATGCACTCGACACTTGTGGCAGCACTTTGCTACAGCTATGCAATCTGTGATCATCGTCGACAAGTAATACCCAAGCCTCTTGACTTGGCCTTCATCTTAAGACTAGATTGGTGAGCTTCATATAAGATTGAATGTACCTCAATCATAATCTTATGAGCTTCATGTTTGTCTAAAAATTGCAACCACATATGATCGAAGGACCATCGGTATACGATGTCATCGATGAAAGCATAAGAGAGTGCTCTTTGTTTGATCCGATGGGCTTGAGGCTTCTTTTAAAGTAGTTTACCTTTGGTAAGGTAATCAATGAAGGGTTGCCTCCAATCTAGTTCTTCATCTTTTTTGGTAACAGTAACCTCCCCTTTAAGAGTATATTTGTTGATAAGTTTAACATCAATAAAAGGTAAGATCTGTCTATTATGAACCACAATTAATATGGGCTCATCTTTCGGACAAGCCAACTCTTTGGGGAGCTTGGCCAAGGCATATACTATGGAATTTTCTCCTAGAGGGATCTTATAGATTGTGACCTCTAGAATCTGAGCTAGTAACTCCATGGTGTACTCATGGAAATGATGGAGTTTGGGCTTTAGAACTTTGTAGAACCCAGTGATCTGGTTGACTACTAATTGTGAATCCCAAAATATATTGATGCCTTCGATGCCTAAAAAGATGGATAACTCAAGATCGACGATCAGAGTCTTATATTCAACTTCATTGTTGGTGCAGGGTTTAGACAAATGATATGAGAACCTCATTATATCATGGTCTGGTGTTAGGAGAACTATCCCTACCACTACTTTGCATGGAAGAGTAGATTGTGATTCTTCTCTACTTTGAAAGGAAGTCGCACCATCAAAGTTCTACCAACTGTGATTGTTCACATCCCCTTGATTCATGATTTGTTCTTTAGATAGATCATCATTAAGAGGGGAATCTACCTAGAGAGGGTGCACTACCAAGGAGTCTACAAGTGCTTGCCCTTTCACTTCATGAAGGGGTATGAATGCGATGTCAAACTGTGATAGAATCATGGACCATCATGCCGGCTATTTGGATAGCGTCAGCCATGTCATGAGATATTATTATGGATTAACTCTAGAAATCAAGTTTACTTTATGAGATATCATATAATGTCATAGCTTAAAGATTAAGAAATTCCTCAATGGGTATATAGTTGCCTCAGAAGGTATTAGACGATGACTGAGATAGTATAATGTATTCTTTTTTCCCTTGTCATTGGCTTGAGCTAACAAACTACCAAGAGAGTCATCCAATGCAGTAGTGTATAGTATGAGGGGTTTGCCCGGGATAGGGGCGGCTAGGACTGGTGGCATCATAAGATACTTCTTAACACTTTCAAATGCATGTTGGCATTTATCATCCCACTTAAACTTGGCATCTTTTATGACTAGTGTTGAGAATGGTTGTATCTTCCTGATAGGTTGGATATAAAGCATCTTAGATATGTCAACCTCCTTTGAAATGATCTGAGTTTAGTTAGGCTTTTAGGGGGTAGCATTTCCAACATCTTCTTTATCAATCAATCCTCTTGAACTCTAGTAACTTCCCTAAAGTTATCCCAAATGCATACTTCAGAGAGTTCATTTTAAGGTTATATTATCTCAACCGCTCAAAAAATATTATCAAGTCAAAGAGATGGTCTTTCATTTCTTTTCTTTTGACTACAAGATCATCAGCGTAGCATTCAACTTGTTGATGAATGAGTTCATCAAAGATTCAGGACATGGCCTGATGATACGTGACACCAGCATTCTTAAGGCCAAACGATATGACCTTATAACAATAGATTCTGATTAGGGTTCTAAAAATAGTATTCTTTTCATCTTCAGGCGCCATCTTGATTTGATTATATCTAGATGACCCATCCATAAAACAGAAGACTACATTAGATGAGGCAATGTCTACCATCAATTTTGGTATTGATAGTAGAAAGTCATCTTTTGGACATGCCTTATTTAGATCTCTAAAATCGATGCATATGCAGATTTGGTCATTCTTTCTTTTTACTGGGATGACACTGGCCAACCTTGTAGGATTTTTTTTTCATGGATGAAGCCAGCATCGATCAATTTCTTGATATCAAAAATGACTTATTGCTCAATATACAACCGCATGCATCTAGAAGCTTTCTTTACAGGGTTAACATCAGGCTATATCACTAGCTTATGAAATGTAACCTCAGGAGATAAAATTGACATTTCCTTATAGCTTCATGTAAAGCAGTCCTTAAACTTAATGAGTAGCCTAACTAAGTCATTGATTTCAAATTCACTCAACAAGGAACATATATATATATATATCTTAGGTGTGGGATATCTTCAGTGCCCAAGTTGATTTCTTTTATCTCGATGGTTGATTTTATTTTCGCTTCAAATTCTTGGGGTGCATCTTTGCATTGAAGGTCATTTGGATCTGCTGAAGTTTCTCAATACACAACTTCATATGAGTTAGAATGATTTGAGAAGAACCCATCAAATTCTAGGTGATTGGGGATGACTAAGCAATAATTATCATCATCTACTGGGCCATCTATGTCAAAGCCTAGTCCCAATCTTGATTGAGAGTTCTTGCATTTATTGTCATATAGCTTTTTGAAGTACTCTGACCTATGCTTAGACCATGCATGTGGAATCAAACCTTTCTTTTTCGAATTTAAGACACAAGGTAAGTACCGATCAAATGGTAATTTTATTAATTCATTGAATGATTCATCATCAAGCTCTACATCAACTTCCCAGCTTGGGGATGTTACTCCTGGATAAAATCTCTGAGGTTTAGCATTTACATATACTTTAGGAGCTTCCTTAAATACTAAACCCTCAACTTTTTGTGAGTAAAATGGGATTATAGCTAAGGTGCTCACATGTTGTTTGACAGTTTAACATAAAGAGGGCTCAGATACGTTTACGCTTTGCTTGGGGACCCAATTTTCATCATCATGTCGCCTAGGTATGCCTTGAGGTAGATGTAGAGGTAGGTGTGTTCTCACCACATAGGACTCATCTTCTAAACTAGATTTCAAGTCTATGTAGAATAAACCTCCTAGTAGATGGTAGTAATGAAGGTCTACCACCTTTGGGACTTCCTTTAGACTTGCCTCTTCTTGGTGGAGGTCAGGTCATCCTACCCACTTGTTCGAATGAAGTGATGAACTATAGGTGGAATCTAATCTTAGGATCTATTTCCTCCCTAATGTCTTCTTCTCACCCCCTTTTCTTTTCTTTTTCATTATCTTTTTCTCTTTCTTATTTTTATTTTTATTTTTCATTTTGATTAAGTTTATGTGAGAAGACATTTTATTTTTTAAGGATATAATTGTTCACATCCCCATGAATCTAGACATCATGTACTACAAATAGTTTGAGATCTCCTTCGACATAGTATTCAATCCCATTGTTGACCTCATTTTTAGAATGAGTTCTCAACTCCTACATCTTAGACATAGAACGTCTCTTACTTAAGACACATCTAATGATTAGGTGGACACTCAACCTAGCCCTAGATACTTAGAAGAGTTAGCCATAGGAATAGGTCATGCCTTAGGGGTGTTTGGAAAATCTACCTACCCTTAGCTTGAACCATTCCTCACCTTTATTCCTTCAAGTCAAACTCCAAATCAAACTTATTTGAATTTCTCCAAATTCAAATCAATCCCATATGATTGAAATCCATGATTGAAACCCATGATCAAAATCCACTAGAAATTCCAAAGTCTAAATCTCTCCTTAGTCCTTAATCTTCCCTTAAAGACTTAATCAAATCATGATCTAAACCAAATCAAACCCTTGAGATTTTCAAACAATTCATTTATATTCTCATTTATATTCACATATATAAATAAAATATAAATTCAAACCAATCAAACTAAACTCAAAAGTCAAAATCAATTCATGAAATTTTCTAAGTCCTTTAAGTTTTCCTTTAAGGACCTAACCTAAATCATGATCTAAACTAAATCAAACTTATGATATTTTCTTATAATTCATTTATATTCTCATTTATATTCACATATTTAAATGAAATATAAATATAAACCAATCAAACTAAACTTAAAATTCAAAATCAACTCATAAATTTTCCTTATGTCCTTTAAATTCCTTTTCTCAAAACTCAAATCTAAATCAATTCAAATTCATAGGATTTTCTCAAAACTCATTTATATTTTCATTTAGATTCACATATATAAATGAAATATAAATACAAATCAATCAAATCAAATCCAAAAATTAAATTCCAAATCTAAAATCTTTTCTCAAGTCCTTTAAATTCTCTTCAATGGACTTAGCCAAAATCAAATCTAGATCAATTCAAATGCATGAGATTTTCATATAACTCATTTATATTCTCATTTATATTCACATATATAAATAAAATATAAATATAAATCAAATAAACCAAATTCAAAAATTTAAGTTTCAAACTCCAAAATTTTCTTAAGTCCTTTAAATTCCTTTTTGACTTAGCCTAAATCATGATCAAATCACTTCAAATCCTTGAAATTTTCTCACGATCTATTTATATTCTCATTTATATTCATATATATAAATGAAATATAAATTCAAACAATCAAAATAAATTCCAAAAAAATCAAAGTCAAATCAACTCAAAATCCAACCTAAGCCTTTCAAGTCAAATCTTGAACTTAGCCAAATCAACTTCAAATCAAGCCAAACTCTGGATTTTCCTTCATGATTCAATCAACCATACAATCATGAATTCATATATGAATACAAACTTCAATCACCAAGTCAAAATCCAATTCAAAAATCAAAGCCAAAATCCTTTCATATTCTTCCTTTGAATATGAAATTGTCAAATGAATCAAACCTCTTTTGACTTCAAACCACTTGCAAATGGATTTATATTTCAATCATAAGTCCATGTACAGTTCACTCAAATCAAGCTTTGACCAAGTATTTACATTTGTATCACTAAACCCAAAGCCTAATTTTAATCCTAACTAATTTTGAATTAAACCAAACTCAACTAAGCCTAACATCATGATCAACAATCATCATGGGATGATCAATCAATCAAATTGGGTCAAACCAAGTCAAACAAACTAAGGTTGATTTTAAAAAAATGAACATAAAATCCACCATAGGACAAATTGATTGAAACCATTGATCTAAGTTCACTTATGACCTATGTTTGAACTTGACTAAGTCAACATTTGAGCCTAATGTAGCCCAATTGGCCACTTGACCCAAGTTGACCCAACTTGACCTAAAAAGTCAAAATGTGTCAAAACTTTATCTATGCCAAATTGATTAAAACTAATGGATCAAGTCCTTTCCAAATCACTTGCTGAACTTGACCAAAGCCTCAATTGGCCAACTAGACCTAACCTAGCCTAATTCACCTTAGACCCAACTTGACCTAAAGGGGTCATGTTGAGCCAAATTTGAACTTAACCAAAATTGATTGGAAACAAAGACACCAATCTACTCCATATGACTAACCAAACTTAAACCTACCCTTGACCTAGCCCAAATAGGTCAAATGGGTCAAATAGGTCAACTTGACCCATTTGACCTAAATGAAGTCATATGAGCCAATTTCAAAACTAATCCAAATTGAACCAAACCAAAGCCACCAAAACATTTCAAATGGTCATATGAACCCAACCAAACTTGGTTTGACCCAATTTGATCAATCAACTTGAGTTGACCCATTTTGACCTAAATGGGTCAACATGATCTAAATCTTATCAAATGAATTCCAAATCTCATGAAACTTGGCCAAGCCTCGTTTCTCCACATACCCAATATATCCAAATTGAAAAATCACAAAATAACCATCCTACCCCAAGGCCATATAACAAATTTTGGCCTAATCCATGGGTAATTTGGTCATACCCTCATCATATCCACTTGATGCCTTCCTAATAGCTCAAGGGGACCAAATGAAGAGTGGTGCACCTAACCCAATGGGTTTGGGTCAGCCTAATTGGTCCCAAGGCTAAACCCGACCCCATGGGTCAAAATGGCAAATTCAAACTCCCTCTTCCACTCAATGTGGTGCACATGGGAGGTTGACAATCCACTTAAGGCCTCAAACCGACTATGTGCAAACATCTTACTAATCAAACAACCTTCCCATTATGAGCAATTGGATCAAAATGGCAAGATAGCTTGTGGTTGTCCGATCCTTCAAGGGGGAGATATACTCCCCCTAATTGAATTCAAATCCATCATTCCTCAATTTGATTGAACTTAAGGAAGTCAGAGAAGCAATTCCTCAGCCTCCCCAAGCTTCCTAGAGTAAAATGAAACTTCATCTTCTTAGGTTTTCATAGTGTGAAAATAGGGGAGCTCACTTGAATTCCCAACTTCTTCGACACTGAAAAACATCCCATTTCCTCCTGCACACTTCTTCTAAGGACCAATCCGAGCACACTCAAGCTTCCATTGGAGTTTCCATAGTAAGGAGAGGAGCAATTGAATCAAAGCCACAAGGATCTTGAAGTGGTGTTGGTCCATAGAGCAAGTCACTCAACCCCAAGGCCTAAGAATTTCAACAAGGCTTCATCTCCACTAGATGAAGCTACCTCATCAATCTCAAGCACCGGTTATCACCTCCGATGAGATATGGAATTTTTTGACCAGCTAACATAGGATGTGTTAGTCCTTTGTGAAAGAAATCTTTGAGTCATGCAAGATCCACTATTGGATGTGTTTCTTATTGGCTTTAGATGGTGTGGGTTAAGTTTTGTTTGAATCTGAGCTTAATCGAGCTCGGATCTCTCCCTAGATCACGGACGGTCTCTGTTGATCTCAGGGAAAGAACTGAGGAGATCTTGGCCATCCATCCACACATTTTGGATGGATGGCCAAGATTATTCCCATGTTTAGAATTTGATTTATCCCTTTTAAAACTGTAGGGAGATCTCTGGCCGTCCGATCTTTGATCAGACGGTAGAGATCAAAATGCGTGTCACCACCGTGCCACCACTTGATGCAACGTTTCAGTGGGATGCTCACGGTGCGATGCGTGTAAAGTGCACTAACCGCCGCTGCCACGCGTCGCGCTGTGAGCTAAGGAATTAGTTAGGATGCTTTAATTAATTTTAATTAATCTAGGGATCTTCTAAAATTCATATCTCTCTCAATAAAATCCAAAAAAATATGAAATAAATTCCTATGGAAAGGTAACTCAACTTAGAATATTTTAAAATTAATTTTAATGGATTTTGAATTATACTTTTCTCTAATTTTTAATTTTATTGGAAACTTCATTTTGCTAATTATGTTTAAATTAAGCCTTTGATTAATCCTAAACTCCTAGGATATATTTTAGGGGATGACTTTTTCATCTCCTAATTTTCTTGAGATTTATTAAAGGCATAATTAGGAAAATGGCATATGGGTTTCCTAATTACCCTTCTTATGTAATTAAAGTTAATTAAGGTATGATTAGAGGTTTTAATACATGATTAGAGTTGATTAAGGCAAGATCTAGTAGATAGGAGGTTTAGAAAATAATTTTGGAGAATTTCCCTAAGCTATTCTTTAAACCCCATTTTTTTCCTTAATCTTCTCTTAATTAAGGGTTAATTCATTAATTACCTCCTTAATTAAATTCTAAAAATTCTAAAAACTTTCAAAACTTAATTAATCTACTTTGGGTAGATGCTAAGGTGTTTAATAGCCTAAGTTCAATTAAGGAAATAAAAACCCAATTCATATGTATGAAAGGGTGTTTTGAAATTACTTAAGTTAAACCCCTTAGCTTAATTAACCTTTAATCATGAGCCAAATTGCATTAGGCCTTTTTCTCATTTAGGTGCATTGCAAATTTAAATTCATTTTGAGTTTTTATGTCATCTCATTGGCTCATAATTATTTGGTTAATTATGCTAAGGTGGTATAGGTAAGGGTTAATTAACTTGCTTAATTCATACCTTAACCTAATTAATATATAAAATTAAATCTAATCATCTAAAAATTAAAAATATATTAAACATATGTGGGAATGGGTTAAGAACAGCAAACCCAACTCACCCTTTAAAAATTAAATCAAACTCAAACTCAAACAAAAATCACATTGAATACACTTTGATTTATTTTAAACCTTCTTATTCCATAAGAATGTCTTTAGGATTTAATTGAAGTGAATGTATTTACATGCTTTCATTGCTTTGATTCTTTCCCCAACATGTTAAATTTGTGTGTCATGTGGTTTCATGCATTCATATTTTTCAAATTCAAATTTAAAAATAAAATTATTTACTTTATGTCAAATTAGCATGTGTTGGCTAAAGTAGAAATATGAGTGTCTATTATCACGACTAAACTCAAATTATTTTCAAAACATATAAATCAATTATCAAATATGAAAGTATACTTCTTAAATTTTAATTATGAGCTTGCATGTGAAGAATATATGGATGTGCTTAGTGTAGATCTCCCTTCTCTCTTATGTTAGTATAGTTTTGAATAGGAATTTGGTGAGATGTATGGTTCATTTGAAAAGAGCCTAACACTCACCTAATTCCATATCCTATTCATTCCTATGCTACCACTTAAGAAGGGTTACCTATTCTTGCACACATAAATTTTCTAAACAAAATGAATCAAGTAATATAATTTTTGCATTCTTCTTTTCCATTTCCTTTCTTTAGTACACATGTTTGTATTTAAAGAAAGTGGTATATTAGTCTGGATAACCCCAATGTTGTGAGGCTTTAGGTAGCCCTAAGTAGGTCTTGTACCTTACACCTCTGGTTAACAATGACGTTGTACTCACTCATGCCTTTCCTACTTTCATCTGTGCATATGAAAATTGGATAAGAAATACCTTTTCTACTTAAAGAAAATCATGCATAATAAACTTCCAAAATTCCTTAAATGAATTACTTAGAATGCATCATAAACTATGTTAAATATCCTCATTTATGTGTATAGATATGCTTAAGATTCATTCATAAGCATGTTATACATGTTGGGAAAGAAATGAAGTAATGTGTGTTTTGTGAATTTGGTTCATTTTTTTAATCTAAAAATGCCTTTCTTTTTAAATAGATTTGTTTAGAGTTTATCTAAACTTAGTATTAATTAAAAGGCCTAATCAAAACATTCACTAAATAAAACTAAAATGTGAATCTACTTTAGAAATTACTTAGGTTAGGGAAAGAAAGAGAAGTTCTCTTCTCTTTCCCTCTCTTTATAACTTAGTAATTAATTGTAGGATTCACTTGAACATAATCAAAAAATGAAATAAAATCAACCCAAAATAATTAAACAACTTAAATGAAACCCTCTTCTAAGTTGAACATATTTTCAAACTTAGAAAATTCTAGCTTAAACCATAGCTAAGCATGCCACATAAACCTTCAAAGTACACACATTAGCTTAAGTCACCACTTCTAGCTTTAGGTTAGGGCGGTGCATGATTTGATATTCTGTTTTGTTTTGATCTATGTTTTGGACTTGATGTTAGGGCATATGCTTGTTGAATGAATGGTAGGACTCTCTTAATCTAACTATTCTTTTCCACAAGGGATTGTGCTTAAGGGGCGCTATCAAAAATAAAAATATAAATGCTTTTGCTTGCAGGTGATTTATACCCCTAAGCATAATCCAATAGGCCAGGTAGATTTAGTCACCCATATGTAGGGTGATAAGTCCAATATACATGCTTGGGATTTATGTGGTTTGTTTTAGCTAATCTCTATTTTGTCAGGCATTAATTAGATTTCAATTCTTTTCCTTTTCATGTAATTTATGCAATTAGGATTTTGGAATGATTGTTATGGAGATTAGGATGAGCATTGGTCATAAGATTCTATCTTATGCACCTTGTGAAGCCTTGGAGCATCCACCCTCCAACCATCCAATAGAAGGAACCAAAGAAGAAAGAGGAAAAGAAGAAGAATGAAGAAAGAAGAAATAAAGCTTGAAGACCACCATAACAATGAATTCCTTGCTTAATTATAATTTAATTTATTTGAAATCTATAAGGGTAGAGCTCGGCTACCCACATTTGTCTTTTCAGGTTTTTGTGGTGGTGCCTGACCACAACGGCCTTTTATTCTTTTTGCGATTAGCTTTATAAATTAACTAATAATTTGTTTAGCTTTTGCATCAAGTGGCATGTTTTTCTTGTTTCTTCCTTGCTTTATGTATGGCCTGGAAGTGGAATAGACTCCTAGGGAAAGATAAATCTTTTATCAAACTTAACAACTTAAATTAAAAAAAAAGAACTCATAGCCTCACATAAAGCTTAGGTTTAAAATAAGATAAAAGAATTAGCAACCCCTTTATTGGATGAGTCTTTCTTTTATAATATCATGCACAACAACATCTTATTTCACTCTTGATTGGAGGGCTTCCACCTTTTCTAGAGAAACTTGGCTTGACCTTTGAGATCCATAGTGGAAACACACCTCCTCCCTTCTCG
Organism: Cymbidium sinense; assembly: GCA_021442155.1. NCBI lineage: Eukaryota > Viridiplantae > Streptophyta > Magnoliopsida > Asparagales > Orchidaceae > Cymbidium > Cymbidium sinense. The sequence continues at coordinate 109,894,158 of CM038216.1, forward strand.
CTGATTTTGGCCAATAACTTGATTTCTCATGCATTAGTCATATGAATCCTATTAGCCTAAGTTAAAATAATTGTCCAAAAATAAAAATAAAATGAAATTTGAATTGCATTAGATTTAGGTCATTTGAAGCATGCACTAACATGATTTAGTCTCTTTAGGGAGTTAGTTTAAGGACTTAGTCTCCTTCTAAATAAATAACAGCTTAACTTATCTTGCATAAGCATATGACTTGCCAACATGTATTTAAAATTATAGGAGCAGTTAGTTAGCTCCACCCTAGGCGGTTGTAAGTCCAAGCTATCGGGTGGTTTGTCCTCTCTTGTGGAGGCAAACTAATTACTCATTTTTACCTTAGATTTAGGTTCTACTTTTGGCCCTCGCCAAAGCTCCCTAGATTTAGATTCTGAGGTTGCTTCTCCCTTTCATAGGCCATAAGCATAATTCCTCACCTCTTAAGTATTTCTTTAATCTTGTGTTAAGGAATCATAAGTCCTAAATTTCCAATGAAAATGCAACTCAAACAAACTAAATCAATTTTAAAAATATAAAGCCCAACCATAAGATAGTTTGATATGCTCGCTAGGTTTCCTAGTATCATGGAAATCTCCTACTTATCTTCCTTCAGCTTCACTAATAACTCTCTCTCTTTGATCAATCACATTTGATCATCAAAAATGAACAAATCGATTGATAGTCATTTCCTATTAAAATCTTTAAAGAAAATGATCATTTATCTCAATCGATAGTTTTCCTAAGGAATCCCCATTCCTTAGGATGTAATTAGCAATGTGGGCTTGCCCCCTGTAGGGAACTTAACGAACCCAATTTAAAATAAACCCTGCTTTACTTTTTCATGTAAAGTAGGGAAAGAATCTCTTGTACATATGCAGACCCATCATCCTTAGGGGTCCTTATTGAGGTGATTAGGTCCATTACAGGGTAGTGACTTCTATTTTTTTGAGATAATACAATATTCCTTGATGACATACCCGATCACCTGAATAAGTACATCTATGGATCTCCATGGCATCCTAAAAAGATGAATTTCTATAGTCTTGCCTTTTTCATTTCTCCCAACAGATTTGAAAGTTGACTCCCCTATAAAAAATTTTCACCACACCCATCCTAGATGAACTTGATGTACTAATGCAAAGAGGATGGAACCATGTTATTCTCATGAATCCAAGGTCTCCCTAGCAAAGTATTGAAAGATGTATCTAAGTCTATTATATGAAACTTGGCCTCAATCTTCCAATTATTTATCTCTAATGAGAATATTATGGAGCTTAAGGCCCTCTCACCTTATTCATTGAATCCTTTCAATATCATATTTTTGGATTAAAGTTTAGAGATTTTAATCCTCAAGTAGGCAAGGGTCCGTAGGCTCATAATGTTCACTAATGCACCCAGATCAACCAATACTCTGGATAGACTGAACTTGCCATCATCTATTATAATGTAGAGGGGATGGTTGTGCTCTATTGTCCCTAGTAGTCACTCCTCATCTAAGAAGGTGACTCCTAAGACTTCCTTTGAAAAACATGCCTCCTCTACAACTGGATCAATAGTAGCCAAAGCATATCTTAGGATTAAGTAATTCTTTGATTAGTGACTCCCTAATCTCTTTAGATAAAATGAGGGTGTCATATATGTTTAGCTTAGCTAAAAACTTTCTAAGATGCGCTAGGACATTGTAGTCAACTTTGGGTTGCTCCTCTACAAGCATATCCAAGGGCAGAGCATCTTCTAAAGGGGTTATCTGCTCACTAGAACTAATGACTTGTTTACTCTTATCTTGAGGTATGACCCTATGAGGTAGAACTTTAACACTACTGAGGTTAATTTCAATGACTTCTTATGATGAGGATCCTATAAAAGTATTACTTGCTTACCATGGATACCTATAGTTTCTCTTAAATGATCATCAGAGTCGGATGACTCCAAATCTATCTCAAGTGGTGGACTTTGGAGATTCAGAAAAGGGCAATATATTTCTAAATTTTAGAGGAATTGATCAAAATCATTTAAATTGTTCTTATTATGACTTGGAGAGCTATCAATAGAATTCAAATCACTAAAGTCATCAAAAGTAGACAAAATACAAGCAGAATTAATCTTCTTCGTTGATTTCTTCAGTTTAGGAGGTACATGATAAAAGTCAGGCAAAGTAAGTGACTTGAGTGATTGAGTGTATGCATCCACAAATACAACACTCCTACTAGCAGCAGTGGAGCTAGTAGATGCAGTAGCTCCAATAGTGGAAGAGAGAATGTTGGACTCGGATGGTGGTTATGATATGGAACTATCCCAGGCATATGGTTGTTGCTGTTGCTGTTGGGCTTCCAACCTCTAAGTTATCTATCACAACTGGCATACCTTCTTTGGTGTTGGAGGTCTGAACTAAATTAGGTGCTTGTAGAGAAAGTTTCTTGATTTTAGAGATAATCTTTTTAGAGGAGCAGGACAAAGAGAAGTCCCAACCTTCTTTTATTTTGAGAGGATCGTATATCTCCCTAATGATTACTTTGATGGAATCATAAGGTTGTTCCACTAGGTATTCTTTATGGATCACTATAGATCTTGACTTGTATCTACACTTAATCCAATCATTGAGAGTAAAGCAATCCCCTAAGACCTAGCCTAGCATGTGATAGTAGGGGCAGTAGTTATGAACATCACTCCTACCCCCTTCATCCAACTTTTTAGGCTTGAGTAACTGAAAGTTAGGCTTTTTAAGTAGATTTTTAAAGATTTTTTTTAACTACCTCCCTCTTGAATGAATATGGCTTGTTGAGTTTATCAACAAGAGTAGGTGGGTAGTAGTTACTTAATGGTGAGTAATAATACTGCCATTGTGTAGGCTGCTAAGGTGGCCTTTATGGTGGCCGAGGTAGTGGAAGAGGAGGTCAAGACTGTGCTCTCACTAGTTGTTTCCCATTGTCCAATGCAACTACAACCCTTAGCTTTTTCTTAAATACCTTTTGAGGCTTAGGTTAGCTTGACTAGTATGATAAAGGTAATTGCTTGACTTTTCCTTATAGATTAGCCACTTTGTTGATTAATTTCTTAAATATTTTAATGGTGAAGCCCATAAGCATGAAAGCAACCGGACCATGGATATTCTTAAGAATAATTTTAATGGCATGTTGTTCTTATAGTTATGGTTCACATTTCATACTCAGATTTCACCACTAGGAATATAATCAGTAAGGGACTCATTAGGTTTTTAGTTTTCTACAATAAGGTCCCCTATAGTTACCCTTTATTAAGCTCTTGCAAATCTCTTAATGAAAAGCTATTCTGACTTCATAAAAGAATTCACCAAACTATTGGGCAGTTCGACATACCAATCAAAGGAAACTCCAAAAAGGCTACTAACAAACTACCTAAAGACTAGGGCATCACTTCCATCAGTGTTATAACAACTAGCCCTAAAGTATGTTATATGTTGCCTATGGTTCACACTGCCATTAAATACCTTGAAAAATAGTGGCACAAAACCCTTGGGGTATTGAACTACATTAAATTTCTTCAGGTAAGGTCTACCATTTAGAACCGATGAGCTCCCATAGGCCTACGCCAATGCTTCCTTCACTTGCTGCTCTACCATATGCTTGATATCCATCTCATGAATAGAGGTAATATCAGCTGTCTTCTTATGTAGGCCATTGGTATCCTCATTATGGTGTTTATTTTTGATATGTGGGACACCATGCAAATTTTAAAGGGTACTTATTAAAATGATCAGGTTCAACATTAAGAAATGATGCACTATCTCAAAAGATAGAAATCACCACCCTATAATAGATCTAATCACCTAATAAGGACTTTTAAGGCATTATGGGTCTACAAATGTATCATAGATTTTCCCCATACTTTACATGAAAAAGTAAAGCAGGGTATATTTTAAGTTGGGTTCATTAAGTTCCCTATGGAGGCAAGCCTCCATAGTTAATTACATCCTAAGGAAAGAGAATTCCTTAATAATAATCAAATAAAGTAGACAATTAGGGTCTCCAAAGATTTCAAGGTTAAGACTATCAAAGGAAAAGTTATGTTTGAAAAATCAAATGGGATAGATCAACTAGAGAGACTTATTTTGGAAGCCAAGAAGATCAATAAAGAATGCTCATAGTACTAGGAAACCTAATGAGCAATCTAATATATCCTATGATTGGGCTTTATATCTTTGAAGTTGAAAAAATTTACATGTTTAGAGTTAAAATTTTATTAGATTACTAGGGCTTTTAATCCAACAACACAAGGTTGTTGAAATGCCTAAGAGGTTAGGATTTATGTTTATAGCCTAAAGGAAACAACAACCTCAAACCTTAAATCTAAGGAGCTTTGGCATAAGCCAAAGCACAACCTAAGTCTCGAAGATGGGTATATTGTTTACCTCTACAAGAGAGGATAAACCATCTGATTGCTGGGCTTATAATTGCCTAGAGTGGCAACCAGCTAAATAATCCTATGCTTTAAATTCATGTGGTCTGGTCATATGAAATTGCAAGATGATTAGGTTGTTATTAATTTAGAAAGAGGCTAAAGTCCTTAAACCCACTCCCTAAGAGACTAGAGCAGGAGTGGTATGAGTAATGACTTAATCTAATGCAAAATCATTTCAATTTTTATTTCAATTTTGACACTTCATTTTGACAAAGGCTTTAGGATTTTGATGCTTATATGCATGATGAAATAATATTGTTCGCTAAATTTGTGAGAAAGGAGTGTTTTTCACCATAAGAGATGCCCTCACAGGTTAAGCATTCCCATATTGTGCAATGATGGAAATCCCGTATTTTCAAGAGTGAAATAATATGATATGCATGTTGTGAAACATTCAACCATTTAGCTAAGGGGTTGTTAAATCAATTAATTATCTTGTTTATAGCCTAAGCTTTATGGTGAGGTTATGAGTTATAAAAAAATTTAATTGCGAGTGATTAATTGGGTAGAAAATTTATTTTACCCTAAGAGCCTAATCACATCCAAGCCACAAATTAAAACATAAATCATAAGAAATTATGAAAAGCATGTTGTTTCTAAGGAACAAGCTAAACATAACATCAAAAAATTTTATAGCTATCACAAAAGAATAAGAGGCCGGTGTGGTCGGGTGCCGACATACAACCCAAAAATGAGAAAATGGGTAGCCGAGCTCTACTTTTATACAACACAAAATTACAAAATAATAATTGCAATTTGTAATGGATGAATGCTATGGGGGTCTTCATTCTTCATGTCTCATTTCTTCCCCTTGATTTGATTTGCTCTACTTAAAAGGTATCACATGGCCTCCAAGGACAAAGCCTTTTAGCCAATGCTCATCCTTATCTCCCATAGCACTAATCCTAATCCCTAATCACAAAATTGCATTAAGAATAGGAAAATTAATTCTAACTACACCTGCATAATAGAGGTTAGTTAAACATACATGCAATCCCAAGCAATTATATCATAATTTTGACTTAGCACCCTACACATGGGTAACCAAGCCCACCTATCCTAACTCGGATTATGGTTAGGGGATTAAGCAACCTGCAAAGAGAGCATTTATCTTATTTTAAGTGGGACCTTAAGCATTATCCCCTGCATAAAATATGATTAGGCTAATTATGACCTACCATCTTATCTATGAGGCATACACCCTGACATCTAGTCTAAAATATTTCATCACAAGATAAAACATACATCATACTAAGCACCATCCTAACATAAAGATAGAAGTATTGACTTAATTATAATGTGTGTGTTAAGGCTCATGTGGTATGTCTTGCTAAGCATTAGAGTCATAGTTCTCTAAGTGCGAAAGAGATTTAATTTAACCATAAAGGATGATTTCACTTCAAGTTATTTAATTGATTTGAGAATTTTAATTTGTGTTTTGTTTGGTTTCATATGATTTACACTTAGCATCTAAGTGTTATAAAGTGAACAAAGAGGATTGCCCCCTTCCATCCCTACCTTAAGCCACTTTTTAAAGCATGTTAATTTGAGTTAGTTCTTTTTAGTGAATGGCTTATTACACATTTTAGATTAATCCTAAGTTTAGGTTCACTTTAAATAATTTTATTCAATGTGAAAGGCTTCTTAAGATTAATCTAATTAAAATACTATCACATGATTTATGTTCAATCATTCCTTTCCATCACATATAACATGCATATGATTTAATCCTAAGTATATCTATACACACAACATATTTTAGCACACTTAAATGATGAATGTATATGTGTATATTTTAAGTTTATATTTCTTATTTGATTGAATTATTTAATTATGTTAATTTAGTACTTAATCCAAATTCTTATACAAAAAGACATAAGAATGAAATTAAATAGGTATGTGTCATTGTTAAATAAGGGAAGAGGTAATCAAACGATTTCCTTAGGGCTAGCTAAAGCCTCATATTCCCATAATGTCCAAACTATATGCCCATTTGCATTTAAACATATGTAAATTTGTATGTAAGAACATAAGGAAAGAGACCTCAAATCATATGGCTAATTAATTTAATCACTTAGTCTGTTATGAATGCATGTATTTTTAGTAGAAAAGAGGGATTTGAATCCTTTAGTCACACATACATACACATGTAAAGAGAAATAAGCAAGTACGTGCCTTTGTTAAACTAAAGAAGTGATGTAATCAAATGACCTCCTTGGGGCTAGTTAAAGCCTCGTATTTTCAGGATGTCTAGACTATATAGTTTGTTATCTCACTTCACATGAATGTATATGTAAATAAAAGAAATAAAATCATGTAAAAATTACATTTTCATTTGAATAGAACATTTATGTATGTTAAACAAAATTTGATCAAAATTCTAATGTAGGAACACAAGTAAATGTAATCAAATAAGTACATGTCGTTATTAAACCAGGGAAGTGAGGTAATCAAATGACCTCCTTGGGGCTAACCAAAGCCTTGTATTATTGGGATGTCTAGACTATATACTTATTAACATTTAAATACATATGAAACTATATATAAATTAAAAAAAGATCTATTTCACATACTTAACCTATAAGCACATGCAAACCTATATGTAATCATAACTACTATCACTTCATATGTTATTACTCATTTCTAAGCCTTTTGAAAATACATTTGGATTTAATAGTAATAATAGCCACACATATATTAAATTAAACAATGCTTGACATAAAGGGAAACCATTTGATTTAATTAATTTTGAAAAGATGAATGCATGATTTCAAATGGCATACAATATTTGACATGATTGGAAAGGAATAAATAAACATAAATATATGATTTTATTCAATTAAATTAATTTCTAAGGATAATCATATCAAATAAAATCATTTAAGATAAACCAAAGCTTCTTTAATGTCATTTTTGAATTCATGTTTGATTTGATTTAAGGATGTGAGAAGAGATTTATGAATTAATTTGATTTAATAAAATGTGATTAAATTGATTTTATGTATTAATTAAGTTATAATATGCATTAAATTTATTAATTAACCCTTGCCTATATTACTGTAATTTAATTAACCAAATAATTATGAGCCAACATGATATGAAAATGAATGAAAAATAAATTTGCAATGATCCAAAGAAATAAAAGGGGTCGAATGTAATTGGCTCATGATTAATAGTTAATTAAGTTAAAGAACTTAGTTAAGTACTCTTATATTTCTCCCACACATGTGGGCTAATTATAATTTCCTTAATATTTACTTAAGTTGTTGAACACCTAAGGGTCTACCCAAGATTTCATTAATTAATATTCCATGTGATTATATTTTTAATTTGATTAATTGATTAAGCTTAGACTAATTTAATTAATGAAATAAGCTTAGGGCAATAGATTAAGAAGGAGACCCTAGTCTTATCCCATGAGTTCATTCACTATTAAGTAATAATTAACCATTTAATTCATTAATTTATTACTATTTATGGGATTAATTAATTCAAAAGAGTAATTATAGCTTAATTAGTTAATTTTCCCTAATTAATTAAGCAATAAATCCCAATGAAATCATGGGAGGTAGAGGTCATCTCATTGAATTAACACACAAAGTTTAAGGCTAATTACTTAAGTAATTAAAGAGTAATTAAGTCAATTAATTTGGTAATTAAACCTTAATCAAGCCTTAATTACTATTCAAAATTAATTAAGAATATTTTTTAACAAATTCTCCTCTAAAATACCTTCAAAATGAATATTTATTTGCATTTTTATGATTTTTCCCATGATTTGTTATAATTTTTCAAAGTTTCAGCTGATTTAAATTATTTTTCATAATTTTTATAAAGTCCTTTAATTTATTTTTACTAAAATAGACTATTTGAGCTTCAAAATGTAATATATCCCACTCCAGAAATCCTTTTGACTTGAAATTTTTATGCAATGTGTATTTTAACTTCAATTTCAATCTCTAGAAATTTCAAATCAATGATATGTCTATTTTTTAGTTTAATTAATAAAATTTGATGTTTACTAAAACCTAAATTAAGCTCAGAATACTTTGTAAAAATTAGGAATTTTAGGTTTATTGGATTCCTCTTGACAAGATGAATCCAATGAGCTTTATTTGCAATTTTTTATTAAGTATTTTATTTTCAATGAATTTTTTAAGTTCTAGGTGATTTAATTAATTTTTAAAAGCAAAAAAATACCCTAACTTCTTAATTAACCCAGTTAGCACACGCGGTGTCATACGGTGTTGCATGATTGGGCACATGGTTTTGCGTAGAAAGTGATGCCACACGTGCCGCACGATTGGCTGGCGCAGTACTGATGTGGTAAAAGAGCAAGAAAAGGTGCTTCCCGTAAGTTTCATCGTAGATTGGACTGTCCCATCACAGATTGAACCATCCCATCATAGATTGAATAGTTCCATCGCAGATCAGACTATCCCATCCATGTTAAAATCATGTGGGATCCATTCTAATCACAGCCATCCATCCCTATTAAAGTGGGATCGAACAACTAGTGCTTCGTCTACTTCCCAGGCAACAAAACAGATTGACCGAAACCTAAAAAATGTGAAAATGTATGAGAGAGTCCTTTTTGAGCTCAATTTTGTGTCAATTCTTGCGAGAAAACTCCTATTTTCATATTAGGATCATGTGAAATGAAGAATATAAGGATTTTCTATTAGAAATTCTTAAAATTAAGCAAACATCATCACAAATAAGAGATCTTATGGCTGGCTAAAGGATTTAAAAATTACCTTATCAGGGATGGTTTTCGGTGGTTGTGTTGATTCGAGCACACTCTGGGATGTAAGATGAAGCCTTGGGATGAATCTAGATCCATGCCTTCGCTTGGAATGTTGTATCCACCAATGGTCGCTGCCTTCTTGTCGGAATCTGCTTGGTTTTGGTGTTTTTCCATCAAGAGGAAGTGGGGAAAGGGTCTCTCTCTTTAACTGGAGTTCCTAGAGCTTCTCTAATATAGGAATTGAATGAAAATGAGTGCCTCTTTTCCTATGTGCTTGGTGGTGGCCAAAAATCACCACTAATGGTGATTTTTGGCTCCTAGTGGATGTCCTATGTCTTAGGGTGGTTGGTAATGGTAGGTAATCATCCAAGGTGGCTTAGTTTGGTTAGCCAAGGCTTGGGAGGCTGCTGTCAAGAGGGATTAGTGGTGTCCTATGGGTTTCAAATGCTTTAATGGCTGAAGTGAGGTAAATTCACCTCCATATGAGTCATGGCCAACCTAACCACCTCTTGGGTCAGGTTGGGCAGTGTCCTTGGAGTCTAAGTGGACCAATGGAAGAGTGTCAAGTGGCCAAGAAATGAAAATGACCACTTACATAGGTGATTTGTCTCATGTGATACCCTTGACCCAAGGGTAGAATGGTCATTTGACATTAGATTTGATTTGGATAGATTTGAAATGAGTCAAAAGTGAGTTGGGCCAAATTTCAAGTCATTTGAAGTTCATTAGGTTAAGTTTGGCTCAATTTGATCCATTTGGGTCAAATTGGGACAAAATGGGTTAGGTTGGCCAATTGGTCAAATTGGGTCAAACCAAGGGTTGGGTCAAGTTCATATGACCATTTGGAGTGTGTTGATGTCATTGGTTTGATTTAATTTAGTTTAGATTTTATTTTGATTCATTTGAGTCAAATGGGTCAAGTAAACCAATTTAACCCAATTGACTAAATTGGCTTGGGTCATGGCTTAGCTTGGGTTTGGTTGATCATTTGGAATGAGTTGTGAGCTTTGCTTGGGTTCAATTTGGATTGGATTTTGATTTGACTCAGTTTGGCCATTTAGGTTGAATTGGGTTAACTTGGATCAAGAGAGACAATTGGGTTAGGTTTGGCTCAATTGAAGGTCGTCATGTTCAAGTGTTGATTTTGGATGGGTATTAGTCATTAGTTTCAAGAGATTTGGTTTAGGTTGTAATTTGGCTAGTTTTGGTTCATATGGGTTAAAGGGTTGACTTGATCAAAGGGCTAAGTTGACTTGGTTTGACCAAATTTATGATAATTGATCAACCCATGATGATCAACAATCATGTCATGAAGTTTGGATTGGCTTAATTCACTTTGATTTTTTGAATTGGATTTTGGTTTATGTAGGTCAAATTGGCCACTTAGGGTCAAGTGAGCCAATTTGGTTTAGTTGGCTTGATTTTGGGTTGAGTTTGATTTAGTTGAGTTTATATATGAATTTTGGATTGATATATAAATCAAATTGCAATTGGTTTGGGTTTAAGTGGGATTTGGTTCACTTGAAAATTTCAAGTCAAATGGACTAAGTTCAGTTTGACTTAGGTTGATTTTGATTGGGCTTGATGATTGTAGATTTCATTTATATTTGGAATGATGATTGATGGAATGATTGATTTGAGAGAAAATCAATTGAATTTGGAAGTGATTTAGGCTAAGATTTGGCTAAACTCATGAAGGTTGACTCATATTGCTTAGGAAGGGTTTTGATTTAATTTGATTTAGTTTGATTTAGTTTTGATCATTTGAATGTAGATTTGATTTATATTTAGGGAGATAATTGAAGATATAAATTTATTATGAGAAAATTATTTATTTTTGGATTTTTTTGATTTAGATTTTGGCTAAGTTCATGAAAGTTGATTCAGATGGCTTAGATTTGGATTTGATCATGGGTTTCAATCATTTGGCTTGGGATTTGAATTTGGATTTGGATTTAGATTTAAAATTGAGTTTGATTGTAGGTTTGATAGGGTGAACCTAGATTGGATTTGAGTTATGGGGTATGAGGGTTATCCTAATCCCAAAGTCATAACCTAATCCTATGATTAACCCTTCTAACTCTCTAGGTTTAGGTTAAGTGTTCACCTAATCACTAGAAGTGTCTTATGACTAAGGAAGTTTTAGTGTTTAGAAGACTCCTAAGTCTAAGATGAGTAGATTAAGAACTCACTCCAAAAGTGATGTCAACACTCATCCATCAAAGTAGTGCTCTTAGGACGGTCTAGGATATGCACCAACTCAGGTCTATTTGCTTCCATGGGAGTGGGTTGAGAGATAGGTGTTTGATTCTACACTGCTAACGCTACTATCATCAACTCTTTTAATCTACTCTCCATTCTATAAATCTAATCATCCTTGAGTTCAATTTGTTGGAGAAGGTGTTGAGTTGAGTCCGATGACTCACCTTCCTTAACTACAATGCTTTGAGCTTCTTGGCTAGGTTTCTCTCTATGCAAGGATCCCTGAGTATCAACCATGTGAACCTCTGCTACATCATCCAAGAGATCATCCTCATCGGCATTGAAACCTACCATGTCCTCCTTTGATTGAAATGATCATCTCCAATTTTTTTCCTCAGCGAGACGATAATCCTCCAACATCTCCTCCAATGATCAATCATCTACCCTACCCAAGACTATTGGGACATACATTGAGTGATGGCTCACTGTTGGACTGTGTTTTTAGGAGGTGATGTATTATATTTTTTGTACAAGAGGGGTGTTGGATATGACTAGTTTAACAAACATAAGCACCAACTTGGAATTCCCTTCTTCCTCTTTCTCTAGTTGGGCTGGTGGAGCAAAAATAATGCTCTTGGGCCGCCACTCCTTCCTCTTCACCGTTGAGGTAGGAGGTCGAGCAAGAGAGCTTGGCTTTGCATCAACTTGCAAAGTGGATGGAGTGTGGCCCTTGGGACATAGTTGTATTACCAAAAGCGATGACTTCTCTCTCTAGATGCTAACTTATGGTACTTGGTGGGAACCTCAGATGGTGAGACATGAACTAATGATGGTGGTCGGTGAGTGGAGTGGTGTGGTGATGATGACACCAGCTGCCACTTCACCAAAGATCTCCTTCAGTGACTAAATCAACTAAAGACTATCTGATTTGAATGATTAGCTCTATCAGCTTGCCAGTTGGAGTGGTCAATCAATGCTGAGGCCGTCGACTGTCTAGCAAACCTCCTCCTATACTTTTTTCCTGCTTAGACAGTAATCCTGGCCTCTATGGACCTCTCTCTTTTGATATAATCCCTAACACTCCTAAGGATAAATTTCTTTAAATCATGCAAAGTAGTGGACTTAGATCATCCATGTGCTCTCCCAACTCATTTGAGAATGGACCTAAGGCCAGCATAGAGTCTCCTTCTATCCATATCTAATGTCTCATACTTGGCAGGATGTGATGGTGATGCAACTATCTTTCTCCATTCTCCTCTCCATCTACAGCTGAGAGGGGGTGAAACCTACTACCACCAAGAAGGGGAGAGGCCTCACGAATGGATCTCTCTTTAGCTAGGAGGCTTCCTCAATGTCTTTGGCTATGCACTCATAATATTGCTTGATCTTTTTATTATTATTTTGACACTGAGTCTTTGTCAAAGGTATATGGTGGGTGCTAGTACCAACGTCAAAGGTAGGGGAAACAATCTTTAATGCTAAAACAGACTTCCCCTTGAAGATTGGGGCTATGGCAAAGGTGGTACTTGTCCTAACAGAAGCTATAGTAGGCATAAGCGGTGCTCATGGCATGGGAACCTCTAAGGCTTTCCTTTTTAGCAACGATAATTCAATATCTGACGCAAATCAAACTATAGGAGTGGTTTCTTGTTGTCCATCTCCTCTTTACTCATTGTACTGAGGGAGGAACCATCACAAGTAAATTTGAAGTGTTCAAATCCAAGGTCAAACTTGATGATTGGGGAAGAGGTGAGTATAGTCTGATCCATGGCCAATCCACACCTGAAGAAAAAGAAAAGATGAGCTTTCTTGAAGACATGATGACTGATTGCTTGAAAAGAAGATGGAATGGGGCTTTCTTTCTACTGTTGGAGAAGAGAAGGCATAAAATTAGACTTTGTTTTAGTTTTTTTTACTTGACTTGACTTGACTTTAAATTGAAACCCTCATCTAATAAATTTGGTTATGTTAGGTGGGGTTTATGTATTTTGAGAGATTTAGAATTTTGAGGGAAGATATTTTGTTTAATTTGAACTTCACTAAGAGTGAACTCAAATGAATTTCAAAGATGTCAAATGAACCTTACTTTGCCATGCTTATGGAAAGTTATTCTTGAAAAGTTTAAATTGAGTTTATTTAATTTATTTTGAGCAATTTCTTTGATTAATTCTTCTTGCCTATTGGAGATCTAGTAGAAGTTTTAAAATCTACTAGAGTGAGGTTCTAAAACTTAAAGGATGTTAGCCACACTTTCTTAAGGATGAAATAGATGAGGTGCCCAATAAAAAGTATAATAGTCTTGAACTTACATAAAAACATAAGTCCACTATCGATGTTTAAAAATAATGACTGACTAGTAAAGATAGAAAGAGGAACTTTCCCCAGTAGAGTCGCTAGAAAAATCTATGGTATTTTAATTTGGAGTCGTGAGGACTCCATGCAGATCTTAAGGTGTAATTATTAAAGTGATCGGGTGCAACATTAAGGTATGATGTGCTATCTCAAAAGATAGAAACATCCTCCTAGAATGGACCCAATCACCTAATAAGTACTCCTAAGAAAAATGGGTCTACATATACCAAAGATCTTTCCCTTACTTTACATGGATAAGAAAAGTAGGGTTTATCTTATGTCGGGTTATTTAGTTCCCTATGGAAGAAAGCTTCTATAGTTAATTACATCCAAGGAAATGGGAATTCTCTAAGAATACTCTTAATTAATGTAGTCAATAAATGTCTCCAAAGATTTCAAGGCAAGGTTATCAAAGGATTGGTTATTATTAGAGATTAAATGGAAAGAGTTCAAATAGAAAGACTTATTTATGGATTCCAAAGAAGAATAAGTAGGAAACACACATGATATGAAAAGCCAAGTGAGTGCTTCAATCAACCTTATAGTGAGGCTTTACATTTTTTAAAGAGAAAAATTATTTTTTGTTTAAGTCAGAATCTTATTAGAATGCTAGGACTTATAACCCAACAACACAAGATTGTAAGAATGCCAAAGAGTTGAGGACTTATACTCATAGCAAGAGAAATAAGTCACCTTGGAACCTAAATCTAGAGTGCTCTAGCATAAGCTAAGGGATCGACCTAGTTCTACTTAGGAAAAATGGGATATAATAGTTGACTTCTACTAGAGAGAGTGAGCACATCCTGACTCTTCTAGACTTACTGCCTCATGGAGTAGCTATCAGCTAACACCTCCTACGCTTCAAAACTATGTGGGCCTATCTTATGTATATGCAAGATATTTAGGATGTTATTTAATTAAGAAGAAACTAGAATCCTAAACTCACTCTCTAAAAGACTAGATAATGTTTGGTATGCAAACATGACTTAGACTAATGTTAAAAATTTAAAGTTTTTTTTTTTCATTTTGACATATTTATTTTAGACCAAGGCTTAGGACAATTATGCCTAAATGCATGAAGAAATTATGTTATGGGCTAAATCCATGAGAAGAGGTGTTCTCCACTACAAGGAACCACCCTCAAAGGTTAAGCTTGTTCTCTATCATGTAAGAGTGGAGATCCCCACTATTCAAAGTGAGATAATATGATATGCATGTTGTTATAACATACAAACCATTCAACTAAGGGGTTTCTAAATCTTTTATTATCTTATTTATATACCTAGGCTTTAGAGTGAGATTATGAATTGTATTATAATCTAATTATGAGTTATTTAATGAAGATAGAAAATTTAATTTTTATCTTAAGGAGCCTATTATGTCCAGGCCACACATCAAGTCATCACACTTCAAAAAACCTATGAAAGAATGTCATTTTTATTGCACAATCTAAACACAACAATCAAACATTTGAATTTCATAAAAGAATAAAAGGTCGGTGTTGTCGAGTACCATCATATACCTCAAAAAAGAGAAAAAGTTGGGTAGTCGAGCTCTACAAATAAATTTTATAAATGAAATGAATGTTATGGGGATCTTCAATTCTTGTTCCTCTTTCCTTCTTGGATTTGAGTATTCCAGGCTTCACAGCGCCTGCCAAGTCTTTACCTTCTAGCCACTGCTCATCCTAAACCCTATAGCACTAATCTAATCCTACTATAAAAATTACATTTTTCATGAAAAATGAAATCAAACTGGTCATCCAAAACAGATGTTAGTTAAACAAATATATAAACCAAGCAATTATATCTCACATATTTGGACTTAGCACCCTATGCTTGGGTAACCAAGCCCACTTATCCTGATTAGATTGTGCTTAGGGGCATAAGCAGCACCTACAAGCAAGAACATTTATATTCATTTATTATTATGACAACACCTCAAACATAATCCCCTACATGAAACACCATTAGGCTAATAATGACCTAACATCCAGTCTATGCACAAACAATCCCACCATATAGTCTAAAATATTACATCACAAAAATAAAAATGTCACTACAACATACAATGGCCTAAATTAATGCTAAAGTCGGTGACTTAGTGTTCTAATGTGTGCTAAGGCTTAGTGTGTTATGTCTAGATTGAGCTTTGGAATTATGATTATCTGAAGTCTTAGGATTATTTAAATTATTCATTAAGGATGGTTTTCCATTAAATCTTTTAGTAGTTTGACTGGATTTTAACTCATATATTTTTATTTTTGTTCAATACTCACCTAATATCTAATTATTATAAAGAGAAGAAAGATGCTTAAACTCATTCATCCCTTACCTAAATTATCTTCTAAAGGCCGGTTATTATGACTTTAACTTTCTTAATAAATCACTTATGAATTTTATTGAGCCTAAATTTAGATTAGCTTTGAGAAATATTATTCAAACATGGAAGGAATCTTAGGATTATTGAAATTAAGTGATCATCACATAAGTAATACTCCATTGTTCCCTTTCATTATCAATAATATTCACACTCTTTGATTTCCATTTTTTTAATATTTGATTTAATACATACATATACATGCAATATACCCATGTTTTGCACACTTAATGAATATTGATGCATGAATTTGATAAAAAAAGGGGGATTTCACTTAATAGCTAAGCATATCTAAGTATGCATTATAAACTTAAGCAATTACTTTCCATTATTAAATCAAAGAAGTGAGATTATCCAAGATCTCCTTGGGACTACTTAATGCCTCATGTTCTTGAGATGTCTAGACTATATACTTGCCAATTTAAATACACATAAGCATAGAAACAAAATCATGCAAAGGTTATGCATGAAAATCCATTATTTATGTAAAGTTTAATGGCCAAAAAAGAGGTTTTACTTTATATTCTACCATATGTATACACATAAATGATATTAAGAAAGTACATTTCATTGCTAAAAAAGGGAAGTAATATTATCTAAGACCTCCTTCAAGCTACTTAAAGCCTCATGATCTCAAGTTGTCCAGACTATATACTTTCTAGTTCAAATACATGTAAACATAAGCATAAAACCTAAAGATAAAATGATTCATTGCCATCTTTAAGTTACAACCAAATGAAAACTTCATTAAGTATTTACAATAAACATTTATTTAAATTATGAACTATTTAATTCATCATTAACTTATAATTTCAAAAATAATTTGAGATTTATTAGTGATAATAGCCACACTATATAATATCATTTATCCAACTCATGCAATGTGAATGCAATCATATTCTTTTAATTTTCTTTTAAAACATTAATACATGAAACACATGGAAAGAACATTTATAATAATTGAAAGGGAATAATTAAATATTGCCATATAACATACCTAATTTCATTGAATCCTAAGGACAATCAAGTTAAATAAACATTTCATAATGCTAACCAAAGCTTCATAAGATTTAATTCTAACATTCAAGTTATTAAAACCTAAATATGGGAAATGATACTTAAGATTCACTCCATCCCACATTAATTATTTGATATGATTAAGGAAAGAAATTAAGTATGTTTTATGAATTAATTCGATTCAATCCAAGAATTACATCAATTTGATTACCCTTCTCCAAGCTTCTTTAATTTAATTAACCAGTTTATCATGTGCCTTCAATGATATGCTTTGGAAAATAAAATCAGCAATACATCTAAATAGATCTAATGCAATTAGGCTCATGCTGAAGAGTTAATTAAATTAATGAAGAGAAAATATTTAAGCTAAATACCCTTATAATTTCCCCACACCAATGAGGTAATCATAATTTTTATAATGACTTTATATTATTAAACACATGAAAGGATTAATGGGTTGCACTTGAGTGATTTAAATCAATTTCACTTTAATTTCATCATTAATTTCCTTAATTTACCCTTAAATGCAAAACATGTTAATTAAGTTCATTACGGGACTACATTTCAAATTAATTAGGAAAAAAGGATCCCAATAAATTCTCAAGTTATTCTAACTATTTTCATTAGTTAATCGTCCTTAATTACCCAATTTTACTATTCATTAATTTTAATTATTATTAAATTATTTAAAAGGGGTACTTAGAACTAAAAAAATTGGGATTTCACAAATTAAATGGTAAATAATTTCAAGAAAAATATGGGAGGCAGAGGACATCCCATAGAATCAACATGCCAAATTTGGAATTAATTAACTAAGTAACTTAGCTTTAATTAAGATAACTAATATAAGTTTTAAACCTTAATTAAGTATTGTTCATTAAGCATTGATTGAGGATTTTATTTTTATTAAATTCTCTTTTGTCTAAGCTTCCCAAAATGAGTTTATTTATATTTTTAGCTTTTTCTACAATTAGTTATGAGTTTTTTTGAAGTTTTGACCATTTAAATTCAATTTTTAAACCTAATTAATTATTTTAAATCATCGGTGCCACCTGGACGATGACATGACAATGCTTTCCATATGGTGTCATGGCATTGGCTATTTAAAATGTCTAACGTAGTTGCTGACCCAACGGTGATGGAAGTAGTTTCATCTTGACCATCTAATCTTAGATCGTATGATTGAGATTAATCCCATGATTAATAAATGATTAAATCAAGATTTATTTCATGATTAATCACGAACATCCATTCTAATCACATGGAATAAATGATTGATGATCCATCATCCCACGAGCCCCGAAAGATGAACACCATTCACTTTCTATCACTTGATCCTAGCTCGTTGGAGCTCATTTGATGGCAAAATTGACTCCAAAATGATCAAAGAAGAAATCTAAGGAGATCCTATGATAGTAATCGCATGAAAACACAATTCATTTCAAAAAAGATAAACACCTATGGGCCAAATCTATGGTTGCCAAATTTTTATCTTTCCAAAGCTAAAGACTGGTGGTCTATTGATAGAGGTAGCTTCATCTTGAAGAGAAGAAGCCCTGTTGAGAAGATCTCGAGCTACCTCCCCGCTGATTGGTCTGTGGACCAAACGCCATCATGAAAGTCACCAGAGTTGGTCTAGGGATGCCTTACACTAGTTGAATCAATTGGGAATTGATTCATTTTGGGTCATTGGAGTGTGGTGAAGGTGTGGGGAATGTTAATTTGACTTTGGTGAGAGTTTGGTGAGGTTGGATGGACAGAGCTGTCGAGCTTGAAGGGAGCTTGGTCTTGGTGATTGTATTCATGGGGAGCTCAGGGAATGCTTTGAGACTGCTCAGAATACTCTTAGGAAGGTGTATGATCAGTTTGAATTGATAGGGAGGAGTATACTCTCCTCCTCACTTGAACCAAGAGATCTACCTCAGCCTTTGGCTGCCTAGTAGAGGTGGTGGACTGGGTGGATGTGTGTGTGTGAGATGCTAAGGGAGTGTAGTGGGCTACCATGGAGTGTACACTCCTCCTTAGGTGGATCAATGGTTTCCCATGGGTGAACTCATCCTCTCTTGGCCAAAAGCTGAACCCAACAACCTTAGATTAGGTTGGGTTAGTAGTCATTTGTTCAAGAAAGGTAAAAGGTGGCTGCCAAGGGGTGGGGAGTTAGAGAAGCCCTCCAAATGAAATTTTATCCCATTTGGAGGGCTTGGTTCAATGGGTTTGACCCAACTCGGGTTCATCATGGGTTGGGCCCACTTGGCCATGCCCATGGTGACCCAAGGATGAGTCATGCCAAGTTTGGTTGGATTTGGCTCAATTTGGCTCATGTTGGGCTAATTTGACCATTTTTACCAAATTGGGTCAAAGTGGAGGTTTCATTAAGTTCAATTAGTCATTTGTAATGAATTAGTGCAATTGGTTTGATTTAATTTAGACTAGATTTGGATTTGGTTCATATGGTTCAATTTGACTTAAATGGGTTATGTTGACCAATTTAACCAAATTGGCCAAATTATCTTGAGCATGGGTTATGTCTATGTTCAATTGATGATTTATAATTGATTAGAATAGTTGATTTGAATTGATTTGGATTATGGAGTGAATGAATTTGATTTGACCCTTTAGTTCAAATTGGCTAAGTAGGCTAATTGGGTTGGGTTGACCCAATTGGGTCCAATTGAAGATTGGATCATGTTAAATATTCAATTGGTGATTGATGAGAAGCATTGGTTTCAACCAATTTTGTTTAGGATTTGATTTGGTCCAATTTGACCCTTTAGGTAAAGTTGGGTCAACTTGGGTCAAGAGGCCAAATTAGCATGGTTAGGTTCAGTGTACTTCAATTGGTGGTTGAGTCATGTTCAATATTCAAATTTTGATTGATAAGAGTCATTGGTTGTAATTAATTTGGTTTAGAATATAATTTGGTCTAATTTGGCCCTTTAGGTCACTTTGGGTCAACTTAGATTAAGGGAGTCAAATTGGCTTTGTTAGGTTCAATTGATTATATTGGAGTGTTTAATAGTGACCTACAATCATTAATGAAGAGATTGGATATTTGATTTGATTCAATGGGGTTTATTTGAAGTTTAGTCTAATTGAACCTTTTAAGTCACCTTGGGTTAAGTGGTTTGGTCAAGTCAATTTGGACAATTGAGGCTATGGATGGTTGAACTATAATCAATGATGAATTTGAAATTGATTGGTGGCTTTGACTGCAATTAATTTGGGTTTAATTGAGTTTTGACTCATTTGAACACTTTAGGTCAAATGGGTCAACTTGAGTTACTTGAATCCAATCGATTTAGTTGGCTTGATTGCAAGTGTTGGAATAGTTTGAAATGATTTGTTGAATAATTAGAATAATTAAGAGAATTGAATTGAGTTTGATTTTCTTGGGTTGATTTGAATGGAATTATAGGATTGAAGTGGGTGAGCTTGAGTTAAGGTTCAAATTAATTTTGCTTGGAGCTTGGATTAGGAATCAAATTAAATCATAGTCAATTTATGAGTTGAGGTTGAGGCTTCGAAAATTTGGTTCAGGTACAGATAAACTGGTGGGTATGAGTGTTAGTTTAGGACTTATGGTAAATGAAGCCTACTCATCCTAAGGTAAGCTCTAGGCCTAAAGTTATTCCCTACAAGTCTCTAAGCATGGGTTAGTGTTCTCTTAGTCACTAGAAGTGTCCTAGTACTAAATAAACCTAAGTGTCTACAAGAATCCTAGACTTATGATCAGACTGAACAATCTTTACTTCAAAAGTGAGGTCAACACTAGCTTCCTAATATCTAAAATCATTTCTTACTCATTCCTGATTGAATTACGAAAAGAACACTTTCCCTCTTGGAGCATTACCTTTTGAATTTCCAAATTAACCATCCTTTTTAAGACAACCTTTGAAATTCATACAAAGGTAAAAAATCAATTCCTTTAATTGAGAGTTTTCTTAAAGAAGCATTTATTTCTTAGGATGTAATTCAATTTAATGACTTTCCCTTATAAGGGACCAAGAACCCTACAATAAACAAACCCTATTCTATTTTTTTCATATAGTTCAAGAGAAGAATCTTTAGAACATCATATACTTATCTATTTTATGAGTCTTTTATTAAGTAATTAAATCTATTATAAAATGATATTTTCATCTCTAGATAATATATTATTTTTTTGATGACATATTTGATTACCTAAATGAGAAATTTATAAAATATGATTGGTGTCTATTGACCTCACTTTTGGAGTGAGGATTGTCTTATCCTTCCTTATACTTAGGAATCTTTTAGACACATGGATATCTCTAGTCATAGGACACTTCTAGTGATTAGGGGAACACTAAACCCAAGCCTAGAGACTTAAGAAGGCATACCCTTAGCTTAGGTCATACCCTAGTGTAAATAGGTTTGACCTACCCAATGGCCTAAACCATGATCCCTGCTTATCCACTCAACCAAAACCAAACCCCAAGCCAACATAATCAACTTTAATTGGATATCATTTCATATCCAACCTCCAAGACAAATGAACTTAAACTCTTAACTTAAACCAATTCCACCATTATCATATGGATCAAACCTCAAGCTTTAATTGAACCAAATCCAATTGAACTTCACAAAAGCACTCCAACTAATCAAATTTCTACTTCAAACCCTTCCAATAGATTCAATCAAACTAATTGAACCAAACCAATCCAATCAACCCAAATTGGCCTATTTGACTCAAAGGACCCAAATGAGTCAAAACTCAATTAAACCCAAATCAATTGCAATCAAAGCCATCAATCAATCCTAAATCAATCATCAAACTCAACCCAACCTAATTCAACTAAATTGACACATTTGGTTCACTTGACCTATAAATTGACCTTAAGAACCAATTTGACCCAAACTTCCATCCAACCCAAATTAGATTGAATCAACCCATCCAACCTCCTCTACAATAATGATTGTTAATTATCCTTGATTAACAAATTATAATTAATTGGGTCAAACCAAGCTAATTTGATCACTTGACTCAAGTTTACCTAATTATCATATATGAACCAAATTGAACCAAACTTCATTCTAAACTCAATTGATTCAAATCAATACCTCCAATCAATCAAAAATTGAGTATTGAATATGATTTGATCACCAATTGAATCCAACCAAGCCCATTTGGCCCCTTAGCCCAAGTTAACCCAATTTGACCTAAAGGGGCCAAATTGAATCAAATCTCTTTACAAACCCAATTGATTCAAACCAAATTGATTGTTGAACATGATCCAACCTTTAATTGTTCAAACCAACCCAAGTAACCCCTTTAGCCCAATTTGACCTAAAGGGTCAAATTGAACTAAATCATTCTCAAATCTAAATTAATTCAAATCAACACCTAAAATCTTTCTCAAATCATCAATTGAACCTAAACCAACCCTCCACCCAAGTCAAATTGGTCAATTTGACCAAATTGGTCAACTTAGCCTCTTTGACTCATATGAGTCAAATCTAAATTCCCTTCAAATAAAATCAAACCAATTGAACCAAAACACTCCAAATGACCAAATGAACTTACCCAAACCATCAATTTGGCCTAATTTTACCAATTGGTCAAATTAACCCAATTGAACCCAATTGAACCCAATTTGACCCATATAAGTCAAATTGAGCCAAATCCATCCAAACCAAGCCAAATCCCAACCAAAGGTCAGCCCAAATAAACCCAACCCATGGATGGCTCGAATAAGGCCAAGACCCATTGGGTAAACTCATCCAAATGAGATAAAATTCCCATTTGGCTGGTCTCACCTACTCATCAACCCTTGGTAGCCACCCTTAGCTTATTTTGGACACATGAACCACAAACTCACCTAACCCAAAGCTGATTGGGTTCAGCCATAAATCAAGAGAGGGTGAGCTGACTCATGTCTTTCCATTGGCACACTTGGGGGAGGAAGTACACACCACCTAAGCCCATGCCATGCCTTCCGCCACTCATGACCCTCCACCTTAGGCCATCAATGAAGCCCCCAACCGCCTGCGCCAATCGGACAACTACCAAAAGCTGAATTGATCCCAGCCATCGATCAATTAAGGATGAGGGTATACTCCTCCCATCTAATTCAAATGACATAGAGAGCTTTCTTGAGAGTTTGTGAGCATCCCCGAAACCTCTTGTTCTCCCTATCATTGGCGAGAACAAAGCTGAACAAAATTAAGCCCTCTATCATCCAGCCTCACTCAAACCTCACCAAACTTCTATTAATTTCTCCCACACCTTCCTCGAGCTCCGGCGAATTGAAATGAATCAATTCTTAATCGATTCAAGCATCAGAGACCACTCCTAGACCCACTCTATTGACTATTATGGCAGTGTTTGGTCCACAAAGCTATTGGTAGGGAGGAAACTCACGAGCTTCTTGATAGGGCTTCATCTCTTCAAGAAGAAGCTACCTCAGTCATTGGACTGCTGGTCTTGAGCTCTAGCGAGGTAAATTCCAACAAACCATAGAAAATCTAATGAGAGTTTATTTGTTGTGAAAGATTTTGTGATTTCATGTAATTTCCACCATAGGATCTCCTTAGGTCTCTTCCCCAAATATTTTGGAGTCGATCCTGATGCTCCATGAGCTCCAGCAAGCTCAGATCGAGTGGTGAAAGGCAGATGGTGTCCGTCTGTTGACCTCATTTTTAGGATGAGCTCTCAACCCCTCCATCTTAGACATAGGATTTCTCTTAGACTTTAAAAGTATCTTAGCCTTATGACATATCTAGTGATTAGGTGGATACTCTACCTAGCCCTAGAGACTTAGAAGAGTTAGCCATAGGTGTATGTCATGCCTTAGGGGTGTTAGAAAAATTTGCCTACCCTTAGCTTGAACCATTCCTCACTTTCCTTCATTCAAGTCAAACTCCAAATCAATTCTATTTTATTTTCTCCAAACTCAAATAAATTCCATGATTTACATCCATGATTGAAATCTATGATTGAAACCCATGATAAAAATCCATCAAAATTCCTAAGTCCAAACTTTCCTAAGTCCTTAATCCTTCTTAATGGACTTAACCAAAATCATGATCAAAACTAAATCAAATCAAATATTTGAGATTTTCTCATGATCCATTTATATTCTCATTTATATTCACATATATAAATGAAATATAAATTCAAATCAACCAAACTAAACTCACAATCCCAACTAAATTCATGAAATTTCTTAAGTCTTTTAAATATTCCTACACTTAGCCAAAATCAAATCTAAATCAATAAAAATTCATGGGATTTTCTCAAAACTCATTTATTTTCTTATTTATATTCTCATATATAAATGAAATATAAATATAAATCAATCAAATCAAATCCTCAAATTAAATTATCAATTTAAAATCTTTCTTAAGTCATTAATTCTCCTTTTAATGGGCTTAACCTAAATCTTAATCAAACCATCTCAATGTCATGAGAATTTCTCATAATTCATTCATATCCTCATTTATATTCACATATATAAATGAAATATAAACACCAACCAATCAAACCAAATTCAAAAATACAAGCTTCAAACTTCAAAATTTTCATTAGTCCTTTAAATCCTTCTTAATGGACTTAGTCCAAATCATGATTAAACCATTTCAAACCCTTGAAATTTTTTCATGATCAGTTTATATTCTCATTTACATTCACATATTTAAATGAAATATAAATTCAAACAATCAAAACCAATTCAAATCAATCAAACTCAAATCAACTCAAAATCCAACCTAAGCCTTTCAAGTAAAAATCTTGAACTTAGCCAAATTAACTTCAAATTAAGCCAAACTCTTGGATTTCCTTCATGATTCATTCAACCCTACAATAATGAACCCATATACTTCAATCATTCCATAAAAATACAATTCAAAAATCAAACCCTAAATCCTTTCATATTCTTCTTTTGAATATGAAATTGTTAAAAGGGTCAAAACTCATTTGACTCCAAACCACTTATAAATGAATTTATATTTCAATCATGAGTCCATAGACAAGTTTAGTCAGCCTCAAATCAAGCTTTGACTAAGCCATTTGACCCACTTAGCTTCACTTGACCCAAAGTGACCTAAAGTATCCTTATGAGATAATTCTAATCCTAACCAAATTGGATTGAACCAAACTCATCAATGCCTCTCATCATGATCAACAATCATCATGGGATGATCAATCAATAAAATTGTGTCAAACCAAGTCAAACCTAAGGGTTGACCAAGTCAACACTTAGTCCAAAATGAAACCTAACATAGCCAAATTACACCATAGGCTAAATTGATTGAAACCATTGATCTAAGTTCATTCATGACTTATGTTTGAACTTGACCAATTGTCAGCTTGGCCCAACTTGACCCAACTTGATCTAAAAAGTTAAAATGTGTCAAAACTTGATCTAAGCTAAATTGATCCAAACCAATGGGTCAAGCTCATTTGAAATCACTTGTGAAACTTGACCAAAGACTCAATTGGCCAACTAAACTTAACCTTGACTGACCCAGAAACTTGACCAATCATGTTGAGCCAAAATTGAACATAGCCAAAATTGATTGGAAACTAAGATACCAATCCACTCCATATGACTAACCAAACCTAAACCTACCCTTGAACTACCCCAAATAGATCAAATGGATCAAATATGTCAACTTGACCCATTTGACCTAAATGAAGTCATATGAGCCAAATTCAAAACTATACCAGATTGAATCAAACCAAAGCCACCAAAACATTTCATATGGTCATATGAACTTGACCCAACCCTTGGTTTGACCCAATTTGACCAATTGGTCAACTTGACCCAAGTTGACCCATTTTAACCTAAATGGGTCAACATGAGCCAAACCTTATCAAATGAATTCCAAATCTCATGAAACTTGGCCAAACCTAGTTTCTCCACATACCCAACATATCCAAAATAAAAAATTAGCAAAATGACAATTCTACCCCTAGTCCATAGACAAAATTCTAGCTTAATCCATGGGTGATTTGGTCACACCCTCTTCATATCCACTTGAGGCATTCCTAAAAGCTCAATGGGACCTAATGAAGAGTGGAGCACCCAGCCCAATGGGTTTAGGTCAGTCCAATTGGCCCCAAGACCAAACACGGCCCCATGGGTTAAAATGGCTAATTCAAAATCCCTCTTCCACTCAAATTCAAGCACATGGGAGGTTCGGAATCCACTCCTTGCCTCAAACTGACCATGTGTAGACATCTAACTGATCAAACAACCCTCTCCATATGAACAATTGGATCAAAATGGCACATAAGCTTGCGGCCGTCTGATCCTTCAAGGGGGAGATATTCTACCCCTAATTCCATTCAATTCACACATTCTCATTATCGATTGAGTAAGGGAGAGTGTTAGGAGCCATCAGAGAGTGATCCCTAGCCTCCTAGAGCTCTTGCCATTTCCCTATTTCTCGATTTTCAAACAGTGAAAATAGGGGAGCTCAATCCAATCTTGAATTTCCTCCACACTGAAACCTCAATTGCTTTTGCATACTTCATCAGGGAGCTAAGTTGAGTGCACCCAAGTTCCCACAGCAAGGAGGAGTTGAATTGGATCAAAGTCGCAAAGGGGAGCAAGGGGAGTTGGTCCAAAGAGAAATTCACATAACCTTAAGAGCTCATTCTTCCAAACAGATTTGTCTCAACAATACAAAGCTCCTCCAAGGGAATCAAGCATCGGTGATCACCTCCGGCGAGGTATTGGATTTTTTGACCACCTGGTGTAGGATGTGTTGGTCCTTTTTGAAAGAAATCTTTGAGTCATGCAAGATCCACCGTTGGATGTGCCACTCCTTGGCTTTAGATGGTGTGGGTTAAGTTTGGTTTGAATCCGAGCTCAATCGAGCTCGGATCTTCTCATAGATCATGGACAGCCTCTTTTGATCAAGGGGGAAGAACTTGGGAGATCTAAGTCATCCATATGTGCATTTTGGATGGAAGGCTGACATAATTCCCATGTTTAAAATTTTCTTTATACATTTTTAAAATTGTGGGGAGATCTCTGGCTGTCTGATCTTTGATCGGACGTCAGAGATCAAAGCGCATCCACTGCCAAGCTGCCTTTCGGATGCAATGTTTAAGTGTTGGGTTCACGGTGCGATGCGTGTAAAGTGCACTGATCGCTGCCACCATGCATTACGCTGTGAGCTAAAGGATTAGTTAGGGATTTAATTAAATGCTAATTAATCTAGGGATCTTCTAAAATTTATATCTCTCAATAAAATTAAAAAAAATGAAATAAATTTCTATGGAAAGATAATTCAACCTAGAATATTTTAAAATTAATTTCAATAGGTTTTGAATTATGTTGTCTCTGATTTTGGGTTTAATTTGAAACTTCATTTTGCTAATTAACTTTTGATTAAGCCTCTAATTAATCCCAAACTCCTAGGGTGTATTTTACGGGATGACTTCTGCCTCCCCTAATTTTCTTGGGATTTATTGAAGGCTTAATTAGGGAAATTGCATATGGCTTTCTTAAGTACTCTCTTAATCTAAATAAGCATAATTAAGGTGTGATTAGTGGTTTTAATCCATGATTAGAGTTGATTAAGGTCAGATCCAATATATATGAGGTTTAGGGAATAATTTTGGGTCATTTTCCCAAAGCAATAAACCCCCTTTTTTTCTCCTTAATCTTCTCTTAATTAAAGGTTAATTCACTAATCATCCCCTTAACTAATTTCCAAAAGTTTTAAAAAAACTTCTAGAACTTAATTAATCTTCTTTGGGTAGATGCTTAGGTGTTTAATAACCTAAGTTCAATTAAGGAAATCAAAACCCAATTCATAAGTGCGAAAGAGTGTTTTGAAATTACTTAAGCTAAATCCCTTAGCTTAATTAACCTATAATTATGAACCAAATTGCATTAGGCCTTTTTCTTTATTAGGTGCATTGCAAATTTAAATTCCTCGTAAGTTTTTATGTCATCTCATTGGCTAATAATTATTTGGTTAATTATTCTAAGGTGGTGTAGGTAAGGGTTAATTAAGTTACTTAATTCATTCCTTAACCTAATTAATACATTAAAAATGGATCTAATTATCTAAAAATTGAACCAAACTTTTCAAAATTAAATTTAATATCAAACCCAAACAAAAATCACATTGAATTCACTTTGATTTATTTTAAACTTTCTTATTCCATAAGAATATCTTTAGAATTTATTTGAAGTGAATGCGTTTACATGCTTTCATTCCTTTAATTCTTTTCCCAACATGTTAAATTTTTATGTCATGTGATTTCATGCATTCATATTTTTCAAATTCAAATTTAAAAAATGAAATTGTTTAATTTATGTCAAATTTGCATGTGTTGGCTAAAGTAGAAATTTGAGTGGCTATTATCACTACTAAATTTAAATTATTTCAAAATATATAAACCAAATATCAAATCTGAAAGTATTCTACTTATATTCTAATTATAAGCTTGCATGTAAAGGATATATGGATGTGCTTAGCATAGGTTTCTCTTCTCTTTTATGTTAGCATAGTTTTGAATAGAGTTTGTAAGTTGTATGGTTCATTTAAAAAGAACCTAACACTTACCTAATTCCACATCCTATTCATTCCTATGCTACCACTTAAGGAGGGTTACCTATGCTTGCACACATAAATTGCATAAACAAAAAGGAATCCATTAATACAACTTTTGCATTCTCTTTTCTTATTTCATTTCTTTTATACAGATGTTTGTATTTAAGAAAAATGGTATATTAGTTTGGAAAACCCCAAGATTGTGAGGCTTTAAGTAGCCCTAAGTAGGTCTTGTACCTTACACCTCTGGTTAACAATTGCGCTGTACTCACTTATGCCTTTCTTACTTTCATGTGTGTATGTAAAAATTTGGATAAAGAAACCCTTTTCTACTTAAAGAAAATCATGCATATTTAACTTCTAAATTTCCTTAAAATGGATTACTTAGCATGCATCATAAAGTATGTTAATTATCCTCATTTTTATGTATAGATATTCTTAAGGTCCATCCATATGCATGTTATATGTATTGGGAAAGAAATGAAGTAATGTGTGTTATGTAAATTTTGATTCATTTTATTTAATCTTAAAATACCTTTCTTTTTGAATAGGTTTGTTTAGAATTCATCTAAACTTAGGATTAATTAAAATATTTAATCAAAACATTCACCTAAACAAAATCAAAATGTCAATCTACTTTAGAAATTTCTTAAGTTAGGGAAGGAAAGAGAAGTTCTCTTCTCTTTCCACTCTTTATAACTTAGTTAATTAAATGTAGGATTCACTGAACATAATCAAAACATGAAATAAAATCAACCAAAATAATTAAACAACTTAAATGGAACCTTCCTCTAAGTTGAACATGTATTCACACTTAGAAAATTTGAACCTAAAGCCATAGCTAAGAATACCACACAAACCTTCAAAGCACAAACATTAGCCTAAGTCACCACTTCTATCTTTAGTTAGGGCGGTGCATGGTTTGATGTTTTGTTTTATTTTATGATATATGTTTTATACTGAATGTTAAGGTGTATGCTCATAGAATGAATGATAGGACGTTCTTAGTCTAACTATTCTTTTCTACAGGGGATTGTGCTTAAGGAGCACTATCATATATATATATATATATATAAAGGAGCACTAACTATTCTTTTCTACAGGGGATTGTGCTTAAGGAATCATATATATATATATATATATATATATATATATATATATATATATGTATGTGTGTGTGTGTGTGTGTGTGTGTGTGTGTGTGTGTTTTCCTTTTCATGTAAATTTGTGCAATTAAGATTTTGGAATGATGGTTATGGGGATTAGGATGAACATTGGTCTTAAGATCCTATCTTATGCACCATGTGAAGCCTTAGAGCATCCACCTTCCAACCATCCAAAAGGAGGAACCAAACAAGAAAGAAAGAACCAAAGAAGAAACAAAAAAGACAGGAAGAAGAAAGAAGAAATAAAGCTTGAAGACCACCATAATAATGAATTCCTTACTTAATTGTAATTTAATTTATTTATAATCCGGGTTGTATAAGGGTTGAGCTCGGCTATCCACATTTGATATTTTCGAGTTTGTGCGGTGATGCCCGACCACAACATCCTTTTATTCTTTTTGCGATTAGCTTTATAAATTGATTGATGATTTATTTAGCTTTTGCATTAAGTGGCATGCTTTTCCTAGTTTCCCTTCTTATTTTGATTTGAATTAGGCTCTTTAGGAAAAAATAAATCTTTTACCAAACTTATCAACTCAAATTAAAAATAAAGAACTCATAATCTCACATAAAGCTTTGGTTTAAAATCAAAATAAAAGAATTAGAAACCCCTTAGCTAGATGAGCATTTCTTTTGTAATACATACACAACATCATCTTATTTCACTCTTGATTGGAGGGCTTTCACCTTTGCTAGAAAATCTTGACTTGACCTTTGAGAGCCATGGTAAAATTCACCTCCTCCCTTCTCGCTGATTTTGGCCTATAACTTGATTTCTCATGCAATAGTCATATGAATCATATTATCCTGAGTAAAAATAATTGTCCAAAAATAAAAAATAAAAATTTTGAATTGCAGATTTGAAGTCATTTACATGATCTAGTCTCTTTGGGAGTGAGTTTAAGGACTTAGTCTCTTTCTAAATAAATAATAGCCTAGCTATCTTGCATAAGCATAAAGACTTGCCTACATGTATTTAAAATCATAGAGGAGTTAGTTGGCCACCCCAGTGGTTGTAAGTCCAAGGGGTGTTTGTCCTCTCTATGGAGGCAAACCAAATACCCATTTTCACCTTAGATTTAGTTGTGCTTTCGCCCCCAAAGCTCCCTGGGATTTTGAAATTATTTCTCCCTTTGTGGTCCATAAGCATAATTCCTCACCTCTTAGGCATTTCCTTAATCTTGTGTTAAAGAATCATAAGTCCTAAATTTCTAATGAAAATGCAACTCAAATAAATTAAATCAATTTCAAAAATGTAAAGCCCATCCACAGGATAGTTTGAGATGCTCGCTGGGTTTCCTAGCATCATGGGCATCCCCTACTTATCTCCCATTTTGGCTTTGATAATAACTTCCTCTTTTGATCAATCCCATTTGACCTTTCAAAAATGAACTAATTGATTGATAGTCCCTTCCTATTGAAATCTTCAAAGATAACAATCATTTACTTTAATCGAGAGTTTTCCAAAGAAATCCTCAATTTTTAGGATGTAATTAACTATAGGGACTTGCCCTTGTAGGGAATTTAACAAACCCTATTTAAAATAAACACTTACTTTTCCATGTAAAGTAGGGGAGGTATCTCTGGTATATATGCAGACCCATCGTCCTTATGAGTCATTATTGAGGTGATTAGGTCCATTAAAGGGAAGTGACTTCTATCTTTTGAGATAGTATACTATTCCTTGATGACGTACTTGATCACCTGAATAAGAACATCTATGGATCTGTGTGGCATCCTAAAAAGGAAAAGTTCTATAGTCTTGCCCTCTTTCTTTTCTCACCAACAGATTTGAAAGGCGACTCCCATCATTATAGAAATTTTCTACAAACAATTTTTTTTGGCGACTCTGCTGAGGAAGGTTCCTCTCTCCATCTTTGGTAAATGATTGTTGTCTTTGAGTATCGATAGTGGGTTTGTACCTTGGTACCAATTCGATACTATCCTTCTTTCTGTTGGCACTTAGCTTATTTCATCCTTAAGTTGAGCTAGCCAACATCTTTAGGTTTTAGGATTGCATTCCTTGTTGGTCTTAAAACCCCCATTGGGTTCTCCAATGGGTAACAATGAAAAGATCTAAATATAAAAAAAAAAACATTTTGAAGACTTCCCCTTTATCATTCTTATGATAAGAAAAGGTTCATCCTAAAATAATAAAGATAAAATAAATCTCCCATAAAGAACTTTGCTTTTCAAAAAGCACCTTTTTCAAAAATATGCTTAATAAAATATTTTCCACAAAACTTTATCATTCTCATTTAACAATTCTCATAATTATTACATGTAGGGATTTTCAAAAATGAAATCAACAATATTTTTCAAAAATCATAAATGAATTTCTTCTTTCAAATCACTTTGATGATGATTTTATTTTAAAATAAAATGAACAATCATCTTTTCCAAAAATCACAATCATAATCATAAAGTTTTTAAAAAACACACATGAATTTCTCTATTCAATTCACTCACAGTTATTGAATGGAAATTTCATTTGTAAACAAAATTAAACTTTTCAAAAAGCACACATGAATATCTTCATTTAATATACTTATCATTATTAAGTTAAGATTTCATTCCCAACTAAAAATAAATATCATTTAGGAAATCTCACTTAAACATATCCCACATATGATTAAAATTGGAATTCCTCTCTTTCAAAAAGCAATAATCACACACAAAACAAAAATTTCATATTTTCAAAATAAAATTGATCTCCATTCTACATACCTAAATTTGTTGAATGGAAGTCCTCTTTTCAAAAATCAAAACTTAAACAATTATATTTCAAAATTCCAGACATTTATAACTTCATTTAACATACTAATTTGTTAAGTGAAGTCTCCAAATCCAAAATCAAAAATAAACAATCATATTTTAAAATTTCTCAAAACACATTTGTAACTTCATTTAACATACCCAAATTTGTTAAGTGAAGTCTTTAAATCCAAAATCAAAAATCAACAATCATATTTTAAAATTTCTCAAAACACATTTGTAACTTCATTTAACATACCCAAATTTGTTAACTGAAGTCTCCAAATCCAAAATCAAAATTCAACAATCATAATCCAAAAATTTTCAAAACACATTTTGGAACTTCACTCAACATACCCAAATTTGTTAAGTGAAGTCTCCAAATCCAAAATCAAAAATTTTCAAAAAAAATTTGGAACTTCACTTAACATACCCAAATTTGTTAAGTGAAGTCTCCAAATCCAAAATCACAATTTTCAAACACCTTTGGAACTTTTTAGCATACCAAATTTGCTAAGGAGAAGTTTCCATTTTCAAAACAAAATGAAATCAAAATTTTGAACACACCATTTAGAATTTCATTTAGCATTCCCAAATTTGCTAAGTGAAATTTCCATTTCATAAAACTAAGTGGGACTTCATACTTAGCATACCAAATTTGCTAAAGTAAAGTCTCCACTTTCAATCAAAACAAAATAAAAAAAAATGAAACACCTTAGGATTTCGTTAGCATACCTAAATTTGCTAAGGTTCCTACTTTTTCAAGAAAATAAAAACATCCAAAAACAAATGAAACACTTAGGATTTTCTTAGCATGCCTAAATTTGCTAAGAATCCTATTTTCAAAAATCAAACAAAATGCATTTGGATTATTCACTTAGCATACCTAAATTAGTTTAGTGGGAATTCCAATTTTCAAAAACTTAAACAAAAACACATTTGGGTTCTTTACTTAGCATACCTAAATTTGTTAAGTGGGAATTCCAATTTTTAAAAAATCAAACAAAAACACATTTGGGTTCCTCACTTAGCATACCTAAATTTGTTAAGTGAGAATTTCAATTTAAAAAAAAAAAATAGAAACACATTTGGGTTCTTCACTTAGCATACCTAAATTTATTAAGTGGGAATTCCAATTTTCAAAAATTAAACAAAAACACATTTGGGTTCTTCACTTAGCATACCTAAATTTGCTAAGTGAGAATTCCAAAATTTCAAAAATCAAAACAACAATTCAAAAAAGAAACAATCATTTTCAAATACTTCACTTAGCATACCTAAATTTGCTAAGTAAAATTCCAAAATCATCAAACAAAAACAAAATCAATTTGACCCTTTACTTTAACATACCCAAATTTAAAAAGGAAAGGGTCCCAAATCAAAAATTCAAATTCAAACAAACATGAACCTATGGAAGCATCCTTCTCAAAATATTTGAATCCATCTTTTAACATACCTAAATTTGTTAAAGTTGGATTCATATTCCAAATTTCTCTTTCAATCAATCTTCTCAAATTCATTTGAACCCCACTTAACACTTCCAAGTTGTTGGATGTGGGTTCAAATTTTTAATTCAAACTCAAAAATCTACAAAGATAAAAATCTGATACAAATTCATTTCTCATTGCAGATTCTTATAGTCAATGCAAGAGGCCGCCTTACGCTTGTTGAAATGGTCGGTTCTTGAGTTTGTTTTTACCTTCCCCTATGGTATGGATATGGCTTTAGATCAAGCCCACTGCCCTTGTTCGGACCATACTCATCTTATTCACTTTGGTCAGGGATTTGAGGGAGCCAAGATTACTTGGGATGGCACTCCCCTCACTACAGTTAGTAGGACCATGGTGATCGGGCAGAAGCTGATCATTAAGATTGACTTACCCTATGATTCTAATGTCTCCTTGCTGAAGAGGAAAGTAGTGGCAGTCCCACTGGCTTTAGTTGTGTCAATATTAGTAGTGCCAGTAGTACCAGCCCCAATTGCAGTATGCTCCAGGGTTTCTCATGATGCCCTAGGGAAGGATAGCACCATCTCATCTATACCTTCTAAGGGGTAAGGCTCCCATGGTCTCAGGGCTTGCCTCCCCTACATTTGAGTATGGTTCTAGCTCACACTCCTCCCATCCTACCCAGACACAGTACAAGAATAACAACTGCATGATCAAGCGGTACCACACCAAGATCGCCAGAGAGTTAGAGGCAGCAGCACGTTCAGCTATGGATGAGTTCCCCGTTGTTACTTCACCATTAGTTATAGAAAACTAGTTTCATCCTCTCTATGGATCAGACAGATAGGATGTTAAGGAGAATCCACTCATCACCTCCTCCAATGGTGCATTTTCAACCAGAATTTCGTGAGTAGGAGGTCATCGCCTTTGATGCCTTTATGCCGTAGTGGAGCATACGACGCCAGTGACACTAGTTTGATCTTTGATTCATCATCCCCAGGGGTAGGACATTCACAGAGCACCCCAGGCCCATATGTCACATATTATTAGTAGGGAGAGACAGAGGTTCGTCACCGCGCTACGCTTTGATTGATTTTCATCTGCACCACCGGACCATACTATAGGATTTTCTCACTGGACTAGCCACCACAGGAGGGTAGTTTATATGCACAGAGAGTCATGGTGTCTCCACCCCACCACTCTACCCCTCATTTGCCATCACCAATCTAGCTTACAACATCTCCTATTCTAGCAAAGGCCATGAAAGCCATATCCGGGGAGAAGCACACCTGTGGTGATCACTATAAGGGATCCTACCCTCTACACACCCATTGTGGCAAGGAGCTCTCCGCCAACCTTCTACCCCAGTAGTGATGTGGAAGGAGTGGAGACCTTGAAGCATCATGGTCATCCCTTCACCAACTCCGCCCATACAACCATATATGGAGATGGTGATAGTTATCTTAAATATTCTAGATGATAGTCCAGCTGCACCAATGGTAGTGGAACATCCTAGGATTGTTACCCCTCTCATAGTTAGTAGCAATCAAGAGTATCATTCATCTAGTCGCATACATAGATGATGCACCGTGCCTAGAGATGCTCGCTTGATAGAGATTATTATTGTCATTCAGATCAATCATTCTCTCAAGAAGATAGTGGCTCATTATCCTGTAGAGAAGAAAGAGATCTACATGATTGGTCAAGTGATCACAAAGATGAGATCTTCTTACAGCCATGAAGGTGATGATTGATCAAGATGTAGAATCACTTTATATGAGAAGGATGAGATGGATGGCATGTCAGATGACTGTTAGAGAAGAAGAAGTTCATCCTACTATAGTCAATAGATGAGAGATGTCTTGGATAAGACTCAGGAGTAAAGTACTAGCATGAAGGTAATGACTCCATAAGATCTCTTAGGAAACAACAAGCCATGGAAGGTGATGAGGTTGATCAAGATGACATAGAATCACACCTCACATCAAAAAGGCGGGATGAGCAAATTGATAGGATGGCATGGTAGGACTTGTTAGTGTTGCTAAATAAGCCCTTTAGTTCATCCTACTATAGTCAATATTAGTTAGCCTGAGTTAGTGCATGTCTTGGATCCAGCCAAGACTCTACTTCCTGTTGAGTAAAGTAGCACTAGCTTGTATAGGAAGGTAATGGAAAGTACCTCCATATAAGAAAAAGACATAAAATCCATGGTTGAGCTGCAAGTGAAGGAAGCATTGGCTCATGCCCGGGGAGGATCATCGGCTCTAAAGGGTAGACCCTACCCGGAGGAATTTAATGCTATCCAATATCCTAAGGGTTTCGTGCCACCTTCCTTCAAAAGCTTTGATGGTAGTGGGAACCCAAGGTAGACATAGACACTTATTATTATTGCAATATGGTATGATGCTTTTTTTCTCTAGTATAGGTATTTATTTTGATTGGTATGTTGAACCCCAATGGTTCAAATGACATTTGCTAAGTTAGAGCAACTTTCATCAAGAGATTTGCCGGAGCTCAAAAGGGTTACCGTAGGTGATCTCTTGTAGCACAACAAAGACTGGAGTCACTTGTTGATTATATTCTCCGATGGCATAACCTGAGTATGAAGTGTAAACCATAGCTATCTGAACAACATGCTATTGAGATTCTCTTGAAGAATATCCATGGATCGGCTGCCTTTAGGCTTAAGGGCTTCACTATCAAGACATTTGAGAAGCTAATCAACAAGGCGACTAGTCTACAAGGAGAGGCCAAACAATTGCCTTTTCAAGATTAGTTGCTAAAGTAGAAGGTCTATGAAAGAAGAAAAGGATGAGGTTGACAAGGGGAAGCAGCTAGCTAGAGATCAGTCTGAGAGACCATGACCTTAGTAACCTCCACCTCCTTTGCCACCACCGAGTAGCACCTCCCACCACCTCCATGACCAAGATAGCCACCTCCCATACCACCACCAGTACATGCATATCCACCGTGTAGCTATGGTCCACCTACTCTTTTAGATAAGTTAAACAAACCTTATTCTTTTAAGAGGGAGGTAATCAAGAAAATATTTAAGAATCTCTTAAAGAAACCTAATTTTTAGCTACCCAAGCCTAGGAGACCGGAGGAAGTAGGAAAAGTCATGATCCAAACTTTTTCCCTTACCACCGTATGCTAGGCCACATTTTGGAGGATTGCTTCACATTCAAGGACTGGTTTGAACACAATTTCAAGATAGGTGATGTAGTTATCCCAAAGGAATATCTTGTGGAACAACCTTCTAGTTCCATTAGGGTAATCCTTAGGGATACATGTGATCCTACCAAAACTAAAGAAGTCTGGGATATCTCTTTATCCAAAATCTCTGAGAAGATCATCTAGAAAATCAAGAAGCTTTCCTTGCAGGTGCCTGAGCTAGCTCAAACCTCCAACACCAAGGAAGGTTTGTAAGTTGCTAGTGCCAACTCAAGGAAAGTGGGAGCTCAACAACAACAGCAACATGTGTCCCGGATAGCCCTTTTAGCATACCCACCAATCTAGCCTCCAGCCTTCACCAGCTTCCACCATGACTTCTTCCATTTCAGCTAGCTCTTCTATTTCTTCTACTAGTAGAACTCTTGTATCAGGATAAGGGCATCAAATCCCTTACTACTCACTTTACTTGACTTCTACTTTGTACCTCCAAATAATTCCAAGAATAAAGATAGTTTGAATTACATCTGTGTCACTTCTGATGGGTTATCTTCTTCTATTCATAACGATAACTCTTCAAGTCTAAATAACTATAACAATTCTAATCTTTCTCTTTCTGATTTAGAGTTGAATTTTCTAACTCTGAATACTATGGGTTCACCTCTTAAGATAGATTTGGAATCATCTAATTTTGAGGGTCCCATAGGAGAAGTTGTAGGTGAGCCTAAAGTGCAGGTAGAACCTTCCACCACCTTGCCTCAAGAGATCACCGAAGTCAACCTCCATAGTAGCAAGGTTCTACCTCCAAGGGCAACACTTCAAGATAGGGGAAAACAATTCATTGGTACTGAAGATCGAGAACCCCTTCCAAGAGCTCAAGAGATATAAGTCTTGGACAAGATTGAGAAGCCTTCCACAAAATGCTCACCCAGATTATTATGGAAGACCACAAAGGGACTACATCCTTTCTCATCTAAGAAAGTTGTCATCTAAGATAAGCATATATGATGCCCTAATCTTATCTAAAGATATGAGAAAATCATGAATCAAGGCTCTCCTTGATCCTGAGATATGCTTAGCTCAGCAGACCGCTATAGGTGAGGAAGCACATTATGCAAAAGAAGCCCAAGGGATCACCTTCATAGATGAAGACCTTCTTCTGGGGGACTTGGAGCACAACCGCCCCTACATCACACACTGACATGGACTTCGACTTGTAGAGTTTTGTGATCTAGGTTCATCGATGAATATTATGAGTCTAAAGACCCTTGCCTATTTGAGGATCAACATCTCCACAATTTGAGGAGATCGGATGATGTTAAGAGGATTCAATAAATAAGGTGAGTGGGCTTTAGGTTCTATAGTGTTACCTTTGGAGATAGGTGACTAAAAGACTGAAGCCAAGTTCTACATCATTGATTCAAATACTTCATTCACTACTTTGCTTGGTAGGCCTTGGATACATCAGAACAAGATCATTCCATCTTCCCTCTATCAGTGCATCAAGTTCAGAAAAGATGGAATTGAATACCATGTCAACAGAGATGAAAAGCCATTTTCAGTTAGAGAGGTTGAGATCTATGAGGATGTGACCTACTATCTTCCTCAAAACACCCTTTCTCATGAACTTGGATAAAATTCAAATGCAAAAACAAAAGAAAAGAAAATGAAGCAAAAGAAAAGATAATAAAAAATGAAAAGAAAAAATAAATGTCCTAGTAAACAAGAAAGAAGAATTGAAGAAGAAATAGATTCATCATTTCTCCCATAGTTCATTCCATCATATGGACATGTAGGTAGGATGGCTCAACCTCCACCAGGTAGAGGTAGAGGTAGAAACAGAGGCAGTTCTAGAGGTGGGAGACCCCTAGTTGGCCTTCAACCAATAGAGGTCATGTTCCAGTTCATAGAGTACCCCTACTATTCACATAGACTTGGAATCCAGCCGGAGGATGACTCTAATGTGATTAGTATACGCCCAACCCTCTCAGCGGGTTCCATTGAAGGTGACTTTCGATCCAGACAAAGACGAAGACCAGGCCTCCAAGCAAAGCAAAGTATTCAAATCTAATTTATGTGAAACTATTAGGCAACAGTTGGGAACCTTAGCTCTAACCTCACTTACATCTCAGAAAGTTGAAGGTTTAGTAGTTAAGGAAGTCCCTAAGTTCCCAAAGGACATGAAGCGTAAGAGTTTTTGGGTTCATCATCCTCAAGTCCTAAGTTGATGTAGAGCTTGAGGATACTTTTGAAGAATTAATGGAATTACCTTTTGACTTTTACTCCTTATGTTCAAAATCATATACAGAAAGGTTTAGTTCCTCACACATGGTCCAAGCATAGGTTAGAGTACTTCGAGAAACTATGGAACAATACATGCAGGGAAGCACAATCAAGAGTAGGACTAGGATTCGGTATAGTGGGTATGGTTGATGATGAAGATTATTGCCTAGTTGTTACCAACCATTTGGAGTCTGATAGGTTCTTCTCACACATCACCAACTCTTATGAGAATGTGTGTTTAGAAACCTCAGATGATCCAGATGATCTCCAAGTCAAAGAGGCATCGCTCGAATTTGAAGAAGAAATTCATTCAACAATTGGACAAGCTTAAAGAAATCAACCTCGTACAAAAGAAAATCCAATATACCGTCATTGCTGAATGAAGAAGAAGAAACCAATGACTTAGTTAGTTATTGACCGAGTTTAAAGACTACTTCACACATTATGAAGAAATGGATTATCTCACATAGTCCACAAGCTAGCAATAGATCCTAAAGTACCCCTATTAAGCAAGCTCCTAGACGATGTGATTAGAAATTGAACAACGGTCATTTGAAGTCAAGAAATTGATTGATTGGTTTCATCGGGAAGAAAAAATATCCTACCTCTAGCTGTCATCCCAAGAAGAAGAATGACCAAATTCATTTGATTTTAGGGACTTAAACAAGGCATGTCCTAAGATGAGTTTCTCTTCCTATACCAAAATTAATGGTGGACATTGCCTCATCTCATGCAATTTTTCTTTTCATGGATGGATCATCCGCTATAACCAAATCAAGATGTCTCAAAAGATGAAAGAAACATTGACTTTTCAACCCGATCAATCTTTATTATAGGTCATGCCAACCTTAAAAAATCGGTGCTACATACCAACGCATGACTAAATATCTTCAATGAACTCATCCATCATCGTTGAGTGGATGATGTACAAAGAGAAAAGGAAGGCCACCTCTTTGACCAAAGAGTATTTTTTCAAATGGTTAAAATAATGTAACCTTAAAATGAATCTCCTGAAGTGTGCATTCAAAGTCGCTTCAAGAAAATTCCTTGGGTTTGTTGTTTGACACTGAGGAATAGAAATAGATCCTGAAAAGATCAAAGCTATCTTAGAAATGCCACCTCCTAAGACTTTAACTCAACTCAGATCCTTTCAAGGATGATTGGTGTATCTAAGATGCTTTATTTCAAACCTATTAGGGAGATGGAAGCCATTTTTCAGCACTTGTCAAAAAGGATGCTATGTTTAAGTGGGATGATAAGTGTCAACATGCTTTTGAAGACATCAAAGAGAACTTGGTGAAGTTAGCTCTAACCTCTATCCCCAAGCCATCTCTACTACAGATGACTCTCTCAGTGCTTTGTTGGCCCAAGCCAATGACGAAGGGAAATAGAGCACTCTCTACTATCTCGGCCGTCGTCTAATTCTTGTTGAAGCAAATTATCCACCTATTGAGAAACACTACCTAGCTTTGATCTTTGCATCTAAACTATGTATTATATCTTTCATAAGGTGAACTTGATCTCGAACAAATCGTAGTATCTCATGACACAAGAATGCTATCTGATGTTTTTGGCTTGGTCCATGATTCTTTCATAGTTTGATATCACATTCCCTCTCCATAATAAAGGGCACAAGGGATTTCTTAGCAAGACACCCACTTCCCGATTCTCTCGCTTAGTGATGATCCCATGAACAAATCATGAACTTAGGGAGGCCGAACGCCATGGGAGATGTATTTTGATGGTGCTTTTTCTTAAAGGTGAAGCACCATGATCTATTTTCCCAGAAAGGGGTAGAATAGTTCTAACTCCAAATCATGATGTGATGAGATTCTCATACTATCTTTCCAACCCCAACAATGAAGAGTATGAGGCTTTGATTATTATCTAGTTAGCCATCACTCAATGTCAAGAGCATCAACATCTTTGGGATTCTCGGTCATCAACATTATCGGGTCCTACAGTTCTCAAACCCAAGCTTCATCATTACTACAAGTATACCATGAAGTGGCCCAATTCTCAAGTCACCATCTACAAGGTTCCGAAAGAGAACATAAGAGTGATGGCCAAACTTTCCAAAAGAGTTGGCATGTCCGAAGATGAGTCCATTGGGTCCAAAATAGACACTCTTATTGATTTCAACTCATCGAGAGACTTTCTCTTGAAGGGAGGTTGTCGTTGCCAAAATGGACAAGGAGCTAGATTGGAGGCAATTCATAGATTACTTGAACCGAAACTACCTCAAGAGTCACAAGCCCATCGTGAAATAGAGAGTTCTCTCTATGCTCTTGTTGATGGCATTGGATCCTTTGACCAAATGTGGTTACTTGTTTAGACAAACAGCCCATAATCGAGGTACATTCGGTCTATGTGAGCACATCAATCCAGTCAAAGATGAAGATCAAGATCAAGGACTTGATACTATGCCTTTGATGACAGAATGTATGGAAGGAGGATTATGCCGTACGGTGGTCCTCCACCAACCACCCCCTACATTGCTTCATGGCCATTTGAGTATTTTACATTGTGTTCGATATCCTTCTTCCAAGGGGCATCGTTCATCTTAGCTACCAACTACTTTTCCAAGTGAGAGCCATCCCACTGAGAGGTCACAACTCACATGTGCTTCAATTTTTTCAGAACCATATCATATATAGGTTTGGGGTGCCTGAATTATATCCAATAACATGCATTCAAAAGCAAAGATCAATAGCTTCTCCAAGACATGGTATAGATTGAGATACTCCACCATCTACTACCCTAGAGCAAATGGCTTAAAAAGCATTCAACAACTCATCCGATAAAAGAAGACTTGATAATAAACAAATGAACGAAGGTTGAAGCCTTGTGGGCCTCACACCACATACAACTCCAACTCACCATTTTTCTTAGTGTATGAAGCCATTCTTCCTTTAGAAGTTCAACTCCCATCATAAAGATAGCATTGGGTAACAAGATCACTAAGAAGAATGCAAAGTTATGTTAGAAGAGCTCAAGGTTTGGAGGAGAGTCACCATGGGCATGCCGAACCTCGAATTGTACAAGGCCAAAATGATTCAAGCTCACTGGTGTCCACCTCTTTTCAGTAGGAGAACTTGTGTTAGTCCTAAGAGACCAATTATTTCCTCCAAAAAGATGGGAGGTAAGTTTGAACCCACTTGGGAAGGCCCCTGTCATGAGAAGGCCTACCAAGGAGGATCTTATCAACTTATTGATTGTAAAGGGGAACACCCGATGCTTCCAATTAATGGGCTCTATCTAAAGAAATATTACCCATGAAATAAATCATGTTTGAAAGCAATCATTAATAAAAAGAAACAAATTTGATTACATTCATCAAATCTTCTCTTCTTTCGAAGTATTATTTGTTTTCTTGAATCTGACGCTTTAGGTAGTGTAAGAGTCCCCAATGGCATCCTATCCCTCTTTCACAACACAAACACAATCTCTCATTGCTTTTAGAATAAGTGTGAGAGAACCCAAGAGGCATCCTATTTTGATTAGCATAACTGAGTTAGGTGTAAGAGTCCCCCAATGGCATCCTTTCTTAGTGGGAATCTTGTTAGCCATCCATGGCACCATTTCACTAAATTCCCCAACGTGTTTTTTTAGGTTTGATGTAAGAGTCCCCCAGAGATGCCCCATTCCTTTTAACACATGCACAAAAATAATCACACATTTTTTTTCTCAAGTTATTTTGATGTGGGAGCAAGCCCCCTATGGCACTCACTCATTAGTTGCTCTAGGTCAGGTCTATATGCTACCTCGCTAGTATGTCACCCTAGTGGTCATTTAGGTCCCCAGCTTTCCCCTAACTTGACCATTGCAAACCATGAGCCTTAGTATGGTAGATTTCACCCCAAGAAGCTACCTCATGTTGACTTTGTTTAAGAAGATGTGAGTCCCCATGCTTTCTTCTTGAACTAGCCATCATGTTTCTAACTAGGTTGAGTATATTTGAGGTTTAGGATAAGTCCTGAGGCTCCTTTCCTCTTGACTACTTTTGAGATAAGTCCCAGGCATTCACTCAAGAGTCGCCTAGGTCGATAACACTTGTCAAATCAAGATACTATCCCAATCAGTCGCTTATAGGATGTGAGTCCCCAGCTTTCTTCCTAGGTCGAATTGCAAACCGATGAGCACCTTAGGTTGGTTGATACCATGTCACGCGACTCACGCTTTCTCCTTGAGTTGGACACCAATACCTATTGGACATATTGACTAGCCATGTCAATTTATCCAAGGTGTTGGATTAAGCCCTTAGCAGCCCCATCCCCTGTGGACACTCTATTTGGATAAAGTCCTTTGCAACCCCATTTAGACACTACCCGGGTTACTTTTGGATCAGACATTCTCCTTTCCTAGTAACCACCCCTATGGTTGGAGATTTTGTTCAGCAGATGCGTAGATTCTCCCTTGGTTCAATAAATCTGAGATGGGTCTAGGCTGATATAAGCTCTTTCTCAGCTTGATCCCTTGTAAACTAATAAGGTCCATGATAAAACAAATAAAACAAACAAATTTTCATTTGTGGATTAGGAATTTAAGCCCCCAAAGGGCCCCTTTTCCCAAGCAGGCTTCCTATCTTTGGCGTGTCAGAACTCCCTGGAATTGCCTCACTACCCGAGTCGATAAATCCGGGTCTCACTCAGTAGTCTCCCCTTAGGTTGGGCTCAATTTTTGCCATAAGTGTACCGACAGTCATTCTTTGAAATATAAGAATATGATCTTTAGCATGATGCAAACCGACGCATCCTAGTGGGTTTGATTTCCCAAAGCAACCGATCACCCTGGTCTTTTCTAGGAAGATGTGAGTCCTCAGCTTTCTTCCTTCAATTGATCATTGCAAACCAAAGGCACTCCTATGGATAGTTCCCATCAATCGAAGCTACTCTTTGGTTCAATAAATTTGAGATAGGTCTAGACTTCTGCAAGTTCCTCCTCGGTTTGATCCATCGCAAACCAATGGAATCCATCAAAAAAAAATTTTTAATGAAACTAATGTTTGACTATCTTGAGTGAGTCCCGGCATTCACTCAATAGTGCCCTAGGTCATTGATTTATTGCCCAAAGCAACGATCACCCCAAATGGTTCTTATTTCTAAGATGTGAGTCCTCACTTTCTTCTTAAGACTTGATCAAATTGAAATTCCCTTGGTTGGATAGTTCTACTTTGGTTAATGGGTAAATCAGTTAGGTCTCCATCTCCTACCAAGAGTGCTTAATTGCAAACCAATGATTCATCAAAATAAAAATAAAAATG
Source organism: Cymbidium sinense (assembly GCA_021442155.1). Classification (NCBI taxonomy): domain Eukaryota; kingdom Viridiplantae; phylum Streptophyta; class Magnoliopsida; order Asparagales; family Orchidaceae; genus Cymbidium; species Cymbidium sinense. The sequence continues at coordinate 109,938,924 of CM038216.1, forward strand.
AAATCAATCTTGACTATCTTTGAGTTGATCTAAGTCCCCTAGCGACATTCACTCAATAGTCAGCCCTAGGTTGGGTTCAATCTATTGTCTTACTAATAGATTACCCCAGTAACTGGTCTCTACTTTGGAGGATGTAAGTCTACTATGCTTTCTTTCTAGTACAGTTGCTGCATACTAAAAGGCATCCCTTTGGTTGGCTAGTCCTACTATGTGTTTAGTAGACTACCCATTTGAATTGGTAAATCTGAGTTAAGTATCGGCCTCCATGGCTCCTACTCAATATAGTCCATTGTAAACCAACAGGCTCATCTAAAAATTTAAACCTAACAAATTCAACCCTCTTCCTCAGCAAAAACAAATCAAATCTTTTTCTCCTCAGTGAGAATCATATCAAATCAAACCTCTCATCCCCTTGTGGATGATTTGAACCTGCTTCCCTAGTGGAAGATTCACACTCTATCCCTTAGTGGATTCTTCCCTCTCTTATGCCTTCGACATAAGTAGAGCCACATTGCACTAAGCTCTAGATTCTTTCTTTCCTTGGGGGATAGATTTTTCTATTAGTGCTTGTGATCTCTTGTGTTGATCATTTTATCAACACCAATGTATGTTCCTTGTCACCACACACAATTTATGCCTTTGTTGACCTCATTTTTAGAATGAGCTCAACCCTCCATCTTAGACATACTTCTCTTAGACTTTAAGAGTTCCTTAGTCTTAAGACACATCTAGTGATTAGGTGGACACTACCTAGCTGTGAGACTTAGAAGAGTTAAATAAAAAAGTCATGCCTGTGGGTGTTAAGATCCTACCCTCTTGAACCATTCCTCACTTTCTTCATTCAAGTCAAACTCCAAATCAATTTATTTATTTTTCTCCAAACTCAAATCATTCCATATTGAAATCCATGATTGAAATTCAATATCAAACCCATGATCAAAATCCATCAAAATTTCTAAGTCCTTAATCCTTTTAATGGACTTAGCCAAAATCATGATCAAACCAAATCAAACTTTTGAGATTTTCTCATACTCATTTATATTCTCATTTATATTCACATATATAAATGAAATATAAATAAAATCAATCAAATCAAACTCAAATTAAAAATTTAAAAATTTTAAGTCCTTAATTTTCCATTAATGGACTTAGCAAAAAATCAAATCAAATCAATTCAAAGTCATGGATTTTCTCACTTTATATATTTATATTCACATATATAAATGAAATATAAATATAAATCAATCAAACCAAATTCAAAAAAAATTCAAACTTCAAACTCCAAAATTTTTCTAAGTCCTTTAAATCCTTCTTAATGGACTTAGCCCAAATCATGATTAAACCACTTCAAATCCTTGAAATTTTCTCATGATCCATTTATATTCTCATTTATATTCACATATATAAATGAAATATAAATTCAAACAATCAAAACCAATTCCAAAAATCAAACTCAAATCAACTCAAAATCCAACCTAAGCCTTTCAAGTCAAAATCTTAGCCAAATCAACTTCAAATCAAGCCAAACTTTGATTTTCTTCATGATTCAATCAACCTACAATCATGAACCCATATATAATACAAACTTCAATCACTCAATCAAAACCAATTCAAAAAATCAAACCCCAAATCCTTTCATATTCTTCCTTTGAATATGAAATTGTCAAATGGATCAAAACCCATTTGACTTCAAACCACTTGTAAATGGATTTATATTTCAATCATAAGTCCATATACAAGTCAATCAAGCTCAAATCAAGCTTTGACCAAGCCATTTGACCCACTTAGGCTCACTCGACCCAAAGTGACCTAAAGTACCTTATGAGCCAAATTCTATTGCTAACCAAATTGGATTGAACCAAACTCATCTATGCCTCTCATCATGATCAACAATCATCATGGGATGATCAATCAATCAAATTGGGTCAAACCAAGTCAAACTAAGGGTTGACCAAGTCAACACTTAGCCCAAAATGAAACCTAACATAGCCAAATTCCACCATAGGCCAAATTGATTGAAACCATTGATCTAAGTTCACTCATGACCTATGTTTGAACTTGACCAAGCCAACATTTGAGCCTAACCCAACCCAATTGGCCACTTGACCCAAGTTGACCCAACTTGACCTAAAAGTCAAAATGTGTCAAAACTTGATCTAAATTGATAAAACCATTGGGTCAAGTTCATTCCAAATCACTTGTGGAACTCACCCAAAGCCTCAATTGACCAACTAAACCTAACCTAGCCCAATTAACCTTAGACCTAACATGTCCTAAAGGGGTCATGTTGAGCCAAATTTGAACATAACCAAAATTGATCAGAAAAAAAATACCAATCTACTCCATATGACTAACCAAACCTAAACCCCTTGACAGCTCAAATAGGTCAAATGGGTCAAATAGGTCAACTTGACCCATTTGACCTAAATGAAGTCATATGAGCCCCAAAACTATACCAAATTGAATCAAACCAAAGCCACCAAAACATTTCAAATGGTCATATGAACTTGACCCAACCCTTGGTTTGACCCAATTTGACCAATCAATCTTGATCAAGTTGACCCATTTTGACCTAAATGGGTCAACATGAGCCAAACCTATCAAATGAATTCCAAATCTCATGAAACTTGGCCAAACCTAGTTTCTCCACATACCCAACATATCCAAACAGGAAAATCAGCAAAATGACCATTCTACCCCTAGGCCATAGAACAAATTTTGGCTTAATCCATGGGTAATTTGGTCATGCCCTCTTCATATCCACTTGAGGCTCAAGGGGACCTAATGAAGAGTGGTGCAAACCCAATGGGTTTGGTCAGCAGGCCCCAAGACCAAACCCAACCCCATGGGTCAAAATGGCTAATTCAAAATTCCTTCCACTCATTCAAGCACATGGGAGGTTGGCAATCCACTGGCTCAAAATAACCATGTGCACATCTACCGATCAAACAACCTCTCCATTGTCAATTGGATCAAAATGGCACATAGGCTTCGCCATCCAATCCTTCAAGGGGAGATATCTAATTCAATTCAATTCATCTCATTTCAATTGATAAGGAGAGTGTTGGGAGCCATCAAAGAGATTCCTAAGCTTCCTAGATTCTTACCATTTCCCATTTCTTGATTTTGAAGTGAAAATAGGGAGCTCAATCCATTGAATTTCCTCCACATTAAAACCACCTCACCCTTTGCACTTCATCAGGAGCTAAGTCGAGTGCACCCAAGCTTCCATTGAGTTCCCATAGTAAGGAAAAGTTGAATTGATCCACAAAGGGGAGCAAGTGGGAGTTGGTCCATAGAGCAATCCACAACCTCAGCTCATTCTTCCAACAGGCTTCATCTCAACTGTGAAGCTCCAAGGGAATCGAAATGTGATCACCTGAGGTATGGATTTTGACCACCCAAGCATAGCATGTGTTGGTCCTTTGTGAAAGAAATTTTGAGTCATGCAAATCCACTTGGATGTGCCGCTCTTGGCTTTAGATGGTGTGGTTGTTTATTTGAATGAGCTCAATCGAAGCTGATCTTCCCTAGATCATGGATGACCTCTTGATCAAGGGAAGAACTTGGGAGATCTCAACCCATCCATCCGCATTTTGGATGGACGATAATTCCCACATGAATTTTTTTTTTTATCCTTTTTAAATCGGGAGATCTCGTCATCCGATTTGATGGACGAGAGATCAAAGCGCCCCGCCACCTTTATGATGATTAAGTGATGGGTTCATGTGTGTAAAAGCGCCTCGCCACCATGCACGCGTGAGTTAAAGGATTAGTTAGATTTTAATTAATTCTAATTATAGGATCTTCTAAAATTCATATCTCCCTAAATAAAATTAAAAAAATATGAAATAAATCTATGGAAAGATAATTCAACCTAGAATATTTTAAAATTAATTTCAATGGGTTTTAAATTATTTTCTTTTTGGTTTTATTGAAACTTCATTTTGCTAATTACCTTTAATTAAGCCTATTAATCCCAAACTTGGTGTTTTTAGGGGATGACTTCTACCTCCCCTAATTTTCTTGGGATTTATTGAAGGCTTAATTAGGGAATTGCATATGGGTTTCTAATTACTCTTATAATTAAGGATATTAAGGTGTGATTAGTGGTTTAACATGATTAGAGTTGATTAAGGTTAGATCCTAAGGATAGGAGGTTTAGAGAATAATTTTGGGGCATTTCCCCAAGCTATTCCCTAAACCCCTTTTCTCTCCTTAATCTCTTAATGGGTTAATTCATTAATTATCCCTTAATTAATTTTCAAAATTCTAAAAAATTCTAGAACTTAATTAATCTACTTTGGGTAGATGCTTAGGTGTTTAATACCTAAGTTCAATAAGGAAATCAAAACCCAATTCATAAGTGTGAAAGGGTGTTTGAAATTACTTAAGCTAAACCCCTTAGCTTAATTAACTTAATTATGAGCCAAATTGCATTTTTTCCTTATTAGGCATTGCAAATTTAAATTCCTTGTGAGTTTTTATGTCATCTCATTAGCTCATAATTATTTGGTTAATTATTCTAAGGTGGTGTAGGTAAGGGTTAATTAAGTTACTTAATTCATACCTTAACCTAACTAATACATAAAAAATGAATCTAATTATCTAAAAATTGAACCAAAATATAAAACTCATGTGGGAATGGGTTAGGAACATTAAACTTAACTCACTTTTCAAAATTAAATCAAACTTAAACTCAAACAAAAATCACGTAGAATTCACTTTGATTTATTTAAAACGTTCTTATTCCATAAAAATGTCTTTAGGATTTAATTGAAGTGAATGTTTACATGCTTTCATTGCTTTGATTCTTTCCCCAACATGTTAAATTTGTATGTCAAGTGGTTTCATGCATTCATATTTTCCAAATTCAAATATAAAAAATGAAATTGTTTTCTTTATTTCAAATTTGCATGTGTTGGCTAAAGTAGATATATGAGTGGCTATTATCACTACTAAATTTAAATTATTTTTAAAATATATAAATCAAATATCAAATCTGAAAGTATTCTACTTATATTCTAATTATAAGCTTGCATGTGAAGGATATATGGATGTGCTTAGCATAAGTTTCTCTTCTCTTTTATGTTAGCATAATTTTGAATAGGAGTTGGTAAGTTGCATGGTTCATTTGAAAAGAGCCTAACACTTACCTAATTCTACATCTTATTAATTCCTATGATACCACTTATGGAGGGTTACCTATGCATGTGCACATAAATTGCATAAACAAAAAATGAATCAATTAATACAAGTTTTCCATTCTCTCTTTCTATTTCATTTCTTTTATATAGATGTTTGTATTTAAGGAAAGTAGTATATTAGTCTAGAAAATCCTGAGGTTGTGAGACTTTAAGTAGCCCTAAGAAGTTCTTGTACCTTACACCTCTGGTTAATAATGGCACTGCTCTCACTTATGCCTTTCTTACTTTCATGTGTGTATGTAAAAATTTGGATAAAGAAACCCTTTTCTACTTAAAGAAAATCATGCATATTCAACTTTTAAATTTCCTTAAATGGATTACTTAGCATGCATCATAAAGTATGTTAAATATTCTCATTTGTTTGTATAGATATGCTTAAGGTCCATCCATATGCATGTTATATGTGTTGAGAAAGAAATTAAGTAATGTGTGTTATGTAAATTTTGATTCATTGTTTTTAATCTTAAAATGCTTTTCTTTTTGAATAGGTTTGTTTAGAGTTCATCTAAACTTAGAATTAATTAGAAAATTTAATCAAAACATTCACCTAAACAAAATCAAAATGTGAATCTACTTTAAAAATTACTTATGTTTGGGAAGGAAAGAGAAGTTCTCTTCTCTTTCCCTCTCTTTATAACTTAATAATTAATTGTAGGATTCACTTGAACATATTCAAAACATGAAATAAAATCAACCCAAAATAATTAAACAGCATAAATGAAACCTTCCTCTAAGTTGAACATGTTTTTACACTTAGAAAATTTGAACCTAAATCCATAGCTAAGTATACCACACAAACCTTCAAAGCACACACATTAGCCTAGGTCACCACTTCTAGCTTTAGGTTAGGGCGATGCATGGTTTGATATTTTGTTTTATTTTGTTATATATGTTTTAGACTGAATGTTATGGTGTATGCTCATAGAATGAATGGTAGGATGCTCTTAGTCTAACTATTCTTTTCTACAAGGGATTATGCTTAAAGGATGCTAACATAAATAAAAATATAAATTTGTTTGCTTACAGGTGCTTTATACCCCTAAGCATAATCCATAGGCCAGGTGGACTTATTCACCCATGTGTGGGGTGATAAGTCCAATATACATTCTTGGGATTTGTGTGGTTAGTTTTAGCTAACCATTATTTTATAGGTGTTAGTTAGATTTCCATTCATTTCCTTTTCATGTAAATTTGTGCGATTAGGATTTTGGAATGATTATTATGGGGATTAAGATGAACATTGGTCATAAGATCCTATCTTATGCACCATGTGAAGCCTTGGAGCATCCACCTTCCAACCTTCCAAAAGGAGGAACCAAAGATGAAAGAAAGAACCAAAGAAGAAAGAAAGAAGAAGAAGAAAGAAGAAAGAAGAAATAAAACTTGAAGACCACCATAACAATGAATAATTTGCTTAGTTGTAATTTAATTCATTTGTAATCCAGGTTATATAAGGGTAGAGCTCGGCTACCCACATTTGATATTTTTGGGTTTGTACGATGGTGCCCAATCACAATGATCATTTATTCATTTTTGTGATTAACTTTATAAATTGATTGATGATTTATTTAGCTTTTGCATTAAGTGGCATTCTTTTCCTAGTTTCTTCCTTGCTTTCTATATGGTCTGGATGTGGATTAGGCTCTTTAGGGAAAAATAAATATTTTACAAACTTAACAACTCAAATTAAAAACAAAGAACTCATAACCTCACCTAAAGCTTATGTTTAAAATCAAGATAAAAGAATTAGCAACCCCTTAGTTGGATGAGCATTTCTTTTATAATATCATGCACAACAGCATCTTATTTCACTCTTGATTGGAGGGCTTCCACCTTTATCAGAGAATCTTGGCTTGACCTTTGAGAGCCATGGTGGAAATTCACCTCCTCCCTTCTCGCTGATTTTGGCCAATAACTTCATTTATGATGCATTAGTCATATGAATCCTATTAGCCTGGGTCAAAATAATTATACAAAAATAAAAATAAAATAAAATTTAAATTGCATTAGATTTAGGTCATTTGAAGCATGCCTTTTACATGATCTAGTCTCTTTAGAGAGTGAGTTTAAGGACTTTGTCTCTTTTTAAATAAATAACAGGCTAGCTATCTTACATAAGTATAAAGACTTGCCTACATGTATTTAAAATCGTAGGAGGAGTTAGTTGGCAGCCACCCCTAGGTTGTTGTAAGTCCATGTCGTCGGGTGGTTTGTCCTCTCATGTGGAGGAAAACCAAATACCCATTTTCTCCTTAGATTTAGGTTGTGCTTTCGGCCCTCGCCAAAGCTCCCTAAATTTAGGTTCTAGGTTGCTTCTCCCATTTCTAAGCCATAAGCATAATTCCTCTCCTCTTAGGTATTTCCTTAATCTTGTGTTAAGAAATCATAGGTCCTAAATTTCTAATAAAAATACAACTCAAACAAACTAAATCAATTTCAAAAATATAAAGCCCAACCACAGGATAGTTTGAGATGCTCGCTAGGTTTCCTAGCATTGTGGGCATCCCCTACTTATCTCCCATTTTGGCTTCGATAATAACTTCCTCTTTTGATCAATCCCATTTGACCTTTCAAAAATGAATTAATCGATTAATAGTCCCTTCCTATTGAAATCTTCAAAGATGATGATCATTTACCTTAATCGAGAGTTTTCTTAAGAAATCCCCATTCTTAGGATGTTATTAACTATGGAGGCTCACCCTGTAGGGAATTTAATGAACCCGATTTAAAATAAACCTTACTTTACTTTTTCATGTAAAGTAGGAGAAGAATCACTGGTACATATGCAGACTCATTGTCCTTAGGAGTCTTTATTGAGGTGATTAGGTCCATTAAAGGGTAGTGACTTCTATCTTTTGAGATAATATACTATTCCTTAATGACATACTCGATCACCTGAATAAGCACATCTGCGGATCTATGTGGCATCCTAAAAAGATGAATTTTTATAGTCTTGTCCTCTTTCTTTTCTAACCTACAGATTTGAAAGGCGACTCCCATCATTATAAAAATTTTCTACCCACACTTGCTTCCGGTGCTCGAGGGATGAAGGATCATCTATCATATGTTTCATGTTTAGAATAGACAATTGTGATTTAATCCATTAGAAATCTTGATTTAATTCTATAGATATCATGAGATTAATCCATCATCCGATCCAAGATCGGAGGGTCAAAATCCGTCAGCTAACTCACCAGGGATGATTTAAGTAGCCTATCCCATAGAGCCACGTGGAAAGCGATGCCATGTCAGCTCCTGTGTGGCGCCAATGGGTTATGTGATTACTTAAGTGTTTAAAATGAGATTAATCACTCAAAACTTCAAAATTTCATAACTAATTGTAAAAAGATCCTAAAAATAAGAATGAACCCATTTTAAAAAAGGGTAAACATAGGATAATTTAATAAAAATAAAATCCCTAATGTCTGAATAGTGTACAGTGCTTAATTAGGTTTGAAGTTTTTTTTAATTACTTTAATTAAGCCTTAATTACTTGGCCAATTGATCTTAAATTGGATATGTTGATTCCTTGGGATGTCCACTGCCAGCCATAATTTTCTTGAGATTTATTGGCTAGGTAATTAGGATAATTTAAAGTTCAATTCTTAATTACCTTCGATAAGTAATTTAATAATTATTAAAAATGTCAAACAGTAAAAAAATTAACTAGTTAAACTTGATTAATCACTATTAACAGTGAATTGATAAAGTGGAATGATTAGAACCTCTTTCCTAATTATTTTCCTAAATCCATTTCATTTAAGAAGGCTAATTAACTTAGGGATAATTAAGGGTTAACTTAATGAATTAATGATGAGATTAAACCAAATTAAAATGATAATTAGATCATATAATTTTTGTTGAATTTGTGGGTTCCTCTTTATGTGTTTAATAACATAAAGACCCTTAAGGAACAAATGGTTAACCCATGGGTGTGGAAAAACCATATAAGTACTTAATTAGACCCTTCTTTAATTTGATTAATATTTAATTATGAGCCTCATGGCATTAGGTCCCTAAGTGCATTGCAATTTTAATATCTTATTTGCATATCATTCGAGGCTTATAATTAAATGAGTAATTGAATTAAAGAGATTTAGAAAAGGGAAAATAAATTATTTGCTAAAATATTTGAACTTAATCAATCCATCAAATTTATTTAATTACCTTTTATTAAACACATTAAATCACTCACATGGGATGGGGCAAAATAGCAAATGTTATTTTCTCCTCTTTAAGTTTGATAATTCAAACATAAAGATCAAATTCCTTAAGAAGCTTTGGTTGATTTTAAATGATTTATTTAATATGATTGTCCTTAGGAATTAATGTAGTTGAATGGATTATATGGAAGTGTTCAATTATTCCTTTTCAATCATTATAAATTTTGCATGTCATTTGATATCATCCATTCATGTTTTCAAATAAAAGAATCAATTGAATTTAATTATGTGTAAGTTGCATGTGTTTAATCAACCCTATTATATGTGTGGCTATTATCACTAACAAATTTCAAAACTATTTTCAAAATTATAAATGAAGATTTAAATTGATGTTGGCTGTGAATATTATATTTGATTCACACTTGCTTATAGCTTAAACATGTTAAAGTATTATTTTGTTTTCATGAGTCATGTGTATGTTTACATATGTTTGAATGTTAATAAATATATATTTTGGACATCCTAGGAATATGAGGCTTTATGTAGCCTCACAGAGGTCATAGATTACCTCACTTCCCTGGTTAACAATGGCACATACTTACTTGATTTTGTTATGTGTACATATACTACAATTTAGATAGAACTTTACTTTACATGAATAAATAGATTTATTAACATATAATCTTTTGTATGATTGTCATTTTCATTATTGTGTATACATTCGTGTGTATTTAAGATAGCAAGTATATAGTCTGGAAATCCCGGGAATACTGGGCTTTAAGTAGCCCTAAGGAGGTCTTAGATTATCTAACTTCCCTAGCATAAACAACGACAGGTACTTGATTAAATATTTAATACATGGATATGTGTATTTAACTAAAGAATAAAAATCCCTCTTTTTTAACAAAATAATATGCATTCATAATCATTTAAGTGTGCTAAAATACATTGCATGTATAGATACTATAAGTTCAAAATCATATGCATATTATTAATGATGAAGAGGAATAATAAAACATTATTCATGTGATAATAATTCAATCTCATTATTCTTAAGATGGCTTTCATGTTTGAATAGGATTCTTTAAGATTAACCCAAAATTAAGATTAATAAAATATTTAATAAGCCATTCACTGAAAGAAACCAAAAGTTATAATAATATGCCTTTAGAAAATAACTTAAGATAGGGATGAAGAGGGTCAAACCTCTTTCCTCTCTTTACAATAATTAGATGTTAAGTAAATATCTAATGAAATAAAATAAAATAAAAACTAAAATCCATTAATCCTTTTAATAACTTAAAGTGAAATCTCTCCAAATGTTTAAATTAAACAATTCCAAACCTAGGGAATTATAATTCTAAAGCTTAGTTAAGACATACATACCACACTAAGCCTAAGCACACACATTATAATACTAATTCAACACTTCTAGCTATAAGTTAGGATGTTGTATGCTATGACATTGGGTTTTATTTTATGATGTAACCTTTTAGACTGAATGATAGGATTATTTATGCATAGACTGGTTGTTAGGCTATCATTATCCTAATGTTGTTTTCTATAGGGGATTATGCTAAAGGGCCTGCTAAAAATAATAAATATAAATGCTTCTACTTGCAAGTTGCTTATCTCTTTTTGCATAATCCACATTATAACCAATGGGCTTTGTTACCCATGTGCAAGGTGCTAAGTTAAATTAATGGAATATAATTTCTTGGGTTTGTATGGTCGGTTTAGCTAAAATCTATTTTATATATTTTATTCTTCCAAATATGTAATTTTGCAATAGGAATTAGGATTAGTACAATGGGGTTTAGAATGAGCAGTGGTAAGAAGGCAAAGTCCTGGGAGGCCCTGTGAAGCCTTGGTGCAAAAATCAAATCAAAAGGAAGAAAGAAGAGCAAAGAATGAAGACCCCCATAACATTTAATCCAATTGTAATTATAAAGTTTTATTGTAATCTTGATTGTATAAGGGTAGAGCTTGGCTACCTGATTTCTTCTCTTTTCTGAGGTGTACGGTGGTACCCCACCGACCTCTTATTCTTTTATAATAATCCATAAATGTTTGATTGTTATGTTTAAATTGCATAATAAAAATTGCATGTTCTTCATAGGTTTCTTAAGCTTGATGTTTGAATGTGTGGCCTACATGCAGTAGGCTCTTTAGGATAAAAATTAATTTTTCTACCCTCATTAATAGCTCATAATTAAATTTTAAAATAACTCATTACCTCTCTTTAAATCTTAGGCCATAGTCAAGATAATTAGAAAATTTAGCAACCCCTTAGTTGAATGATGTATGTTCAAACATCATGCATAACATATTATTTCATTCTTGAATAGGGTCGATCTCCACTCTTGCACAATAGGGAAATGCTTGACCTGTGAGGGCATCCCTTGTAGTGGAGAACACCTCATCCCACAGATTTAGCCAATAATCTAATTTCATTATGCATTATACATAATTTTCCTAAGCCTTTATCATAAATTTATATGTCAAAATGAAATAAAGAAATTTAAAATTTTGCATTTAATCTAAGTCATGTCTTCATGCCAGTCATGATCTAGTCACTTAAGGAGAGGGATTTTGAACTCTAGTTTCCCTTATTAATTGAATAATAGCCTAGCTATCTTGAATAAATATAAGACCGCCTACATGATTTTGAAGCATAGGAGGTGTTAGTTGACAACCACTCCATGTGGTTGTAAGTCCAGTAGAGTTGGGATGGATTCACCCTCTCTTGTGGAGGTAAACCACAATGTCTCATTTACATTTAAATTCAAGTCAGGCTTCTAGCTTGTGCTAAAGCATCCTAAATTTAGTATCCATAGTTTCTTGTTTCCTTCGGGCTATGAGTATAAATCCTCACACTTAGGTATTTCTACAATCTTGTGTTGATGGATTATAAGCCCTAGTATTCTTATAAAAATTTAATTCAAATAAGAATAAACTATCTCTTTCAAACATATAAACCCTAAGTTTGGAGTGTTTACTTAGCTTCTTAGTATCATGAGTGCTCCTTACTTATCTTTCTTTCGAATCCAAAAATAAGTCTTTCCAAATTAAACATTCCTACTTGGTTTTTCAAAAATGCCCAATCCTTTGATTGTCTAAACTTAAAATCTTTAGAGATATCGATTGACTGCTTTAATTAAGAGTATTCTTAGGGAATCCCAATTTCCTAGGATGTAATTAACTATAAAGGCTTGGTACTATAGGGAATTAAAGAACCTGGCATAAAATAAACCCTGGTTTACTTTTCTATGTAAAGTATGGGAAAGATCTCTGATATATTAGGTCCATTGTAGGGTGATATTTTTATCTTTTAAGATAGTACATCATACATTAATATTATACCCGATCACTTTAATAAGTATCCTCTAAGATCTGCATGGTGTCTGCATAACTCAAAATTAAAACACGATAGTGCCATAAATTATACCAATAGATTTTTCTAGAAATGCTGCAGGGGAGTTGTTCCTCCCTAAATTTTTAAGAATTAGTTTTTACCTATATATGAATCGATAGTTGATATTGCCAGTCTTTTCATTGAGTTCCCCTCCATTTCACCCTTGATAGAGCTTGCACAACATCTATGAAACAAATTATAGAATCTCTTTGGACTGAGGATTGATTCATCCTTCCTTAGACTTAGGAGTCTTCTAGACACTAGAATCTCTGTAGTCAAAGAACACTTCTAATGATTAGGTGAACACTAAACTTAAGCCTAGAGACTTAGGAAGGTGTACTATAGGCTTAGGCTATGCCGTGGACAAATAGGGAATTGACATATCCTATGGCTTAACCCATGATCTATGTATATCCACTCATCAAAATCTAACCTGAAACCAATTCAATCAAACCTAATTAGATTTCATTTCATATCCAAGCTCCAAGCCAAAGTAATTTGAACCCAAACTTATCTTAATCCCATGATCCAATCCTATGGACTCAACCCAAAGCTACTTCAATTAAACTAAACCCAACTGATTATCACAAAAGCATTCCAACCATTCAAATCATCATTTCAAACTCTTCCAAAACCTACAATCAAAATAATCAAATCAAACCAATCAAACTAATTCAACTAACTTAACCTAGCCCATTCGACCTAAAAGGTCTACATGAGCCCAAATCCAATTAAATCCAAATCAATTGTAATCAAAGCCATCAACCAAGCCTAAATCAATCAAGAAAACTCAATTCCACCTAATCCAACTCAAATTGACCCATTTGGTTTACTTCACCCAAAGTGACCTAAAAGACCCATTTGATCCAAACTTTAATCCAACCCAAATTGGATTGAACCATCCCATCTATTCCCTTCTACAATGATTTTTGATCACCCTTGATTGTCCAATTGCAATCAATTGGATTCAAACCAAGCTAATTTGATCAATTGACCAAAGTTGACACAATTAGCCCATATGAACCAAAATGAACAAAACTCCAATCCAATTCAAATCAATTGAAACCAATGATTCCCAATCATAAATTGATCCTTAAATATGATTCAACCATAAATCAAGCCAAACTTAAGTCCAATTGGACATTTGACCCAAGTTTGCCCTATTTGGCCTAAGGTCAAACTTCAATCCAATCCAAATTAAGTGAAACTAATGACTCAAATTCATCTTGAATTGATTATTGAACATGATCAAGCCCTTGAGTGAGCCTAATTTAACCAAGTCCACCCAATTGACACATTTAACCCAAATTGACCTAAAAAGTCAAATTGATCTAAATCATTCTCAATTCCAAATTATTTAAAACAAACACCTACAATCATCTTCAAATCATCAATTGAACCTAAACCAACCATTAACTCAAGCTAATTTAGCCAAATTGACCAAATTGGTTAACTTAGCCCATTTGACCAATATGAGCCAAATTCAAATCCACTTCAAACTAAATCAAACCAATTGAACCTAAACATCTTGAATCATCATTTGAACATGACTCAACCCTTGGTTTGACCTAATTTGATCAATTATTTAATCTAACCAAATTTAACCAATTGTTCAATCTAACCCAATTTGACCTAATTTGACCTACATGGGTCAAATTGAGCCAAACCCAACCAAACTTGGCATGACCCATCATTAGGTCACCATGGGTCAGCCCAAATCAAACCCAACCCATTTCAAACCTGAATTAGAATAAAACCCATTGAGTGAACCCCTTCAAATGTGGCAAAATCCTCATTTGGATGGTCTCACTTACCCTTTTTCCCTTAGCAACCACCCAAACGTTGATTTAGACCTCTGACCTATTAGCTAACTTGACCCAAAGTTGATTGGGTCAGCCATGGGTCAAACGAGGTGAGTTAACCCAAGCCACTCCATTGGCTCACCTTGGGGAGGAAGGACACTCCACCTTAGACCTTGCCAGTCGACTTCCTTCACACAGCCACTCAAGGAGATCCACCTCAGCCATTCCCTGACGTCCCCGCCTGCCTGTGCCGGCCGGACGTCTTCCAAAATTAGAATCAATCACCACTTTCTGATCCCATGGGGAGGAGAGTATACTCCTCCCCCAACTCATTCCAACTATAGAGAATCATTCAGAGAGCTTCAGAGAGTCGAGATAAGCTTCCCAGTGCTTTCCTGACCTCCCTTGAGCTCCCCATCATAGGAGACACCAAACCTGAGAAAAATTGAGCCTCCACTCTGTCAAACTCAACTTAAACTCACCAAATCCAAATTAACTTCACCCACAACTTCCCCAATCTCTTAAGAGGAGAAACAAATTGATTCTCAATCGATTTGAGCACTTGAGACCACTCCTAGACCAACTTCAATGGCATTTCTAGTGACGCTTGGTCCATAGAGCCACCAGCAATGATGCAAGTCACAAACTTCTTAGTAGGGCTTCATCTCCTCAAGATGAAGCTACCTCAATCATTGGGCTGCTGGTCTTGAGCTCTAGTGAGTTATTTTTCTGGCAAACCATAGATATCCCTTAAGGTGATGGCCTTTTGTGAAGAAAATCTTATTTTTGCATGATTTTCACCATAAAATTTCCTTGAATATTGATTGAGTGAGCTCGGATCAAGCGGAGGAGGGCTGACGGTGTTTGTCTTTTATCACTCAGGGGATGAAGGATCATCTACCATCTGTTCCACATGATTGGAACGGATAGCCATGATTAATCTGATTAAATTTATTCCATTTTATGTCTTAAGAACTAGGGGATTCATCTCCATCATCAGATCTGAGATCAAATAATGGGGACGAAAGAACGTCAACCTTCGCTAACTCATCACACCACGTCAGATCGTTTAAGTAGTCAATCTCGCGGTGCCATGTGGAAAGTGCTACCACATCAGCTCCTGCATGGCACCAATGGGATTAGGGATTAATTAAGGTTAAAAATTCAATTAATTACTTAGAACTTCAAAAATTCATAACTAATTTTACAAAAATTCTAAAAATATGAGTAAACCCATTTTAGAAAGCATAAACAAAGGATATTTTATTAAAAAAATTTCATTAAGTTTTGAACAATGAATAGAGCTTACTTAGGGTTTGAAGGTTTTCTTAATTACCTTAATTAATCCCTAATTATCTAGTCAATTGATCTCAAATTTGAAATGCTTATTTAATGGGATGTCCTCTACCTCCCATAATTTTCTTAGGATTTATTGGTTAGGTAATTAGAAGAATTTAAAATTCAAAACTTAATTACCCTCTTAAGTAATTTAATAATTATTAAAAATGTCAAATAGTAAAATTTTAATAATTAATGATCATTAATCACTGATTAACAGTGAAATGAGGAGGAAATATTATTAAGACCTCTTTATTAATTATTTTCCCAAATCCATTTCATAAAGAGGGTTAATTAATGCATAGATTAATTAAGAAATTAATTAATCAATTAATAATGAAAATTAATCAAATTGAAATGATAATTACTTTAGATAATTTACATTCAATTCATGGGTTCCTTTTTATGTGTTCAATAACATAAAGACATTTAAGGAAATTATGATTAACCCCCTGGGTGTGGGAAAATCATAAGATTACTTAGCTTAATTATTTCCTTAATCTAATTAACACTTAAGCATGAGCCTATTGCATTAGGTCCTTTAGGAGCATTGCAATTTTTATTTCTCATTTGCATATCATTGAGGCTCATGAATAAGTGGTTAATTAAATTAAAGAAGCATAGGAAAGGGTAATTAAATGGATTTCTTAATGATTCAAACATAACTAATTCATGAAATTCACTTAATTACTTCTCTTTAAACACACTAAATTACCAACATGGGAGCGGGTAAAAAAATAGCAAACGTCACTTCTCCTTTTTAAGTTTAACAATTCAAACCCAAAACCAATTTGTATAAGAAGCTTTGGTTTTCTTTAAATGCTTTTATTCAACTTGATTGTCCTTAGGAATTAATGTGATAGAATGTATTATGTGCCTATGTTTAATTATTCCTTCTTCAATCATTGTAAATGTTGTATGCCATGTGATATCATGAATTCATGTTTTTAAAATAAAAAAAATAAATAGAATTTATTTATGTTTAAGTTGCATGTGTTGGTTTAATCATATTATATGTGTGGCTATTATCACTAATAAATTTTAAAAGCTATTTTCTAAGTTATAAATTGATAATTAAGATTTAGAGTGGTGATTAGCTATGAATATTCTATATGATTTGCATGTGTTTATAGCTTAAACATGTTAATGTGTTATTTTATCCTTATGATTCATGTATGGGTTTACATATGTTTGAATGATAATAAGTATATAGTTTGGACATCCTAGGAATATGATGCTTTAAGTAGCCTCATAGAGGTCATTGATTATCTCACTTTCCTAATTAACAAAGGCACATACTTATTTGATTTCATGCTGATGTGTACTTGTACTAGAATTTGGATAGAATTTTACTTTACATGTGTAAATGATTCACTAAAATAAAATATTTTGCATGGTTTTCATTTTTATGGTTGTATATTCATTCATATGTATTTAAGAATAGTAAGTATATAGTCTGGACATCTCGAGAATATGAGGCTTTAAGTAGCCCAACGGAGGTCATTAATTATCTCACTTCCCTAGTTTAAATAATGACATGTACTTGCTTAAAACTTTAATACATGTGTGTGGGTATTTAGCCAAGGAATGGAATTCCTCTTTTCTACCAAAAAATATGCATTCATAATCATTTGAGTATGCCAAAATATGTTGCATGTATAGGTATATTAAAGCTTAAATCATATGCATGCTATTGATGAAGAAAAGGAATAATATGACATCCTCTAGGTGATAGTGGTTCAATTCCATTAATCTTAAGAGGCTTATCATGTTTAAATAAGATTTTTTAAGGTTAACCCAAATCTAGGATCAATAAAATATTTAATAAATCATTCACTAAAAGGAACCAAGTCATAACAACATGCTTTAGAAAATTACTTTGGGTAGGGATGAAGGAGGTTAAGCCTCTTCCTTCTCTTTATAACAATTAGATGATAAGTAAATATTAAATGAAACAAACAAAATATAAAATTAAAACTTGTAAATCCTTTAAACAACTTAAAATAAAACCACTTATTATGTTAAATTGAATAATTCAAAACTATAGGCAATCATAATTCAAAAACCTAGCTAGACATACCACACTAAGACTAAACACAACATTAGATTACTAAATCATCACTTCTAGCTTTAGGTTAGGACGGTTCATGTAATGTTGTTATGTTTTCTTTTATGATGTATTATTTTAGAGTGGAAGTTAGGGTTATGGTTCGTAAACTGGATGTTAGGTTGTTGTTAGCCTAATATTATTTTCTATAGGGGATTATGCTAATGAGGCCATTAAAATAAATATAAATGTTTTACTTGTAGGTTGCTTATGCCCCTAAGCATGATCAATGATTAGGACGTGGGTTTGGTTACCTATGTGCAGGGTGCTAAGTCCAATTTATCAAATACAACTGCTTAGGATTGTATGTATGTTTAGCTAACACATGTTTTGTAGGTGTAGTTAGATTTTACTTTTCCATAAAAATATAATTTTGAAATATGAATTAAGATTAGTGCTATGGGGTTTAGGATGAGCAATGACTATAAGGCATAGCTCAGGGAGTCCATGTGAAGCCTTGGAGCATAATCAAATCGAAGAAAGAAGAAAGAAGAATGAAGAAAAAAATTAAAGAATGAAGACCCCTAATAGCATCTAATTTAATTTCAATTATAATATTCTTTTGTAATCTGGGTTGTATAAGAGTAGAGCTAGGCTACCTAATTTTCTCTTTTTTTGGGTGTATGGCAGTACCCGGCCACACCGACCTTTTATTCTTTTATGAAATCTATACATATTTTGAATGTTATGTTTAGATTGTACAATATAAATTGCATCTTCTTCATAGTTTCTTAAACTTGTTGTTTGAATGTGTGGCCTAGATGCGGTAGGCTCTTAGGATAAAATTAATTTTTCTACCCAATTAACAATTCATAATTAAATTTTAAAACAACTTTCAACCTCATCTAAAGCCTAGGATATAATCAAGATAATTAAAAGATTTAGCAACCCCTTAGCTGAATGTTGAATGTCTAATATCATGCATACCATCTTGTTTCACTCTTGAAATAAGGAGGGCCTCCATTCTTGCACTTTAGGGAACTCTTGACCTATGAGAGCACCCCCTTCATGATGGAGATCTCCCTCTCTCTTTCTGATTTGGCCAATAACTCCATTTCATCATGCATGTAGGCATAATTATCCTAAGCCTTTGTCCAATATATTATGTCAAAATGATATAAGAATTTATAAAAATTTTTATTTAAACTAAGTCATATACTCATGCTTGTCATGATCTAGTCTCTAAGGGAGTGAGTTTAGGACTCTGGTATCTTTCCAAATTAAATAACAAGCCTAGCTATCTTGGAATTACATAAGATCACATGGATTTTTAAATTGTGAGAGGTGTTGAGCCATACATTGTAAGTCTAGAAGAGTTTATCCTCTCTTATGGAGGTAACCACTTATGTCCCATTGCTTAAGTTGGGTCATGCTTAGCTTGTTTAAAGCTCCCTAGATTTAGATGGGTTGCTTGTTTCCTTTTGAGCATAAATCCTCACCTCTTAGGCATTTTTTATAATCTGTGTTGATGGATTATAAGCCCACAGCTAATAAAATTTAACTCAAATAAACTCTCTCTTTCAAAAATATAAAGGCTCACCATAGGATATATTGGAGTGCTCTTCTAAGGCTCTTAGTGCTACTTAACTTTCTTTTCTAAAAAAAGTCTTTTCCAATTGAACATTCACTTGATTTTCACAAAACGATCCTTTGATAGATACTAATTATGAAATCTTTGGAGATAATTGATCTACTAATTTAATCAAGAGTATTCTTAGAAAATCTAATTTCCTAGGATGTAATTAAATATGGAGGCTTTCCTCCATAGGGAACTAAAGAACCTGGCATAAAATAAACCCTGCTTTACATTTCCCATATAAAGTAGAGGAAAGATATCTTGTATATACGAAGACCCATCATGCCTTGGAGTCCTTATTAGGTGATTAGGTTCATTGTAGGGTGATGTTTTCATCTTTTGAGATGGTACATCATACTTCAATGTCATACCCAATCACTTTAAAAATTACTCGTTAAGATCTACGTGGTGTTCACCTGGCATCCGAAATAAAACACCATAGGGACATATAATTTGTATATTTTAACAATCAAAGTATTTTTTTTTAAATCTTGGCCATATAAAGATGGCTAAAAATCTCTTATTTGGTCAAAAGAATTTTGACATCATTATTTTAATCAAAGTTTATTATAATTTACTTAACTTTTTTGCTTGAAATAGAAAATTGGTTGGGCAACTCATTTTCACTGATAATTCTAGGATTAACTTTTTCATCGTTAAGGGCAAATTATCTAATGGCTCCATAATAAATTTTGGAGGTTTTGAAGACATGAACATTACTACTAATGTAGTGACCTTAGCTCTTGTTAGCAATGGATCTGTTAAGGGCAAGAAGCCCATAGAATTCTCCAGGGTACCCCCATAGCACTCCTACTCATAGAAGGGAGGCAGCTATGAAAAACTCCCTTCTTAGATATTGTCTACATGGGCTTTGAATCTTATTTATTCTAAGATATTGTCTTCAAGGTAGATACAAAAGCATTTGAGAAAGAATAAGAGGAAACATAAGATATTACAAAAGAGGGTCCTACACCTAATCCATTCCAAGAATTAATCCTTCAGTTGCAAAAGAAGGATGACCAAATCCTAAAAATTGAAATAAAAATGGAGGAGATGATGGCTACATTGTTATTACTTCAAATCCAAATTCTTACTACTTCTCACCCTCATTCACTATAAGAATTAGAAGATTCTCGTTCCACAAATGATAACAAATTTAGTTTAAGGGATCATCAATAAGAACATAAAATAGTAGAATATATAGATCCCAAAACTAACTTAAAGTCCTTAATTGAACAAAAAGTAATTAAGGCATTGTGCCCACAATCTTGAGGAATGACATTAGCTCCAAAAGGTAGACTACCCTACATAATATAATTTTTTGCCTTATCCAAAGAGATTTATAGACCCTCCAACCCCTTGAGTCTCTCATGGATTATATTCTAAAATGGAGGATTCTTAAGTGTGATAGTTACAAGAATAGCATGTTGTGAAAATCCTTCTCAGAAATATCCATGGTCCTATTACATTTTAGTTGAAAGGCTTTACTATTAAGACCTTTGAAAATTATTAAGTAAAGCTGCTAGCCTTCAAGACGAAGCCCCTAAGAAGTAATTCTTAAAATACCAATCCACCATGGAGTCTTCTAAGTTTAGAAAAGTGATCAAAAAGAGAGCAGACACCGTCTGTATGGTAGAGTGGGGAAAAGCTCCAATCCAAATCTAGGTAGACCAACCTCCACCTCAAAGATCACAAACAACCATAATTACCACCACCTAAGAAACACCTTTCAAGCCCTATTAATGAAAGAATAAATCAAACTTATTCTTCGAAGAGAGAGACTGTAAGGAATATATTTAAAATTTTGAAAAAAAAGCCAAATTTCAAGCTCCTTGATCCAAAGAAGTGAGAAGACGTCAGCAAGATTAATGACCCAAATTATTATCCATGTCATCAAATGTTAAGTGATATCACCAAAGACTAGTTAACCTTTAAAGATTGGCATGAAAGGAATTATAAGATAGGGGTTGGTGATTATTCCTAAGGAATACCTTATGGACTCTAGGTAGGGTTCATTAAGGTTATCACAGGTGAATCTTCTACCTCTTCTTTAAAATATCACTAGTGATTAGGATGTAGCTTTATCCCACTCTTCTAAAAAGTATTTGATAAAAAATTTAAAAATTCTATGCAAGATCATTTGAAGACCTAGAAGATGATCATCTTGATTGATCCACTAGTGTGAGAGACAATTCTTCCTCAACCCCATTCAGCGTCATTAGATGTCCAAAAGTTTGAAAGAGTGGTGAGAGAGGGATAAGTTCTATATCAGATAGAGTATTATATAATAAGGATAGGGAGCTAGCCCCTACATCCATTTATCTCTATGCACATATTTAAAGAATCTAAATAAAAAAGTTTGATGGAAAAGACATTTCTTATATTTTGTTAACTCTAATGAGTGTGATGTGAATGAATTTGAAAAAAAAAATAGAAAAAAAAGTATATCATTTTCATAATGAATGCAATATGTTCTACGAATTAGGATTAGGAAATGGTTTTTTTATGAGTGATTTATAGGGAGATCCTGTTAATATAGAAATAGAGTTCTTAAATCTAAACAACCTTTGGAAAGCACATTAGTGATGATGGATAAGTTGACATGGCCCTTGCTTCCAATTTAGAAGATATTACTGAAGTTAATCTCCATAGTGGAAAGGTCCTACCACCTCGCCAACCTCCCTCCAAGGACAAAGGCAAACAAATTATTGACCAATATCCTGAACTTTTATAGAATGATCCAATAGTCAAACCAACTTCTCCTAAAGTTGACTACAATGTGTTACCTCATCTTAAAAAGTTACTTGTTAGGTTAAGCATTTATGATGCCCTTATTCTATCTAAAAAAATGAAAGAATCATTAGTCTAAACATTACTCAACCTATAGATATACCTGACACAATTAATAATAACTTCCTCTAATGAAGCTTGTTATTTTAAAAAAGTCCTCAAAGTGACTTTCTCTGATGAAGATTTTCTTTTGAGGACTACTGACCATAATTATCATCTCTACATTTCAATCAAGGTAGAGAATTATAGATTATCTAAAGTCCTTATCGATCCTAGAACTTCAATCAGTATTATGAACTTCAAGACATCATTTTTTGAAAATTGGCACATAAAGACTTAGCATTGATAAAATGTTGTTATGCGGGTTTAATGAAATAAGAGAAAAGGCTTTAGGTTCAATCACTCTATTATTAGAAATAGATGGGTTAAAAACTGAAGCAAAATTTTATATTATTAATTTAGAGATATCTTTTAATGCTCTTTTAAGTAGACCCTGGATACATGAGTATAAAATCATTCCTTCATCACTTCATAAATGTATTAAATATAGAAAGGATGAGCTAGAATATACTATAAAGAGAGATATACAATCATTTTCTATTCATGAAATTGAGTTCTATAAAGATGTTACTTATTATATGCTTAAAAGGAAAATGGCTGATTCTATGAGATCTAGCATTGTTAAGGCATCAAAGAAAATAAAAGAAGATATCAAAATAATAAAAGAGGGAGAGAAGAAAGAAATGAAGGAAAAAAGAAAAATAACCTCTCGTGATTCAAATTGATTTGGAATCTAGCTCTGATAAAGATTCAAATCAAAATGATGCCTTAATAAAGTATGAGATCTCATTAGAATAAGACAGTGATGGACAGTAGACTCAAGCATCTAAAGATGAACTTGAATTGTCCACTTATGAGAGGTTAAAAAAGTTTGTGAATACTTTGACTTTAACTCCCTTATCTCAACATTAAATTGCATAATTAGAAGTTAAACTTGCCCTTAACATTTCAGGATATATTGAGAAGTTGTCAAAATTTTATTTTGTAACTAAATCTTCAAGCTCAAAAGTAGATGTAAAGCTTGAAGATTCATCTTCTAATAAAATAATATAACTTTTTTTGACTTGTATTCTAATTGTGTTAAAAATATAGTGAAACATGGTTTAATCTCTCATGCTTGGCCCAACAGTATAGCCCAATGCATGGAAATTTTATGGGACACTAAGTATAAAAAATTAAAATCTAAGGTAGGCAATGGGTTTGGTACCATTGGACCTTTAAATGATGATCAATATTTTTTAATGATAAGAATCATGTGGAATCTGACTAATTCTGTGAGAGTTCACCCAATTCCTTAGAAGAATTCTATCTTAAAATACCAAATAATCCAAATAATTACTTGATACAAAATGCACCCCCATAACTTGAAGAAGAAATAAAGTCCATTATTGATGAACTAAGAGAAATCAACTAAGAAACTGAGGAAGACCCACAACCAACTTTTATAAGTTCTATATTGGGTCTAGAAGATTCCTATGGGTTAATTAATTTACTTTCTGAATATAAAGATTTCTTCAATTAAAACTATGATGAAATGCAAAGGTTTGTCTTTGAACATTGCATTCCATAAGTTGGAGGTTAAACCAGATGAAATTTCAATAAAATAAACCCTTAGATGCATTTTAAAAATTCAACAGTGAGTAATTATTGAGATAAAGAAGTGAATTGAAGCTAATTTTATTTGAGAAGAGAAGTAACCTTCTTAGGTAGCAAGTATTGTACTAGTAAAGAAAAAGAATGGTCAAATACACATATCCTAGATTTTAAAGGCTTGAAAAAGGGTTTCCCCAAAGATGAGTTCCCACTATCGATGCTAAAACTTATGGTGGATATAGCCTCATCGCATGAAATTTTCTTATTTATGGATAGATCATCTGAATACAAGCAAATTAAAATGGTCCACGAAGATGAGAAACATATGACGTTCAGAACCCAAATTGAGATTTTCTATTACACACTCATGCCATTCAATCTCAAAAATGTCAGGGGTACTTATCAAAATGCAATGACTATAATCTATGATGATTCGATTCATAACCAATTTGACTGTTACATTGATAATCTAGTCATCAAAAGTAAAGAGAAAAAGAGTTATATCTAAGATTTTTAGATCATTTTTGAATGGTTACCTTGGGAGCAACTTCAGATAAGTTTTTAGGATTTGTAATATGGCACCAAGGAATAGAAATAGATCCTGAAAAAATTAAAGTCATTATAGAAATACTGCCACCTATAAATCTTACACAATTAAGATCAAGGTTGCATATATAAGAAGATTTATATCAAACCTATCTCAAAGAAGCCAATCATGTGTGGCTTTAACAAAGAAGGATTTTAATTATATTTGGGACAAAAAATGTCAAAATTCCTTTGATAGTTTAAAGTAATATTTGATGAATCCTTCTATTTTAGCTATCCTAATCTCAAAGAAGCCATTAATCTTAAACACTATAGCTTTAGATGAATCCCTCGGGCTTTATTAGCTCAAATTAATGAGGAGGGCAAGAAAAATTCCTTTTATTATCTTGATGGAAATAATTTATTTGCTCATTAAAAGTATTGTTTAGCTTTAGTTTTTGCTTCCCAAAAAATGAGGCATTATATGCTTTGTTAGGACATTTGGCATGTTATCCTATGATTTTGTTGAAACTTGAAATTACATTTATCCCTTTTTGTGTTATGAAAGGTCAAGTTGTAGCTGATTTCTTAGTAGCACATCTTCTCTCTATTGATTAGTTCAGTCAATGTCAATATATTCACTGTACTCTAGCTAGTCCACCATACATATTGGTGGTTCATTTACTAACCTCATTTTTTTATGAGGTTGACATCATTATAATCTTAGTAATTAGAATTTCTAAACTTAGATTAAGAGTTTTTAATTAGAATTTCTAAACTTAGATTAAGACACTACCCTTAATTAAGGGGTGAACAAATTAAAATAAAATAACAAATCAAATTGAACAAAAATTTGAAATCAAAACTAATTTTTAAATTAAAATCAAGCTCAATGCCCTAAAGGCAAAGCCAAGGTCGATTGAACCTTTCTAGAACATGACCTAACCCAATTGGATTAAGTGAACCAAATCAAACCCCAAAATTCTATAAAAATCTAAATCAAACATATTTAAACTAAAATCTAAATTTTATTGAGCCCAGATTGAAGTAGTTGGGCTCGTTGACCCAATTAACTCATTTAAGCTAAAAAACCTAGGCCCAAGAAAAATCAAATAAAATTAAAATAAATAAAATAAAAAGCACAAAATTAATGGACATATATAAATAAATCTAAAAAATAATTCATATGAGGATCAAATAATGGTCAACCATGACATTTTGACCTAAAATTGACCCATGTGGGCCCCACAAAGCCAAAGGTCAATTAATCAAAATTTTATCAAATTACATTTCAAAATACAAAATGAAATAAATCCAAATTCAATGAGGATTCAAGTGAGTTGATTTGACCCCTTAACCTAAATAAACCAAAATGAATCCTATTAGATCTAAATTTAAATTAAATAGAAAATAATTCAGATTAATCATTTAAAATTATTTAAAAATCATAATCAAACATAATCCAACCAATCATTAAGTATAATTTAATTTGATCATTTAACCCAAGTGAACCTAAATTTACCCACTAATCTCAATTTAGGTCAAATTTAAAACCAACTTCAATTCAGTTTAAAATAATTACCAAACATAATTATAGCTGAAACACATCTTGCGTTAGTCAATTTTACCATTTGACTCAATCAAACCTAAAATTAACCCATTTTGGTTAAAATGGTTCAAATTTGGTTAAAATTAAATTCTAATTTAAATCAAATAAAATTAATTAATCAACATATCATAAATAATTAATTAATCATAATTTAACCTAAAATTAAACTCAAAAAGATGGCCAAATAAGCTAAAATACCCAACTTGATCACATTTAGGTCAAATAAGATAAATTGGCTTAAACCAAATTAAAATACATATGGCATGAGTCAATTGTGCTCTAATTCAATTAAGGAACAAGAAGAAGAAGAAGAAGAAGAAGAAGAAGAAGAAGAAGAAGCTTTTATCCCACTATGTGGGGTCAGATACATGAATCCTTCTTCTCCATTGTGTCCTATTATGTGTCAAATTTCATTTGATTCTAATAAACTAAGGTCATTTTTTATACATCTTAAGGAACAATTAATAATAATTCCAATCATCATCTTATGCCAATTAATCAAGTGAAACTATCATTATTTAATCCAAAATAACTTAAATTAAAAGTAATCAAATAAAACTTACTTAACCCAAACTAATCTCAATCATGTTAAATTTACATGAAAATTAGATCAATTAGTCCACAAATCATTTATTGGACAATCCAAAAATTATTGCAACCTAAATCAAAGTTTAATAAATCAAGTAGAATGCAATCAACCCAACCTAATTCAACTTAAACCCAAATGAATCCAACTTAATTAATTAAGCCTAATTCTACTTCAAACAAGCTCAAGCTTAACCTATGTCTCACTCTAAGCTCCACACAAAGAGCTTGCTAAGAGGTGGAGACCATGGAGAGCCTAAATCAACCTCTTTGACCACGGATCAAAATGATGCATAATTCCCTGACCATTCCATTTAGTCACTTGGGAATAACCCTCTAATCCTCTAACCACCTTTACCACCTTCAAAGGAGCTCAATATCCTAGGGTCGGCCACCTTCCAGCACCTCAAAGGGGTGAGGTTTGACCAATTATAAAGCAAGCGAAAGAGAATCTTCAATGTCATCTTTAGATCACCCTTACACTTTTCCCAAGTCAAAACGAACTCAAATTAAATCTTCCCTCTTCGCTAACCTCTTTGTTCACTTCCCACACCAAGCTAAGATGAGTAGCATCCATATGTGGTCTCCATATCAAACACAAGGAAGGCAAAGCACCAATTCATCTCCAAAACTTCATCTCAATCCCTTGAAGCATTTCAAAATTAAAGAGCCACCAAGGATCAATGCCAGTGAGGTATGCCATCTCATCGACCTCCCATTTAATTTTATTTGGTCTTTTATGAAATAAACTTGATCTTGGGTGAGATCAAACCATGTTGATCTCTTCTAGATCATTCTTTGATTGTTTTTCAATTCAAAAGCCAAAGAATCGTCACCTAGATTGTTGAAAATCACTACCTAAAGGCAAATGACTCTCGATTCTTTGATGGGAGGTTCAGAATGAAATTTGGACTGTCCATTCCTTTTATTTGGAATGGAGGGTCATGATTTAGCAACACAAAATTGATTTAATCCCTTAAGAGATCATAGGATTAATCTAGATCATTTGATCTACAATCAAACAATTGTTAACAATCCCACACCCCCATCGTCATTTCGTGTAGGATCCACATGGATTCTACATGGTCCAATGGTATGCTCTCACATCAAAAGTGGTGCCTAGTCAGCGCCACATAGCGCTGACTAGTTTAAATATAAAATTTATATTTTCTAAATCAAATAAATTTACAAAATGCAAAAAAAAACATTAAATTTGTAGAAAATAAAATACTCAACCTATGGATTCATCCTAATGAGAGGAATTAATTAAACCTAAAATTTCTAATTTTTATTGGGCATTTTCAAGTTAATTTGAGTTTAATTAAAATCAATCAAATCCTAAATAAACCCAAAAATATTAATCTAGTTAATTTGAAACTTTGGGGAGTTGAAACTAATGTTAAAATACACCAAAGTTAAAAATATGGGAATTTATTAGTGATTAAAATAAAAAATGAAAAAAAAAAATCTATAAGCCATAATTTAATTAATATTAATTTAAAAAAATTAAGGAAATTGATGATATCAATTTAAATCATCACAATAAACTTTAATGAATCTAGAAGTGCCATTAAAACTTATGGAAGCTCATTAAACTCCAAAATCATCAAATTAGAGGATTAATTAAATTAAATAATTCAATTAATTATGATGATATTTAAAAAACCATAAAAAACCTTTCTCTTTTCATTCAGAATATCGAGAAGGTTGTTAGCCCTACAAGGTACTATTTTAATTCTCTTTGGTCCCATCGCCTTATCACTCCTATCCACAAATTTCCTTCTGGAAAGAGCAAAGTCGAGTCTGGACTCTCACTTTCACTAGAAGACTGACACTTATCAAATCATTGACTATGACCATATCTAATCATTCAGAACTTCTCCCTTCTATGAATATTCACACTTCTCATGTGAGAGAGAAGCCTATCAAAGATCAGAAAGGACATCAAGGCATTTTCTCTACCCCTTCTTACCCTGAAAAATCAAGGTCACCTTGCATCCTTGAACCGATAACCATCTTTCGGCTTCAACCATTTTAGGTTAAGAAAATGTGAAAGCGTCTTTCTCTCTAGAATAATAATGCATTCCGAGGTGTGAAGTGGGAGAGAAGGGATGCGTCCATAGTGGAAATGGCTCCCTGCATGGAAAATGAATGAAAAGTCAATTTTCTTCAAATAAATCATTTCTGGATTCATCATTCAAAGAGGAATTAAAGAAAATTAAAATATGTAATGAATTATTAATATCTTAAGCCTAATTTAAGTTTGATAGAAAACACTAAAATCTCAATTAGTCCTAAAATTCATGCATGATTAAAATGAAACTTAAGGAAAATCAAATTGGCAAAAATTTCAAAGCAAAATGAATTTTGGATTATAAGTTATTAACAAAGTCAATTTAAAACATATTACATGACATGAGAGGACTTAGGAAAATTTATAAGCTCCCTGAAGTTATTGAATCTTAGAAATCATATATTTAAGGATTAATAAATGAATAAATAAATTGAATTTAAAATAAAAAAAAAACTTTAAAGCTAAAATTATAAATCAGTAATGGATTGAAAATTATAATTGACCATTCTTTGAATTAAACATTTGAATAAAAATATACTAAAATTAAAATCATTAAAATGATTTTAATATTTTAAGGTTAATTGAATTAAAAATGTATAGTTAATTAAATTAACCCTAACATACAAAAATTTAAATGTCTTTGGAGCATAGAATGATCTAGATTAGGTTCAACACCCTAAGAATTTTGTTTCTATCAGTTTCTTAGGTTAATGTTACACACAAAAATAAAATAAAAATTGAATAAATCTTATGCATTGAAAACTTGATTGAGCAAAAAAATTCAAAATTATAAGAATTCTTTTCTAATCAACATTAAGCATAATAATTAATCAATTGGATCAATTAAACTTAACCAAAATATAAAGTTATTAAACTCAAGTAATATCAACACAAATCATTTGAATTCATGAATTTGATAAATTTTAAATCAAAGCTAATAAAATAATAAACATGAAATGAATAATTAAACCCTAATAATTAATTGGCTTTGTTAACAATTAGAACAAATTAATTGGACTTTGAATTGAAATTATATTAGTAAACATAAAAGTTAAACAAATTAAATAAATTAGCCAAATTAAATTGAAATATAAAATTAAACCAAACAATCATTAAGTTAAAATAATCAACATATGAATCAAATATCTAAATTTTATGGGCAAACTCTTAAGTGTAATTTAATAAAGATTAATTTAAATTTTAATCAAAATTACAAGTTAATTAAATAAAAAACATCTTGACTAATTTAAACCAAACCTAAATGAAAAATATCATATTATTAAATTTAAACTACAATGAAATTAATTAATCAACATGAATCACTTAAAATGTGCTTAAATTTTTAAAATGAAACTTAAAGAAAGGAATTAAATATCAATTCAAACAACTAAATTAAACATTAATTGAATTATTAAAATTGAATTATATCAAAATAAAACCCAATAAATTTATAATCAAATCAACAATACAAACATTTAAAGTTAAAATAAGCTCAATAAACTTAATCTTTCAAATCTTAAGTGAAACAAAAAAAATAATCAAATTAAACCTAGTTCAATTAAATCTTTCAAATAAATTTAAAAGAGTTAACTAAGATACTTAGGTTCTTAGTTTGACCCCTATAGTGGATTTCATCTTAGATGAAAATTTCATTCTATTAGGATTAGGATGTTGAATAGAACGGATTCTGCCCCAAGCATATTTTATTTAATTCCTTTTTTTTCATAATTGTAAATTTTATTAATCACTTTAAAGATACAAGTAATCCAAAAAGATCAAAGGGAGAGAGAGAGAGAGAGAGAGAGAGTGTGTGTGTGTGTGTGTGTGTTTTACAAAGATCTATCTCTAATGTATGGTAAGTCTAAGTTATCACTATGTATCAAAAGAGCAAGATCAGGACCAGCTGATGTCTTAGTGAAGAATAATTGATAGTGGGCCCCTCTCTTTGTGAATAGGTTAGATGGATGATTGACTTCTCTCCAAATGTGTGAGAATGTGGTCTTCAAAACCATAAGCATGATAGGAAAGAGCACATTGAGTAGATCTTCTAAGTCCACTCTTCGCAATCCTCTACTACTTCCTCGTGAAAATATCCAACATCGTTCGATAAAAGGCTTTGATTGTTCATCATCTTCTCCACCTTTTGCTTAAGAAAATACTCTTTCACATTGCCCTTGCACACTCTCATAGCACTTAGAGTGTCATTCTCCAAGTGCTTTATAAAGAATACACACCCACTTGCTAAGAAAAATGAAAAAAAATCTAGAAAATATTCTTTTTCCCTTGGAAATGGCCCCTATATATAGCTTAAATACAACCCTGGTTAGTTATCCAGATGCTCCTACCATAACTACCTAGAGAACTATCTGAAACCATCATTGAACCATCACGAATCTATTTTGTTGGGTCATAGCACTGCAAGTTGTTGATGTAGTGTTGTTTCACTACAATGTTGTTGATCTGGCACTATAGCGCTATGCTTGCTCCTTCTGCCTCATATTTTTCCTCTAACACAATATCATAGCACTGTATATGCAATACCTAGGCACTAAACTTGTTATAAATCTATCATAAAATGAGTATAATCTGGTGTTGTGGCACTGCTGATATAGCACCTAAGCGCTAGCCTTGCTTTAAAATTGCCCTAATTGAGGTCATTTATAGTGTTGCAACGCTTCTTTTGTATCGCTTAGATATTGGGCCAAAATTCCTTCTTTTTTCATTTTTTGGATATTTTCCCTATTACAAAACAAAATGTACTTAAAATAAACATTTTTTAACATAAAAACACATGATAAATGCATTAAAAGTTTTTGAAATTTTCACATTAACACTTATCAAATACCTAAAAACTTAAATTATTACTTGTCCTTAACTAATTTGATACATTTACACATATGCCTCTTTGAGTTAGTTGATAATATAGTATTTTGGTCTAAAATAATTAAATAAAAATTTCTAACTAAAAATAGAATGTACATTTTAATGTTTACTCATTCATTTCATCATTACAAACTATAATAGCCAAATTCTTATTACTAACTAATATTTTCTTAAGTTGAAATTATCTTTTTGCATATTATCATAGTTGATTCTAATGAAGATGAATGACTTGAATTTTAATAAATAGTTGTCCAAATAATAAAAATAAACATATTTTTTACTTTCTCAATTGAAATTATGATAACTGTTGTTCCATAATTTCATTGAATTGGTTTAGATTGCAATAATTTTAAAGTTCAATCATGATACTCAACCTCAAGTGACACCTTCTATTTTTTATGACATATATTTTTATATAAATATTTTTATTTAGAAGTACACAATATTGGCTTTGTAGCCCATGAAAAATATATTATAATTTTGACTCAATTAAATATAATCCTATTTACTTAACAATTTTTAAAAGTTTTAATTAATAATAGTTTAAATTATGTTATTTCTTATTATATGTGTTTCTATTTATTTTAATATCAATTCATTAATTTGATTAAGAATCTTCTATGTGCGATTTGTGTGCTTATGGAAACTTTTAACTTAACAAAAATTACTATTTTTCTAAGATTTTTGGTTATCATTAGTTTGGAAGAAATTCAATGACAAAATAAAACCTTAAATGTAATTTGCTTTTTTTTTTTTTGAGTTAAAATTTATTTAATTAATTTTAGCTCCCAATAATTTCTAATACATTTCACACTAACTTCAAATTTTAAATTGCAAGTATATTAATTTCAAGGGGTGTAATAATTAAAGTTGGATTGCTAACTAACATTTATACAAACATCACATTTAAATGAACATTTAACATTGAATTCACTGAAATAGATACAAATGCATAAACATACAAATTTTAGAACTATAATAAAATAAATAAAATTACACAAAAATATGCAAAAATTATAAAAAAATACACAAAAATTTATTGAAATAAAATAAAATAAACTATTCTAAAAATCACCCTTCTCTTCTTTTTCTTCTTCTTCTTTCTCTAGCTAGTGTCTTTCATAGGGTTGATATTATAGCGCTACAAGGAATTTGGTTTGGGGCAACATTAGAGTGTGAGTTTTCAAACATGAGAATGAGTGTTGGGTTGAACTCAACCATAGAGGAAAACTATTGTTTTTGTTGGCCTATATGGTGATCAAATTTCCATTCTAAATTTTGTTGTCATTGGCTGCTTTCACTAACCATTTTTCTTAAATCAAAGGATTGTTCTCTAATTTTTTAAAGTTGCTCATTTAAAATTTTGAGGACCGGGGTCTGGATTGATGAGTGTGTGAGCTTTCTCCTAACTCCATTTTTAACACAATTCTTCAATTGTCTTTTTAGTAAGGGAAGCCCTTTGTATAAGAACCTCTTCATCTAGCTTTCCCGCCACACTAGTCAAAAGACACAATACATAAATTAGAGAGGGTTGACCAAAACCTATTGTTGTATTACACTAAATTATATTAAAAATTAAATTATAAATTATCTTTCCTACAACTATAAAAAAATTCTATTGAATTGCATAATTCAAAATGACTCTATCCCTAGTTACTTCACTGATATTATTGGTGACAATCAACTTGGAAGAAATAAAGTAATGTTAAGCTTTAGCCTCAATGGTCATTCCATGACAAAAAAATTAATAATTTTTTCTCCCATCATTTCCATTGAACATTAGCATTTCTCACAGTGCGAAAATTAAAAATTTCAACAAGTCTAGATGACTATAATAATAAGAAAGGTATTCATCATATACATAATTTTGTAATTTATAATATGCATTAATTATAGTACTATCAAATCTTACACATTTATGCAAAGTGTTTCCTGCCTCTCTCATTGATAATTCTTTCCACACTCCCACCTAGATTATGGTATCACCTCTCTCGAATGAGATATTTGTAAATGAGAGTGTGACAGTACCTCTCCTTCACCTCAATTCTAATAAAGTGAATAGAGTCACTTATTGGTGTTCTCTTCTTATTCCTGTTAATGTACTTTGTTGGAATTTTGGCTTTCTATATTTGGAGAAATACTAATAAAAAATGCAAGTTAGAACAAAAAAATTTAGTTGCCTAAGCGTCCTATATATAAACCAGACCTAGCATCATGGTGCTAGCCTCTCTATTATATTTTACAGAATATAGCACCATGATGCTCAACATGCAACACCTAGGTGCTAGATAATTGATCAAGCTAGTTTTTATTCCCACCAAAAAGTATATCTGTGGTATTAATTACATATCGATAATGTACAAAAATGTGTGTCAGGCATTGATAGAGCGTCACATTGCAGGCCAACCTTTTTATCATCTTATGACAATTGGTTTATCCAAGTGCCAGCCTTTTAAACAACCTTTGTGGCTATCACTGTGGTGCTACATTGGCAACTTCTAGGCGTTTGTCAACCCATCAGCCCGCTTTTCTCTATTTCATTTTTTTTCTTTTGGATACAATGTCTTAGCACATAAGTAATGAGTCTATAATAGGAGAAGAAAATAACTACATGCTTGATTGTATGTGACCATTCTAGAAACTCAAACGAAGGGAAAGAGCTTCACCCTTAATCCAATTCTTAAGCCTCAGCAATGCAACTTCCTCATAATGGACCTTCAACTCCTAATTCTTTGCAACAACACTAAACATCTACTAATAGACTTTAAACATATATACTTTGGGTTGCCTCCAATAAATGCTTAGTTTAATGTCCTCGGCCTGACATAAGTTTTCTAATTTTTAAGGTCTTTAACTAAATTAATGGACTCTTTAAATTGATTCTGATTTTCTTCGTAGTATGGCTTAACTTATTAACCATTCACTTTAAAAATTACATTCATCTTTAGATCTTGGATATCCACAACACCATGTGCATAAACTTTAACAACTAAGAAAGGGTCTGACCATCTTTATCTTAGTTTTTTAAATAATTTAAATTTAGAATTAAATAATAAAACTTGTTGTCCAAGCTTAAACTATTTTTTAATGAACTTCTTATCATGCCATTTTTTAATTTATTCCTTATACATCCTTGAATTTGTGTATGTGCCCAATCTTATTTCTTCTAATTCATTCAAATTTATGAGTAACTTTTCTACACTTATTTTCATATCAAAATCTAAATTCTTAATTGGCTAGAATGTTTTGTGCTCCAATTCCAATGGTAAGTGACAAGATTTCCCAAATGCAATCTATATAGAGACATTCCAATAGGGCTTTTGTATGCAGTCCTATGGGCCCATAATGCATCATCTAATTTTTATGACCAATCCTTTCTAATAGGCCTTATAGTTTTTTATAAAATCCACTTTATTTTCTTATTTAAAATTTTAGCTTGGCCACTTGTGTGGAGATGATAGGCAGTAGCCATTCTATGTTGTACTCCATATTTTCTTAAAAATTATTTCACATATTTATTACAAAAAGTAGTACCTTCATCATTAATAATAATTTTTGGTGTTCCAAATCTTGTAAAAATATTTTTTTTTAGAAATTTAATTGTTGGCTTAAAATAATTTCTTGGTGTAGCTATTGCTTTTATCCATTTGGACATATAATCAATGCTACTAAGCTATATTCATTCACATATGAAATATAAATGATCTTATAAAATCTATTCCCTATGCATCAAAGATTTCTACCTCTAATGAAATTTAATGGAATTTTTTGAGATATGTCCCATTCTTTGAAATTTATCAAATTTTCACATATTTCTGTAACTATTTTATTACGTCTAAATTGTCCTTTGTACTCAGAATCATGACAAGATCTTATAATTTCTAAAATTTTATTATCAAGAATGCATCTTCTTAGAATCTGATATGGACACTTCTTATAGAGATATGGTTCACCCAAAAAAAAAAGTTTGCATCATGTAAGAATTTCTTCTTTTGAATATAATTGATTCCATAGGATATAATATCACTTACTAAATAATTCATAATATCTACATATCAAGGAATAATTTTATGCTTGAATACAATTAATTGTTCATCTAGGAATTCTTTTTTAATATCTCTACAAGCTCTCAACTCTTCCTTAGTTGTTAATCTAAATAGGTGATCAGCTACTAAATTTTCAAATCTTTTTATCTCTAATTTCTAGATCAAACTCTTGCAATAATAATACCCATCTAATTAATCTAAGCTTAGCCTTTTCTAGTAGATATTTAATTACTGCATGATCAGTGTATACTAGAACTTTTGTTCCAACTAGATAAGATCTAAATTTATTAAAAACAAAGACAGCTGCTTGTAAGTCTTTTTCAATTGTTGAATAATTTAATTGATTTTAATTTAGAGTTTTACTAGAAAAGTATATCACATGAAAAATTTAATCTTTTTTAGTCCTAGGACTGCCCCTATTGCAAAATCACTTGCATCACATGTTAAGTCAAAAGATAAATTCCAATCAAGTTTTATAATAATCAAAACAAAACTTAATTTTACTTTTAATAGATCAAAAGCTTCTTAACATTCCTTTGTAAAAACAAAGAGTGTATCCTTTTCGAATAAGTTGCACAATGGTTTTGATATTTTTAAAAAATCCATAATAAATCTTTTATAAAATTCAGCATGTCATAGAAAACTTTTGACTCCTTTAACATTAGTTGGTGGTGAAAGTTTTTCTATAATTTGCACTTTTTCCCAATCTACTTCTATTTGTTTTTCCAAAAATTTTATGATCTAGTACTATTCTTTCTCTAACCATAAAATGGCATTTCTCTTAATTAAGTACTAAGTTTTTCTCTTCACATGTCCTAAGAATGATTTCTAGGTTTTCTAAGTAATGTTCAAATGTCAGACCAAAAATTAAAAAATCATTCATAAACACTCCAATGCAATTTTCAGTTAAGTCAGAAAATATAGCCATCATACAACGTTGAAATGTAGTAGTGTGTTAGATAAGCTAAAGGGCATTCTTCTAAAAGCAAAGGTACCATAAGGACAAGTGAATATTGTTTTTTCTTGATCCTCAAGTGCTATGGAAATTTAATTATATCAAGAGTATCCATCTAAAAATCAATAATATGAATGGCCTACTAACTTATCTAACATTTGATCAATGAAAGGTAAAGAAAAATGATCTTTTCTAGTAGCTTTGTTTAGCTTCCTATAATCTATACAAATCCTCCATCCTGTGACTATTCTAGTATGAATGATTTTATTATTTACATTAGTAACTATAGTCATTCCTCTTTTCTTAAGCACACAACGGATTAGATTTACCCATATACTATTAGATATAGGATATATAATTCATGTGCCCAACCACTTTAAGATTTCCTTTTTTTACAACTTCTTTCATAATAAGATTTAGTCTCCTTTAATTTTTTGTAAATAATTTACTATTTTCTTCCATTAAAATTCTATGCATGCATATTGAAGGACTAATTCCTTTAATGTCTACTATTATCCATCTAGGTGCTTTTACATGTCCTTTAAGAACTTCAATTAATGTATCTTCTTGATTTTCTTTTAAATAAGCTGAGATGATTATTGGTAATGTTGATTCTTTCCCTAGGTAAGCATATTTCAAGTGATTTGGCAATTATTTTAATTCTAATTCTATAGCTTCTATTATAGATGATTTGAGATTCTTTTTTTCTATAGACATTTCTAATGGTTCAAATTTTTGTTTAAACTGATTGGGTGTAATATAAGGAATCGAATGTATTCATAGTCTTCCATCATCATTTAGCATTTTTATTCTATAAAATCATTTATGATATAAGAATCCAATTCTTTTTCTACTTTACTTTCACTTAACCCAATCCTATAACATTCTTCATTTCAATTATTAGAGAATTTAATAGAGCTAAACACATTAAATTTAACTTTTTGATCATTAACTCTCATTATTAAGTCCCCTTTTTGAACATCTATCATCATTCTTCTAGTAGCTAAGAAAGGTCTCCCTAAAATGAGAGGTATTTCTTTTTCTTCCTCCATATCTAATATGATAAAATATATATGGAATATAAATTTATCTACCTTAACTACAATATCCTCAATAATACCCATAGGATATGTCAAAAATCTATCAACTAATTGGAGAGATGCACTTGTAGGTTGTAATCCTAGTCCTAGTTTCTTGAAAATTGATAAAGGTATTAAGTTTATACTAACTCATAAATCATGTAATGCCTTTCCAAAAAATTTATCCTCTATAATGCAAAGAATAGTAAAACTCCCTAGATCTTTAAGTTTTTCATGTAATTATCTTTGAATTATTGCACTACATTCTTCAGTGAGGGATACAATTTAATTTTCTTATAATTTTCTTCTTTTGTATAAAATGTGTTTCATAAATTTAGCTTATGAAGGCATTTGTTCCAAAGCTTCTACGAATGATGTATTTATGGATAATTTCTTAAATACTTCTAAGAATCTACAAAATTGATTATTCACATTTTGGTTTTAAAATTTTTGGGGAAATAGAGGTGGTAATCTTTCTCTCATATTTCTAAATGCTTCTCTTTCTGCTTCCTTTTTATCTTCTTCATTTTTTTTTGTTTTCATTTTCTTCCTTTCTCTTTTTCTTTACTTAATATTTATTTTTCTTATTTTCATATTTTAACCCTATTTCTTTTAATTTCTTTACACTTCTCAATTCAATTATCTTACATTGTTCTTTATCTTTAAAATTTATTTCTATGACACTAAGTAAATTCCTTTGAGGTATGTTTGTAAGGTTATTACCTAGTTGTCTTAATTGAAGCTCCTTGGCTTTGTAATTAAGTTCTCATCTGTATCACTAATTCTTCTAAGGTGGGTTCCTTAGTTTGATTTTGTGGAGGATATCTTGGTGGAATAAAAGGTCTAAAGTTAGAATTTTGAGGGTAATAATTCTTATTGTTCCAATTTTTCATATTTCTATTTTGATTATAGTTTGCATTATTATTCCAGGAAAAGTTTGGGTGATTCCTCTAACTTTGAATAAATGTACTTAAGTAAGGATCATTTGGTTTATTTGGGATATAGTTAAGCATTTTTAATCCTTGATTAGTTTAATCTTTTAATACATTATTTTTCCCATTTTCTTCTCCTTGATTTATATTATTAATATTTTGATTAATTTCTAAACTATCTAATTTCTTATATAGAAAAGCTGCTTGTGAAGTCAACATTGCAGTCATATCATTCTAGCTACTTTCTTTAGATTTAATCTAACATAGTGCCATTGAAAGTTATTAGTCATCATTTCTTCTATTAAAGCACAAGCTTCCTCAAAAGGCCTTGGCATTATGCTACCTCCAACTATTATATCTATGATAGTCTCTAAAGATCTTACTGAGCCATTATAAAATGATTGAATTATAAGCCTTATATATATATATATATATTTCTTAATAAATGATGAGGGTGTTCTTAATAATTCTATTTATATTTTCCAAGCCTTATATATATATATATATATATATATATATATATATATATATATATATATATCATTTATTTATTTATTTATTATCTAATTATATAAATGATGTAATATTATTTCTTAACTTAACAATTTTAGATGGTGAAAAGTACTTTGCTAAAATTTTAAAGCTAATTCGTTCCAAGTTGTTATAGATCATTGAGGCATTGAATTCAACCACATTATTGCCTTATCTTTGAGTGAGAAAAAAAATAATCTTAATTTAATAACATCGTCACTTACCCCATTATATTTAAAGGATGCATAAATTTTTAAAAAATTGGCAATATGTATATTAGGATCTTCAATAAGTTAACCCACAAACTGAGAGTTTTGTGCTATTTAAATTATAGATTGTTTTAATTTAAAATTATTAGCTTGAATAGTTGGTCTAACAATACTTTGATGTATTAAATCCATAATTGGTGTGGCATAATCCTTAAGAGGTCTAGATGGTTCTCCTACTGGTTGATTGTTCATTATTAGTTTTTTCACTTATTATGTCTTATCTTTTCTAATTTTTCTACAAAGTTGTTTAATTTCTAAGTTTAATGGTACTATTTCTATAGTTTTTTTCTCTACACATACGTTGATTAGAAATCACAATTTTGGTTCAAAAATTGAAATAACAACACTACACTAAATAACTACAAGAATATTTTATGCTTAACATATAACACCAATAGATACAATGGAAATGTTGAATTAAAAATATTTCACCAAGGCTAATATTAACTTAATACAAATTGCTTTTTACTTCTAATCCCCAGCAAATGTGCCAAAAACTTGATCAATACTTTTTACCCAATAAGTAAGTGCACCTATCGAATCAAGTAACATAGAATGAGTAGAGTATTATTCCCAAGAGGATTAAAGCAAAATGCAATATTAATTTATTTTAAGTTAACTACTAATCTTTTAAAACCTAATTTTTATCCAACTAAATGCAAGTGCTTAATTCAAAATAAAAATCTACTATTTTTAAGAGATTAAAAAAACTAATTTTTATATATATTATAGATTTTTATAGAAAATAAAAGTGTTTTTCTTAATTTTAAATTGATTACTTTGAATTTATAGAGTTTTTGGATTATGTATTATATTAAACTAAGTAGTGGATTAATTTCAAGCTTGTAGTGTCAACCAAGAGCAAAAGGCTATACTCTCTTTGTCTAGATAAGTATAACCAAACAAATCCCTTTACCTAGTTTTTTGTCTACTACTAAGTAAATTTTGATTGGTTGTATTACTCATATTTTCCTTTAAATTATTGCAAATCCTAAAAATAATTATATATTTAATGGTTATTTAGTACTTCTAGACTATCTAGCACATTAATGATGATTTAGTATATTTGTTTGCCTTTTTCCTAATTATTATTCTAAGATTCCATAAATATCTCAACATCACACTTGATTTTAACTTTGCAATTAGCCAGTCACATGTAAATGAAGTATGGAGAAAAGTAAAGCACCATTCCATTAAAAGCATAAATAGTTTTTTTTATATATTCATAAAATATAGTCTAATACAATATACA
The DNA here is from genome assembly GCA_021442155.1 of Cymbidium sinense. Lineage (NCBI taxonomy): Eukaryota > Viridiplantae > Streptophyta > Magnoliopsida > Asparagales > Orchidaceae > Cymbidium > Cymbidium sinense. Next base: position 109,979,715 of record CM038216.1, read on the forward strand.
CACATCCAAATATTATATAAATTCTAAGCACTATAGATTTGTGCTCCACAATAAAGAGAAAGAAAAAAAGGAAATCATATTAAAAATAACAAAATAAAGTTTAGGATAACTAGAGAAGAAAGGAAAGAGCACATAAAGTAGATCTTCTAAGTCTACTCTTCGTGATCCTCTGCTGCTTCCTCGTAGAAATATCCAACATCTCACACTGAAAATCCTTGATTGTTGATCTCCTTCACCTTTTTTTTAAGAAAACACTCATTCAAACTACCCTTACACACTACCATGACACTTGGACGGTTACTCTCTAAGTACTTCATGTTGACCTCACTTTTAGAGAGGTTGACAAGCCCACTCTTAAACTTAGGATTTGATCTAGTCACTAAAATTTTTTTAACATGGAGTAAGGTTGATGATCACCATAATCATAGTAATTAGGATCTCCAATCTCAGATTAAAAGCTTTCTAATTAAGCACTTAAGATATTATAATTAGTAACTAGGTACACATACTAACCCAAGGCATAAATGGAAACAACAAATCGAAGCAAAACTAAATATGTAATTAAAACTAAATTAAAAATTCAACACATTAAGTTGAAATCTAGGTTAGCCTAGTGGACCCCATAAGACCTCACCTGGCCTAATTAGACATCATGAGTCCAATAAAATCCAAATTTAGCAAAATTTAAAAAAAAAACTTAAATTAACTAAATTTAAATTGAAAACTAAATTTAATTGAACTTAGATTGAAGCAATTAGCATGGTTGATCCAATTGCCTTATTTAGACCCAAAAAATCATTTTCGGTCATAAAAACTCAATTAAAACTAAAATAATTTAAAATTAAATCAAACCAAAAGCATAAAGTCAATGTATAAATATAAACAAACATAAAACTAAGGTAGGGTACGAAATGACTAGCTAAGTCATTAGACTTGAGTTGACCTATATGGGCCCCACCAGGTTGAAAGTCAAATCAATCAAAATTTGATCATTTACTTATCTTAAAGGTTCAAAATTGTCAAATGAATATAATTTAACATAAAATTAAATAAATTTGAATCCAATGATGACTCAAATGACTTAATCGGATCACTTAGTTTGAGTGAACCCAAATGAATCATATTGATCTTAAACTCAAATTAAATATTTTTAAATACTTTAAAATCATATTTGAGTAAAATTTGACGTTTCTTTGTTCATTTGACTCGAGTGAATGTGATTTGACCCACTAAGCCAAATTAGGCCAAAGTGGGCCTAAATCAAAATAAATTCCAAATTAATAAAAATCAATTGCTTCATATCACTTCAAATATTCAACCAAATATAATTGAAGCTCAAATGCACTTTAATTTGGGTCAGTTGATCGTTTGACCCAAAGTGAACCCAATTTGACTCAATAAGCCCATTTTGGGTTTAAATGAGTTCAAATCAATACCAACTCAAAATTAATTGAAATCAATTGCTCCAAATTATCTCAAACATTGAATCAAACATAATGACTACATTGAGAGATATTTGATTTTAAAGTTCAAATGACTTATTTTAGCAAAATAAATAATTAACAAAGTTACAAATATCATGAAATTCATCAAAATGGCATAAAACACTTTAATTAGCATAAGAACATTTGGAAAAGATATTTAACCTTTTAAACCTTATTAAATCTAAAATTACTAATCATGGGTTAATTAACCTTAATTAATGCCTTTATTTATGCTAAACTTTAGCAATTTGTAATAAATCAATCAATAATCTAAAAAAATTCAAATAACCCCTCTCTAGATTTATATTTTAGAGAGAAGTCCAATAAAAATAAAATCTCTAATTGGTATTTTATAATTTTGGATTATTTTAGTCCTAATGAAAATAAATAAACCTTAATCACACTTAAAATAATAATTCTCTTGGCCTAAAACTTTGGCAATATGAAATTTGTGTTATAAACTACTTAACATAAAAACTTCAAGGATTATCGATCAATAAATTCAATGTTATGAAATTTCATCTAAGTCTTAATTTAATTAAATATATAAAGTTAAATAAAGAATAGTAATAGAACATTTAAAAATGCCTTAAAATATCATGATTAATATCAAGGAGATCTTAGAAAATATTAGAACCCTTGAGAACTTAATAAACCTTAAAATCATATATCTAAGGTTTTATAAATCATTAAAATCAACATTTACTAAATTTATCAAAATTAAATCCAAAGAAATGCATAATAAATTAAATATTAATTAGAAATCAATTATAAACAAATTAAAACTCAAATCCTCTTCAATTAAATTTTATATTAGATCAAACAAACATAATCTTTTTTTAATTTAAATTAAATTAAATTAATAAATAAAAATAATCATTAATTGAAATGTAGTCATGTTAATTAAATAAAATCATATTCAAAAATAATTAATTCACTAAATCTTAACCAAAGCAACCCTTAATCAAATAATGATAACATGAATAATAATAATAATGATAATAATAATAATAATAATAATGTTAATAAATAAAACTTAAAATTAATTAATTAATTATCTAAATTAAACCAAGTTAAACTAAATTAGATTTGTCAAGTCATATCATATCATATATAATCTCTATGATAAACTTAACATAAATTAAATACTTAATTAAGATCATCATAAACATTCATTAAAAAGATCTTAAATAAACCAACTACTTAATCAAGTTAACTATGTTAAGATCAAATTATCCTTAACTAAATCAAATTAATTAAACATCTAGCCAATCTAATCCTAATTTCAATAAAGTAATTAAAATAAGGTAAGTTAAGGTTAATCACTAATTAAATTTTAATTAGTTAATTCAATAAAGATTGAACCAACCATTCATCATACTTTAATCAAATTAATCATATTAAACATAAATAGCCCTTAATTATAATAAAATAATAAAACATTAAACAAAGCTTGATCGAATTACTTAAATAAGATAAGCTAGTTAAATAAAATTTAACTATGTTAATCAACCAAAATTAATTCTAAACTTGATTAATCATTTAACAAATTAAGTTAATTTAATCAAGTCAAAGTAAACCATAATCAATTCATCGAAATAATTGAATTAAACATAATCAAATTTAAAGTGAATTTTAAGTTTTCTTAATCAAAATAAATGAATCATTAAACTTAAACAAAATTAGCTTAATTATTAGAAGAAAATTTAATTAGGTAATAAATTATAAAATTACTAAAATATCTTTAATTAAACTAAATTATGTGAATTGAATTATCAAATTCATCAAACCTAATTGAAACATAACACCACGAAATTTAAATAAAAATAAAACAAACTTAATTAACATAACTCACAAAAGTTAATGAGACCTAATAAAACTAGCCAATTATTGAATTGTTAATAAAAGACTAAAATTAAATGATTTAACCTTAAATTGAAATATATTTAATCAAATTGAAATATAATAATCAACTTCAGATTGAACATTAATAATCAAACTTCAATTAATTCAATCATAACAAGTTAAATTTGAACTTTAATTAAATCAAATCGAATTTAATTATCTAAATAAGAGAAGTTAATTAAATCAATTAATTGAATTGAATCCAATTTTAAAAAAATCAAAGTGAATATGTATACTTAATTAAAATAACTCCAACTAAACTAGTTATATAATCAAACCTAAATGAATTTAATAAAAATATGATAAATACTATTGAACTTTCATTAAACTTTTAAAACAAATGAATTAATAACTAAATTTGATGGAATAATAAAATAGAAAACATAATAAGAGCTCGTGCTAAACTTAATTCAATTAAATCATACAAATAGAAAGAAAGGAATCTAATGTTCTTAAAATGTATAAATCATTAAATTAGATTCCTATAGTGAATTTTCACCCTTTGGTGAATATTCCACATTATTAGGATTAGGGTGTTAATTAGACTAAGTCCTACCCCAAGCAAGGCTTATCCTATTTTTACTCTTTAAAATCTTAAAATCAAATTTAACATAAAAAAAATTAAAATTTGAAACCTCTGAGCATAATCCATTTGAATCGGTGGGCTTTATGACCAAAGACAAGGTGCTAAGCATAAATGTATTGAAATATAACTACTTGGCTTGAATATGTGTTAAGATAGCTTTTATTTTGCAAGTTTAATTAGATTTTATTTTCATAAATGTAATTTTTATAATAGGCTTAGGATTAGAGCTATGGGGTTTAAGATGAGAAATGGCTAGAAGGCTTAGACATGGGAGGCCCGATGATGCTTAGAGTGCTCAAATCCAAGAAGTGAACATGATGATAAAGAATTGAAAACCCCCATAGCTTTATTTTTATTTATAATTTAATTATAATCTGGGCTATATAAGGGTAGAGCTTGGCTACTCTCTTTTTTTTGGGTGTACAATACTCGGCCACACCAGCCTCTTATTCTTTCAATCGATAATATTTGTTTTATTTGTTTATATTGATTGTGCAATAAAAATGGCATTCTTTTAATAAGGTTCTTAAAACTTGATTGTTTATGATATGGCCTCGATGTGTGGTATGCTCTTTATAAATCTATATTTTCTATCCAACTAAATAACTTCAACTAAAATTTAATAAGCTCATAACCTCATTCTAAAGCCTAGCATGTTAATCAAAAAATAAAAGTTGTATCAACCCATTAGTTGTATTATTGTATGTTATAATATCATGCATGAGGCTTATCTCTTTTCTTGTAAAATGGAAGATCTCCACTCTTGCACGATAAAGGGCACGGTTTGACCTATGAGAGTAGTCCCTTGTAGTGGAGAACACCTATTCTCTTTGATTTAGCCCATGACTCTATTTCATCATGCATATAGGCATAAAACTTCCCAAGGCTAAGTCTAAAATGAAGAGACTAAAATGGAATAAAAATTTATAAAATTTTATTGTATTAGTGTAAGTCATTATTTTCATGCATACATATTCTAGTCTCTTAAGGAGTAAGTTTAAGACTCTAGATTCATTCTTAATAAATAAGAGTCTAATCATCTTACATTTACATAAGACTGACCACATGATTTTGAATCATATGAGGTGTTAGCTCACAACCTCTCCAAGCGATTGTAAGTTCAGAAGTGTCGAGATCGGTTCACTCTTTCCAGTAAAAGTAAATCAATATGTTATTTTCCCTGAGCAAAATTACTCGAGCTCTTAGCTTATACAGGAGTACTTTAGATATAAATTCAGTGACTGCTTATTTCAAGCTTTCTATGAGTGTAAGTCCTTGCCTCTTAGGCATTTCTATAATCTTGTGTTGTTGTAAATAAGTCCTAGATTTTTAATAAAATGTCAACTTAAATAATTATAATTTTCTACTTTAAAAATATAAAGTCTTATCATAGAATAGATTGAAGTGCTCACTAGACTTCCTAGTATCATGAGCAATTTCTACTCTCTTTTTTTGGATTCCATTAAGAACTCTTATTATTTAAGCTCTCCCACTTTATTTACAACATTTACCCATTTTTTGATATCAAACTTTCAAACCCATAGAGATGTTAGCTAATCACTTTAATTGAGAGTATTCTTAAAAGATTTATATCTCTTTTGATGTAATTAACTATGGGGGCTTGCCCTTATAGGGAATTTAAGAACCCAACTTAATATTAACCCTACTTTACTTCATCCATATAAATTAGAAGAAAAACCTTTGGTATATGTAGACCCATCGACCTTAGAAGTCCTTATTAGGTGATTGAGTCCATTATAGGATGATATGTCTATCTTTCATGGTAGTATGTCATTCTTGATTTCACACTCAATCAATCTAATAAGTCCCTAAGATCTATCTGGTGTCCCTAACATCACACAATATTAAACACCACACTTCATAAAAAACATAACACACACTAACCCTCTTGCCATGAAAAATAAAAATAAGAAAAAATCTAGAAAAAGATTTCCCTTAAAAATGTCCCTTATTACAAGTGCTCACTAGGCTTCCTAGAGGCATCCCTAGTCAGTTGTCCAGATGCTCATGTAATAACTATCTCGAAAACTTCTTCAAATCATCACTAAATCATCACAAATCTGTTTTATCAAGCCGCATCATTGTGGTGTTGTTGATGTAGCATTGTGGCACTATAAGTGACATTGTAGCGCTATTGATTTGGCACTATGCTTGATGTTTCTATCTCAATTTTTTTTCTCTAGTACAACATTGTGGTACTAAAATTGCTATAAAAATATCTCAAAATGAGTCTAATATGGCATTGTGGCACTACTGATAAGCACATTGGTGCTGACCTTGTTGTAAAATTGTCAAAATTTAGGTCATTTATAATGTCATGATGCTGCTTTTGTAGTTCCTAGGCACTAGGCCAAAATTTATTTATTTAAACTTTTTTGATAATTTCCATGCTACAACTAAAAATATACCTAAAAATATATTTTAACATAAAATATATGATAAATGCATTAAAATTTTATGAAATTTTCATAATTTTAACACTTATCACTAACACAGTTAGTAGCAACTTCCTCTCATGAAGCTTGTTATTTTAAAGAAGTCATCAGAGTGACTTCCTTTGATGAAGATTTACTTTTGAGGACTATCGACCATAATTGACTCCTTATGTTTTAATCAAAGTGAAAAATTATAGATTATCTAGAGTCTTTGTCAATCTTAACACTTTAGTCAATATTATGAACTTCAAGACATTATCATTTTGAAGATCAACACACAAAGACTTAACTCTAATAAAATGCTATCTTGGAGGTTTAATGAAATAGGAGAAAAGGTTATGGGTTCAATAACTCTATAATTAGAAATAGATGAGTTGAAAACTAAACTAAAATATTATATTATCAATTTAGATACATCTTTTAATGCTCTTTTAGGTAGACCCTAGATACATGAGTATAAAATGGTTCCTTCATCACTCCACCAATTTATTAAATATACAAGGGAGGGATAGGGTAGAATATATTATAAAGAAAGATATCAACCATTTTCTATTCATGAAATCAAGCTCTACACAGATGCTGGTTATTATATGCCTAAAAGGTATATGATTGATTCTATGAAATCTATCATTGTCAAGCCATCAAAGAAAATAAAAAGATATCAAAACAAATGAAAAAGAAGAAAATAAAGAAAATGAGAAAAAAAAAAAGAACCTCTTATAATTTAAATTAATTTGGAATCTAGTTTTGATGAAGATTCAAATCAAAATGATGCCTCAATAAAGTTTGAAATTTCATTAAAACCATATAATGATGATGAGCAGACACACACACATAAAGATGAACCTAGATTGTCCACTTATGAAAGGTTAAAAAGGTATGCGGACACTTTGAATTTAACACCCTTATCTCAACATAAAATTGCACAATTAGAAGTCAAAGTGGCCCTAACCTTTCAAGAGAGGTTGAAAAGTCATCCAAATTTTATTTTATACCCAAATTCTCAGGCTCTAAAGTAGATGTAAAGCTTGAATATTCATCTTATAATGAAATATTAGAACTTTCTTTTGACTAGTATCCTAATTGAGTTAGAAATGCAATTAAAAATTATTTAATTTCTCATGTTTAGCCTAATGCGTGAAAAGCTTATGGGACACTAAATATAAAAAAAAATTAAAATCTAAGGAAATTATTGGGTTTGGTACCACTGGATCTTTAAATGATGATGAGTATTGTTGAATGATAGGTAACCTTGTGAAATATGTTCAACATTTTTAGAATTCATCTAATTCATTGTAAAAATTCTATCTTGAAACACGAGATAATCTAGATGATTATTCAATTCAAAATACACCCCTAAAAATTGAAGAAGAAATAAAGTCCATTATTAATGAGTTGAGAGAAATCAACTTAGAAACTAAAGAAAACCCACGACCAACTTTGATAAGTTCTTTATTACATCCAAAAGATTCATATGGGCTAATTAATTTACTTTTTGAATATAAAGATTGCCTTACTTAGAATTATGATAAAATGCTAAATTTGTCTTCTAATGTTGGAGTCCATAAGTCGGAGATTAAACCAGATGTATTCTAGTAAAACAACCCGCTAGATGCATGTGTTTAGAAATTAAATAGTAAGTAATTATTGAGGTAAAGAAGCTGACTTGAGCTAATTTTATTCGAGAAGAGAAGTATCCTTCTTAGTTAGCAAGTATTGTATAGGTAAAGAAAAATAATGGTTAAATATGCATGGATTTTAGAGACTTGAGTAAGGCTTGCCCCAAAGATGAGTTGGCACTGCCAATACCGAAACTTATGGTGGATATAACCTCATTGCATGAAAATTTCACATTTATAACTAGGTCATTTAGATATAATTAAATTAAAATGGCCCCTGACTATGAGAAACATAGAAATCCAAATTACATGGATTAAAAATATTGTCAGCCTCATCCAAAAATGAGGTCAACAAATGGACCCCTAATATGTGTGGTGGACTAGCTAGAGTGCACTACACATATTGGCATTGACCGAACTAATCAACAGATTCTATAAACATTATAAGCAACAATTCTTTTAAGGGTTAGAATTTAGTTTGAAATTTAAGTATTGAATTTAGTTTTAATTTTGATTACAAATTTTATTCTAGAATTTGATTATTAAAGATATGCTTGAACTACATTAAGTTATTTTAATTTAAAAAAGATTCATTATTAAAAGGATTAAAACTCATTAATTTTCTAAAATAAAAGAGATGTGATTAGGAAATGACTCACTAAGGAATCTAATCCTAACATAGTCATGATAGCTAAAAAAAAGATGCCTCTAGAGGACTTGTTCTTATCTTGGCTACCATAGACTTTAATTTCTGTCAATTTTAATGGCAAACCTAGGAAGAAAGCACAGGGATGCACATCATAATAGATAAACCTATCCAGAGGATATCCCTAATGACTAACCAACCTAAGGGGATGATCTATAAGTGCCTATATTAAGATAGACTAAATCATAAATTTTCTTTCCTAAAAGGGTTACCACTATGGATGTTTACTCTTGAATAGCTAGTGTAGCTATTGGAATGGAGCCTTAATGGCTTTATCCAAAATTGAAATAGCTAGAATGTATAAAGGAGTCTTCAATGGCTTAAATCCTAAATCTCAAATTTTGACTAGTATGAAGGGTTCTTGGTGATGTAATCCTATCCTAAATAGTCTTTTTAATAGAAAGGGGTCTTAGTGACTTAATTCTACCCTTATTTTCTAGAAAGGATGCCTAATAAAAGACTTAATCATTTTTGGTCAGCTATTAAAAAGGGTCTTAATCAGCTATTAAGAAGGGGATTCAGCTACAAATACCTCTTTCTATGGACTACTGAAGTTAGGATTAAGTTACCAAAATCCATTCCTTTTAGTCAAAATTTGACGATTAAGATTTATGTCATAAACACCCCTTTCCTCATTTTAGCTATTTAAGTTGAAATTAATCCATTTAAGGCCCATTCTTAATAGCTGGCTAGATAGGAGTAAGTCTCTTAGTAGGCATTCTTTCTATAAAACAAGGATAGGATTAAGTCATCAAGACCTCTTCCTATTAACTAGACTTCTTAAGTTCGAATTAAGTCACTAAGAGCCCTTCCTATTGATCAAAATTTAAGGATTAGGATTAATTCATAAAGACCACTTTCCTCATTTTAGCTATTTAATTTAGAATTAATCCATTAAAGGAAACTTTTTAATAGCTGACCATATAGGATTAAGTCCAACTTTTCTATAAAATAAAGATAAGAATAAATCACCAAGACCCATTCTTGTTAATTAGACTACTTAAGTTAGGATTAACTCACCAAGACCCTTTTTTACTACTCAAAATTAAAGGATTAGGATTTAAGTCACAAAGACCACTTTTATTATTTTATCTATTTAAACTGGATTTACATCATTAAAAGCCCCCTTTTAATAGTTGACTAGATAGAAATAAGTTCTTTAATAGGCATCCATTCTACCAAACAAAGATATGGTTAAGCCACCAAGACTCCATCCTATTAATTAGACTACTTAGGTTAGGATTAAGTCATTAAGACCCCTTCTTACTACTCAAAATTTGAGGATTAGGATTTAAGCCATAAAGACCTATTTCCTGATTTTAGCTATTTATGTTGGATTTAAGCCATTAAAGGCCTCTTCTTAATAGCTGACCAAATAGGAGTAAGTCCTTTATTAGGCATCATTTCTAGAACCAATGATAAGATTAAGTCACTAAGACCCATTTCTATTAAATAGATTATTTAGGATAAGATTAAGTCACCAAGACCCCTTTCTATTAGTCATAATTTGAGGGTTAGAATTTAAGCCATTAAAGGCCCCTTTCCTCATTCTAGATATTTAAATTTTGGATAAAGCCATTAAGGCCCCTTTCTAATAGCTAAAGTAACTAGTCAAGAGTTAACACCCATAGTGGTATCCTTTGTTCGAAAGAAACCTTTGGATGTAGTCTATCTCAATATAGACACCTATAGATCCTTATCTTAATTTGATTAGTCATTAGGGCTATCCCCTTAGCTAGATATATCAAGGAAGATGTAAATTCTTATGCTTTCTTCCTAAGTTAGACATTGAAAATAGAGGAAAATTAAAATCTATTCTACTTAAGATAAGATTTAAGTCCCATAGAGGCATCTTTTCTAGCTATCATGGCAATGTTAGGATTAGATTCCTTAGTGATTTTTTCTAATCACATCACTTTTCATTTTAGAAACTAATAATTTTAAATTCTTCTAAGAATGAATCTTTTTTAAATCAAAACAACTTAATGTAGTTTGTGCTTATCTTTCACATTAAATTTCAAAATAAAATTTTAAATCAAAATTAAAACTAAATTCTAAACTCAAATTTTAAACCAAATTGTAACCATTAAAAGCATTATTGCTTGTAGTCTTTATAGGATCTATTGATTAGTTTGGTCAATGGCCATATCTATGGTGCACTATAGCTAGTCCACCACACATATTGGATGACCAGATGTTAGAGAAAAGTCTAAAACTCTTTCACTCAAAAAGGTTTCTTGCTTCAAATAAAGCACGACCGAGGTCTTTGTGATCTAAGATTAGAAATCTATATACATCACAATTATGTAAGCATGAGACTTTTTGGTAGTCCATGAAACTAGAATTAGGTTAGGATCTTGGAATATAGGTACTCTTATAGGTAAATTAATGGAATTAATAGATATTATGGTTCATAGAAAGATAAATATTTTATGTGTTCAAGAAACAAAATGGGTTGGGGAGAAGGCCAAGGAGATTGATAGTTTAGGTTTTAAACTTTAGTATTCAGGTAAAAGTCGAACTAGAAATGGTGTAGGTATGATTATAGATAAAAGTTTGAAGGATAATGTTATAAATATTAATAGATGTGGAGATAGAATTATAGCTTTAAAGATTATTGTAGATACTAAGATTATCAATGTTATAAGTGTCTATGCTCCTCAAGTAGGTTTGGAGGTAAGAGCAAAAAAAATTTTTTGGAATGAATTAAAGGGATTAACACAAAATATACCTCTTGAAGAAAAAGTATTTATTGGAGGAGATTTAAATGGACATGTTGGTAGAGTGGTAGAAGATTTTAAAAGTATTCATGATGGTTATGGATTTGGAGTGACTAATGAAGAAGGTAGGACTATATTAGATTTTGCTTTAGCTTATAATTTTATAGTTGCTAATACTTTATTTAAGAAAAGAGATGAACATATTATTACTTATAAAAATGGATCTAGTAAAACACAGATTGATTATTTTTTGATAAAAAAATAGATCATTTAGATTGTAAAGATTGTAAGGCCATTCCAAGTAAAAATCTAAGTACCCAACATCGATTGTTAGTTTTAGATTTTAAGATGAAAAGTTGTAAGAGAAAAAATAAACCAAATTATTATCCTAGAATTAGATGGGGACACTTAAAGAGCACAAATAAAAATATTTTTAAGAGCAAGTTACAAGAGATTAGAATTTGGGATGTTCATGAGGAAGATAACATTATGTGGAAAAAAATAGCAAGTGAAATTAAGCAAGTTGCTAAAGATGTGCTTGGAGAATCAAAAGAAAAAGATTCTTTTAATAAGAATAGTTAGTGGTGGAGTCAGAGTGTGTAAAAAAATATAAAAAATATGAAGTATTGTTATAAAACTCAGTTTAGATGTAAGAACTTGGAGAATTGGGAAAGATATAAAGTGGCACGTAGAGATTCTAAGAAAGCAATATATGATGCAAAAAATTTAGCTTTTAGTGATTTATATAATAGATTAGATACTAAAGAAGGTGAAAGATGTTTGTATAAGTTAGCCAACCAAAGAGATAGGAGAAGTAACGACATAGTTCAAGTGAGGTGTATTAAGGATGAAAATAATAAAATACTTTTTTTAGAAAAAGATATTGAAAATAGGTGGATGAGGTATTTTGATAAACTTTTCAATGAAGGATTTGAAAGTACAATTGATTTTAGAAACCTTAATACTCTAAACAAAAATAGAGAATTTCATTTTTATCATCGTATTAGTAAATCTGAAGTTAGTGAAGCTTTAAAGAAAATGAAATATGGAAAAGTAGTAGGGCCAGATAATATTCCAATAGAAGTGTGGAAATGTTTAGGAGATCAAGGAATTTCTTGGCTTACAAATCTTTTTAATGTTATTTTAAAGACTAAAAAGATGATAGATGAGTGGAGAAAGAGTTTGTTGATCCCTATATTTAAGAATAAAGGTGATACACAATAGTGAGCAAATTATAGAGGAATTAAGTTAATGTGCCATACATTAAAATTATGGGCGAGAGTAATTAAGCATAAGTTACGATGTGATACAGAAGTTTCTCACAATTAGTTTGGTTTCATGCCAGGTAGATCTACTATGAATGTTATACATTTGCTAAGGGGTTTGATGGAGAAGCATAGAGAAAGTAAGAAGGATCTACATATGATATTTATTGATTTAGAGAAAGCTCATGATAAAGTTTCAAGAGATGTTCTTTGGAGACTTCTACAATAGAAAGGAGTTAATATTGGTTATATTCAAGTCATTAAGGATATGTATACTAGAGCTGTTACTTGTGTCCAAACATAAGAAGGATTAACAAAATATTTTCCTATTTTAGTTGGATTACATCAAGGATCAGCTTTAAGCACTTATCTTTTTACTTTAGTTATGGATGTTCTTACTAAGAATTTACAAGAAGATGTACCTTGGTGTATGCTTTTTGCTGATGACATTCTTCTTGTTGATAAGACTAGAGAGGGAGTCCAATAAAAACTTGAATTATAGAGGTCAACTCTAAAGTCTAAAGGTTTTCATTTAAGTAGATCTAAAACTAAATATATGGAGTGTAATTTTAGTTGTAGAAGTTCTGGTGGTAGTGTTGTGACATTAGGTGAACAAGTCATTAATAAGAGTGAGCGTTTATATTTAGGCTCTATTGTTCAAAATGATGGTGAAATAGATGGAGATGTTATTAGTAGAATTCAAGTTGGATGGTTGAAGTGGAGGAATGCATCTAGCCTATTATGTGATAGAAAAGTTCCACTTTAACTTAAGGAAACATTTTATAAGATGGTGATAAGACCTTCAATGACTTATGGTGCAGAATGTTGGCCAATAAAAGAGAAGCATAAACTAAGTTAAGTGTTACAGAGATGAGGATGCTTAGGTGGGTGAGTGGCTTTACTCTTAGAGATAGAATGCAAAATGAGTATATTCAGGAAAAGTTGGAGTAGCTCTAGTGGTAGATAAGATTAGGGAGAGTCGCCTTAGATGGTTTGGCCACATAAAAGCGTCGTCCGATGACCCATTAGAGAGTATATGCATTAGATTTGCCTTATGTTAAGAAAGCTAAAGGTAGACCTAAAAAGACTTGGTTAAGATGTATAAAAAATGATCTTAGTATACTTGATTTAAATGAGAATTTGACACATAATTGGGCTGATGGAGAAGGATTCATGTAGCCGACCCCACCTAGTGGGATTTAAGGCTTGTTGTTGTTGTTGTTGTTGTTGAAACTTTCTAGTAGTATCGGTGAACTGGATGGTTGCTAGAGAGAATCTAGGATGGAGGACTCATAATATCTCTATAGATTCAATAAAAGTGAAAGATCCCTTAACATCAAGGGCTGACCACTGAGCTAACTCTAGCCTCGTAGGGCAGACAAAGAGGGTGCGAGTTAGACATAGCTTATGGCCATAATCAAAAAGTGGTATCAAGAAAAGAAGGTGATAGTTTGATTCTTCAAATAAAGAAGAAAAGGGAACAAGCCAAGTATATGGCTTTTCAAGGGCCAAGTCAGAGTACTCAGTGGTGAGGAAAGTAGTAGTTTTCTTTCGACCAGAAGCACAAGTGGACCTCATTTTTGGATGAGGTGATATTATCCCTAATCCTGGTGATTAAGACTCTAATCTTAGATTAGGAGTTTTTTAATTAGGCACTTAGGACACAAGGTGTATCATTAAACCAAAAATCAAATAATAAATTGAATATAAAACCAAAATCAAATCAAGCTCAACATTTTAAGATAAAAGCCTAGGTCATCCTAGTGAATCTTTCTAGGACTTAACCTAACCTAATTAGATTAGATGAACCCAATTAGACCCTAAAATCCAATAGAAATTTATACCAAACCCCTTTGAATTGAAATCTAAATTTAATTGAGCCTAGATTAAGTTAGGTGGGATGGTTGACTCAATTGGTCCATTTATGCTCAAAAATCAACTAAGTCTAAGAAAAATCAAATAAAATTAAAATAAATTGAAATCAAATCAAATAAAAAGCATAGAATTAATACACACATACAAAGAACCCAAAAATAAATCTAAGTGAGGTTCAAAGTGGTCAACCGGTCATTTGACCTAGAGTTGATCCATGTGGTCCCCACAAACCAAAAATCAACAAATCAAATTTTGGTCAAATTAAGCCATTCCAAAATATCAAAATTATCGAATGACCATGTTTAGACATAAATCTAAATCTATTGAAGACGCTAATGGGTTAATTAGGTCACTTAGTTCAAGTGAACCCAAATGAATCCTACTGAGCTCAAACCCAAATTAAAATGAAATTAATTAAAATCAAACATCAAAATTCATTTGAAAATCATAAATGAGCATAATTCAAAATTATTTAGTTTTAATTTGATCATTTTATCCAAGTAAATCTAATTTGACCCATTAAGGCCAATTTAGGTCAAAATGAGTCTAAATCAAAAATCAACTATTGATCTAAATCATTCCTTAACATTTTGAATAATTAATTACACACAATTAAATCAAAATCCAAACCGTGCAATGGTTACTTAAATAAAATAACTCACTTTGACTCATTTAAGTAACATAGATCAAATCAGGCTTAACCATGGCCAATTCATGTGAAATATGAATCAATTGATCCATGAATCATGTGGTAGGAAATTAATAATAATTGAAACCTAAAACTAAATCCAATTAAAATAAATGAAATGAAATAAATTAATCTAAATCAAGGAGGCAAATCCAAATAACATAAAACCTAAAGCACTCAATCTCAAACCAACCCAAATGAGTTTAAACCTAACCCATAGTTCAATTTTAGCCTTGACTTGGGTAGGTGAAAGCCATCCTAAAGGAGGTAAGATGGAGCCATAAGATGAGCATATGAGCATATGCCATGGGAGAAGAAGGCCAATACATATGCACATAAAGCCAAATAACATCATCTTCTTCTCATGCCTTAATCCATTTGACTCAAATAAAATTTATGGCTCACTTAAGACCTAATTTAAGAAATAAACAATAACATAAAAGGCATGTGATGATTACGTGGCAAGAGATGGATGAGGTGGATCTCATGAAGAGCAAGCATGGTCAATCCACCCTATCACCTCAAAAGACTACCCATGCTTGATCTCACCGCTCCCCCATCCAATTCAAACATCATCTTTAACTTTCCCACCACCTTCTCCATCATGATAGGATCTCAAGTCACATGGCCAGCCACCTCCACATCAAACCAATGAAAAGGCTCTCATCCAAATATAAAAGAGGAGATTGAGGCTTCAATTCCACATTTGGATCACTCCAATACCACTTCCAACTCAAAACAAACTCAAATAAACTCTCCGCCTCCTCCCACACCTCTCTAATCACTCACCACACCAAGCTTCAGTGAGCAGCATCCATGCATGGTCTCCACATCAAACTCAAGGGAGGAAAAGCATCAATTCATCCACAAAAGCTTCTTCTAAATCCCTTAAGGTGTTTCAAAATGAGAGAGCCATCGAGGATCAATGTCAGTGAGGTATGCCATCTTACTAACTTCCCTTTTAGTTTTATTTGGCCCTTTTGAAACAAACTTAATCTTGGAATAGATTAAGCCATGTAGATCCCTTCTAGATCATCCCTTGATTATTTTATATTTGAAAAACCAAAGAATCGTCACTTAGAAAGTTAAAAATCACCGCCTAAAGGTGGATGGCTCTCAGTTCTTTGGTGGGAGATTATGGACAAAATCAAGACTATCCATTCCTTTTATTTGGAATAGACAGTCATGATTTAAAAGTACAAAATCTATTTAATCCCTTAAGTTATCACAAGATTAATCTTGAATGTTTGATCTACGATCAAACAGTCGTTAATGATTCTGTGTCCCCACCATCATTCCACATAGGATCCACATGGAACCTGCATAGTCCAATGGCACGTTGCCACATCAAAAGTGGTGCACATTCAACACCACATGGCGCTAACTCGTTTAAATAGAAAATTTAGATTTTTTAAATTAAATAAATACTAAAAAAATAATGAAACTTCAATATTTTGTAGAAAATAAAATGCTCATCCAACAAATATAAATAAAAGCTTTATAGATTTATCTTGATGAGATGAATCCATTATATCTAAAATTCTCAATTTTTATTTGGTATTTTTAGGTTACTTTAAGTTTAATCAAAATTAAGCAGACCATAATAAAATCTAAAATATTAATCTAAATAATTTGAAACTTTAGGGAGTTGAAATTAAGGTTAAAATACACTTTAGATAAATTTTGAGAGATTTATTAGTGATTAAAATAAAAGATGTGATTTTTTCAATCTATAAGCCTTAATTTAATATTAATCTAATAAAATGAAGGAAAAAAATATGAAATCAATCTAAATAATCATAATGAACATTAATAAATCTAAAAATATCATTAAAACTTACTGAAGCTCATTAAACCCCAAAATAATCTAATTAATGGATTAACTTAATTAACTAATTTTATTAATTAAGATGATCTTTGAAAAACCATAACAAATTGAATAAAAAATCCAAAAAAAATTTAAACAAACCCCCTGTAATTTCATCATTTAGAGAGGAATCATATAAAATTAAAATCCCTAATAATTCTAAATATTTTAAGCATAATTTGAGTTTTATTGAAAACACAAAAATCTTAATTAATCTTAAAATATATTTCTAATTAAGATGAAACTTTAGGAAAATGAAATTAGCAAGAAACCTCACTTACCTTAAAAATTTCAAATGGGTGAAAAGTTATTAAAATTCAAATTATAGGTCAATTGAAATTAAATAATAAATAAGAATTTACAAAATTTATGAAAAATTCATAAAATCAATTTAAAACTGTTTCAATGATGTTGAGGCCCTGGGAAAAATTCCTTAGCTCTCCAAAGTTAAGGAATCATATGAAATTACATACTCGGGGTTTAAAGAAATTATTAATGGCATAAAATTAATTAAACCCTAAGTTTAAATTGTAAAATACTTAATGAATAAAATAATTAGCTCAACAGTAGAATTAAAATAAATTAAATCATTTAAACTAAAACCATTCAATGGTAAAATTGAATACATTTTGAATTCAAATAAAAATTAAAAGGCCTAGTGTAGTCATACCACACAAACTCCTCTTTTCACACATTAGATTGTTAGGTCACCCACATTGGGTTTATGTTAGGAGTGATTTTTTTTTAGGTTGATGATCCGTGAAAATTTATGATGTGATGTGATTTTTTTCTTTTGTGGTGTACTGTTTTAAACTGGATGGGTAAAAATTATTTGCTCGCTAATCGGGATGTTAGGGAACTCTTTTTAGGCTAACATTATTTTCTATAGGATCTTTGCTAAAAGGGACTGCCATAATATAATTAAAATAAATGTTTTCGCTTATAAGTACTTCTTAAGTCCCTAAGAATAGCTTAATAAGATAGGTGGGCTTGATAGCCATCGATGTTAAGCCTGTATGTTTGCATTATAACTGTTGTTGTGCTTTATATTTTTCCTCACATCTATTTTGCTGGGTTTAGAATCTTATTTTTGAATTTTAAAATATAATTTGAGCCTAGAATTAGGTTAGGATATATGAGATCTAGGAATAACATAAACTAACTATTCCTAATGGTGGTCTCTTATGGACCTTGAGGAGGTCTTAAGAAGGTGATAATCTTAAATGAAGATCCTCATAAATCAAGACTTTAGTTTTAGGTTGGGCTATATAAGGGCAGAGCTCGGCTGTTTATTTTCTTTTTTTTTCTAGGGTGTACAATAGTGCTCGGCCGCACCAGCCTGTTTAATTAAATTTGGCTTGATTTGTTTTGGGGTGTATAATAGAACTACATTCTTTTCATATGTTTCTTCCTATGATTATTTTGTTTTGTGATGAAGCTTAGATATGTTAGGCTCTTAAAAAAATTAAATTCTCTGCCCTATTAAATTAATTCAACTTAAACATAAATGAAGCAACTCATAATCTCACTATAAACAAAGTCTTAAAAAAATGTCTAAAATAAATTAAAAATAATTAGACTTTATGAACCATATAAGCATATTCCTTCGAACTTCTTGAATTGGGTTATTGACCTCATTTTTGGATGAAGTTAACATCACTTCTAAAATTAATAATTAGGATACATAATCTTATATGAGGAACCTCCTAATTAAGTGCTCAGGATATTATACCTAGTGACCTAGTGCACCATCCTTAGGTTTGATTTAACCTAATAGGCTTAGGCTGACTCAACCCAAAATCCCCAAGTTGGATTAAATCAAAAAATCCAAATAATTAAAATGGAATTCAAATAGATCAAAATGAATGAATTTAAATCCAAATCAAAATCAAATCTAGTAAACCCATTTGGCATACGTTTGACTTAGGTGGGGTCCCACCAAGTCAAAGATCAACCCACCATAATTTTGACCAAATAAAATCATCCCAGATATTCCAAATGATAAAATAGACATGTTTAATCATGAATCTAACAAAATTCAAAGTTACGTAGGCCTTAATTATGTTAATTAGACCAATTAGTCTAAATGAACTTGAATGTGTCCTATTGGGTTCAAAACCCAAATCAAATTGAAATCAATTTAGTTTGATTGCTCAAAATCATATGAATATGATAATCAAACACAATCCAACCCATCATTGGGTTCAATTTGGTCATATTGGTCAGTTGACCCAAATGAAACCCAAGCTTAGCCCATTAAGCCCATTTTGGGTCAAATTGGTTCAAATTAAAATTCACTTGAAATTAAATAAAATTAATCACTCCAAATCATCTCACACATGTGACTAAATATAATTGGAGTGTGAACATAATTTAATTGAGTTAAATTTGGTCATTTGACTTAACCAATTCTAACTTAACCCATTTAAGGTAAAGTCGATCAAGTTAACTTGGAATTGGACTAAACCCTCATGTTGCATGAGTTAAGTCAATTCCTAATCATCCAATGTCCAATCAAGGATGAATTAAACTAAAAATAAAATTGAAAGAAAATGAGATGAGGTTTTGACCAAGTAAAGATGATTGGTAGATTCCTTTTCTTCTTATCATCTAAATTCCTTTAGATTTTATCCAAGACCTTTGACCGCCCCTTAAGAGAGTGGTTTCAAGGATGAAATTTAATGGATCAACCCTCAAGCAAAAGGAGAATTAGCTTCCTCCATGAAATAACAAAAAGAAAAGGCAAGGGAGAGAGCCATTAAAGGCAACCTCTCGACCAAGGGAGGAAAGGGGAGGAAATCGATTCCTCCTTTCAAATCTCTTATCCAATCATGCTCACAAGGCCAAGGGGAATAAAATCCACGCTTTGGCCAACCATACCACTACTGGTGGCTAGAATTCGGCAACCTAGAATCCCAAATACATGGCTCTTCTCCCCCTCTTTTCATCCTAAAACACTCACAAAGAGAAGAGAAGAACAATTGGATCCTTCCCCTGACCCCTCACCACTGACACGCTGAAATTCAACCAAATCTGATAGCCTCCATTTGGCCTTTAATGACAAAATGGTAAGGAGTGTGTTTCACCTCAAATTGAATGCTCTAACACATTTTAGACGCAGAGATGGCCTCAAACGAATTTCCACTATGACCCCACGTCGCTATTGAGCCAGAGAATGTCCAAACTTGATGAAAAACAGTTACACATTGGTCTCTAAGGCATTTTACGGGGAGACATGCCACCAAATAATGTCCACGTCTTCGCTACATCGAGGCAAAAGTGTTCGAGTTGATCTCACTGCCAGAGATCATCATAATTGAGGTATGCTTCACCACCGACCTTTATAGTGTTTGGATTTGTTCTTTGTGAAACGAATTTGATCCCTATGAGGATAAAACCACATAGATTGATTGAATATTGATCATTGATCATTTTGCAATCAAAATCATGTCAAAATCATCTTTAGATCACCAAAAACTCATCAAATTTGATGGATAGCGTCTATCTCTCCTTAGATCACCAAAGACATTCAGGAAATGATCTTCACCATCCAATCCTTCTATTTGGAATGGATTACTGAGATCTAGGTGGATAATCTAATTAAATCCCTTAAGAAAAATGCAAAACGAATCAGGACCATTTGATCCTTAATCGGGCGATCGAGATCCGTCCCGTGTGGCACTGCATTTGACATGCCCGCCACGTGGGATCTGTGTGGCCCAATGGCACCGTTCCACATGGTAAAGGTGCCAGATCGGTGCCACCATTTTAAAATGGTAAACCTCTTTTTAAATTAATTAAAAATCATTAAAAATACTTGAAATTTCAAAAATTCATAAAAATTACAAACTTGGGCTCTATGGATTTCTCTTGATGAGAAGAATCAATTAAAATTAAATACCCAAATTATGTGGGATATTTTGGCCTTAATTTGGGTTTGAATGGAATCAATCAAACCCTAATTAATTATAAACCATTAATCTAATTGAAATGAAACTTTGGAGAATTGAAATGGAGGTTAAAACACACCTTAGGAAAAATTTCCATGAATTATCTAAAAATAATTCAAGAAATGTCAAATTACAAACTATAAACCTCAATTTTAAATAAATTAATTAATTTAAAATAAAATAAAATAATTAAAATGAATCAAATAATTGTAAATCAGCATAACAAACCTTAATGAACTTAAAAACATCAATGAAACTCATTGGAACTTAATAAATCAGAAAATGACTTAATTAGGTAATTCATTGATTTAAATAATTCAAATAATTAACCAAAACTTAAATAAATCATAATAAATCAACTAAATCTCCAACAATTATGAACAAGCCCTCTATGAAAGTATCTTTCAGAGAGAAATCAAAGTAAAATAAAAGCCTCAACTAATCCTCATTAAATTAGGCTTAATTTAAGTTTTAATGAAATAATTAAAATCTTAATTACAATTTAATTATGAATTTGATTAAAATGAAACTTTAGAAATATGAAATTAGTATGAACTCCCTTACCATAAAAATTTCAATCCTAATTGACCTTTGGATTGGGAATTGTTAAATTTCCAAATCTCTAGGTCAATATAAATCAAATAATAAAATAAAGAATTTACAAAATCACAAAATTTCATAAAGTAACTTGAAGTAATCCTAATTAACATCAAAAGTACTTAGGATAATTCTCTAACATCCTAAATCAAAGAAATTGATCTGTTACATACTTAAGGGTTAATGAAACTAAAAATGCATATTAAGTTTAATTCAACCTTATGGATAATGAATTCATAATAAAACACTTAATGAAACCTTACATCCACAATCAATGTAAATTAAGAATGAATTCAAACACTAACCTAAGTGTCTTATATTAACAAGAATCAAACCAAAAGAAATATACATTAATTCAATAAACATAAGTATAATTCAAAATAAAATATTAATGAAAAATAAATGTTAAACCACTAAACCAAATCAAATGAAATAAATTAATCAAAATTAAAAAATAAACTAAACCAAGAATGAAAAATAAAATCAAATTAAAGAAATTTCAAAAGAATTGAAATCCAAATTGAACACAAAACCCAAAATCAGCTAAATGAAACTAAAAGGATTAATTAAGATACTTAAGAATCTCAATTATACCTTCAGGATGAATCTTCATCTTAGGAAGAAGGTTTCATTAGAATTTAGGATGTTGAATAGATTAAGTTCCACCCAAAAGTTGAATCTATTCTGCTTTTCATTCTTGAAAACCTAAACTTTATTTTAACAAAATAAAGCTGAACTTGAAAATGAAAATAAAATCATTAAATCATTTGAATTGAAATTATCCAAAGATAAATCAAATAGACTTAAAACTTGAACTAAAAAAGGCCTAGAAAAGTTTTGCTACATAAATTATTATGTCACAGACCCTAGACTTAGGTTAGGTCATTCTGTGATTTTCTATGATACCCTATGTCATGATGTGATGTGTTTTCATGTCTTTATGGTGTATTATTTTAGAGTGCATGTCTATTATTATTTACCTATTAGACTGAATGATAGGATGTTCTTTTAGAACTAATATTATTTTCTATAAAAGGCTATGCTAGAAAAGGATTGTGATGTAAGACAAGGGTGATTTTTATGATATGATGTTTATTACACCGATAATTCTTAAATCCTCACAAAAGAGTAATGATAAATGAACACTACTATTGAGCACATTCACAATATTATAAATTTAGTGAAGTTGAAAAGATTTTGATTAAAGTTAAATTAACCACACTAGAGATATGAATCTTATAAGTGCAAAGAAATAACTAAAAAGTTATGAACGATCTAACATGTAACAGATTTAAAATAACCAGCAGCGAAGTGGGGATAAGTTGAAGTCGACCTCTACAAACAGTCATCATTGTGGAGATCACGTTCCTTCCTTAGAAGTCCTTCTCTAAGATTTGTAAGCTCACACACTCAAGTAGTCCGTCACTCAAGAGGAAAGCACATAGAAGAATAGTAAAAGAAATTTAAGAAGATAACTTTTATTTCAAATCCAAGTACCAAGTATTACAAGAGCCTCCCTATTTATAGGATTGAAAGAGAGAGTTAAGAATACTCAAACCTAACACCATCATAACTACACCTACCACCACCTGCTGCCAAACCTACCACCATTATCAAGCCTACCACTCATTCCATACCTACCCAAAATATCATACCTACTATAATGACTCATGGACCATGACATAAGAATAGCCCAATACATATAAGCTCAAGACATATACAGAATATAAAAGCCCAATAATACATAACTTAAATTATAACAAAAGGCCCAATCATGGATTTAAGCTTTATGATGATGATGTCGATGACGGTGACGATGATGCCCTACATCAACACTCCTCGGCTTTAAAGGATTCTCCTATGGAGAATGAAAATCAAAGTACTCTTGTAATAATTGTGAGTCTAGTTGATGTAACTCATCAAATATAAGCCATGAATCTTCAAGTGGAAAAATACCTTTCCAACGAACGAGAAACCTGTGAGTGTCTCCATCATATGTGATGATAATCTGGTCTTCTATAATTTGATCTAGACGATGTGATCTTAAGCAGCGAGATGGTATAGGAGTCGGTGATGAAGTATGAACCTGCATGTCAGTACTATTTACAGAGGGAATAGTATTATCAGTGGCTTTTCCATGGTACAACATTAAATCTGATACATTGAATATTGTAGAAATTCTAGCATTCATTGGAAGATCTATTTTATAAGCATTATCATTTATCTTCCTTACAACTTTATAAGGACCAGATCTCTTAAGAGTTAATTTCTTAAGAGTTCCAGTTGGAAATCTCTCAGATCTAACTTTAACAAGAACAATATCTCCCTCATTAATTTTTATATATTGTCTATGTGCATCAACATTAGCTTTATATTTATTATAACTCAAAGTAAGTTTTTGTTGAATTTCATGATGTAAATCATGCATGCTTTGGGCAAATGAAGATGCAAATGCACTATACCTATATGTTACAGGCAATTCAACAAGATCAGTTAGTTTTCTTAGATTATAACCATTTATAATATGAAAAGGACTCATACCAGTTGACCTATTAATTAAACTGTTATAAGAAAACTCTAAAGTAGGAAGAACTAGGTCCCAACTAGTAGTATGATCTGTCACCAGAAACCTAAGTAAATTTCCTATGCTTCTATTAACAACTTCAGTTTGTCCATCTATTTGAGGGTGATAAGCTGTAGAAAATAAGAGTTTGTGCCAAGCTATTTCTATAAAGTTTTCCAAAAATAGCTCATAAACCTTACATCACAATCAGACACAATTATCTTAGGAAGTCCATGTAAGTGAACTATCTCATGAAAGAAAATTGTCGCTATATGTGATGCATCTGATGTCTTATAATATGGAATGAAGTGTGTTTTAGAAAATTGGTCAACAACTACTAGGATAGAGTCAAAATGATATACAATGCGAGGTAATCCTTAGATGTAATAAACTTCAAAAGTGGAAAATAAAATTATGGTCATGATTAGACAATGGTATGATCAATATCTTTCTTAAGACTAGGCCAAAAGAACATATCCTCCATCATAGCTATTGTCTTATCATGACAAAAATGACCAGCACACCTCTTGAATGAATTTCCTCAACAAGAAAATTTTGAAGTGATGAATCTGAGATACATAGTTATGTGCCACGAAAGAGATAACCATCTCGTATTTGATAATTTGGACTACTAATTGAAACATCAAATTTCAAAGATTAAAAAATTTGTTGAAAATATTTACAATTAGGATAATCATCTTTAACATTTTCGAATCCAGTAACCTTCACACTCATGATATTTAATAATGTACATATTCTACTTAAGGCATCTGCAACTTTGTTCTTGGCACCAGATTTATGTTTAAGAACAAACATATATTCTTGAAGAAATTGAACCCATTTTGCGTGATGAGAACTAATTTTATTTTGGGTGTTTAGATATTTAAGCGCTTCATGATCAGAATAAAATATAAATTCTCGTGAAAGAAGATAATGTCACTAATAACGTAAAGTTTGAATGATAGCATACAGCTCACGATAATATGTGGAATATCGTTGATGCGCTTCATTTAATTTTTCATTAAAGAAAGTAATATGATGATCTTCTTGTTTAAGAACACCTCCAATACCAACTCTAGAAGCATCACATGATACCTCAAATACTTTGTCAAAATTTGGCAATTTCAATATTGGTGGACTTGTTAAAAGTTCTTTAATTTTAGAAAATGCATCAATAGCTGCCTTTGTCCAAACAAAGTCTCCTTTTTAAGACATTGAGTTATCGGGGCCATAATAGTGCTAAATCCATGAATAAACCTTCGATAAAATATGTCTAACCCATGAAAACTATGTACATCATAAATTATGGTTGGGGTAGGCCACTCTTGAATAGCCCTAATTTTTTCGAGATCAGTAGAGATGCCAACACAAGAAATAATGAATCCCAAGAAGATTACTGAAGACATCATAAATGAGCTTTTTTTAAATGAACATATAGTCTTTCTTTATGAAGCACTTCAAAGTCTTGTAGTAAATGTTTCTCATGATCGCTCTTAATTTGACTAAAAATTAAAATATCATCAAAGTACACAACTAAAAATTTTCCAATGAATGGCTGTAAGATATGAGTCATCACTCGCATAAATGTACTTGGAGCATTAGTCAATCCAAAAGGCATTACTAGTCATTCATACAAACCATCTTTTATCTTGAATGATATTTTTCATTCATCACCTTCTCTCATACGAATTTGATGATATCCACTTCTAAGATCAATTTTAGAGAAAAATATTGATCCAGCCATCATATCTAACATGTCATCAAGTCTAGGTATTGGGAACATATACTTAATAATGATTTTATTTATAGCACGACTATCTACACAGATACGCCAAGTACCATCTTTCTTTAGGGTAAGAAGAGGTGCACGATGAGATAAACTTTTCCTGATAAATTCTTTTGCTAATAAATCATCAACTTGTCATTTTAGCTCCGCATGTTCATTTAGGTTCATACAATAATATGGCAAATTTGGGAGTGATGATCCAGGAATTAGCTCTTTGGCATGTTGGATACTTCTTAATGGGGGAAGCTCACTAGGAAGTTCTTCAGGACAAATATCTTGATATTTCAATAAAAGTTCACGTACTTCATATGAGAATGATTTAACCCAAGGTTGATTTTCATAGGTTAGGACAACTAATGCAAAAATGATATTCCCATTAATCTCTTATTGAAATTGATATTTATTAGTAATATGTAGGGATTTCTTTTCTGTGGGAGGAGAAGAATTTTGGGGTTGAAGTGGAGTGACCTTTTTAGGCTTACCTGGATTTAAGACAATTCTCTTACTTTGAAAATTAAAAGCATATGTATTAGATCACCCATAATTTGTGGCATCCATATCAAAAAGCCAAGGTATACCTAAAAGTATATGAGCAACATCCATTGGAAGAACATCACACCAAATTTTATCACTATATTATCTTAATTGAATGGGTATAGGAGAACGTTGAGATATAGAGATAGCAATAACATTCATGCAGCTACCACTATTAATGATTAACTTACACATCTTTTCACCACTCTTAAAATAAGTATGGAAAATTAATGTGCGCCTCCAATCAATATTAACTCATGGGGTAGCTAACACACAATACATAATAGCTATATGAGACTCATCTAATGCTTCTTTTGCATCACTAGATTCTTCACAAGGGTCAACTGCAATTTGATTATCATTATTTTTATTTTGTTGATCCTCATTTTCATAATCTAAGTGTAAGTTTCTACGAGGACAAGTACTTGCATAATGACCAATTTTACCACATGTAAAATAACTAATGCTAAAAGTCTTAGAACCAGATGTTCCCACTAAAGTTTTTCCTTTTGTTTCACTAAGTCCTTTAGGAACTGCTAAAGTAGGAGGGGTAACATGATTGAGAGTTGTTTGTAGATGAGTTGTTAATCGCTTATAAGATTGTGATCTAAGATATTATTCAATTTGAGTCGCCACTCGAAATGCATCCTCAAGAGAATAAATTTCTTGGGTTATCATTTCATTATGAATATCAGTTTGTAACCCAGATCTAAATCTAGAGATTATGGTGTGGTGATCCTCTCTAACATCACAACGGGTCATCAATTCATCAAACCGTGTCATATACTCAACAACAGTTAAAGATCCTTGTTTAAGCGTAGTCATTTCATCCATAAGTTGATCATGAAAATTTAATGATACATATTTTTGCTTTAAAACTTCTTTTATCTCATCCCAAGAAGTAATAGGTGGTTATCCTAATCGTTGATATTTTTGTGTGAGAATAATCCAATAAGTCTTAGCATGGCTAGTTAGTTTCATGCAGGCAAAATGAACTTATCTTTCTTCCGACATGGGCATCCAATCAAAATATTGGTCCATATCTACTAACCAATCTAAAAAAATTTTAGGATCATGTCGACCATCAAAAGTAGGTGGATAAATTTTAACCCTATGAATAACATCATCATCAAGTTCTCTAAGTGTACATTGAGGGGCGCAAAATTAGATAATGGCTCTTCGTAATGTCGAGGATAATGCTCATAAGGAGTTTGATGAGCATAACCTTCATCTAGTTTTAATTGTCTTCCTATTCAATGAGGTGGGTGAGGAAGTACCTCATCAAACTCAGGATATTCATTAAAGTTGTTCCTATGGCATAAAGGGGTATAATAGGAGAATGTGGATGCGGTGAGAGAGGAAGATGAATGGGATCGACAGGATGACCTTCTCTCTCTTCAAGTTGGTGTTCTAGTATTGGGTTAGTTTCTAGTGAATGTGTTGTAAGCCTACCAACTTTTTATTCTAAGGCTCCAAATCTTTTTCGAAATTCATTAAAGGTTTATTGGTGCATAAGCGTAAGCTTTTCTATTTTTTCTAGTAAAAATTCATAGGAATCATGTTTTTCATCTAAGGATTGATCTTGATATCTAAGACCACTATGAGTTGACATGATGATATTCTTTTAAAAATTTTAATATAAGCAAACATTTAATTAATTTTTTTTAAAAAAAATATGCAATGTAATGAAATCAAGACGCGATTAAAAAGTAAGTAAATTCCCTAATTAGATAAAAATTTTGTATATTTTTTTAATAATGAATTACAAGATTACTCTAATGCAAAAATAAAACTCAATACTAAACAAGATGTTCCCAAAGAAACATACTTGCTCTGATACCAAATATGATATAAGATAAGGGTGCTTTTTATGATATGATATTTATTACATCGATAATTCTTAAATTCTCATAAAAGAGTAATAATAAATGCACACTACTATTGAGCACATTCATAATATTATAAATTTAGTGAAGTTAAAAATATTTTGATTAAATTTATGTTAACCACACTAGAGATCTGAATCTTATAAGTGCAAAGAAATAACTAAAAAGTTATGAACAATCTAACCTGTAGTAGATTTAAAATAAACAACAGCGAAGCGGGGATAAGTTGAAGTCGACCTCTACAAACAGTCCATCATTGTGGAGATCACGTTCCTTCCTTAGAAGTCCTTCTCTAAGGGTTAGTGAGCTCACACACCCAAGTAGTCTGTCACTCAAGAGGAAAGCACACAAAAGAATAGTAAAAGAAATTTAAGAAGATAAATTTTATTTCAAATCCAAGTACCAAGCATTACAAGAGCCTCCCTATTTATAGGATTGAAAGAGAGAGTTAAGAATACTCAAACCTAACTCTAAACTCAAACCTAACACCATCATAACTACACCTACCACTACCTACTACCAAACCTACCACCATTATCAAACCTACCACTCATTCCATACCTACCCAAAATATCATACTTACTATAATGACTCATGAGCCATGACATAAGAATAGCCCAATAATATAAGCTTAAGACATATACAAAATATAAAAGCCTAATAATACATAACTTAAATTTTAACAAAAGGCCCAATTATGGATTTAAGCTTTATGATGATGACATCGACGACGGTGATGATGATGCCTGCATCAAATTGTCATCATAAATAAATTAAAAAATATTATTTTCTTGTAGATGTGCTTAAGTCCTTAAGCATAGCCTAGTAGAACAAGTAGGCTTGGCAAGGAGCTAATGCTAAGACCATATGCTTGTAAAATATAACTATTGTGTGCTATTTGTATTTTTTTTAACATCTACTTTGCATGGATTAAGATTTATTTTTGAACTAAAATATAAATTTGAGCTTAGAATTAGGTTAGAATCTATGGGGTCTAGAATTAGCAAGAGCTGACTTTACTAGAAGATAGGTGCAGTGGTCCCCTATGAAACCCAATGGAGGTCCCGAAGAAGGAGACTATCTTGGAAAAAAGTCTCATAGATCTAAACTTGTAGTTTTAAGCCGGGTTGTATAAGGGCAGAGCTCGGCTGCCTATTTTCCTTTCTTCCAAGGCGTATAGTAGTATCCGACCATAGTGATCTTTCTTTAAATTAAATTGGCTTGATTTATTTTGGGTAGAATCAATCTACTTTTCTAAGTTTCTTTCTATGTTGTGTTTTTCTATGATGAATGCCTAAACATAAGCTCATAAGAAAAAAATTAAATTTTCTATGAAACTTAAATATAATCAACTCAAACATAAAAATAAAGAAACTTGAAACCTCACATAAATTGAAGCCTTAGGCAAAACCAAAAATGATTTAGAAATAATTTAACTCTCGAAAATCATGCAATCATATTATTCTCTAACTCTTGAAATGGGCACACTTCACCCATTGCACATAAGGTGCATCTGACCTGTGAGGATGATCACATTCTTAAAGAAATCTATCTTCTTTTATTGATTTGACCCATAACCATTTCCAATTAGGATTCATAGGTTCCTTTCCTAAAGGAAACAACCCAGCCATCTTGCATACATAAGATTTGGCATCATGAATTTAAAATGTGCTTAGGTAGTGTTAGCTGGCAGCCCTCGTGTCAGTTTGTAAGTCTAGAAGAGTCAAGAATCGGTTTGTTCTCTCAAATGAGAGGAATGGGCGATAATTCCCAAAATAAAATTTTATCGAGCATCTGACTTGGGTTAAAAGCACTTGTAGGCTAAGTTCTAAAGCCTCCTCCTTGGAGTAAGTCTTCAACCCTAGGCATTTTTATAGTCTTATGCTGCTAGAATCTTAGTCCTAGATTTTTAAGAAAATGTCAATTCAAAATCTAAATTTAATTTGCAAAATTTAAAGCCCAATGATATGATAGTTTAAGTGCCTACTAAGCATCCCAATATCAACAAGAATTTCCTACTTCATTCCATTTGGCTTTCAAAAATAACTCTTTCCACTTCGGAGCAATCCTGATTAAAAACTCCAAAGATCATTCCTTTGAAAACCAACCTAGAAATCCTTAGAAATAATGACTTATTTCTTTAATCAAGAGTATTCTTAAGAAGAAACCCTTATTAAGATGTAATTAACTATAGGGGCTTTCCTCTATAAGGAACTATAAACCCAATTTAAAATAAACCCTGCTCTACTTTCCATGCAGTTCAGGAGATAACTATTTGGTGCATGAAATACTTATTAGCCTTAAGAGTATTTTATTAAATGAACTAATCCATTATAAGAAAATATATTTATCTTTCGAGATAATATGTTTACTCAATAATGATGCATTTGATCATCCAAATAAGAAATTCTTAAACTTTATGTGGTGTCATAAATTTTTCCTACATAAGAAATCTACCCATTACACATAATGGGTCAATTTAACCTGTGCGGATGATCACCTTTCCTAGGGAAGTGTGCCTTTATTTATTGATTTAACCCATAATCTTTTTCTAACTACATCTTATCTTAAGCATGACTTTGCATCTCTAGAACCTTAAATGGAATTGTGAGTCAAAATACATAAAAATTTAAAATTATTACATTAGTTAGGTGTGTATCATACCAGCCATGATCTTATAATTAGGGAGTGAGTCTAGGCTCTTAATTTCTTTTCCTAAGTACAATAGTGCAACCATCTTACTTTCATAAGATGGAACTCATGGATTTAAAATCGATTAGGTGGTGTTAGCTAATAACCTTTCCAAGCAGGAAGTAAGTCCAAAAGAGTTAGGGATGGGTTTTATTCTTAAGTGATAAAAAGAATCTATAATTTTTAAAATTAAATTAGGTCGATTCTCTGACTTATGTTAGAATTATTTTTAGACTTAGGTTCTAAAACATATCGTTTGACAAGAGAATAAGTCTTCAACTTTTGTGCTATTAGAATTTAAATCCTTGATTTCTAATAAAATATTAACTCATAATTTCAATAATCTTAATTTTGAAAATATAAAAGCCAAATAAAAAGATAGTTGAAATGCTTACCTGGCTTGTATTTAAAAATATTTTCTATTCATTCCTCATTGAATTCAAAAAATAACTTTTCCTGCTTAGAGCATTTCCTTTTGAATTTCTGAATTAACCATCCTTTTAAGACAAGCTTTGAAAACCAGATAAAGGTAAAAATCAATTCCTTTAATTTATAATTTTCTTAAAAAGTATTTCTTTCTTAAGACGTAATTAGTTATAAAGTGCTTGCCTTTATAGGAAACTAAGACCCCTGTAATAAACAAACCTATTATATTTTCTCCATAGTAGTTCAGGGGAAGAATCTTTGAAAAATTATAGAGCCATTTATTTTAGGAGACTTTTATTAAGTAATTAAATCCATTATAAGGTGATATTTTCATCTCTTAATACGATATATTATCCGTTAATGATATATCTAATTATCTAAATGAGATATTCATGAAATCTTTGCAGTGTCTTAAATTTTATCCATAATCAATCGATTTTTTCATCTATGTCCTCATTAGATATCTCTAAATATTCTTCATTTTAATCTCTTTTTTTTCAATTTCATTATTATTGTTCTTTTCAAATAAAAATTCATGTCCTCATACATAGAATTCATTTTATCAGTGCTAATCATCTATTCAATATCAAGAACATACTATCCAAATCTTGACATTTCATTCTCTTAAAAAGTGACTTAACAATATTTTTAATTTTTATTCTATCTCTCATTTTAGTTTAACACTATGAACCAATCCATAATATCTTTTATTCTACTTAGGTACTTCACATAATACACCTAACATGCTTGTTAGTTTATTACGAAAGAGTCATATTTTGCATATCTCTTGCTCCTTTTGATTTAAATTTTTCTATACATCTCATGAACTCTTATGCCTCAATTACGAGTAAGGTCAAACTGATCACATTAGAATTGAAATAAAGTTTTCTCATACTTATCAGGATATTATAATTATACTAGCTCTTGCAAAACTCCATAATTGTCTCCTTCTTCCTCTATATGAGTATTCGCTTTATTGCATACTCCATTATTTATTTTTTCTCTTTTTAGTCATGAGATAGTATAAAATCTAAATCCATTAATTAAAAAAAAAATATAAGCTATGTCATAATTGATCACATTAGTCTCCACACTAGATCATATAATTCTTGAATTTCAATTACATTGAATGGATTATGAATCTAACATGCATTATTAAATTAAACTACTTGTAATACCATATTCTATTTAACTTGAAATTTTGTAAAATCAAACTTACTTATGACTTTAGCTAAGTTGGAAATTCTACTTTTATCTCCTTATTGATTGCGCCAATGTAAAATATTTCCAGTGTGTTGACAAATAACCTGTAAATACATATCAGATAAATTTAATGATTTCAAAGTTTCATAATGTCAAGTGTGCACTATTGAAAGTACAAAAATTTACTTTAATAAGGTTTGGACTTTCTCACAGTCAAGTAGAACATATAATATTACTGAAGCAAACTTTAAATCAGACAAATATCTTAATATGTGCTTGCCTGAAGCTTTTACCATTTTTTGGAAAAATTAATAAGGATGACTGAGGTTTATCCCCACTACTAACATCTTCATTATGAGCTACTCTTATTACATCACATTATATTTTGGGGTCAAAGGCTTGTTGACCTCACTTTTGGAGTGAGTTCTCAATCTCCTCTTCTTAGACCTAGGAGTCTTCTAGACACTAAAACTCCTTTAGTCATAAGACACTTCTAGCAATAATGTGAACACTTAGCCTAAGCCTAGAGACCTAGAAGTCTTAATCATAGGATTAGGCTATTCCTTAGGACTTAGGAAAATCCACTTACCCTATAGCCTAAACCCAATCCATGATCACCTTCTTAAGCCAAAACCAAACCCCAAATTCAAAATCAACCCAAGCCCTATGATTTTATCTTATAGACTTAACATTAGCCAAATTCAAACAATCCAAACTCAATTGATTTTCTCAAATATAAATTCAACCCTTCAATCAATCTATCAAACTTACAATCAAACTCAATTTAAAATCCAATTTGCCAAACTAAAGTCATACTAAATCCTGCCTAAGCCATATGACCTACTTTCATGAACTTAGCCAAGATTCCATCCAAATCAATCCAAAATCAATTGATTTTTTTATAATCAATTTATATCTTCAATCATCTTCCTAAATGTAAATCAAATTTACATTCAAATGATCATAACTAAATCAAACTAAATCAAAATCCAAACTTAAGCCATATGACCACTCCATGGACTTAACCAAATTTGTCTATTCCTGAACCCAAATTTAAATGATTTCCTCATGAATCAATCATACCTTCAATCATATTCACAAATATAAATGAAATCTACAATCATCAACCCAAGCTAAAATCAACCCAAGTCAAACTCAACTTAACCCATTTGACTTGAAATATTCAAATGAACCAAAACCTATTTGAACCCAAACCAATTGTAATTGAATTTATATATCAATCAAAAATCCATATATAAACTCAACTAAATTAAACTTAACCAAAAATAAAGCAAACTAAACCCAATTGATCCACTTGACCTTTGGCCAATTTGACTTATTTGAGCAAAGTTCCAATCCTACCCAAATTTGATTGAACCAAGCCTACCTAAACCTCCTATCATAATTGTTGATCACTCTAGATTGATTAATTCCAGGTCAACTTGGTCCTTTGACCAAGTCAACCTTATTAACCCATATGAACTCAAACTAGCCAAATTGCAACCTAAGCCAAATCTCTTGAAACTAATGATTTATACCAACTCAAAATCAATATTTGAACATGACTTGACCTTCAATTGAGCCAAACCAAACCCAATTGGTCCTCTTGATCCAAGTTAACCCAAATTGATCTACATGGCCAAAATGAGTCAAATCTTGATACAATCATAAATTGATTGCAACCAATGGCTCGAGTTCATTCCAAATTAATTATTAAACTTGACCAAAACCTCAATTGAGCCCAATTGACTCACAAGACCTAAATGACCTATTGAATTTAACTTGACCTAAAGGGTCAAACCAACCTAAAATCCAATCATATTCAAATTAAACTCAACCAAAGCCTACAACATATTCCAAATGATCAATCAAACCCAAACCAAGTCATGACCCAAGCCAATTTGGCCAATTGGGTTAAATTGGTCAACTTGACCCATTTAGCTCAAATGAATTTAAATGAGCCAAAATCAAATCTAAACTAAACAAAACCAAACCAATGACATCAATACACTCCAATGATCATATAAACTTGACCCAATTTGACTAATTGGTCAACCTAACTCGATTTGACATAATTTGACCTAAATGGGTCAAATTGAGCCAAATGGAACCAAATCAACTCCAAATTACTTGAAATTTGGCCCAACCCACTTTGAATCATTCCAAATATACCCAAATCAAATCCAATGCTAAATGATCATTCTACCATTGGGTCAAGGGTATCATATAAGACAAATCACCCATGTAAGTTGTCATTTCCCTTCCTTGGCCACTTGACATTCACCTATTGGTCCACATGGGCACCCAGGACATTGCCCAACCTAAACCAAGGGTGGTTGGGTCAGCCATGACCCAAGGAGAGGTGAAATTACCTCACATCCCCCATTGGTGCACTTGAAACACAAAGGACACTCACTAATCCTCCTTGGCAGCCACCTCCACACCTTCACCCAATAAAACTAAGCCAACTCATCACCTCCCTACCACCCATGACACCCTGAGATTGCCAGATGATGACAATAAGCGAAATCAAATTGAGCCATCCGATCAAGAGGAGGAAGGGGTATAACACCTCCTCTCTCATTCCAACTCAAAATGATCACTTGCACTCCCTCAAAGTTAGAGAACCCTAAGACGAGCCACTAGAGCCTCTTCCTAGAGTTCCAAAGCCTTCCTGAGCTTCCTAAAATTCCATTCCTATCCCAAAAAAGGCATCACCTTTTTTATTCCCATTTGCTCAAATTGCAACCAAAGTGTAATTAACTTTGCACACACCATCTCTGGAGCCAATCAATCAAGAACAAATCATCCCCCAAGCTTCCCGATGATTGGACGATGGCCTTCGATTTGAATTGACCTCCCAAGCTTCGGTCTATGGCCTTCCAAGCAAACTACATCAAATCAAAGCTCAAGCCAATCAATAGGGCTTCGTCTCCACTAGACGAAACTTCCTCAATTGCTTATGCTGTCGATCTTGAGCTCTGATGAGGTATGCCATTAAAACAGACCTTGGGTGAAAAATGCGTTAAAGATTTTTGAAGAAAATGTTCATCCCGTGTGATCTTGACCGTTGGATCCCCTCTGATCGATATTGTGAAGGTGTGGGATCTATTTGGAGTCGATCCGAGCTTGAGTGAGCTTGGATCATGCGAGCAATGGTGGATGGACTTCATTCTCCCTCGCTCGTATGACGATAGATCACGCACTATTCATTCTGCATGTTCAGAATGGACGATCGTGATTAGATCCGATTTAATCCTATTAAGCCATGTGATTAATCATGACTGTCCGATCTTAGATCGAACGGTGCACGAAGAAGCGCATTCCACCGTCGCCACGCAAGTGCTGATTAGGATTATTTTTAATAATCAATCCCACGGTGCCATGTAGCGCCACATGACACCAATGGGATTAAGGGTTAATTAGGCCTAATTAATGTGTTTTAATGGTTAAATTTTTTAAAAATCATAACTAATTATAGAAAATCAAAAAAATATATAGAAAATTACTCATTTTAAAGGAATTTTAGAAGAAAATTTATTAAAAATATTCTTAATTAATTTGGAACAATAATTATGGCTTAATTAGGATTTAATTGCAAAATTAATTAGCTTAGTAATTCCTTAATTACATAAGTAATTAACCCCAAACTTTGTGGGTTAATTTAATGAGATGACCTCTACCTCCTATAATTTTCTTAGGATCTATTACTTAATTAATTAAGGAAAATTGACTAATTAAGCTTTAATTACTCTCTTAATTTAATTAGCAATTAATTAATCCCATGAACAGTAAAAAAATCAATTAATTAAGTGGTTAATTATTGTTCAATTGTGAATGAACCCATGGGATAAGTTTAGGGCTTCTTTCCTAATCTATTTCCCTAAGTTTATTTCATTAATTAATTAATTAAACTACTTAATTAGATAAACTAAAATCATAATCATATCAAATTTTAATTAAGTAAATCTTGGGTAGACTTTTAGGTGTTCTACAGAGGTCTTAAGGAAATTAAAGTTAACCACATGTGTGAGAAAATCATAATAGTATTTAATTAAGTTCCTTAGCTCAATTAACCATTAATCATGAGCCAATTGCATTAGGCCTTTTCATTTCTTAGGATCATTACTAATTTAATTTCCAATGCATGTGCATATCATGTTGGCTCATAACTATTTGGGTAATTATGTTAAGGTGACATAGGAAAGGGTTAATTGATGAATTTAATGCATATTACAATATAATTAACCCATAAAACTAACCTAATCACATTTCATTAAACCAAATGAATTAACGAACATGGGAATGGGTTAAGACCAACAAGTTTTTTTTATACCCTTAAATCAAAATAAAAACATGAAATTAAAAATGGCATTAAAGAAGATTTGGTTTTCTTTAAATGATTTTATTTGATATGATTATCCTCAAAAATTAATTTAATTGAATGAAATCATGTGTTTATGTTTATTTATTTCTTTCCAATTATGTTAAATGTTGTATGACATTTGAAATCATGCATTCATCTTTTCAAAGTTAATTAAATCAAATGGTTTTCTTTTATATGAATATGCATGTGTTGGATTAATTTATAATATGTGTGGCTATTATCATTAATAAATTCAAATTATTTTTTAAAGTTTATAAATCAATTACATTGATTAGGGTGATAGTAGTTATGAATACATATAGGTTTGTGTGTGCCTATAGCTTGGATATGTGAAGTAAAGCTTTCTTTTCCTTATTTTATATGTAGTTGTACATGTATTTGAATGTTAATAAGTATATAGTCTGGACATCCCGAGAACACTAGGTTTTAGTTAGCCCCAAGGAGATCATTTTATTACCTCATTTTCCTGGTTAATAATGACATGTACTTATTTAATTTCATTTATATGTGTTTTTACATACACACACACACACACACACACATATGTTTTAATCAAATAGGAATGTAATTTTTTTATAATTTTCTTCTTCTTACTTGCATATATATTCATGTGTAGTGAGATAACAAAGTATATAGTATGGACATCCCGGGAATACGAGGCTTTAGCTAGCCCCAAGGAGGTCATTTGATTACCTCACTTCCCTGATTAATAAAGGCATGTACTGGCTCTTTTCCCTTTACATGTGCATGTATGTGTGGCTAAAGGATGAGAATTCCTCTTTTTTATTAAAGAAATGCATGCATCCAAAATTGTTTAAGTTATTGAATTAATTGGTCATATGATTTGGAGCTCTCTCTTTCTTATGTTCATGTATGCAAATTTACATATGTTTGAATGTAAATGGGTATATAATTGGGACATCTCAGGAACATGAGGCTTTAGTTAGCCTCAAGGAGGTCATTTGATTACCTCACATCCCTGTTTAACAATGACACGTATCCATTTAATTTCATCCATATTTATTTTTGTATAAGAATTTAGATAGAGCTTTAAATTATTATAATTAAATAATTCAATTAGAAATAAAAATATAAAATTTAAGTATATATCTACATTCATCATATAAGTGTGCTAAAATATATTGCATGTACTGATACACTTAGGATTAGAATCATATACATGTTACATGTGTTGAAAAAGAATGAGCTAATATATGTCATATGATAGTAATTTAATTACATTAATCTTAAGTTGCCTTTCATATTGGATAGAATTATTTAAAGTGAACCTAAACTTAGAATTAATTTTAAAATGTGTAATAAGTCATTCACCAAAGAAAATTAAATCAAATTAATATACTTTATAAGTGGCTTGATGTAGGGATCAAATAGGGCAATCCTCTTTTTTTCTCTTTATAATACTTAGATGTTAAGTGTAAATTGTGTGAAATAAAATAAAATATAAATTAAAATTATCAAATCAACTAAACAATTTGAATTGAAACCAACCTTTTATGCTAAATTAAATTCTTCTAAACTTAAAAAATCATAACTCTAATGTCTAGTTAGACATACAACACCAAGCCTTAACACACACCTTAGAACTAAGTCACCACTTCTAGTCCTAAGTTAGGACGATGTATGTATGGTGTATGTTTTATTTTGTAATGTAATATTTTAGACTGGATGTTAGAGTGTATGCTTCATAGACTGGATGTTAGGCCGTTTTTAGCCTAATGTTCTTTTCTATAGGGGATTATGCTTAAGTGGTTTCTTAAAATAAATATACATGCTATCTTTATAAGTTGCTTAAATCCCTAAGCATAATCCAAGTTAGGATAAGTGGGCTTGATTACCTGTGTATAGGGTGCTAAGTCCAAATCATATATATAACTGCTTGGGATTGTATGTGTGTTTAGCTAACACTTATTTTGCACGTTAGTTAGATTTACTTTTTCTATTTTCAATGTAATTTCGCATTAGGAATTATGATTAGTGCTATGGAGGTTTAGGATGAGCATTGGCTAGAAGGCTTTATCCTAGGGTGCCATGTGATTCCTTGAAACCTACCAAATTAAAGAAGCAAAGAGGAAATAAATGAAGACACGAGGAATGAAGAATGGAGACCCCCCATAACATTCATTCATTATAAAATTATAATTATTATTTTATAATTTTGGGTTATATATGGGTAGACCTCGGCTACCCATCTTTTTTTTTCGAGTTGTATGACGGTATCCGACCACACCGGTCTCTTATTCTTTTATGATAGTTATAAAATTGATTGATAATTTGTTTAAATTGCGCATTAAGATGGTATGATTTTCATAGTTTTTATGATTGATGCTTTAATGTGTGGCCTAGATGCGATTAGGCTCTTAGAAAAAAATTAATTTTTCTACCCTAATTAACCACTCATAACTAACTTTTAAATAACTCATAACCTTACTATAAAGCCTATGACATAAATCCAGATAATTAAAATATTTAACAACCCCTTAGCTAAATATTGTATATCTCACATCATGCATGCATCTTGAGTCACTCTTGCAAAATGAGGGCCCGTCCTTACATGCATAGGGACCGCTTGACCCATGAGAGCAACCCGTACTAATGGGGCTTCACCCTCTTTCTCTTTTGATTTGGCCAACAATTTTTATTTCATAATGCATGTAGGAATCAAAATCCTAAAGTCGCTGTTCAAATGAAGTGTTAAAAATTAAATAAAATTTAAAAAGATTTTGCATTAGATTAAGTCATTACTCATATCACTCATGCACTAGTCTCCAAGGGAGTGAGTTTAAGGAGTTTAATATCTTTTCTAAATAAATAATAGCCCAACTATCTTGCAATTTCATATGACCATACTACATGATTTTAAAATCATAGGAGGAGTTAGCTGGTGGCTACTCGAGGTGGTTAGAAGTCTAAAAGTTGGACGATTTATCCTCTATTGTAGAGATAAACTATTATGTTCACCCATCGCTTAGATTTAGGATGTGCTTTAGCTTGTACTAAAGTTCTCTAGATTCAGAATCCAAGGTAGCTGTTTTCTTTACAAGCAGCATAAAATCCTCATATCTTAGGCATTTTCACAACTTTGTGTTGGTGGATTATAAGCCATAGCAATCTAATAAAATTCAACTCAAATGAATAAATCTCTTCACTTCCAAATATATAAAATTTAATCATAAGATAGATTGGAATGCTCACTATGCTTCCTAGTATCATGAGCATTTTTTACTTCCTCTTTTTGGATTATAAAAATAAGTTTTCTCCTTGAACTTTCTCAATTGATTTTCCAAACATAGCTAATCCTTTGATAGTCTAATCTTGAAATCTTTGGAAATGATAATTGTTTACTTTAATTGAGAATATTCTTAGGGAATTTCATTCCCTAAGATGTAATTAACTATGGAGGCTTACCTCCATGGGGAACTTAAGGACCTGGTTTAATATAAACTATTTTATTCATCTATATAAAGTAGAGAAAAAATGCCTCGTATATTCGAAGACCTATGATGTTTTATGACTCATTATTTGGTGATTATGTCCACTGTAAGGTGATGGTTCTATATTTCGAGATAATATATTATATCTTAATATCATAACCGATCACTTCAATAAGTACTCCTACGATCTACATGGTGTTCTCCCATATATCCAAAAATAAGCACCACAAGGCTGTTTGGTTTCTTATATTATCAGGGTAATGCAAACAAAATGCAGGGAATTTCAAGGTTGGATGAAAATAAAATGTAGTATAAAATTTTGGTAAATTCAATACTTACCTTTTTGTTCCTATTTGATGTATTAGAAAATAGGCCAAATTTGTTAATTTTCAAATGCATCACATAAGCTACCATTGCTAAGGTTGATTGCCTATTAGTCACCACCGCCATAACTCATCATCATCATTGATCAACTACTAGCGATTGGCCTATTTTGTGCCTATTTCTACCACCATTGTAATCATCATCACTCACTATTGGCATCACCATCACCGCTTATCAGTGAGTTTTACATTAGCTTTTTTTTTAAACTTCAAACTAAATAAAAAAATAAATTTTTATATTTCTTTTACATCTAAAAAATTTAAAATATTTAAAATATACTATATTTCTTTTAAATTATACTATATTTAAATATACCATAAAATTTAGGATGATTTATATATGTACTACATAATTTTTTTTGAATTTATATATTTAATATCTAAATTTTAATTTTACATATATATAATACCTCAATCTTTAATATTATATTAAAAATATTATTATCACTTAATTTTTAAAAGTAAAATATACTTTTTTAAACTTAAAAAATATTAAATAAATAAACATCTAATTTTAAATATTAAATATATAAATGCATAAAAATTATATAATATGTATTTAAATCTTCCTTAAAAAAACTTATGTAAGGAACACATCCCAAGAAATCTAATGCTACAGTAGAATGTTTCCATTAATTCCATCGCCCTCCCTCCGAACAACATCAACTGCAATTTCATCCCCTCGGTCTAGATCCTCCTTCCTTTTTGCCCTTCCACGAAAAAAGAAGTCGAACTCGTCTCGACTTTCTCTCTCCGCCATTTTATCAATAGAGAGGGAGGATGGGCAACGCCTCGTCGATGCTTACCCAATACGACATTGAGGAAGTCCAGGAGCACTGCAGCTATCTTTGTGAGCTTTCTTTTCCTCTCTATCTTCTCTTCTTTTTAACCTTACATTTTCTCTACATAAAATGCGCTGGCCAATTAATTTGGTTGCATGCCAGTTTCCCAACAGGAGATATTAGCCCTCTACGAGAGATTCTGTCAACTTGACCGGAATGCCAAAGGTTTCATCTCGGCTGATGAATTCCTATCAATACCTGAGTTTTCTCTCAATCCTCTCTCTCAGGTTGGAGAACCTTTTTTATTTTAGCAGAAATTATGCTTTGACATGTTAAAATTATTAGTTTTTATTGAAAATTTCTTTTTTTATGTGTTGCTTGCAGAGACTGCTGAAGATGATTGATGGGTTGAACTTTAAGGATTTTGTGGCATTCTTGTCTGCCTTCAGCCCTAAAGCTTCCCTCCCGCAGAAGATTGAGTGTAAAAGTCTATTCTTTTGTTTTTTTATATCTTAGTAGTTGTTGGTCTCTCGGGCATTGGTTTAATTAAGGGTAATTACTTTGATTGAATTGTTGATTAGGAGATTTCAAATTGCAGTTATTTTTAGAGTTTATGATATAGATAGTAAGGGCCGAGTAACTTTCAAGGACTTGCTGGAAGTGCTTCGAGATCTTACAGGATCATTCATGTCTGAGGAGCAGAGAGAGGTGCTTATGCTCTATACTCAATTCAAATTCTTTCTTGTTTACTGTATTACTTTTTTTCACATTATATAAGTACATAACATGTTTTTTCATTTACTTGATTAGATAATAAATTAATTTTGATCACGTAGGAAAGAAGTATGTGAACTAGAAGGACTTAACTATGGAATTTTCATGGAGGGGGATTGCCATTAAATTGTATGATCACATGGGCTGCTCATTCCATAATATTCATTTAAGGCAGGTCACTCAAATGGTCTCTATTGGCTCAATATCCCCTTGTTTTCAACTAATTCTGATGTCCAAAGCTAGACCACTATCGTTAAACTGGTTGCATACTCTATTGCTAGGTCTACGACTTGCTGTGAGCTTATTAACGACTATTTCAACCACTACTTGACTTACCTTCCACATGGGCAGCTGATCATCATATTCGTTAGTAGTCAGGAACAGAGTGTCTAGATTGATAAGCATATTTTTCATAAAATTGAAATTGAAAGTTATTTAAAGAAATGCTCGATGCAAATATCATTCACGAGAGTATGTCTTTTCCATCCCCAATTCTATTGGTATGAAAGAAAGATGGCATGTGGTGGTTTTTCTTTGATTAGCGAGCACTGACAAAAGTTGTTATCTTAGATTGTTTTCCCATATTCATTGCCGATGAATTGCATTGTGCATTCATTTTATCGAAATTGGATTTATGATCAAGTTATCTCCAAATTTGAATGGTGAACCCATTTTCTTTAAGGAACTTTAAACACATGATGGCCATTATGAATTTATCACTATGTCTTTTAGGCCCTTATTTACATTGCATTGCCTATGATGAAAGTCATTGAAGAGCATGTTGTCTTTGTTTAGTGTTAAGTTTTCTTCAAATATGATTGTTTGTCAAATCGCTGATTGTCATTTTACTAAAAGGAAATTGATTACTTGTGGCATATTATATGGGCACAAGGTGTGCTAGCAGTTCCAACAAAGTTGGAAGCAATTCAATCATTTCATGCACCAAAATTGTTGAAATAGTTACGGGGGTTATTTTGTTAAATTGGCTACTAGTACATGATAAATTTTGTTGGACAGAGGGCGTGAAATTAACTTCTATTGCTTTGAATGGAGTCGTGATCTCATTGGCAATCTTAACATTCCTAGACTTTTTGTTGTTTCTTACTATGAATATGGACACTTCACACATAGTGCCATCCTTATATAGCAAGCCCATCTATTGGCATACTTCTGTAAAAGCATTGCCAAAAATGCTAAAGGCCTTTACCTATCTTGTGATTTGTGTGCTATCAC
The DNA here is from genome assembly GCA_021442155.1 of Cymbidium sinense. Taxonomy (NCBI): domain Eukaryota; kingdom Viridiplantae; phylum Streptophyta; class Magnoliopsida; order Asparagales; family Orchidaceae; genus Cymbidium; species Cymbidium sinense. Next base: position 110,023,533 of record CM038216.1, read on the forward strand.
AAAAAATGTTGGTTGTTGGCATCAACATTTGTTAAGGAATTATTTTACAATATGTACATATCAATACAGTATTTGTCAGTAATGCAACCATTGATATAAATGCTGAAACAACGATATTTTCTTGTCCAAGTTGTTGGGCTTCTATAACATTATTAAATATAAATTGGGTGCATCCAATTATGTAGCTGATGCTTTAACAGACCTGATGAAAATCTTATCAAAGTTCATCATGGAATGAACACAATCTTAAATTTGAAGAATTCTGAATGGGATGCTTAGAATGAACTATTTTCAAATGTTTTGATAGCTATGTATGTGTTAGCTAAAGCTATGTTTATGGTAGGACATCTTATCATGTAGTACATGTTTGTTTCTTACAAAATTCTATCTTATGTATGACTTCATCATTGTGTCAATGAATTTTAGTGCTTAGAGATGTGTATCAATAAAGTCCTGATAAGATTTGGACATTTTTTCTTAGTTCTTCATCAACGGAATGAACACATAATCGTAATCTGAAGAATTTTGAATGGAAGATTTTGAATGAACTGTTGTTGCATGTTTTGATAGGTTTGTGAGTGTTAGCTGAAGATATGTTTATAGAAGAACATCTTTTCAAATAATACATGTTTGTTTCTTATGAAATTCTTTCATTAGTATGACTTCATCATTGTGTCAATGAATTTTAGCACTATGAGATCTGTATAAATAAAGTTCTGATAAAATTTGAACATAATTCTCTTACAAACATATTTTTAATAACCGTTATAAATGTGGAATTTCAAAGTGAAACTAAGTTTATTTCATTTTTCATTCACAGCAAGTGTTGAGCCATCTGTTGGAAGAATCAGGTTATACAAGAGATACTTCACTTGTGTTAGATGATTTCATCAAGGTACTAAGTTTGGTATACTCGGTTAACCAAGAATTGGGAGAGTGCTGCAAAATATCCTAATTAATGCAAATTAGTTTCATTTAATTGGATTATAAGCTAGTATAGCTTATCATAAATAAACCCTTTGATCTCAATTCTTTACAATGGGCGTAAATTTAATAAAATCTTTCAAGAAAATTTAAGTTTCAATATATATTATGACTATACATTATTTTCCATGCAATTAGTTGATATGCTTTGACTGTCCGTTTTACCCTTTGTTCTCAGTAGTATTGATGAGGATCAAGAAGCTAACGCCCATTGCAAAACTTGGGCACATACATTTTGAGCTATTGGGAATACACAATGAATTACCATTTTTATTGCTTGTTATCTTAATACAAGTTGTTTTTTTACTTGTCAAATGCATGCTCTTTATTTATTCTTCTTTCTTCTTAAAATGGAATGCAAGTTTTCTTATGAACAACATTGTGAATGTACTTGTATACAAAGTTTTGGGTTACTTTTATATTAAAATACCAAGCTTGTGTGGAATTTTGGATTCATGATAAAAATGGTAGTCAAGAATAAAATATTACTGATTTTTGTTTTCTTGGAACTTTTTTGATGCATTTCATTATCATCATCATTAGCTTTATCCCAATTATTTGGCTTTATGAATCTTCATTTTTCATTCTTTTAAGCTAAGGGTTGTTTAAGGTGTTAAGATTTATTATTTGCAAATCATTTAAAAGATCTTCTATTTTAATTACTATATGTATACTTTTCATCCTTCCAAATTTCTTAACATAAATTTTATTAACTATAGAGTAAGTGTATTTTTTTACCCTTTATTGTTCTTGTCAAAATTAGCCAAGTCTATTTTCAGCTTTATCATTAATAAATATCACTCTAAATGGTTTTTTTAATATACAACACAATGGATTAAAGAATTCATGTCATAATTTTTTGACAAGTTTTACACTGATTGTTGACTATCTAATGTATTTTTTAATTTTACTTTTACCTTTAATATACTCATTTCTAAATATTTTTTTTAATTTTGTCTCACATCCATCTTGATATTCTCATTTCCTTTATGTTCAATTTTTTTACTATCTAGTTCTCAAATTCATATAACATTGCTAACATAGGAGCTGTTTAGTTTACTAAAAGGAATACAATGTTAAATAATGTAGTGAATTTGAACTATTTTAAACTTGTTTGGTTGAGTATGAACTATTAATAAATGTAAGATATTACTTTTTTGAGTTTTGTTAGAAGTAAAATAAATTCAAATGGTTGGTGGTGATGATCGACTTTTGGTGTTGGCCGATGATAGTGGTAGAGGAAGCGACAGGTGGTAGTAGCTTTCAATGTATTTGAAAATCAGTCTAAATTGATAAAATTTAGATTAAACCAAAAATAACTTAAGTGATAACTTTAATTTGCTCAAAATTTTACTCTGAATCTATTTTACTCCTATATTTAGATTACTTTACACTCAAAACCTTTCAAACTAACTGACCCTTTAATTATAGCTAAATAAATCTTTATGTCTTTGTGATATTCATGATATTCTTTTATTGCTTTACACTGTTGAGACACTTTCAATTTAATTTTGCAAACTATAGCTCTTGAAGCAATATTGACAATGATTGTGTGTTAAAAAGAATATGGTGATTGAAACAAATTGTACTTCACAAGAATACATTGAGGTAACAGCTTAGGGTGTGTTTGGGGTAGTTGCAACTGTCTGAAGGAGCAACTATGTAGCTGCTGTTGAAAAAATTATTATGATAAAGCTATTGTTGCTAAAGCAATGTTTCTGTTTGAAAAATTCAGTTGCAAATCTATTGTGCTGTAGCTATTTGTGAATAAAAGGGCTGAAATACCTTTATATTTTAGAATAGGATTAACATTACATGTCGCATTACAAGAACAAAGTATAAAAGATGATAATTATTTGTGTTAATCCAAAATAGATGTAGTCTATAAAACAAACATTTTAGATAAAGATTTTACCTTAAAATGTTTAATTACATAATCAAAATATGCTGTTCAGATGGGGTTTAACATAAATGATGATAATTATTTGGACTCCACTTTGGCTTCTCATTTTCTCTCACCTACCATCCTCTCACGTCAGATCACGAGCTACCAAGATTCATGCACATCTCCTCCTCTCCCTTCGGCATACTCCCCTCCATCTCTATAATCACGTTGGCCATCCTGTCTTGTAGCAAAATTGTGACCCCACCAAGCCATGGCCTGCTCTACATGCACCCACTCCCTCTCAGCATGCTAGACCTTGGCTCCACCGTGCAAACCCTCTATGTCACTCAGCTTACAGGTTATTGCTTCCTCACCTTCACTGGCCTTCTTCAGGTTGAATGCATTGTGCGACAGTCCCTCACGCTAGGCCCATTCCCCTCACTCTTTGTCTCTCACACCTTTCGTCCATACATCTTTGGAACCCACGATTGCACAGCCTCGCCAACCTTCAGCTTCTTCTTTTCTCCCAAATTTAGTGAGAATGCGGGTGATATGGATAAGTAACTCTTGAGTCTCGATATAAGGAAGTATGGGATGCGGGCAATTTAGGAATCTTAAAATCTAGACCGTGGGAATAGGTACTGCTCCATGTTGCGAGAATGACATTTTTTGCTCAAAACTGTCTGAAATTGTCATGACCTAGCTCAGGAGTTTAGAATTGCCAAGGAGGAAACGTATAGTTAGACAGTGAAAAAAAATTTATAGTTATCATTATCTAGATAATTAATACATTGAAAGATCTACTAATAGTAACAAATGGAATTAAGATAATTACAAATATACCTTTCTCTATTTTGATCTCGTCTTTTATAAATATTTTCTTCTCTATTGTCCATTTCTAAATCAGGATCTTAATATGCAGATATAGATTAAAATCACAATAAGTTGTTTATAGCTAGTGAATACTCATATCGTTAAATTATAATAATGTTATGAGAAAGAAATATTATGCATGCCAATTAATTATAATAAATCAGTATATGATCATATAACAATTTATATTTAATTATGAGTCTTTCAAGAAAGTTTAATCACATTCTATACTTCAGTGCAATTTTTTATTTTATCTATATTTTTTTATACCATGTAAAGTTATTTAGTTTAGTTTGTTAGTTTATGGCATTCATGTTCATTTGCATCCAATATTTTTTTATACCATGTAAAGTTTGAATAAACCTTAACTTTTGAAAGTTTTTGCACATACATTTTAATATGACCAATATTTGAATAACAGATAAACTAGTGGAAACGTTATAGTCATAATCAATGCAAATCTATCTATGAAATTGCAAACAAATAGTTTAGGAGAAAAATGATAAAATTATTATAAATTAAAAACATGAGTACTCATTTTGACTATCACTATGGCATTTTCCTTTTTGTTTCCACTTCTTTTATTTAGGTACCTAAATGAGCATTAAAAATATTCATGTTTAATTATATTATTAACTTAATCCTATCATTTATCAATATCTTTCTCTCATATAATTATATGTATTAGGTTTATTTAATCTTTTACTTAATCCAATCAATTATATTATATACAAACACACTATTACTACTATAATTAATCTTTAATTTTATTTCAATTCAAAATTTTCTTTATTTTATTTAATTAGGATCTATTTAAATTACAATACAAATGTTTAATTACTCAATAGATTTTTTACTTATTTATCTATATTTTGCATATACGTACATACATTTTTTTCACCATTAAATCTTATTAATTCATGCATTATTTTCATACATATATATATATATATATATATATATATATATATATATATATATATATATATATATATATTTGTATATATATATATATATATATATATATATAATATAATATAATATATATGCACCTATAAGTCTCTTAATTTAAAACATATAAATCATTCTATTTTTAATAATCTCAATTTCACATTTCATCAAACAAATTACTTAAGTGATTGTTTCTATTTAAATACAAATATTTTATATTTATATTCATATTGTTCAATATTTTACATTTTTAATTTAATTATGATTTATAAAAGTTCACATATTTAAATCTCCTAAACAAATACTCATTTATACATATAAATCATTTTCTATTTAAATAGAAACAATATTTGAACAATAGCAAAAATAAGTTAAAATGCATATTCCAATATTCTTCCTCTTGATTAATCCTTCATTCCCAAAGAATTTTACTAGAAATTTCTTTGTAGTTAAACTTTAAGTGAAAAGTTTTGTCTGAGATTTTTAAAATATTTTAGGAAAATTTGTATACAAACATTCCTTACTTAATAGAAAATAAAAGAGCATAAAAATCATTCCTACAATCAAGTAATCCTTGGTTGCTTGTTTTTGAGATTGCCACTAGTCACAAAAGAGGGCTAGGGTTCGATTCAACACTTCTTTCTTATTCAGCTCGTCACATTCAAACCAAGCATAGCCCGTGGAATCTCGTACTCACAATCGAACGATGGCTATTCAACTTGGCTTGACAGGTCTTGGATGACCACAACTCCAATTTTTGACTCGCTTGATGCCGATGCCATTGCCCTCATCCTCCTTGCTTGATCTTGCCCTAGCTGCATTCGCCCGATCTCACCCTAGCTGCCTTTGCACAGTCTCTCTATCCTTCTCCGCCTCTCACTTTGTCTCAAGCTCGCTTGGGTAAAAACACGATGAAAATCCCATTTTTCTCTTATAAGCCGAACCGACCAATGTTGGTTCAATTATATATATATATATATACCCTCCTAGTACTTGAGATTCCTTCTTAAGGCTGTATTTTTGGCCATGGTGCAGTAGCGGTGGGTTATGGAATGCAACCCATTTGTTGTTTGGGAGAGCGCAGTGTGGTAGTATGGCCACAAATACAGTCATGAGAAGGAATCTCACGCCCTAAATCCTAGGAGATTATTTGATAAAAACATAGAACCTGCTTTATTTGCTTTATAGACTTCAGGAAATGCTGTTATCAAGCAGTCCTCATGACAATTTTCCGCTGCGGGGACCAGAATTTCAATCTTAGTTACTGGAAGATGGCAAGAACAGAGTCTACTGGTATTGTGGCTCTTGGTAATTTGCTGGGCTGCAATCATGCAACAAGAAAGACCAATTTTAGATGATGGGAGTCTGCTGAACTATACCGGCCAGCCATAAGAGAGGCTACGAATCTAGGGAAATCAATCTTGGCAAAGTTGGCAAAGTGTTGGACTCCATCATTTCTCTCTCTCCACCCCTCCTATACTAGGCTCTAAATTCTCAGGATATCCTTAAGTTAATTATCTTTTAAAAAAAATCTTTTTTCCTATGATAACTATAGGATGTTTATAGGCAACCATCTAATAACTCTTAAACCTCTAATTACTAAACTATTTCTAATAGTAAATAAGACAAAAAGAGAACTAAAAGTTATTTTAAATTACAAAAAATGGACTACCTTTACCTAACCATGTTGTATATCCTCATTTATATTCATATTCTTTTATGTAATAGATCCTAGATAATTAAACCTATTACACCTATTTTTTAAGAATATTGATTGATAATTGTTAGCTTCGTACATACTAAAGTCATAGGTCATATACTATGTTTTGATTTTACTAATTTTAAGCCCTATATCTTTTAGACATTTTCCCCCTTCTTTTATTTTTCATTTATTTTAGCAAATATCTTATTGATAGAGCTATTGTATTCAAAAAGGATACTTTGGACACTTCATTTTGAGTATTCTTTTTGTACATGTCCATAACAATAAAAAAGATATAAACTCAATGTTGAACCTTTACATACCTTTGATACACATCATTCTCTTGACGCATACCAAATTAATTATGATGGTATTCAATTATGTCTTTAAAGATTTATAAAAGTCATATGAAGATATTTTTTATACTCTATACTTTTTCATTAATTCTCTTAACAAAAAATTACTTTCATGGTCGATCTTGATTTTTGAAATTTGTCTTAATTTTATTTTTTGCTGCATAATTTTACCAGCTAAGACCCACCATTTTTCCTTCTTCTTTATTGTCATATTATTGATTTGTGTAATCCTTACTACAATTCATTAATCTGTAGTCTATTGTAATGATCTATTTTTATTATTCTGCTAATTCACCAATTCATTGGCTATTATTGTTATTCTATAATTGTATTCCCAAAATTTATTTGTTCCTTATTAAAAGCTCTCATTGAATTATATAAGTGCTGCACAAATATTATAATGAAATACTTAGCGAATCCTTTCCAATTCTTGTCTTGGTATCATAGCCAAACTTTTTCTTTTCCTTGTATTATAGATGCTAGATTGCCATAACCCTATGACTTTCATTATTGTGCTATGCTCTTTCTCTGTATTTTTTATATTTGTAGCCTTCATTATTGCATTGCTTTAAACATTTCCTATTATTGTAGTCTTCATCGTTGCATTGCTAGCCTTCATCATAGTATTGCCACATTTCTTTCTTTTTATGTTTTTTCTTATGAACAAACTCACAAATTCTCTCTATAGATAATAATAACAATACCCATATACCTTGGTCTCAATTCACTTATAATTGAGATATTCATTCTAAATCCAATTGGAGAGTTATAAATCACCCATTCAAAATATCATTTGATTGGAAAAAAATTATCTAAATAGGTTGTGATTAGTTTGTAGATTCTTAAAGGAAATAAGAAATTAGGTAATTTATAAGGCACCTAAAGATAAAAAGGCTCGCTAGGTGCACCAAAATAAGATCTATTGTAGGAACATGTGCTCATAACTTCTCAAGTATTACCTCCTCTTCTTTTGCCATTATTGTCATAAAGATTCCCATTTTCAGCTTCTTGATTATTTATTCAAGAGATGCAAATTATATGAGCAACTCTTTTCATAAATGTTTTTTGTAACAAAAATAAAAATATAAAAAATATTATAGCCAATGGATTCTTGATTGCCATGGTCAATAAAGGAGATATACTTATAATCAAATCCATCACATTTTGAGATATCATCCATGTTCTTAAATTATTTCCCAATCTGTTATCAATTTAAAAGCTAATTAAGGGTTCAAAGTAAAATATTTTGTTTTATTCTTCATATTTCATATTTTAGAAATAGTGTGTAAGGAGGACAATTAAGCTTGCTAATGGAAGGGATGTTCTATAGCACTTTAAAGGATCTAATGATCAAGAAAGTTTCATGCAACCTTCACTATTAACTCTTTTCGTAGAACCACTAAATCCAATTAAGAAATGTTTTGACTTCAACATCTATGCCTTGGCCACTTATCCTTTATCAATCTTAAAATAATATTTCCTTTATTATTCAAAGAATTTAATATTGAAGAATTTTATTATGTTATTTATGAACTAGAAAAATACAAACTTACTAATTTTCTACACAAGAGGTCTTATTATTTTTTTCTTTTATTCGTATTGACATCTGGAGACTATTTTTAATACTCAATATTTCTAGGGCTCATTAGTTTTTTCTTTATCAATGATTGCACTCTTGTTCTTAGATCTTTTATTAAGAGCCAAAAGTGATGTGAGTATTATCTTTCCTACCTTTTTTAATATGATAAAAAATCAATTGTGTTGAAATTAAAACAGTTAGGTTTGACATGCCAAATAATACTTCAACCATTCTCTCTTATGTTATTTTCAGTAGGAAAGGAATAATGTGTTAGTTTTCTTTTGCATATACTCTTCAATATAGTAAATCAACTGAATGGAAGAACAACTGCTTTCTACCATAAGAGCACTCTTTTTTTATAAAAATGTCATAAAATAGTATTGTGATGAACCACTTTAACAACCCCTCATAATATAAAGCAGTTATCTACGAAGGTCTTTTGGGGTTCAAGAGTCACACACAAGCCCTAAATAAATTATTATTTTTTCTTTCAATACCTTAAACAACTTTGTTTCCAAATTGTTTAGTACTGTTGACTTTATTTGCACACATTTTTGAAAGAGAGGAAAATTTTATTCTCAAGCAGTTAATTGCATTTTAATTGGCTAGTCTTTTACATAAAAAGTGTATAAATATTATCATCCCCTATGAGAAAGATGCATGTGTTTGTTAATATCACTTTCAATGAAAAACTCACTATTTTATTGCTGCTCATCCGAAGAAGAAATACCATTCACATATAAGTTTTCTCTTATATTGCTCTTATCTCATCTCAGCAAACAACTTTATTTTAGAATCAGCCACTCCTACTTCTTTTGAGCTTATACTAGATCCACTTCCTACTTTGCCATCATAAGTTACTCAGGAAGAATGGTATCTCAAATTATGCAAGTCCAATTAAACAAATCTCTCCCTATCCTTGAATGTGCAGAGGAACTATTAAGCATACAATTAAAGATACAAGAACTTTCACTGAACACCTCCTATAATTATTTTTATTATCTAAAAGATTTTCTCATAATCATCAATCCTTTCTTACTAGTATGTATACTATCATTAAAATAGTCTGTTATGCTTTATACAATGTGAATTTAAATAATGATATGAGAGAAGAAATGGAAGTTGTTTTAAAAATAAAATATAACAATTGATAATGTTTTGAAACGAAAAGAAACTAGTGGGATGTAGATGGATCTTTACAGTTAAATATAGATTTGATGATTCACTAGAAAGTTCTTAAGCTAGACTACTAGCCAACGGCTACATTCAAACATATGGGATTGATTAGCTTAAAATCTTTGCTAAATAAACACTATTAGAGTTCTATTGTCTTTAACAACTTATAGGGATTGAAAGACAGAACAAATTTATGTGAAGAATTCCTTTTTGTATGGGGAAGTATATTTAGAGGTTCCACTATTATTTGATTTAAATGCAGAAGAAAGGTATGATAACTAAAAGAAGTATTATATGGGTGGAGCAATATTGACGGCATGGTTTGAATGGTTTGTCAACATAATGTTCAACATGGGATAAATTAAATGAATGAGGTCATACATTGTTTGTGAAACACCTGACTTTAGAGGGAGTGTTCATATTATTAGTTTATATTGATGGCATTTTTATGATAGCTAGTGACTTGAAAGGAATGCATAATTTAAATAAAAGTTTGTTCCACAAGCTAAAGTACTTACTTGACATTGAAATTACACACTCTCAACTTTGAATCATGTGACAACTAAAGTACATCAGAAACCTATTGAAAGAACTCAACAAGTTTCATTGCAAATATATTGAAAGAATTATAAAATTTAATCATAAACTTGAAAATACTCTAGAAGACAACAATGGAAAAAAATATCATCTATTAGACACTTGATGAAAAGACTCATCTAGTAATCATATTGTTATAAGTTGTTCTATTTTGAGTTAATTCCTACACAATGCTAAGAAATCACACATTAGGGCAATATATTGGATTCTAAAATATTTGAAGGGAACTTCAAGCAAAGGAATTTTATTTAGAAAGGTGGAGGATTTGATTGTTGGAGCATGTATACATATAGATTTTGTGGGTTTTATGATAGATAAGAGGTCAACTTTAGGATACTATAGTTTCTTAGGAGGCAATCTTGTGACTTAGAGAAATAGACAATAGCTTGTAGTAGCAAGATCTAGAGTAGAAGTCAAATTTAGATTTATGATACTAGAAATTGTAAATTGTTATAGCTAAAAATTATCTTGGAAGATTTAAAGGTTGAATGGAGAGGTCTTATGAGGTTTTATTATGATAACAATGTTAATAATTTCATAATTTAACATTTTCATTTTTTTTAATAAATGCAATGTTAATTAAGGCCATATTATTTTTTCTTTTAGTGTATCTAACTTAATATAAATCTTTAGATCTCTTATCATTTCTTTTAGCTATTCGATATAATTCTTTTCTCCTTACCAAATATTATATAAATCTTCAAAATCTTGAGTCGTTTAATGATCTAATCTTAAGTTAAGCCAAACATAGCTTTAGATTTGCTTGACTTCATTTGATCCAATCTCAATTTGAGTCATATTTAGGCTTAATCAATCGTAATTCAATCTTATTATGGTTTTTTAATTTATACAACAACAACAACAAGCCTTTATTCCACTATATGGGGTCGGCTATATGAATCCTTCTTCCTTATTGTGTCCTATTAATTGTCAATTTTTCATTTAATTCTAATAAACTAAGATTAGTTTTTATACATCCTAACCATCTCTTAGGTCTACCTTTACCTTTCTTAGCATAAGACAAATCAAATACATCTACATTGCTAGCTGGGTCATCGAATGGCCGATGCTTTATGTAATCAAACCAGCTAAGATGATTTTCTCTAATTTGCCATTGGAGCTACTCCAACCTTTTCACATATATATTCATTTCACATTTTATCTCTAAGAGTAAAGCCACTCATCCACCTGAGCATCCTCATCTCTATAACATTTAACTTAATTTATTGCTTCTCTTTACACAAGATGTCATGTATAAATCATCAGTGGTCTTATCACCATCTTACAAATTTTTTTCTTAAGTCTAGGCAGTACTTTTCTATCACACAATAGGCCATATTCTATCACACAATAGGCCATATGCATTCCTCCACTTCAACCATACAACATGAATTCTACTAATAGCATTCCCACCTATTTTTTCATCATTTTGAACAATAGACCCAAGATATCTAAAATGGTCACTCTTTTTAATGACTTGATCACTCAATGTCACAACCCCACTACTAGATCTTCTATAATTAAAATTACAATCCATATATTCAATTTTAGATCTACTTAAATAAAAACCTTTAGACTCTAAGGTTGACCTCCATAATTCAAGTTTCTCTTGAACTCCCTCTCTAGTCTTATCATCAAGAAGAATGTCATCAACAGAAAGCATACACTAAGGTGCATCCTCTTGTTTATGTCTAGTGACAACATCCATAACTAAAGCAAAAAGATATGGACTTAATGTCGATCCTTGATGTAATCCAACTAAAATAGGAAAATATTTTATCAATCTTCTTTATGTTTAAACACAAGTAATAGCTTTAGTATACATATCCTTTAATGACTTGGATATAATCAATATTAACTTCTTTCTTTTCTAGAACTCTCCAATGCATTTCTCTTGGAACCTTATCATATGCTCTCTAAATCAACAAATATCATATGTAGATCCTCCTTACTTTTTCTATCCTTCTCCATCAAACTTCTCAACAATTGTATAGCATCCATAGTAGACCTGCCTAACATGAAACCAAATTAATTTTAAGAAATATTTATATCACATCATAACCTATGCTCAATTACTCTCCCATAATTTTAATGTATGACACATTAACTTAATTCCTTTATAATTTGCACTCTTGTGCGTCACTTTTATTCTTAAAAATAGGAATCAAAAACTTTTTCTCCACTCATCTGCCATCTTTTTAATGTTTAAAATAATATTAGAAAGATTAATAAGCCAAGAGATTCCCTGATCTCCTAAGTATTTCCATACATCTATTGGAATATCATCAGGCCCTATTGACTTTCCACACGTCATTTTTTTTAAAGTCTCTACAACTTCAATTTTACTAATACATCGATAAAAACATAAATTCATATTTTTATTTTAGGTACAAGGTTGTTAAAATCAATTGAATTCTCCTAACTTTCATTGAAAAGTTTATCAAAATATCTCATTCACCTAATTTTCATTCTTAATGCACTTCACTTGAAGTAAATCTTTATTACTCCTATCTCTTTGCTTGGTTAGCTTATACATACATCTAATTTGGTGATCCTGATTTTTCATGTAGTATGGTTTATTAATTTATATTAAAGAATAATTAGGTTGACCTGTGGTTGGCCCACTTGATGGTGGCCAATTAAGGTTTGATCTTCCTAAGAGGGCTAGGAAGAGGACCTAGGCTTAGTGGAGTGAAGTAGCAAGTGAGAGCAGGGTAAATAGTAACAATAAGGTCGACCTACACAAAATAGACTAAAACTGAAAGAACCATAACTCTAGCTTTAGGATTTTATTGTGATAAAACTATTGATTCTTAGGGCTAGAAAATCTAGTGGATGTTTTTTCAAGGTATTTAGGAGGGTTTTGGAAATTTCATCATTTTTAGAATAATTTTTATTTTTATTTTTGATTTTTTTTAAAATGTGATCAGTGACAATCTTTTCTAGCTGTAGCACCAAACATAGAAGTTGATTTTAGAAAATGAGTTTAGGCTTAAGGAATGAGGTTAAATCTCTAGGAAATTATATTTTAAGGTTTCTAATTGTGATTTGAAAATTTTAAGTTAAATCTAATAAGTAAAATCCAAAACTAAATCTTGCTGCATGAAATCTTAGGTCGCCTTAACTACACGAGTTTGAGTAGATTTTTGTGGATTAAAATATGGAAATAATACTTATTAGATAAAGTAAAAAAATTGCAGAAGACGCAAGACATAATAGGTTTACACAAAAAAGTAAGCTAATTACTCATGAGAGTGACTAGGTAGGAGAGATTAACAAATCTCTTCCCTTATTTGGTCAACTACCAAGACCTTTCTATCTGACTTAAACACTTAAATTTTAGTAGAGAACGTCCACAATCATTCCATAAAAAAGAAACATTATATAGTCCTTAACCAATTTAATTCACACATAAAGAGGGATGGTCCATACTTTTAAATTTGAATGGGGGAAGTTGTAATAAACTAGTATGGCCGACTAAGCAAGAGTAAAAAAATGAATTTTTTTAGTATCGCAAATAAACATTTTTCACATAATTTAGTTTTTATTCTTCTCATGGTTTTATAATTTAAACTTCAAAATTCTAAATCTTTAATCTTAAAATCAAAATTCTAAATTATAAAATTTAAATTTCCAAAGTTTAATAATCTTCACAAACTCAAATTTAAGCACACATAGTCTTACAAAACTTATTGTAGACATATAAAAGACACATAAAATGATCACTTTTATTTAGTTGCATTCATCTTGCCATGACTCGTGGTTGGTTCACTTTTTGTTTTTCATTGGCACCTTGTAATAATATTTCCCATAAGGTACACTTTTTTTTGCATTCGCATTTTGAATTTGACAGTTAATGTTTATATTTATTATTTTTATTTATGTCTAATTTGCAATTATTTTTTAAGAGTTTTCTTAATAATTAGTTTTTTTTAATTTTATCTACTTTTAAATAAATATATTGGTGTTAATTGTTGCTATTAATAATATTAAATATTAATTATTTGGAATATATCATATTTCAAATTCAAAATTGTGAATCCTAATTTGTCCGTAGATTGATGATGGAATGTAATTGCAAGTCTTGTGGTAAATATGTAGTGTGTAGGAAATGATAATGAGTATCTATCTACTAAGTCAATAAATATAGAGAGTACAATAGCTGGGCATGATTAACGGTGCATCCCTTGATCACTGAATTGATGACGAGTTGGCGAGTGACCGATATCCGAGTTGATCTTATCATATTGCCTAGTCTAGGTTCCTGCCCTCTTCGGGTGAGTCCATTTTACATGTATAACTGGCTATACAAACATATAGTTTTTCTTACATGAAAGGTAAACAAAAAACACTAAACATGCCAATTAAATTGAAATAAATATAAAAAAATTTATTGTTTATTTCTTTCTCCTGATATATATGATGTTTAACAAATTTCTTGTTAATCTATAAAATTATATCTTTAGGTTTATTGTTTTATTTTTCAAATTCGTAATATTTGGGAATTTTGACTTTTAATATCCCATAATAGCATAAATTGGAGAAATGTGCATGCAATTTTATTTATTGGAGAAATTCACCTGAACGTTTTGTTTGTACTAAAATACCTTAATAATTTGAGGGGACACAAGAGCATCATGTAAGCAAATCATTGACCAAGAACTTGCTTGATCACTTCTATTCTTAAAACCTTCTTCATCTCCAATGATTATCATTTGTGAGTAATGCTTATGTTGGCAAAATTTTAATGCAAAATTTTCATCTCCATCTCATTGTTCAAGGTTAGTGATGTTATACATTTTTAGGTTTGAAAATATCATTCACACTATAAACCTAACCCAGAAGGACATTGGACAATAGATTACTAATTTTGAACAATTTTGATCCTGAGCAAAATATTTTTGGGAGATTGAACATTTAGAGCTTATTTAAATTTTTTTTTTAATAAGGTTCAAGCAAGATTGAAGAAGGATCAAAGGTTTTTTTATCATGATTCAAACAATGATCGAAGGAGTTTCATTCACGATTCGAACAATGATTAAAGAATGTTTGATCATTGTTCGAACAATGATTGAAGAAGGTTCAATCTTTGTTCAAATAATGGTCAAACTAGAGCAAGGTTGGTGAAGATTTGATTATGGTTCGAGCAAAATTCTTGCAATATTATATTTTGGGTTGAATATTATTCTTATATAGTAAAAACATGATTTGAATTTATTATTTTTCACTCAAATCTCTTTTGGAATTAACTTCGTTTGAGTTATCTTGCTTTGTATGCTGATAGTTAGATGTGTCATGGAGAAAACAGTTAGATAGTTTGAGGCTATTGATTTTATTATGATGAATATTGGAGATAAAGATACATGCCATTGTTGAATTTTATACTCATCAATATTTGAATGTACTGCTAATGATCAATGCAAAATTGGGCTCTTGATTAGGCATTTTTTTTAGACTTTTTGTGGCTTGAAGTCAAAATTACAAATTAAAAATATACTTGTTACTACTTGATAATAATGGTTGAATCTTGATAATCTTTAAGAACACATTATATGAAGGCCTAAACATGTCCATTAATTATAGATTTAGGAACTTTATATTGATATATATATGGTCGGTTTGAAAAGAGGCTAGTTTCATCAATATTAAGTACTTGAAATAAGAAATAGTAGGGGAATTCAATTGTGTTATTTAATAGATGTTGTGGTTATATTCAATTGCATAAAAATTTATTTGTTATGTTAATTATTGTGATTGAACCATAGTGAAATCATGTTCGAACATTATTGGAAGCCTATTCTGATATAGTTCACATGATTGAAATGGTATTTGATTTTGTTTGAGCAAGGCTCAATCTGTGTTCAAATATGATATGGATAGGTTTTAGTAGGATTCACATAAAGTTCGAATATGATTTGAACCTATGTTTAATCATGGTTTGAATATGTTTGATTTTAAGGTGGATATAGCAATAGAATATATTCGAAAAAGGTTCATATATATTTGAATAGAGTTTGAATGAGGCTATGGGCTCCAAGTTACAACTAGCATAACTTGAACTTATTTACGCTTGGCTTTAGGTGTGTTCAAGTATAGCCAATGAAGAAGCTCACTAATACTTGACAACATTATTTCATACGTTATAATTTAATGACCAAGTATTCTTATAATAATACAAAGAATTAAGGATTAACTATTATGAAGGTGGTGGACACACAGTCTTACAAGTAATGTGGTTATGGCCTCTACTTTAATATTGGTTGCATCAATATTGCATGTTATCCTTCTCTCTCTTTGAGGGCCTTCTATTTTTCTTTGGACAACTTTCACCTTCACTAGTAAAAGTAACATAATAATGTTTTTTATTTCTTTTGAAACCTTCCATATGTTCTCATTTCCAACTAAATTTATATTTTTAAGAAAGTTTATATATATATATATATATAACCTTTCTTAACTTAAAATTTTTCTGTGTAGCCTATGCTAGAAAGATTGTAACTTCTGAAATGATGATTCAAGGAATCCTCTCATATTAGTAATAGCTTGTTTACTATATCTTCATGCTTTCTCATAAGACATTAATACGATGACCCTTATTCATATTTGATATAAGTAAAGGACAAATTGAAATCATATCCCATATGTTTTTGTTTGATCATGTGCCTTGTTAGTGGTACTTCATTATAACATTTAATGTGCAAGTGTTTTAATCCAGAACTTAAAGATGTTTGAGTTATCCAACTCAGTGGCTCTCAAACTCCATGAACATTTCTCTAATGTGTAACAAATGCACTATACATCTCATTTTAGTTTCTTCACCTTGAATTAGTTCTTTTCCATTGCATATAGATGTAACATATACTTTAAAATTTTTTTTAGCACTCAAAAAAATTATACAACCACCAAATCAACTAAGGACAAACTTGAACATAAGGCCATCATATCAATTGCTACTATATTGGAGTTACTTTCAAGTAGTAACTCTTGTAGCATGAGGGTATTCAATTATATTTTATATTGTTGCTCTTATTCTCAAGGTACATAAAGAATCAGAATATCACACCAAGTTGTTACTTTTAAGTAGGTTACTGATTGGGGTTGTATTGTTCAATGGATGCTTTAGTGTTGTAGCATCCATGAAGCCACTATCTTTCATGGCTTGTATGTCCATAACATCATTTGCTTTTGCATGTTGTATGTCCAAAGTGTCATCTTTTTCTACATTTGATCTATTTATAGCATCAGTTATATCGGTGAAATATAATGAACTGTGTAATCTTGCATCATCCTCATTTGCAAGAAAATTTCAATTGAAATTTTCTTGGGAATAAGAGATGTGAGATTGGTGTTAAATGGATATGGATATTCCATGTAAGAGAAATGCAAGATTGTAATATGTTAATAGCTTAGTCAGAGGAATTTAAATTATTGAATGTGCTCTACCAAAGTGGTATATTACCTCTGATTTAAGACAAATTGGCTCATATTAATTTATCACTTTATTCTATAAGATCTATAAGATCTTTAAGGGAATAATTTTTACCATCGTTAATCTTTTACTCTATTTTTTATTACATGTCCAACTGACTTGTTTATCTTCTTTGTATTCTCCATATAATATAAGAATGTTAAAATTTGGTTTATCATTAGAAAAGAACAGGTGTTTGAACCATATTTGAACTTTATTTGATATTTGTAAAATCATTGCTCTTTAGAGATAAAAAAATGATTTGTTAGCATGGCACTAATACCATTCATGTTTATAATTCAAACATGCTGAGATAGTTGAAAATATGGTAAGGCTCAAACATTTGTTTAAATATATTTGAACAATGTCTAATTATGATTTTAGTAAGGTTCAAGCATGTTTTGAACATGATCAAAAGTTTGGTTTGAATAAGGTTCAACTGTGTTATGTTTGGGAAATGTTTGATTATGGTTCGAAAAAGGTTTAAATATAATTCGAACACATATTTTTAAAATATTCAAAAACTCTTTGATTCTCTATCTATATCTAAGTGCTCCATCAAAACGACCTAATCTATAAAGCATGATAGAAACATTGAAAAAAAAGTAGAACTTATGTCCATCGAAGTCGTTGATGAATGAAGAAATGACAAACTTAGGGTGAAAAAGGAATTTGAAAAATCTTTTTCACATGGATTTGAACTTAGGGTGAAAAAGGAATGTATTGAAACTTTACATTGCATTTTTTTTCATCCATCCAAACATTAATATTTCATTTTTCACTTCAAAACAATCAAATAGCCCTTTAATGATTGCAGTAATTTATATGGGTTGATTTAATATTATAAATTGTTGGATGATATTATCTAGTGGAAAATAATACAACTATATGTGATACACTATAATTCATCATAATTGATAAAAAAAATGCAAATCTAGGAATATATATTAAAATTTCTATTTTCAGATGAGTAAATAAAAAAATTAATTGTCTTTACATTTTAAGTGTGCAAAAACAATAGTATACATTTATTTCAAAGAATATTAGTGAAAAACATAAAGCAAAAAAATATAGACGAGCTCATGTAAATTAAGTAATTAACCCTTTCCTTTACTCATTGTTTGAGTGCATCATATTATAATTAATATATATTTTCTTATTTATTTAATGCAGTCCATGAATGATGACTATTCATATAATATTTTTAATTAGTGTCATTTTCTTTGATTTTTATTTAATATAACTTTAAGTGTTTACATGTTGATGTGCTTTTATTAGAAAAGATAGAGAAGTGTAAAAGATTATATATTTATTCAATTATCATTTTAATGCAAGTCAAGCAAGGGGTGAGAACAATAAATAATATATTATAATAGGGAATATTTTCAATAATGAGAAAGACTACAATAATAAATAGAAAAGATTCATAATATAAGTAAGGTAACACAAGATAATTTAGAAGTGATAACACTCCAAAAAAACTGAAGGTGTGTTGAAGAAGCCTTAGTTGAGTTTGGAAACAATAGTGACTAGAGATGAAGTAACCAGTCTTTTTTTTTGTTGTCCATAGATTTCAGGTGTTGCAAGTTGAGTAAGATAATTAAGATAAGATAGTGTTAATTCAGTATAAAGAGATTGCAATGAGATCCATGTTAGATAAGCATGGATAGGATCCTTGAATAGATGTATCGAGAGACTATTGGTTGAGAGTAGCATCAGATAGAGTTAATAGAGGGCATTAACAGAGTAAGGGCAAAAGTTAACATTTCATTTGTCAATGGAGAAGATATGAGATTGATAATGTGTATAGATCAGTGAAAAATGAAGGAGGCCATATGTCTCAGTGGTTGATGACAAACTGCTAGTTGGCTGAGGATGAAGAGGCCAATGAGAAAGTAGAGGTAGTCAAAATCTTCGATTGATCAACCATGATGAGATTTTCTTATTAGTTTGAAGAAGAGGAAAAGAAGTCTAAGAATGGATAGATGACAACACTACCTAGAGTTCAATAAGGTGATAGGTGCTTGTATGGGCATCAATAGGTTGTGGAGTCTAACAAAGTGAACTATGTAGAGAAATGATTGGATGGCTCAGTTGTAGCAAAGCGGTAAGAATTAGCACAATGGTGATGTTGATCAGCTGGTTAAAGAAAAGACAGTGGTTGGCATTTGATGTGTGGATAAATTTGCTAATCTTGGAGGTGTAGAGCTTGATGCAAACTGAAGGGAGCTGAGGTCTCAATGAGGTGCAATATCATGCATAAAAGTGAGATCATGATCAATTAAATAACTTGTTACTTAAATGGAGAAGCATGCAAGGCGATGCACAAGGCCTAACACATGGACGATGTTTATTGAGTTTGATAATTTGGCATGGGGGTGTAAGACCATGATGGGAGTAGTGGTATTGTGCATTGAGATTGGGTAATGGCCATGTTATGTGGCTTGTTTTGGTAAATCAATGTGAATGATATAGATAGTGGGAGATTGAGTACTAGAGTAGAGCAAGCCAGGCATGGACCACATGACAAGTCCAATTCTTGGCTTGTGATCATTCAATAAGAGGTTATGTATTGCAAGTCTCATGGTTAAAAAAAAAAGGCTACAGTGAATCATGCTGTGGTTGGACAATGAGATCCATGAGCATGGTAATCACTTGTGGGAGTAGGGATGGGGCAATCAGAGGAAGTGGACCTGAGACTAAGAGTAGTAGGCATTGATACCATGCTAGAAAGGAGAGAATTGCGTTAGTCTGCATGTTATAAATAAGTTGGCATGCGATAATTTAGATACGGTCATAGTCTATTGTTTGAATGTTAATTATTTTAAAGTTCTACAACCTGATGTTTGTGTTGCATATTATTGCACTAAATTTAATTCCATGCATTAACCTGTTTTTTTTTTTTTATTCCTTTGAGAATATGTTCAGTTTGTTGTGTGTGGAGATTTGCAATGGTGGTATGGAGGTGCAAACATTTGTCAAGGGAACTTGGTTAATCCACATTGCGCTACAACACATAATAATTGATACTCATTTTATATGAGATTCGAGGTTAGATTGGAAAGGCGAGAATGGGGGTGGCAGACAAGGGAATTTTGTAATTTTAATAGATTATGTTTTCATCGATTTGCTTGTTTTTTCTGCATATGTGCTTTTAAAATTTTGTTCCAATTAAACCAGGTTATTTAGTAGGTTCTAGTCGTATACTTCTAGGTCTAGTTGTGCCATTCGACTTAAGGAGAATTAATAACTTCTACTCTATAGGTGTAGAACATGGCATAGACTAGAGGGTGATCAAGCCACAATGAAGTGGACTCTCCAACATAAAGGTGAGAGCATGATCAATATTAGAACTTGTTTGAGAGAAGTGAGTGGTTAAATGCAGTAGGGCAAACTAATGCATAAGGTCTGTTGAGTTTAATAGCTTGGCTGCATTACGTCAGGGAGGAGGGCTTGTAAGAACGCAATTTGGAGCAGTAGAATGATGAATAGAGACCAGGCGATGCAAGCAGTGTGACCCATATAGGCATTTTATAGAGCAGCACGAATGACGTGTCACAATAGTGTGGCGATTGAGTAGTAGAAGAGTGGAGCAAGCTTGGGAGAGGTCACACATCATGGAGTTTTGGGTTTGATATTATAAGACAATCAGTTCTGCGTTGAAGTCATGTATAGCGAAGTGGCTACATTGTATTAAATTAGGGTAAAGAGATTCATAAGTAATAATTGCTTGCAGGAGTATAGTTGGGATGATCACTGGAGAAAGCGAACTCCTAAACATATTTAAGCTTTGAAACTGTTATATAGGCGAAAAAAATTATACAGTACCACATCTTTACTCTGTTGTTAGATTAGCACATGCAAATAAATATGTTATTATAAGCTTGAAAAGAGAACAATAAAGAAAAACATAATAATGGAGAACATTTTCAATAAAAAGGAGGCATTATAATAATCAATAATATTCATACTAAAATATGTTGGCACATGTGATAATTTAGATGCGACTATAGTCTATGTTTAAAACTGCATTGTTCTAAAGTTCTACAACTTGATATTTGTGTTGTATGTTTTTCATCACTTTTAATACCTCATATTAGTCTTTATTTTTCCATATTTTCCTTCGAGAATATGTTCAATTTGTGGTGGCTGGTATGCTTTTATGGAGGTGCTGGTAGTTGTCAGGGAAACTTGGTTAATTCCTATTAATCACCCTCGCATTAACAATTTTCACTCTGTAGGCTACCATTCCACTGGTTTAGATGTATGACATTTTTTTTTTATGTTATAATAGTGACTAGTGAGGTTTGGTAGATAAGTAATATTGTGCTAAGTTCGCTTTGCTCTGCTATATAGTGATATTGCATTACTGATTGAAGTCCTGGCATTGATGTTGGTGTCTACCACTTCTAAGGAACCTATAAGACTTGATAATTCTCTGAAGTAAGAATCGGTGCAACATCATTGAAAGAGAAATTGGTGTTGTTGTCATGCTAGTTGATGCAATGTTGAGTATATATTATGAAAATGTTAGAAGCTTGATTCTTGAGACCTAATGCATCACTAGTGATGGATGAAAAGGTTTATTTGTAAATTCCTAAAAGTAGATGAAATGCAACTATTGATGAGAAAAATTGATATGTTTTGTACGTGAACCCCTCCTCAGATGAGACAGAATTCTATCGCAATAGAGGGACTTTCGCTGGGAACGCGCTATGTCCTCTAGAAACAAGAAATTAATGGCATCTATCTAGATCTAATTTGTTTGTGTTTAGCTAAGCCGTTTAATATTTTTTTGTCATTTGGTTAATTTGCATGTTTTTTATGTATTTTTATTTACTGCATACATGCATGAATGGATTGGGGAGGTTAGTGTCTCTCTCTAGTACTCTGATATTTTTCCTTCTCGTTTCATGTAGTTTTTTCTCTGCATGTAATTTTTATGTTCAGATAATTTTTCATGTATTAAAACTTTACAGATACTTGGCAAATCTGGCACGAAAATGGAGGTTGAAGTTCCCGTGGACTAGATGCTGGCAATATCTCTGTACATAGAGCACATTACACCAAATTCATGCCACATTTAGTTTTTTCTGAGATAAGGGAGCAACTTTCTATTATCATTTTGCTTCTTGAGCGTAGCATGGACACTTCTTTTGCTTTTCTTTGTAACGTGTCTACATTATTTATGCACTGTTTATACTTGATTATGAGGTCAGTGTTACCTTGATAATGCATTTGTAAGTTTAATAATATATCTACATTGATTTTTTAAACTCCATTAATGTGAAGTCATTGAAGTGGTACTTATTATTTGTTTAATAGAAATTTCTCATAAAATCTGTGGTATCTGTGTTCTGATTTTGCTCTTGCTGTCTGGCGTTATTTGAAGATGTAAATTGATGCTGATAGTAATTTAAGATGTAAATTTTAATCCTTATAATGAACTGGATGTTATTGATATTGGTACTATAATTGAATTTGCATCAGTTGAAACTTACTGTTTGATTTGGTTTCATACTTGGAAGCAACCATTAGTTCTATTTTTGGTTCCTCTTTTGTACGAAGCAAAAGGTTCATTTTTGTATTCATGAAATAACATTTTTAGTGTGTTAAATTTTACGACTAGGACAACAAACGTTTATCCAACTAGATAGGGTCAGTTACATAAATTTCTTTTCTATTGTGTTCTATTAAATGTTATATTTTTATTTAATTATAATAAAATAAAATCATTTTTATGCTTTCTGATCAAGATTTTTTAGGCTTTATTTCATCTTTTTTAACTTAGGTTAAATTTAATACTTTTGCTCATCTAATTAGGACATTAAGTAGTTGATATTTTATGTGATCAAATCATCTGAGCTGACTCTAATTTAATCTGTCACTGAAGTTACTTCAATATTTTTGTTACTCATCCATCTAAGCATCTTCACTTTTGTAACACTTAATTTTTTATTTTTCTTTTATTGATCAATATTCTACATTATAAAATATTGTAGGTTTTCCTATCATATTTTAAAAATTTTCTTTAAATCTATTAAGTACTTTCTATCACATAATAGATTTGATGCATTCTTTCACTTCAACCATCCAACTTAAATTGTACTAATGACATCTCCATTTATTTTGTCATCATTTTGAATAATTGATCTTAGATATCTAAAATATTTATCCTTTTTAATAATTTGATCACTCATTATCAGTCTCATCATTAAATCTACTATTATTAAAATTATATTTCATATATTCAATTTTAGGTCTACTCAAAAGAAAGCTTTTAGATAGTAAGGATGACCTTATAATTCATTTTTTTTTTTAAACTCCTTTCTAGTCTTACCAATGTGAAGAATATCATCAACAAAAAAACCTACGCCAAAGTACTTCATGTAAATGCCTAGTAAAAATATCAATAATTAAAGCAAAAAGATATGGCTTTGAAGCTGATCTTAGACATAATCTAATTAAAATAAGAAAAGTACTTGTTCATTCTCCTTGTGTATGAACACAAGTAACACTTCAAGTATATATCCTTAATGACTTGAATGTACGTAATATTAACTCAAATTTTTTCTAGAATTCTCTTAAGCTTTTTTCTTGACACTTTAACATATATATTTTCTCTTGATCAACAAATATCATATGTTGATATTCTTTGATGTAGAATAATGTATTGATGATGATTATATTTTACGTGAAGAATAATTGAGAAGTATATTAAACTACCATCAAAATATATATATGACCTAATTATAATCTAAGCAAAAGGTCAAGAGAATTAAGATACTCGAGCAAAGCGAGGTCCATTATAAGAGATCAAGAAAGTCCCCAAGCAAGAGTTAATGAAGGCCTATCATAAGAGCACAATCAAGAAGAAATAAATAGGTTTGATATTTTATTTTTAAAATTTCAAATATAGATTCTAGAAGTTGTACATTTTGACTTTGTAAACTTATATGTGTTGGCCATTGCTAAAATAATAAAAGATAAAATGAATTGATCAAGGTGATTGACACCTTCCATTGATGGCCACCCACCTTTTTTCTTCTAATTTTTTTTCTTCTTCTTTTGAATGATGATCATTGTAATTTCTCTAAATAAGTTTGGTATGTAATAAAATTTTAAGCTGTGAAATAATAAAATTATTTTGGAGAATTTCTTTTTCTTTGTGTAGTGTTTGGTGACCTAGTTCAGTTTTTCATTGGTTGAATTTATCTTTATCTTATAAGCGCTCTTTAACTTTCTCCCAAAATTTCTCTCGATCATTCTCATATCTCGTCCTACATCTTAATTAACTTCTAAGTTGAGCCATTCATTATTTAAGTCCACAAACTTTTTTGAAAGCTCACAACTCAAATTAGGTGGATAACTATCTAGTCTTAATCTTTTCACCATTACAACACCTTAAATTTTAGCAAACTCCATCAAATACTCTAGATCATAAGTTCACATCTTAAATTAACCCTCCACCATCTTTTACCCTTATTTAGACAGACTTGAGCCTTTTCCCAAAATAGAGATTTTAAATGAGTGCATATTAGCTCTATTTGGACTAGTTTTGATTTTATCTCTAATAATTTATTCAAAAGGTCTCATCTTTCTATCAATAACTTTAGATCATAAGTTAATATCACGCTAATCATAAATTATAAACTATAGTCATTTATACCACTTAAAAGTCTTTCTAAAGTGATCTTTCATTAAACTTATCATCTTTCTACTATAAACTCTCAGTCATTCTTGAAGATCTTAAACTAAAACCTCTTAATCATTTTTGATTAATAATCCTGCCAAAAAGGTTTACCACCACCATCAAATTTTATATTAGAGAAAGAATTGGGATTTTCAAAATGTGATAGTAAAATTTTTTTTAGTGCGATCTTCTTTCTATGACTCAACCATTAAAATTATAATTTAAACTAAAATATTTCATCATTCATAATTTTGGTATCAAAGAATAAGGAGAATTCATTTATATGTTTGTGAAGATGAGTTTGGTGGATTTATTTTCTTGCTATAAGAGTTTGTGAGTTTTTTAAACTTATATCATATGTGTTTTCATAATTTTTTTTCAAAGTATCTATCTTTGGGATTTTTTTTCTTCAAAAATATGTTAATATATATTTTTAAAATCACCTCTTTAATTAGTGATAATTCTTGATTTTGTGACCTTGCTTATTACTTCTAAATAGTTGATTAAAGTAGGCCTTTTTTTCTTTTTTGTTATAAAATAAGTGGTTATCTAAATCAGTTGGATACTTTTATAATTTTGTTAAAATTAAATTCTTACACATTTTGTTCTACTCACGTTTGCATACTTGCTTTTCTTTTCATTATAATTCATTTAAATTTATGGAGTAGAATTCTTAAAGGAGAGAATTGATATCAAACAATGTATGATTTTTTTTATATTAATAGAGATTATATTTTACATGAAGAATAATTAAAAAGTGTATTAAGATATTCTCACAATTTATAAGGCCCAATTATGAAAATTCAAGCAAAAGCTTTGGAACATCAGGATACTCAAGCAAAAAAAGGACTAATTAGAAGAGCCCATAGAAGTGCGCAGTAAGAGCCCAATCAATGCCCACACAAGAGCCTAATAAAAAAGAAATAATTAGATTTTATGTTTATTATTTTAAGATAAAAATTATAATATTTATATTTAACTTAGTAAATATATATGAGTTGGCCATTACTAAAATAATAGAAGATAAAATGAATTGATCAAAGCTAGTTAGCAGTTTATCCTACTAATGGTCATCCACCTTTTTTTCCCCTAGAATATTTTCTCTTTTTTTTTAAGATGATAATTATAATCTCTATAAATATGCTAATATATGATGAAAATATTTTAATTTTAGAATGATAAAATTACTGTGGAGAAATGTTTTCTTTATGTTAGTGCTTATTGTCTTAGCTTAGCCTTTCCTTGATGAGATTGATAAGTGCTCTCTAATTCTCTCTTAAAATTTCTCCTAAATCATTTTAACATATCTTCCTACATCTTAGTTAACCTCTAAGTCAAGCCATCCATCATTCAAGTCCTTAAACCCACTATAAAATTTTCTTGAAAGTTCACAACACAAATTGGGAATATAATTACCTTGTATTGTTCCTTCCACCATTATATTGTCTTAAACCTCACCAAACTCCATTGAATATTCTAGATCATATGCTCACATCTTAAACTAACCATCTATCTCCATAAAATCTCTCAACAAATATAAATATCCATATTAGACTAATAAACACAATTTTAAAAAAATTATGTGTATGTACACATGGATTTATATTTAACTAATGCTAAGTTATGGTTATTGTTATTACTTTTTGATGTTTTGAGAGATATATGAAGTATAAAGAAGGAAAGTAAATAGTTTCAAGGTCAGAGCTAAGGCATTGTGCAATGTAGCTCCACATAGCCATTCCTGAAGAAATTGGGTAAAAAGATAGAATCCAATATGATAGTGCAGAATAACCAATGCTAAGTCCCTATAATTGTTGGAGATTTGGACCTCAAGATAAAAACACTAGCACCAAGTGTTACCAAAACAACACTACGATGTTAAAAGATGCTCAGATGCCTTAAAAAATGCTTGAAGATAGATAACTAGAGCACCTTAGCGATAAAGGACATGTACCATGGTGCCAAATCCTTACATTTTAAGTAGAAAGGAATAAAGCCTAGAATTATAGTCAGGTACCGTGGCGCTACATCCTAACCGATGAGGTCTTAGCAGCTAGCTTTGGGAGTTTTAAGGAAGTTTTTGGAAGTTTTAAATAGGTTATGAGGAATAATTGAGAGAAGGGTTGGAAAGAAATTTTAACAAATGTGTGTTTCATATATCGATATGTGAGTGTGTAAGTGTATTTAGTGAAGAGTCACTTAGAGAGTGAGACTCCAAGTAATAGTGCTTTATATAGTGATTGTGATGTTTTTTGTTGTTTGGTGTGGAGAATGAAGAAAGAGTAGATCCAAAAGAAGAAGATTCAAATAGGAAGGAAAAAGATAGAAACAAGAAGAATTTAGAAGATTATTACTTAGTTAAATTTTTTTCTTACTCTTGATAATTATTTATAATGTTCTTCTATATTTTATGAAATGGTGATGTTCTCTCTTTCCCAAATAAATAACTATGTTGTACTCTCGATTTGTGTAAACCTTGTATTATTTACTATGTGGATAATGTATTATGAAGTTTAATGTAAATATTTTATGCTGTGATTTTCTATGTTGTTTTGTTTTCTACTTGTACTTAATTTAGTTGTAATTTGATCAATTACAATCTTAAAATAAACTATGATATAAAGATATTAGAAGAGTCCTAGAAGAACAATTTAGGATAAGCAACCAGTTTCTTAAATATACATGTAGATGATATTTTGGATTTATAATCATATAAGGAGATGATAATAATGCAATCACTTATTTTAATTAATATATAGCATATAACTAACTAGTTATAGTGATTAAGTCTTTTTTTTATCATGATGGAGATGGAAAGATAAAGTTGCTCTTGATTGACAATTACATATAACTTTTTCAAATACAAAATTAGTAGAAATAATTAAGTGATCATAAATTCAGAGTATATTTTCTAAATCTTACTATGAATCATATTTTTAAAAGTAGATTTTATATTGTCTAATTAATTGAAGTTTTTTGAATTTTCACTTTGTTGGATAAAACTCTGTGTTAGCAATAGATTAATATTTAATTTAATAAAGTCTTTTAATATCTTGAGGGGAATGATATTCTACTCATCATTATATCACTTGAATGACGGTGTAGTTGTATGCACTTTTTTTCTTGATCAAATTTTTGGCATTGTTGTCGAGGATCTGGAACTTCAATTTATGTATGCTATTTTTTTTTTTTTTGAATTGTAGTAAGTTTCAAGTACTTAAGACTTTTGTTTCTACAGGAAAATAACTCATTTTCAATAGAAAAATTGGTTAGAAAACTCAATATTTCCATAAAAATGAGCTTTTCCTACATATTTCTAATGGAATAAACCCTGTCAGAATATCCTTCGTTAGAAATGTATTCTGACAACAAAAAAGTAACAAAAAATATTTTGTGGATTTTGGGATGGGAAATTCTATTAGAAATTTATGATGAAAAACTCTCGGTGGAATTTTTGACAAGATTTTCCATTGAAAATTTTTGATAAAAAATATCGTAGGTATTTGTTTTGGAAAATTCTATTAGTTTCCACTGATTATTTGGCTGTGATGATTTAAATCAAAGTGAGTGACTTGAAAAGTCATCAAAAATATGTTGAAACCTGTATAAAGGTGAAAAAATTGATGAGAACTTCACATTTATTCCTATTTTTACACCTATAACTATATTAGACAACATATATATTTAATATTTTTGCAAAAAATTTAAAGTTACTACCATGGGATTACAACAACCACACAAAAAGATAATACTATCACAAAATAAACTTGAAATTAAACATTTCATTATTTGGAAAATATTAATATTACATATAATTATTTAATAACTAAAATTGCACATAGACAATAATATGATACAAATAGAAAACTAATCATCATTGGTTGCCTCATTGTCATCCTCCTTCTCTTGCTCCTCCACCACTGCCTCTTTTTTCTTATGTCTATCTTGGTGTTTTTTTTTCATTCTTACTTTCATGGTAGTTATTTGACTAGTCACTCAAGCCTCTATGTGCTCAGCAAATACAATGATATGTCTACTAACCACCTTGTCAATTGAATTAGTACTTAGTCCATTAAAAAAATCTTATGTTATGTGGCCCATATTCAAAGTTAGAATAAGTATGATTGAAATCCCTCCACGCTTCTCTGTGTGATGGATGACTCAAAAAATTTGATTCACTTGCCCTCTAATGTTGCCATCTAATATGCTTAGTAGAATACATAGATGCATATGGTCCTTGAAGATGTGGAATAAGTGGCAAGTAGAAGAAATACTTGTATGGAAAATTCTCTTTTTACATTATTTTTTTACTTTGTGGCATGAATCTAGGTGCTCCACAAAATTTACATTCAATTTTTACTGAGTTCAAACCTAATTTTGATAATAATTTTTTGTTGTAGTATAAGTCTCTTTAAGTAGCTTTGCAAGTTGATTAAGACATTCTTGTAGTATATTGCACATTTAGTTTTGTTGATCAACATTCTTATAGCCACATATAGTTTAGAGTAGTTCATGCAGCCTTCCTATAATGGTTATGCTGCATTCAATAGGTCATACAACTTTGAGTTTCTTTATTTGAATTTCTTCCATTACTCCTACAAACTAAGCTTTTATTGCATCAAATATAATTTGTTTCATATCGTCCAAAATCATATTTAGTTGACAGTGCATGATTCATCAAAGCACTAACATCAACATCAATATGTGGCTCAAACTCATTATGTGAAGTTTGGTATTAGTAATTTGGTTGGAACCCTTTGCAAAATAAGCCTAATCTAACTTTATCTAGCATTAAGTATGCTTGATTATTGTGCCTCACTGATGGATTGAAATTTTCCATTGAAAGATAAATTAGAAGTTGAGATGCCATGTGCATGAAGTACTTACCCCATTCAAAAATTAATCAATTAATTTTTTATTACTTAGATGCAACTTATTATACATCTTTGATCTTTCATTGTGGATATCTATACGTTATATGAGGATAAAAAATATTCTAGAATCATTTAACTTAAATATTTTCTCCTTCTATATGATGTTATTCTACATCATTAATTATACATTATTTAAATTTAAACCCATGTTAAGGCTATAAACCTTTTCTAAGAAAGATGAGAGCAATTACCCATTCAAACCATTAAAAATAAATGGACTAGAGAACTACATGGACTCTAATTTTCAATAAAAAATATGTTAGAAAGAGGTTCTTATATTGCATAAATTATAAAATAATTAGATAATCAAGTTCTAATATGGAATAAATGCCTAACTGATAATGGTGGGTTTTTTAGTGAGATTAAGAGATAAAAAATGCTATAAATCTTTAGGTTAATGTTTAAAGATTAGATCTAGAGTTTTTTGGTGAAAATTTGAGGGATTTAGTATAGTCTTCTAGTGGAACTTCCAAGACTAGCTTAGATTAAGCTAGTTTAGGAAGAACTCTTGGTGAGTGATTTTACTTTGATACACTTAAATAATTGATCATCATGAGTATGAACTTTCTTTGTCCACTAGTTATTGGTAGAGGGATAAATAGATCCATTCCCTAAATGGCGAAGGGCCAGTAGCTCGAAATATGTTGTAGATGTTGTGGTGGTTATTGTAGAGAGACAAATGTTTGACATTGTTCACATCTTCAAGTGAATTCTTCCATATCATTTCTCAGTGTGGGCTAGAAGTATCCCTTTCACAAGATTCCATGGGTGAGTGTCCTTCCTCTAGAGTGACTTCATCATCAGAGTGTATCTCCCCAAGCACTTTTCTTTGTTCATTTTTTCATACACACCTTATATTGAGTGATGTTGATAATTCGCTTCTCTGATTAGTAAGTACTAGGAAATTTTAATCTTAAATATTTTTAGGTTTTTAATTTCTTCTTAAATTTCCTCAATCTGCAAGTATTTTTTTGATGGGATCAATCCAACTTTTCAAGTCTTTATATTCTATTTGCATAGATTCTTTCTCCTCTATTCTTAGTTGAGTGAGTTGAATGATAAAGTTCTCCCAACATTCGCTTACTTTTGACAATAAAACAATAAGTTGGTTATGCTCTCTAGGTATTTGGTTAGTTTTAAAGAACTCCAATCTTCTGATCTCTGCCTTCACCTTAAGTAAATATCTTTGTAATGACTCATTTTTAACTTCATAATATCTATTGACTTGTCTCACTATGAGTTGCAAGTACGAGTAAACTATGATGTGTAATGCACTGATCCATTGAATGAATCCCAGTCCGTGAGTGGAGCTTTATATTATGATTGGTTGTTTGTTAATTTAAAATTAAACTTAACTAACTGTATTATGGTGACCCCAATTTGACTTTTTAGCATAATGCTTGCACCCATTCCTTGTTTGCTTGAAGAACCATCTACATACAATTACCATAAAGGTTCTGGGTTTACTAGGACATTATGAAAATTACTAAAATCTATGAGGAAATTGGCAAGTGATTGAACTTTAATCACCATTTAGGGGTGAGTATGATATGCCAAATTTGTTTAATTATACCAACCATTTTAGCAATCTCCTTAGTGACCTAGCTTAGCAAGCATGAACTTGAGTGGATTGTTAGTGAAGACTTGGATTGAGTGTGCTTGGAAGTATGGTTGAAGTCATCGTGTTGAAATTATGAGCATAAGTACGAGTTCTTCTATGATGGGGTACTATATCTTGATACTTTGTAGTATTTTATTAAAATACTAAATGGGCCATTGCTTCTCACTTTCTTCTCTAATAAGGATATAACTGATCGAGTCTTCTCCAATTCCTAAGTACAATAGAAAGGCTTCACCCTCTTTTAGGCTTTGTAGTAAAGGATGTGATGTGACTAGACTTTTTAAGTTGTAAAGGGCTTTCTCACATTCTGGTGTCCATTCAAATGTTTTTTTAGTTCTAAGTACTTTATAGAACTATGAGCAATGTTCTCCTACTTTTGAGATGAATCAATTTAATCTAGCAACTCACCCTGTGATAATAGACTTAGGTTGTTTCCATTTTCACTTATAGATAAAGGTAAGATGTTGTCGAATTCATTGTCTCAAGGATCTATTACTACTTGGAAAGATTTAGCTAAGTATTTTTTTACCTTCTAAGACTACTAAGCTTAGGAATGACATCTCATTTTTCATTCAAATGAATAATGAGTCAATTTATGAGGTTGTTTGATAGGTTAATTATTTAGTAATTTTATACTGATGATTGGTAATTTACCTTATACATAAATGCATGTGTCGCATCATGTAATATTAAATGAGTAGAGTATCATTCCTAAAAGCATTAGGACAATTTTTAAATTAATTTTTTATTTAGTTAAATACAAATCTTTTTAAAACTTTATTTTTATCCAACAAAATATTGAGCACTTAAGTCAAATAGCTATATACTAATTTGCAAAGAAAATCTTTTTATTAAGAATCCTAATTTTTATATTTTTATACCAAATAAAGATGTTTTTAATTTTAAAAATAGTACTATGAATTTATGGAATTTTTAGATACTGTATTATATTTTTCTTTTTAATTAAGTTTTAAAAATACAATTCTAACTCTCAAGATTAAATTTTTGGCAAAGGGGGCGTTGAATTAGGTTTTAAAAATAAATTTCTTAAAATTTAATTTTATCTTTTGTAGATGACTTAAATATTTAACCCAACATGAAATCAAGACAAAGGAAAGAGAAAGATACAAGTCTAACTCTTAGTTTTAAAATATTTTTGCATGCACAACCCAATATATACTAAGATTAAGGCAATTGAATATTAATGAAAAAGAGAGCTCACTTTAATTTTAAATGAAATTAAAATAGATTTTCAATAAAATATTTAATGCAATTAAGTAACTTAATGTTGCTTGAATGATCTTTAAAAGGTTTGAAATGATTTTTTTAATGACTTGAGAATGCAAACCAAATACAATCACCAAAAACTTTACTTTGAATTTTTTTTACACAAGATAACTTTCATTCAAATGATAAATGTATTTGCAATTTGAATAACTAAATAATCACTTGAATAAGGATTTGAATTATATCACATGAAAGCTATCACATAACATATGCATAAACCAATTGAATATAAGTAATCAATAAGCACAAAATAATTTATGCAATGATATAGTTGGCCAAATGAAAAAAAAGAGGTAATAAAATTTTAAAGCGCAATCAAATATAAGCAACCTATATGAAACTTTAAGCCAAAGGGATAAACAATGGATATTCAAATTATTAAGTACTTAGAAAATTAATAACCTTTAAAAAGACTTCAGCCAAATAAGAAATAAAAGGAATATTCAATGATTAAGCACAAAATAAATTGATTTCCTCATGTCAGCTAAGAAATCAAAAGATTATCACGAAGGTAAAGCCCACACAAATTGATCTTCTTATCTTTGTTCTTGGTCAAACAAAATCTATGGATTTTGTCATGAATAAACACAAGAAAATTTACATAACCTTGTAAACTTCAAAGCCAAGAAGAAATAAAAGAAGTTTAAGAACTTAACACCTTAGAAAATAAACACCAAAGAGATGTTGTTTTCATCCAAGGGTGGAATCACACCAAACCTTCACTTTTCCCAATAAATTTTCAATCCAAATATATGTCCAAGGGAAAGGGAAGAATTATGAGGAATTCTTGCACTTGTATCACCAAAAATCTCCAAGAAATGATCTTGCAAGAATCGGCCAAGGGTGAGCAAGAGAGCAAGAAAGAGTTTTAACTTTTTTTTGAATCTTTTTTAAGTTAAAAAGAGGATTTTAAATAGATGAGGGAAAAGTATAGGGTCAGATAAAAACTGATATAATGAGAGGGAAATTGATTTGCATCAATTTGAATTTTAAAATCAAAGGAGAGGGGATCAGCCAAAGAGATCTTCCATTGACTCTTTTATAAAATTGTTTAAACCCAATATGCAATGTATGCTAACTAATTCATGGCTAAGGATGAAGCAAATCCCATAGAAATTTTTGTCCAAGGAAGTTTAGATATGAAGGAGGGAGTTTTGAATAAAATAAATCCATGAAAATCCACTTCAAAGAATTCGGCCAAAGAGGTTTCCTAAAATAGTAAAATTTTAAAATAATGCATGGATTGATTCTAAATCAGAGCTTATTGTATTTTATACTTATTGAATGTTTGAATAACTTATAAATTTAATAAATTTAAAGCATAGTGGCTAGTCTCCCCTAAACTTTCCTAAAATAGGTCAAATTGGAAAAATGAAAGGAATTATTTTGAAAAAGAGGGCTGATTTGAATTTAAATTTAAATTTAAAATAACTTGAAACAAATCAAATAAGATTTAAATAATCATAATTAATCATGCTTTGGACGTTAAACATGTATTCCATAAAAGATCTGATTTGATTTAGCAAGTACATGTCATGCATAAAGAAGTTTGAATTAAAGAATAATTCAAAAATAATTCAAATTTAGAAATTCAAATAAATAAATTATAAAATATAAAAAATGAGAGAAAATAATATGAAAATGTTTTAAATGAATTTCAAACAATTTATTACATAAAAAAATTTGGCGAAAACAATGCTAAGATGAAAATAATAATAAGAGAGAAGAAAGAATAATAGGAGTGAGAATATGCAGAAAAAGGATAATTTTGGGATAATTCAATTTTCATGCAATAAAAATTTTGAATAAAAATTATGAATGACTTGGAAATGGTTTAATAAAGTTTAAACATAAATTATCTTGCTTGAACACACATTTAATGAAACTTATATCATGCATTTAGTTCATACTATCCAAAATGGACAACTTAATGAATAATTGTAATATTAAGATATAGAAAAATATAAGTAATTTTAGAATGATGAATTTAAAAAAGAATGAATAGTTTATTTTAATTTAGTGAGCTTTTCATTTTGCCTTAAAATAATAATTCCTAGAAAAATTCTCACCCAATCCATGTCGAGTAGCTTTAGCAATTTGATATAATTTAGTGAGCTAAAGAATTTTTCCACACTTAAATTTAACTTGATTAGTGCATTTGAACATGTGTTTTTATCATCAAAATCAATCTCATATGAGATGGGGCTCATGAAGTTAACAATCTCTCACTTTTTGACAAACATATGTTGGTGTTAAATAGTGATGAAGGTGTAAAGTGACCTTTCATCAACCTTTAGAAATATAATTTGCATTAAATAAAATTTATAGAAAGTAAATAAATAAAATTTTAAGCATAATAAAGCACGAATATAACTTGAGATAACATGAGAAAGCTCCCTAAAACTATGCATCATAAAGTGAAAGAAAAGCAACATACATTTTCTCCCCCTTTTGACAACATCAAAAAGGTTTAACCATGAACAATAATAAAATTACATGCTTGGATCTAACATGCCTAACATGCATCTTAGGGTACAAAATAATTCTTCAAGTAATGGTTCAGTAAAATATCCACACTTTGTAAATTTGTGCTAATAAAATCAATATTCACATCACCTTTACTCACATGATCCCGAATAAAGTGATGTCTAACTTTTATGTGTTTTGTTATAGAGCATTTGATATGATTTTTGTCAAATAAATTGCACTAACATTGTCACACTTAATAGGAACGTGATGTAGCATAATTCCAAAATCTTCTAATTGTTGCTTCAATAAAAGAACACTGACACATGCTTATATATACTCGACTTTATTAGTTGAAGAGCAAGAGTTCTATTTTCTAGATGACTAAGATGCTAGTGATGATCCTGAAAATTGACATGTTCTTGATGTATTTTTCCTATCTACTTTACATCATGCAAATTCAACATCAGAATAAGCAATCAAGTCACATGAAAGTGAATTTCTAGGATACCATAAACCTAATCTAGAAGTGCCAATTAAGTGACAAAAGATATGCTTAATAACAGTTAAATGAGATTCTTTCAGAGTAGCCTAAAAATGAGCACTTAAACATACAACAAATATAATATCAGGCCTACTAGCATCAAGATATAAAAGAGAACCAATCATACTTTTATACAGTTTTTGATCAACTAGTTTTCCTAACTCATCTAAATCAAGTTTAGTAGAGGGGCTCATGAGAGTCTTACTAGATTTAATTTTTTTCATATCAAATCTCTCTATCAAGTCATTGGTATACTTAGTTTAACAAATAAAAGTGCCTTTTGTTGTTTTACATGAAGTTCTAGGAAAAAATTGAGTTCACCCATCATGCTCATCTCAAATTCTTTGGACATCAAAGATGAAAATTCAACATTTAAGGATTCATTTTTCAACCAAATAAAATGTCATCCACATAAATCTGAACAATAATCAAATCATTGCCTAAATTCTTAAGGAATAGGGTGGTATGTACTCTACCCTTCATAAAACCATGATATATAAGAAAGCTACTCAATCTATCATACAAAGCTCTGAGCTTGTTTCAATCCATACAATGCTTTCTTTAATTTAAAAACATGATCCAAAAAATTTTACATTTTAAAATTAGGAGGTTGTTCTACAAAGACATCTTGATCTATAAAGCTATTTAAAAAAAATGCACTTTTTACATCCATTTGAAATAATTTAAAGTCTTTGTAACAAGGATAAGCAAGGAGCAATCTAATTGCTTTTAACTTATCTATAGGGGCAAAGATTCTTCAAAATCTATCCCTTCAATTTGAGTATATCCTTGTGCAACCAATCTAGCCTTATTTCTAACAATGTGTCCCAAGTCATCTAACTTATACTTAAGGACCCATTTAGTTCCTATAACATTTTGATCTTGATATCTTGGAACTAATTCTCACACATCATTTCTAATAAATTGATTTAATTCTTCTTCCATGTTTACAATCCAATAATGATCCTCCAGGGCTTCATTTATTGATTTTGGTTCAATCTCAGATAAGAATACAAAATGATTTATCATTTCCTTAGATTGTCTTCTAGTTTTAACTCCTTGAGAAGGGTCTCCAATAATCAAGTCTTTTGGATGATTCCTAATGAATTTTCAATCTTTAGGTAAAGAATCATCTACATTTTCTTCCAAACTCATCTTCTTAAAGTCATCTACCTCTTCTTGAATCACATCATCTTTAATAGGATCTATAGGATTTTCATCAAATATGACATGTATAGATTCTTCAACAATCATTTTTTATTATTATAAACTCTATAAGATCTACCATTCAAAGAATATCCTATAAAGATACCATCATTGAATTACTATCAAACTTTCCTAAAGAGTCTTTACCATTATTCAAAATGAAGCATTTAGAACCAAAGATATGAAAATAGCTAATCTTAGGTTTCTTACTGAAGAACAACTCATAAAGGGTCTTATTTAAAAGAGGTCTCAAGTAAACACAATTCATAACATAGCATGCAGTGTTAACAACTTCTTCCAAAAAATACTTACACAATTTATAATCATCAAGCATAGCTCTACTCAATTCAATTAAAATTATTATTTTCTTTTCAACAACACCATTTTTCTGAGGGGTTCTAAGTGTAGAAAAATTATGTTTAATACCAAATTCATCACAAAAATTTTCAAATTTTCTTTTTCAAATTCACCACCATGATTATATTGAATTTTACTGACAAGAAGACTTCTATCACGTTGACTATGTTTAAAAAATTTTCTAAAATGTTCAAAAGTATCATTTTATGAATTAAAAACATAACCCAAGTAAATCTTGAATAATCATCAACAATACCAAAATCATAGAATTTTCCACCTAAACTAGCAATGCTAACAGGACCAAATAAATCCATATGCAATAATTCTAATGGTCTAGTTGTAGAAATAATATTTTTATTATTAAAAGAATGTTTAGAATGTTTTCCATGAATACATGCATCACAAACATAATCAAAATAAAATTTCATTTTTGGTAAACCATCAACAAGATCAAGTTTTACAATTTTGTTTAATGAATGCATGTTTATGTGACATAACCTTTTATGCCATAACCAAACATTATCAAGTGAACTTTTGAAACAAAGTAAATTTTAATTTGTATTACTTGTATCTTTAAAATCTATAAGTTTAAATGTTTTGTATCTATGAACAACAAGCAAAACTAGTTTTCTTATTTCCAATAGTATAGAAAGATGCATGAAATTCAACATTAAACCTTTTATCACATAATTGACT
This sequence comes from Cymbidium sinense, assembly GCA_021442155.1. NCBI lineage: Eukaryota > Viridiplantae > Streptophyta > Magnoliopsida > Asparagales > Orchidaceae > Cymbidium > Cymbidium sinense. The sequence continues at coordinate 110,061,908 of CM038216.1, forward strand.
AATGGAATTAAGATTATGCTTTAAACCTTCAACAAAATAAACTCTATCTAAAGTGATTAAATCCTTAGAAATAGAACCAACTCTAATTATCTTTCCTTTAACATTATCACTATAAACTACAAAACCTTCTTCACAAGGTTCTAAAGTAGAAAATTTAGATTTATCACTTGTCATATGTCTTCAACATCCGCTGTCCAAGTACCACATGCCTTCTTTGATTTTGCTTTGAAGGCACTCCTACAAAATAAAATCAAGGGTCAACTTTTGGAACCCAAACATGTTTGGGTCCATATCCAAATGAAAAGATATGCAATGAATGTTGTGTAGTATGTGTAGCTATTTTATTTTTAGGCATCCAAATAAATTTTGAATTAGGAAATGATTGGGATTTTCTTGCATGACAATCAGAAGATACATGGCCTTTTTATTACAAAAATTACATGTAACATTTGTAATTTCATAAGGTCTAAATTTAAATGATCTTGATGCATGTGATGACTTATGTCTAACAAATGGAACATGTGAATACAATATACTACAAGAATCTAACTTTGCATGAAGTAATAAATTCTCCTTTTTCAACTTCTCCACAAGTGTTGATTGATCTAACAAAGCATCAATCTTAGCCTTTAATTTAACACATTCTTTTCCTAAAGATGAAGCATGCATTTCTAAATTTTCTTTTCATTTTCTAACACATTGAATTTTCTTTTCAGCTTTTTTACATTCATGTGCTAATTCATTGAATGCATCATCTAATTCTTCATAAGAAATATCTTCACATACCTCACTTGTAGAATCTACATCAACCATAAGACATATACTTTCTTCTTCCTCTATAATGTCATCACTTGATTCTTCTGAATTGGAATTTACCCAAAGTGCTCTTTTCTTTTTCTTTTGAGGTTTTTTATTTTTTCAAGACTTCTTTCTTTCAACTTTTTCTTTATCAACTAAGTCTAGACATTCACATCTTATATGTCTGAGCATTTTACAATTGAAGCATACTATTTCTTCTCCTACATTCAATCTTTTAGTAGGCAATTTATGTACTTTAGATTTTTCATACCTGTGTTTTTTCTTTCTAATCATATTTCCTATCCTTTTTGAAAGCAAAGGAATCTCATCATTGTCAACACATGAACTTGAAGAATTTTCTTCATAGCTATCTTCCACCTACAAAGCAATTAATTTTTCTTTTTCTTTCTTTTGGAAAGAGTCATTTTGATCCCTTTGTGCAATAACTTGTTCATATGCTATCAAAGACCAAGAAGCTGATCAAGTGTATAAGTAGTTAAATCCTTAGTTTCACTAATAGTAGTAACTTTTGCATCGCAATCTTTTGGAAGGCATCTTAAAATTTTATAAACCAAATCTTGATTTTTGTACTTTCTTCCAAGTGAATGCAATGTATTTATAATTTTCATGAAGAGAGTATACATATCAGAAATACTTTTATTTGGTAACATGTGGAATAATTCATACTCATGTACTAACCTATTTATATGAGCATCTTTAACTTCATTAGTACCTTCATAAGTAAGAATCAGTTTATCCCATATTTCTTTTGCAGTAATAAGCATGGAAATTCTCATGTAGTCATCGAAGTAAAGCACAATAAAGAATGTTACAAGCCTTTGCATTTAGTTCATGTAATTCTTTTAGAAGAAGACCACTCATAGAAAGGTTTATCAACTTTTAAACCATTCATATCAACATTGGGTGCATGATACTGGAGTGTCAATATATGCTACATTCTAGAATTACTAACATAGTTTTTCTAATAATCAAATAAAATATTATCAAGTAAAGGTGGTCTATGTGTAAACTATCCTTCAGGTAGTGTACCTTTATGAAAAAGTTATGCCATAGCAAACAAACTTAAGGATGTTAAGCCACAAATTGAGCCGAGGCTCCGATACCAATTGTTACTTTGTAATAGCACCCAACATAAAGTGCTAGAAAATAAAGAAAGAGAATACCGAGATTTTAACGTGGTTCGACCAAAGTTCAAAAACTTGGCTATGTCCACGCCTAGCCACCCAGGCTAGGAGTTCACTAAACTTACAACAAATCTCTGATACTCTCCTTCAAGAACAAGTACAACCCAACACGTACTTTCTTTAATAGGCAAGCATAACCCAACACGTACTTTCTTTAGTAGGCAAGTACAACCCAACAAGAAATCATGAAAAAGAAAAGAGAAAGATGCAAGTCTAACTCTCAATTTTAAAATATTTTTGCACTCATAACCCAATCTATACTAATATTAAGGCAATTGAATATTAATGAAAAAGGGAGCTCACTTTAATTTTAAATGAAATTGAAACAGATTTTCAATCAAATATTTAATACAATTAAGTAACTTAATGTTGCTTGAATGATCTTTAAAAGGTTTGAAATAATTTTCTTGAATAAATTGAGAATGCAAAGTGAAACATAATCACCAAAAACTTTACTTTGAATTCTTTTTCACACAAGCTAACTTTCATTCAAATGATAAATGTATTTGCAATTTGAATAACTAAACAATCACTTGAATAAGGATTTGAATTATATCACATGAAAGATATCACATAACATATGAATAAACCAATTGAATCTAAGTAATCAATAAGAATAAAATAATTTATGCAAGATGTGATGTGGTCAGCTAAATGGAAAAGGAGAGTTAATAAAATTTTAAAGCACAATCAAATTTAAGCAACCTATAAGAAACTTTAAGAAAAAGGGATAAACAATGGATATTTAAATTATTAAGCACTTAGAAAATTAATAACCTTTAAAAATACTTTAAACTAACAAGAAACAAAAGGAATATTCAATGATTAAGCAAAAAATAAATTGATTTCCTCATGTTAGCTTTAGGCCAAACAAAAAATTAAAAGATTATCTAGAAGGTAAAGTCCACACAAATTGATTTTCTTATCTTTATTCTTGGCCAAATAAAATCTAAAGATTATGTCATGAACAAACACAAGAAAAATTTACATAACCTTATAAACTTCAAATCCAAGAAGTAATAAAAGAAGTTTAAGAACTTAACACCTTAGAAAATAAACACCAAAGAGATGATGTTTTCAGCCAAGGGTGGAATCACCCCAAACCATAACTTTTCCTAGCCAATCTTCAAGCCAAATAAATGTCCAAGGTAAAGGGAAGAATGATGAGGAATTCTTGCACTTGTATCACCAAAAATCTCCAAGAAATGATCTTGTAAGAATCAACCAAGGGTGAGCAAGAGAGCAAGATAGAGTTTTTAACTTTTTGGAGCCTTTTTAAGTTGAATAAGTCTCTTAATATATGAGGGAGAAGACTAGGCTCGACCAAAAACTGATCTAATAAGTGGGAAATTGATTTGTCATCAATTTGAATTTCAAAATCAAAGGAGAGGGGATCGGACAAAGAGATCTTCCATAAACTCCTTTACAAATTTGTTTAGACACAATATGAAATGTATGCTTTGTGATTCATGGCCAAGGATGGAGAAAATCCCATAGAAATTTCGACCAAGGAAGTTTAGATATGAAGGAGTGAGTTTTGAATAAAATAAATCCATTAAAATCCACTTCAAAGAATTCAGCCAAAGAGGTTTCCTAAAATAGGAAATTCTTAAAATACTGCATAGATTAGTTTTAAATCAAAGCTAATTATATTAACATATAAGTTTAATAAATTTAAAGCATAGTGGCCGACCTCCCTTAAACTTTCCTAAAATAGGTCAAATCGGAAAAAGGAAAGGAATTATTTTAAAAAAGAAGGTTGATTTGAATTTAAATTTAAAATAACTTGAAACAAATCAATTAGAATTTAAATAATCATAATTAATCATGCTTGGAACGTTCAACATATTACATAAAATATTTGATTTGATTTAGCAAGTACATGTCATGCATAAAGGAGTTTGAATTAAAGAATAATTCAAAAATAATTCAAATTCAAAAATTCAAATAAATGAATTTTAAAATATAAAAATTAGAGAAAATGATATGGAAATGTTTTGAATGAATTTCACACAATTTATTATACAAAATTTATTAAAAATTTGGCCAAAATAATGCTAAGATGAAAATGATAATAAGAGAGAGAAGAAAGAATAATAGGAGTGAGAATATGAGGAAAAAGGATAATTTCGGGATAATTCAATTTTTATGCAATAAAAATTATGAATGAATTGGAAATGATTTAATAAAGTTTAAACATAAATTATATTGCTTTAACACACATTTAATGGAACTTGTATCATGTATTTAGTTTATACTATCCAAAATGGGCAACTTAATGAATAATTGTAATATTAAGATATAGAAAAATATAAATAATTTTAGAATGATAAATCTAAAAATGAATGAATAGTTTATTTTAATTTAGTGAGCTTTTCATTTACCTTAATATTGGAATTCCTAGAAAATTTCCCACCAGTCCATGTCCAGTAGCTTTAGCAATTTGATATAATTGAAGAACTAGGAGCTGAAATTTTTATCTGCACACTTGAATTTAATTGGATTAATAGCATTTGAACATGTTTTTGTTATCATCAAAATCAATTTCATATGAGATGGGGCTCATGAAGTTAACATTACCCATATTTTCTTTGAAATGATTATGAATCTTATAAAAATAAATATATGCTTACTGGATATTTAACACTTCAGGACTATTTAGCACATTAATGGTTATTTAACATATATGTTTTCCTTTTTTCGAATTAATTTTTGAGGACTTTGTCAATATCTTTATATTACACTTGACTTTAACTTTGCAATTGGTCAGATCAGAAGTAAATAAGCGTGAAAAAAAACATAATTTTCATGAATAGCATGAATAATTTTCTTTTATTAATCTACAAACATAGTTTAATACAAGAAAAAACATCAAAAAATTCACATGAATTTAGAACACTTTATAGGATTATTGCTTCATAGTAAAGAAGAAGAAAAACTTATTAAACATTATGAAATAAGATGTAGGATAACTAGAGAAAAAAAAGAAAGAGCTCACCAATTAAGTCTTCTAAATCCACTCTTCACAATCCTCTATTGCTTCCTTGTGGAAATTGCTAGCATCCCTTACTAAATTTTTTTTCTTTTGATCTCCTTCTTCACCACTTGATTAAGAAGAACACATTACCACACTCCACATGCACACACACACACACACACACACACACACACACACACACACACACACATAGAAAACACACAACACTTGGAGTGTCACTCCCCAAGTGTTATCACTGCACTCTCAGTAGACTTACTCACTTGTCAAAAAACTAAACAAGCTCTCTAACACTAGGAAAGGTCCCCTATTTATAGCATAATAGCAGCCATTATTAGTTATCCCTCAACTCTTGTTAGAATTGCGTTGAAAACTGCTCAAAACCATCATTAAATTGACACGTATCTATTTTGTCGGGCCTAGTGTTGTGACACAACGGTGCTGTTAATCAGTGCCACATCACTGTGCTTTCTACCTCTACTTCATATTTTTACCTCTGGCACAAGGCTATGACAATGTTTTTATAGTGCATAGCTGATGGACTTGTTGTTGATTTACTTTAATGTAGGCCATTTTCAATGTCGCGATGCTGTCATTAAATTTCTTCTTTTGTCATATTTTTGAAAATTTCCTTATTACAAAACAAAATATACTTAATATTAACCCATTTTAACATATAAAAATATGGCAAAGGAATTATAATTATATGAAAATATCATAAATTTAATACTTATCAGTTGACCTAGTAGAATCACTTCAAATTATTATAGATTTAGTAACAAGATGTAGTCTTATGTCTAAACTTTTTGAGGAGGCATATATTTGGTTTGAAGAAATAGCTAGTAACTATTTTAAGTGGCCAACTGATAGATTATACCCTAAGGAAGTCATCAGTGTGCATAATGTAGATCCAATTTTTATGTTAACTTCCCTAGTAGCTGCATTATCTAAGAAGATTGATAATCTAGCAACTAATAATCATTTTAGTTTTGCAATTTTATTGGTGAGAATGTTAGAAGAATCTTGTAATCAAGATGTAGAAATACATAATTTTGTTGTAAATGGACCTTATGATCCCTTCTTAAACACTAATAACCCAGTTTGGAGGAATCACCCTCATTTTTCATGGATTACCATTTCACATTTTAACCAAAATATGAATATTGGACATGAGAATAATAGAAATTTTAATAATCAAAATTAGTGACCTATAGTTCCACTGAGGCATCCTCCTAAAGTCAATTTAAACTACTTGAAAAATAATGTTGTAAATAAATGAACTTTAGATTTTATTAGAAATTAGATTTTAATTATGGAAATTAGATATTTTGTAGAAAGCTGAAGTAAACCATAAGGAATAGGGTAAAGAGCAATGTAAAGCCATAAAATTAAGAAGTAGGAAAAATTTAGGATAAGTGAAATTGATAAGGATAAACTTGAAGATAAAATTGATGATTTAGAGAATTCAGTTAAAAAAAGAACAAAGAAAAAAAAATGAAATTAGTGAGAAAAAAGTTAAGCTGGAAGAATTTAAGAAGATGAGAAAGAGATTATCGCTACCATTTCCTCAAAGACTCTAAAACCAAAATCTTAATAAACAAGTTTTAGATTTTTTGCATGTATTTAAAAGTTATCAATTAATATTTTATTTATAGAAGCCCTTGAATAATGCCAACATATATAAAATTCATGAAGAATATATTTTATAAAAGAAAAAAATAGGGAGTGAATGAGATTATGGCATTGATTGAGGAATGTAGCGCTCTAATTTAAAGAAAATTACTTCAATAATTGAAAGATCCTTGTAGTTTTATAATATCTTGCACTATAGAGGATAATGTTTTTGGGAAACAATTATGTGATCTTGGACTACAATAAATTTAATCCCATTATCTATTTTAAGAAGTTAAGATAATGAAAAATCCAACTTATTAGTGCGACCCTTTATTTACCATATAGATCTTTGACTTATCCTAAAGGGATTATAAAGGATGAGTTGGTAAAGTTGATAAATTTATATTCTTTGTAGATATAAAGAACAATAAAAAGATTCCCATCATTTTAGGAAGACTTTTTTTTTGTAAAAAGGAGAATTATGAGAGATGTGCAAAAAAAAAAAAAAAGAAGGAATTGACAATAAGGGTTAAAGATCAAGATATCACTTCTAATGTTTTCAATTCTATAAAGTTCCTCAATGATAAAAATGAATAGTGTTATAGTATTAGGCTTATTGATGAGAGTGTAGTTGAGGATTTGTAGATATCATGGATTGAAGATTTATTAGAACAAGCCTTAGTTAAGGATCAGGAAGAGAACACATAAGCTCCATTCTTTAGATCTACACCTAGATAGTTTAAGAAAAAAATTGAGCTTTTGAATATATCTATTTGTACTCATTGTATAAACCCATCTATCTTAGAAGCACTAGAGTTAGAGTTAAAAGCTTTTCCTAGTCATTTGAAGTAAGCTTACTTAGGGAAATCATTAACCTTACCTATTATAATTTTTTAAAATTTGGATGAAAATCAAGAGGATAAATTGATGAGTGTTCTTAGAGAACATAAGAGGAAAGAGTGATTAAGCCATTTATTTATATGCATAGAATTTTGATGGAAGAGAATTCTAAATTTTTTATTAGTAATCAAAAGAGATTGAACCCAATCATGACATAGTGAGAAGTGAGATTTTGATTTTCTTAGATGCAAGAATCATTCATCATATCTCTAATATTTCATGGGTTATTCTAGTTTATTATGTACCTAAAAATAGTGGAGCATAAATGCAGAGTTCATCCCAAATGTCTTGGGTACGCCCTCCTCTGTGTTAGGGCACTATTCATTTTTATGGTTTCATTGCATTTCTCTGTCGTTATGGATTCTCCATCTTATATTGGTATTCTCATCGACAACACACCTTTTAATGACCTTAATGACTTAGCTTTCAAGCTCATTTTCCCTTAATCTTATCATGATAAGTTTGAGGATGGAGGTGAATCTAGCTTTATAAAAAATCTAATCGCAAGAACAATAAACCTGCTCTCTTCCTTTTAGAATCTAAATATGCTTTGTTAGCTAAACTCTTTAAATTCATCTTAGTGGGTGAGTTCACTTAGAAGCACCTAGAAATAGGTGTTATCCATAAACACTTAGATGGCTTGAAGCTCTTGGGTGATTGAAATGTTGGTTTAATTGATGGGAGATATATTACTATAAGGCTTAATAGGGAAGAAGATTATGCTAGACTTTTTTCCAAAAAGCTATACCATAGATAATGTACCAATGAAGATACTTAAATGGACACCTACCTTTGACTATAGTATCGAGCCTCCAATAGTTCCCATTTGGATTAAATTCCTAAATTTTAAGCTTCAGTTGTTTAACAATCAAATTCTTTATTCAATGGCCACAATATTTGGTAAGCCACTCAAGTTGGACATCCCTACTTTCAATCTTTCCAGGCCTTCAATAGCAAGGGTACTAGTCAAAATGGACATTATATTCTCTTATGATGAGGAAATCTGGATAAGCACTCCAAATGGCTATTGGAAACAAGTCATCATTGAGCAAAAGCCACGCTATTATCTAAATGTAGAGTGTTCGGCCATCTTCTTGAAAATTGCTTGATTGCCAATCCATAATTAAAGGACAAAAATGAACCTACTGAAAATACTACTTCATTTCCAATCTCAAACATTACAAGAAATAGAAGAGGAATGATTAGTTCAACAATCTAAAAGAAATAAGCATAAAGGTATTAGAGAACTTAGAAATATAAATCCACATGCTGCCTTATCCTCGAGGAAAAGCTCCACTGCTGAAATACTAGCCAATTGGGATAATAGGATCACTTCTAGAGCTTCTTGGGGCTCTAAGTATCCTTACCATGACTAATTTCATGATTTGGAATATTAGAGACATTGCAAATCCTAATGCCTCTAACAAGCTAAAAAGCCTTATTAGATCCCACAAACTGGATGCATTTGCCATCCTAGAACCCCTCATTCAACTTCACAATATTGACAAAGTAAGAAGAAAGTTCAGTAAGTTTATTTGGTTCCCAAATTAGTACTAAAGTATGGCTTTTTTTTTTTGGAGAAGTCCTTTTCAATTTAACCTTATCATTAATGATCCCCAATTTCTTCACATCCACATCAGCTATTGTAACTTCACTTTCCAAGCTACTATTATCTATGCTTCTCATTTTAGTGACTCAAGGAAGGTATTGTGGAGAAAAAATTCATACTATTAGCCTCAACTACCAAGATAGTTGGCTTGTTGGTGTAGATTTCAACATGATCACAAACTCAATAGAAAAAGGAAGGGAAGAAACCCAACAATACATTAATGAAGGAATTTATTGATTACATTGATGAGGCTAGCTTGATTGATGCTGGTTATTGTGGATCCCTTTACACATGAAACATAGGTATAACCTATGAAAGGCTTGATATAATTCTAGTTAATGCCATTTGGTTCAGCAGCTTTCCCATACTACTATCCACCATCTAAAATGAACATGCTCTGACCATGCTCCCCTTCAGTTGTCAGTTGACTTTCTTTATAAACCAACAAAGAATGTCTTTATATTCTTGAATATGTAGACAAAAAATTACCTTTTCATTAATTGTATTGAAGAAGCCTAGAACTCTAGCATCACAGATCCTTGGTTGAGATTTTGGAAGTTCCATAAAAATATGGATGCTAGCCTTGAAAGCTGGAATTGGAATGTATTTGGAAATATTTACTAACAAATTGAGTCCACTGAACAAAGAGTATGCCTTCTTGAAAAATGCATGCCTTAATGATTATTTCTTGGCTGTTGATTCTAAACTTCAGCAAGCACAAGTTGAGTTATCCAAACTTGTTTCCATGGAAGAAGAATTTCTAAAGCAAAAGGTTGGCATTTTCAATCTCAAAGAGGATGATAGAAATACAAAAGACTATTATGCTAGTATAAAAAAAAGAAAGGAGTTCAAAGCTATTATAAATATTAAAACTTCCCACACTTGGTTATTGAAATAGATAGACATCATTGTTGATGGGTTTGATTACTTCCAAAGCATGTTCCAAGAGAAATTAGTAAATTTGGATTATTTATTGAATGATTTGTTCAATGACTGCAACAAACTCCAACACATAAACATGACTTTTTCACCTTCTTATGAGGAAATAAAATCAGCCATTGACTCACTTAATGGATCCAAAATTGTAGGTCCTGATGGGTATTAAGTTAGTTCTACCAATATTGTTGGGAGTGGATTAAAAAGGATGTTATTTTGAGCATTCAAGCATTATTTAAAGGTTAAGATATGCATAAGTATTTTAGTTCTTCCACCATCACTTTGATTCCCAAATCAAATGACAAACATACATGGGACAACTTCAGACTGATCAGCCTCACTTCTATCATCAACAAAGTCATAAGTAAAATCATTTCCATTCATCTCCAACCTCTCTTACCCGATCTCATTAGCCAAAACCAAACTGCATTTATTAGAGGAAGGAGCATCTTTGAAAACATACTAATGCCCCTAGAACTTGTCATTGATTTGGGTAGAAAATGCAGGGGTGGTAACATAATCATCAAGCTTGATATAAAAAAAAAACATTTGATAGCATAAACTGACAATTCAACTTAGCTACACTAAAGTCTAGGGACTTTCAAGTTAATTTTAATGTTTTGGTGCTCAGGCTGCTTGTCAACAATCACTAATTAATGGGGAATCACACAGTTTCTTCAAAGCATATAGAGGCATCAAGTAAGGTAATCCCTTCTACTCTTCTCTCTTTATTCTCATGTTTGATTATTTTTCTAGTTTGCTTGAAACAAACCATAAGGATCATAGATTCCTCAACTATAAAACCAAAGTAAAGATCAATATTTCTCACTTGGCTTTTGCAGACAACATGCTACTTTTCTACAATGGTAGTAAAAATTCTATCCAAAAGATCATGAACATCATATACATTTTGGAGGCAACATCTAACTTGCTTTTCAATTTGGCTAAATGTTCATTTATCATGGGCAATAATTGCAATATCGATTAGAGATTGATCACATAGTATACTGGATTCACTAAATCTAATCTCCCTCTCAAGTATCTTGGTGTCAACATATTTAAAGGTTGGCAATAAGCAAAGTATTTTGATGAAGTAGTCAACAAAATTCATAATTTGAATCAACACATGGGAAATCACATTCTTATCCTATGGGCAAAGAGTCACTCTAATGCAAAACATACTCAACTCTATCACACTCTACACTATTCAGGTTGTGCACATGTCAACTAAGACACAAAACTAGATTGAGAGACTACTAAACAAATTTATTTGGGGCAGGGAAAATAATACTGTTCAATGGGCTAGTTGGAAAAAAGTCTACAAATCTAAACATGAAGGTGGATTATGATTCATATCATTAACGAATTCAACAAAAATGAACCCTATTAAACTATAGATTAAATTTAAACAAAATGACTTCTTATGGGCTGCCTTCCTACATAGCAAGCATTGCAATAAATTCTTTCCAGCTGAAGCTATTCTTAGAATGGATAATTCTATACATTAAACTCATTTGCTGCAACATAGAGATGCAGTAGGAAAAAAAATGATCTTTTGGAATCTTGGCCAAGGTAGTTAAAACTTTAACCTTGATATTTGGTTTCCTGAGGGAATCATGACAGACCTCACAACTCATCTAGTTCTAGGCAATGCTACTATTTTAGACTTCTAGATGGATAATAGATGGAATGTTGAAAAACTTAATGATTTTTTGCCTCCTGATATTATTAAAGATGTGATCAACATACCAACCACACCTCTTGAAAAGACACCTTGATACTGAAATGTAACAACAAATCACTATCCATGACTAAAGCTATCTTCAGCAATATTCACAATCCTTATAGGACTACAGATAGGGGTAAGTCCATATGGCATTGACCAATCAAACCATCCATGTCAATCTTTTGTTGGAGGCTAATGGATAATTTACTACCTACTGATGACAATTTGAAACTCAAAGGGCTTAAAATGTCATCTATTTGCTGCTTATGTTGGAATGATGAGGAATGTATAGACTTTTTATTCATTACGTGCTCAACCAACAAAAAAATATGAACTACTTTTGAAACTTTGTTTCAAAAATCACAACCAAATGAAGAATCCTTACATGGCTATCTAAATGCTTGGAGGCATTATGCTCCATCGAACCACAATAAATGCCAATTAGCCATCATTCCCTTTATTGTATTCGGGTTCATCTGGATGGTCTGAAACTCAAATGAACATGATGGAAAAAAATGGACTACAAAGATATCTCAGCTCATATTAGAAGTTACGTTACAAAAATTACAGTACCTGGCCTCTTTGTAATCCACTGAAAAAGTAGTCTCTCCAATCATTCCTATTATAGACTAATATGTTGGCAAAAACCTTATGATGATTGCTTCAAGATTAACATTGATAAAAGTTTTATTAATGCTTCTCTTTCAGCCAGCATTGGAGGTGTTTTTAAAAACTACAAAGGCAAATGTCTATTTCTATTCTCTATACCTTGTTATGCTAAGAATGCTTCACATGTTAAAACCATGGCTTGCCACATTGCTTTTAAGATTGCCTCACTTTTTGCACACAAATCTATATGGATAGAATTTGATTCTACAACTCTATGCAAACATATTAATGATGGTGATGAAGAACCTTGGTATCTTTTACACATTCTTAGGAGAATCAAATTACTCAAATGGCTATTTAATTTTAAAATCACCCATATTCATCGAGAAGGAAATCAACTTGTAGATCTACTTGCAAAATTGGGCACTCAACTTTATTGAACAATCTTCTCCATCCAACATATACCAGAGGTACAAAATCTTCTAACTGGAGATCATATAAATTTACCTTACATTAGAAATTGATCTCTTTGTTTTTTAAATATGTACCTAAAAAGAGTGGAATGACAATTGTGACAAATACAAATAAGAAATCATGCCCACAAGAGTTATTTGCAAGTTGAAGAATTTGTATAAATTATAAAAAGTTGAATTAGACCACTTAGAAGAATCATTTTTCATTACCATCTATTAATCTAATGTAGGACAGGTTGACAAAGCATTTTATTTATTATTTCTTAAATATGTATTCAGGATATAATCAGATAGCTATAGCATTTTATGGTACTTTTGCATTTAGGAGAATTCCTTTTAAATTGTGCAATAGTCTTACTACATTTCAGTATTGTATGATAGCTAAATTTCTTGATCTAATTAAAATAACATTGAAGTTTCATGGTTAAATTTTTTTTATTTGGATTTTTATTTGATAATTATTTGGAAATTCTTGAGTTAGTCTTAAGAAGATGTGAGGAGAAAAATTTAGCATTAAATTAAAGAAGTGTTTTTTCATGATTAGAGAAGGAATTATTCTTAGTCATAGGATATCTATGTCAAGAATTAAAATTGATAAAGCTAAGATTATAAAAAAATGCCATCCCTAGTTAATGTTAAGAGAGTTGGAGTATTCTTAGGCATGTAGGATTCTATATAAGATTCATTAAAGATTTTTTTTTTTAATTTTAAACCTGTCAGAGAAAGATACACCATTTGAGTTCACTCTTGATTGTTTAGAGTCATTTAATTTTTGAAAGACTAAATTTATTTTTGCACTTAAATTGTATCACCCTATTGGACAAGTCCTTTTGAACTCGTGTGTGATGCTAGTAGTTGTGCAATAGGTGTAGTACATAGGTAAAGAAATAAAATATTTTTCATGATATTTACTATACTAATAAAACGCTTAATGAACCTCAATTGAATTATTCTACAATTGAAAAGGAGTTATTAGTAATAATACTAACCTTTGATAAGTTTATGTCTTATCTTGTTAGTGGTAAAGTCATTATTTTTACTAATTATTCAGCTATAAAATACCTTATTGAGAAGAAAGATGCTAAACCTTGGTTGATTAGATGGGTTCTTCTTTTACATAAGTTTAATTTAGAGATTAAAGATAGAAGAGGAACAAAAAAAAATAAAAATAAAATCAAGTAATAGACTATTTATGCTGGCTTTAAGTAGAAAATTTGTTTAAATCTATTAAAGAGATTAGAGAAGAATTCTCTGATGAGCATTTATTTGTATTTTGAACATAAAATTATTCCTTAGTATGTAGATATTATGTTGTATTTAGTGAATGAGATCTTACCTTATAGGTTAACTCATTAATAAAAGAGAAGGTTTTTTACATAATATTAGATTTTATTTTTGGGATGAATCATTTCCAAAAAAAGAAATGTCCAGACTACAATATGAGAAGATGTGTTTTTGATGATAAGATGAATGAGATTTTGATGTTATGTCATGATTCTGAGTATGGGTTATTTGGAGAAAATAGGATAACAGTTAAAGTGTTGCAAAGTGGATTTTTATTAGCCACATTATTTAGAAATGCTAATGATTATGTGAAGAATTATGATAAATGCCAATGAACAAGAAATATATCAAAAAAATATGAAATGCCTTTAAACTACATTCTTTAGGAAGAGGTGTTTGAGTGCACTTTTGTGTTGTAGAATATGTTTCCAAGTAAATTAAAGACATCACTACTAATAATGATTCTAAAGTTTTTCAAAAATTTTAAATAAAAAAATATTTTAACAAGATTCAGTAGACCTAGAGTCACTATTAGTTATGAAGGCACTTATTTTTGCGATAAAAAATTAAAATCATTTTTGGAAAAATATGAAGCATAGGATAATTATAGCTTATCATCCTTAATAAAGTGGTAAAATAGAAATTTTAAATTGTGAGATTATGAGAATAGGAAAAATATTCAAACTCTAATTAGTAGCTCTCCTTATATATTATCATTTGAAAAAGCTTGCTATTTACTTCTAGAATTGGAACATAAAGTATATTTGACAATAAAAAAAAATTAAATTTTGATATGAGAGATGTAGGGGAGAAAAGAATCTTAGAATTAAATGAATTGGATGATATTAGATTAAAAGCTCATGAAAATGCTAATATTTACAAGGAATAAATTTAAAGATGACATGATAAGAACCTCTTTAAGAAGCAATTTGAGCTTGGACAATAAGTGTTATGATTTATTTTTAGGCTAAGATTATTTTCTAGAAATTTGATGTCTATATGGTTAAGGCTTTTTCTCTTTATTAAAATGCTTATCCACATGGGGTCTAGATATTTATGATTTGAAAACTCAGAATATTTGTAAGATAAATGGTCAAAGACTTAAACACTACTTTGGAGGTAGGGTAAATCAACTTAAAAATTTGATTGGCTTTATTCGTATTGATGATAATTAGGATATGACTTAGTCAATCTATGAACAATAAACTAAGGGTCTATTTTGGGTAGTTGTAGCTAGTTGTGAAGCTACTATATTGAAAATAACTTTTTTAAAAGCTATTGTGTGTGTTATAAATAGTTCTCTTTTTAAAAAAAATCAAACAACATCTTTTTGGTAGGCACCACACTCTAATAGCTCTAGTTTTTAAAAGTAGCTTTTCACCATAAAACATTTTGAAAAGTAGCCAAATACAGTTGTGGTTGCTTTTTAGCTATTTTATGAAAATCAAAGTAACCAAAAAGCTATCCCAAACACACTCTAAGCTTCTTGGGAGGCAACCTAAGGTATATTTATTTATTATGTAATGTATTTGCATATATATTATGTTATGTTTGAGAAACTTCAAAATTTCTAAGTGTGTTTGTAGTGCCTAGTTATATTTTATTTTACTTTAATAATAATGTTAAATTATATATTTTGTTATATATGTGAAAAATTTTTCACGTATTCTTTGACTGTGTCAAAGTATCATGACACTAGGTTGATTAGCATTCTAGTGCAAGTCTTGTTCAACTCTAGGCAATCAACATAATGATTATTAGTATAAGGATAAATTAGGTAGAGCATTGAAGCATGGTTGACAAATGCTACAATGCTCTATAAATGCATTAAATTGTTGTCATTTTTTTGTGCTCTAGTTATGGTGGTTGGTTTGTATTTAGTGGTAAATTTATTATTTTTTTACTTTAATTTAGCCTATTTTTTATTATATGAATAGTGCCTAGGCTCTGTTAACTAATTCTGTGGCACTAGTATTCAGAATGCAAGATCATAAAGGTAGTGTTGTGGCCCTACATGTCTAGTGTTACAATGCTACAAAAATCTATAAAAGGACCTCTTGAGTTGAAATTTTATTGTTCATTCTATATTTCTTTTTAATCCTGTGCCCTTTGTAGTAACCTCATCCCACTAAAATGTTGATCAAGTTCATTACTAAAAGAAAGAAGGCTACATCTTATGATTCTAGGAAATTTGTGAGTACAAATTATGAGAAAAGTTGTATCACTATCCTTATACTTAAAAAATTATATTCTTGAGAGGGGATTCTTGAGTTTTGAGGGGAAAATATATAGAACTATTATATAAAGAAGTTGGGTGAAGTTAGCATATGAAACTCCCTCTTATATAGCTTTTGTAGTAGAGAGCTCTTTGTTAATGTTATGGAGTATGAAGATTTTAAACTTATTGTGGTCAAGGGAAAATGGGTAAATTTTGATAATTATACAACTAATAAGATTTTTATATTAAAAGATATAAAAGTGATGAATACACTACTTATTATAATGGTCACCCTGATTTTGATTAAATCATTAAGTTCCTTATTGTTAGGGAATCTCACACATAGTGAATAAAGCGTGATGAGAAACTTATTAATTTCTTTTGTCTATTACATGAAGAAAAATAAAAAATAAACACCAAAATAATGATGCAACTCTTGGATTGATGTGGGTCTTCTAACATTAGCAATTTTTTATTATGGCCTTCTTACGCCATGGTTGATCTATCTTTTGGTCAAATTGCCATTGATTGTGCTTTTCTAGAAAATATTTATTGAGTTGCTTGTTTGTGAAACATGCATGTATAACTTATCGTAGCATCCACACAATTGATTAGCATAAATAAGTAAAAGCAAGTGAGATAGCTCTCCCTAATTTTGCTCCATAAAAAAACATGTAAAGATGTTTAATTTTTGAAAAAATAACAAAAAACAAAATGCAAAAATCTAATAAATTAAATAAGCAAAATATGTAGTATGCAAATCAAATAATAAGACAAAAATGCAAATTGTGTAAGTTGCAAGTCAAATAATTCCAAAAAAATCTATCACTCCCCCTTTTTACATATAAAAAAGGATTGTAGTAACAAATATGGAAGAATATGTAGTGATAAAACATGCAAAAATTAGAGGTGTTGTATATTTTGTGAATTAAGTTAAGCAAACTTTTCTTAAATTATTCTTAACATACATACTTATTAAATTAGTAGATTTAGAATGTGAAATCAAAGGTCATATTATATGTTTCACTTATTTTATTCTATGAACCTTGTAATGGTCTACTTATATGTAGCACAACTATTATAGTACTTCATTACTTATGCAAATGACATATGTTAAATTACTAAATTTTCTAAATAAAATTATAATAAAGTAAACTTTTTCTTAAATTTCATTTGGATGATTAGAGATGCTATTGCATAGTTCAAGTAGATGAATAATTATTATGAAGGGCCACTTAATGATAGATTTGGAAGAGTGAATTATTATTTTTTGTTTGTTTTTTCCTTTCCCTTATTTTAGGTTTTTCTTAAAAATGTTAGCCTTTATCCCATTTTATGCATCCCAGTAGCACAATTGTCATTACTTGATCCATTATGTAATTTGCAATATCATATAAATCAACAGTAATATTTATGCACATATGATTTTATTACAAATGCTAAGAAAATAAATTAACAGAGTTTCACAGAAGAAAATTCACAGTAAATAGTTTTGGGCATTATCATAGACTATTGTTTTTGAGTATTTGGTTAGGTCAGTGATTTGTATTTCTTCTACATAAATCTTATATTCTAATGCATACAAATTCATAAGTACGTAATATAAGAAAGATTTAGATAAAATATTGCATCAATTTATAATTCAGATTATATAATAAGAAGGAACCATTTAGAGGAATTATGTAGAAAAAACTTGCAAAATACACTAATTATTGTAATGCAATTAATGAAACTTTGTTAATCAATAATGGGTATACAGCTTAAAAAATAGACAACAACTCATCAAAATAAATGTTAAAATGAAATAAACTGCAAAACTCAAAAGGTCCCTTATCTAGTGGTGGTGGACTATAGATGCTATAAAGCTTATCAGATTGAGCTTAAAACTAAGCTTGATCCTCTACATGCTGTCACTGTTACTTCTATAAGCTGGCTCCTTGCTCTGATATATGTTTGTCAAATTTTAGCTCTAGTCATGCAAGTGGTCTATCTAAGCATGTTGTGGGTAGTGGTAATAGGTTGAAGGCTCCACCTTTCTAGTTACATCATCTTCTTCTTTAGTCTCAACTGTAGCATGAGCTGCCAACCACTACTCACAACATTTTATGTGGAATGAGTGATCTGTAAAGTGAGAAGCAGTGTGGTCTTGTGCCTCATAAAAGGTAAGGTTATACTTGACTTCAAAGAGGTATGCAATCATGGTCCTAAAGCTAGATTGTATTTTCATTTTGATTTAGAATTCTTGATGATTGTGAGATTTTAAATGTAGTGAATTAGAAGATTAGCTTTATTAAAATAAATTTGTGTCATGTATAAGTATGTTACAATAAAAAGAAGGGTGTAATGTTCATATGATCACCAACTTTAGGAACAACATTATGCCTAAGCATGTAGTGGACAACATGAGCATTCAACACAAGTCCACTGACTAGGGGTTGATGTGAATAAAGGGGTGACTCTCTAATGATCATTATTAATAGATGTCCAATGGTAAGTGAGATCTCTAGAAATTCTATTGGTAGATAGAGTAGTGTCTGACACATGTAGTTATTCATGAAGATCAAAATTAAAAATGGAAGCATTCCTCCACAAACTCAAAATTGAAGAAGACTATGATTAGAATTTATGATAAGTTTTGCAAAAAATTGAATGATAAAGGAAAGCTAGTGAAATTAAAAAGTGAAGAGTTGTCCCCGAAAAAAGATCAAGGATAGAATAAGATGACTTATCTTGCAAAACAAATATTGAATCAATGATGTCACACTTCTTATATTTCAAGTAAGCTTCCTCCTTGTCATTAGATTTGAAGTAATTATTGTGCCCACCTTGGCATCTTTTGCTATGGGAGTAAGCTTGCACACTACAAAAAACACAAGGAGAATTTGTGAGTGAAATGAGGAAATGAAGGGATATCTAAATTTTGTATACAATACAAAATGGATTCATATAATATGATTTAAACTGTCCCAACAATCATTTTAAACTATTAGTTGATTAAGTCAATCATATAATATGATAAAAAATGTATAGCATGATTAAGTAATGTTAATTGTCCTTGCATTTGAATCAAGTAGCTTGTTGACTAGGTCAATCATACTACTACAAATATTTTGTTATATAATGTTTATCATACATAATGATCTATTTAGCTTATATCATCCACCTATTTAGCCTTAATTAGGCTAAATAGGTCATTTGACCTAAATGGGCCTAAATGGGTTTTATTAGATTCAAACCCAAATCAAACTCAAAAAAAATCTAAATTTATTGTCCAAAATTATTGAAAAATGATTATTGAACATAAACCAACTCATCATTGGGTTTCATTTGGCCAATTTGGTCATTTGACCCAAATGAATCCAAACATAACCAATTAAGCCCAATTTGGGTCAAATGGGTTAAAACTAAAATCCACTTGAAATTAAATGAAATTAATCACTCCAAATCATCTCACACATGTGAATAAACATAATTGAGTTAAAATTGGACATTTGATTCAACCAAATCCAACTTAACCCATTTAAGGAAAAATGGATCAAGTTGACTTGGAATTGGACTAAACCCTCATGTGGATGGGTTAATTCAATTCTTAATCATCCAAGGGACAATAAATGATGATTTAAACCAAGATCTAAAAACATTTAATGAAAAGGAAAGTGATTAAAAGCATTTAAAACTTAAATTGAATCTAATGCTAATATTAATCACCAAATGAATTTAAATTTGAACTAAACCTGTTCAAACTTATCTAAACTAATCCTAACATGGGTTAAGAAAGATTGCTAGCCAATCTTAAGAAATTTTTTTAAGTCCAAGTCAAGCTAAAAAGAGGGGAAGATGCCATGGTCAAAGATGAGTGCAAAATGATAGATGAGCTTCTCCAACCATTCCACCTCTTCATCCTTGGACAGCTGTGGAACATCTAAAAAGCCTTGGAGCTAGCCTCCAAGGACAAAAATTAGCTGTGACTGACAAAAGGAGGAGAAAAGGGAGATAAGTGGCTGTACCTTTAATGGAAAAATTCAAGAGAGAATATCTCAGTCAAAATTGGCATTTACATCATCTTCCCTACCTAAAAAGAAGATGATTGTGACCTTGCCCTGATCCCCTCATTGCTGGGAAGTTGAAAAATAACCAACGTCACTGGAAACCATCTATGAGTTAGTATAGAAACCACTCCATGAGATGGTAATCCAATTCCTTCATTCCACAGCTTCCTCATTTCATTCCAAAGGTGTTTGAGACAATCCCATCATCGGAGGTCACCAGAGTTGAGGTATGCCACCCTTTGAGCTTTCAATTTTGGTCATTTTTGAAATAAATTTGATCTAAAGGGAGATCAAACTATATAGATTCATTCTATTTCATTCACTGATTGTTTTGAATTAAAATCGAGTGATTAGATCATCAAAAATTGTCTAAAAATGATGGATGGTTCTCATCTTCTGCCATCACCATAGGAGGTAAAATCTCCACAATTCTTTTATTTCATAATGAATGAACGACCAAGATCTAGCCTAACCATTTGATTAAGATTTATAAAGAACCTATGGAACAATCCGAGCCATCCAAATCAAAACATGTATACACCACCATTTTGATGCGGGATCCATAAGGATCCCTCCTAGATGAATGCCCTGGCTCCGCATGTAAAGTGACGCCACATCAGATCCATGTGGATCCGACGTAGTTAAAACAAAAAAAAATCAAGCTTTCCAATTTAAAAAATTAAGGAAAAATGCTGAAAATTCTAAAAACAAAAAAACAAAAAATAAATATAACACCAAAAATTGCAAATTTGGGCTTTATGGATTCCTCTTCATGAGAAGAATCGATTAAAATTAAAATCTCAAATTAATTTGGGTTTGAATGAAAATTTTTAAATTAAAATAATCCCAAACCATTGATCTAAATGATTTGAGACTTTGGAGAATTGAAATTGATGTTAAGATACACATTAGGTGAATTTTTCATAATTTATTGAATAATAAATCTTAATATAAGAAATTTCAAACTCTAAACCATAATTTTGATAAAATTAATTAATATTAATTGAAATAAATTGTGGGAAATGCTCAAATCATTCAAATCATCATAACACATCCTAATGAACATAAATGAACCATTGAAACTCTCTAAAACATAATGAATCACAAAATCACTTAACTTGGTCTTTAATTAAATTAATTAATTCCTTTAATCAACCTGGACTTAGGAAAATCACACTAAATCAATTAGAACTCCAAAAATTCTAAATAAACTTAGTAGATGCATATTCTAGAGGAGAATCAAGGAAAAATCAAACTCCTAAATGATCCTCACTAAATTAAGCTTAAGTTTAGTTTAAATAAAATTATTAAAATATTAATTAATCCCAAGCTGTACATCTGATTAAGATGAAATTTTAGGGAAATCAAATTGGCAAGGAACCCCACTTGCCATAAAAATTTCAAATGCAATTGACCTTTGGATTGAGAATTTTTGAATTTCCAATTCTCTATGTCAATTTAAATGAAGTAATAAATCAAAAAAATAATGATAAGTATAAAATCCATAATATAAGCTTAAAAAATCATAATTGACATCAAAACACTCAAATAAAAATTCCCAAGCAATTTGAAAGTAAAAGATCTAATTAAAAATAAGTTAATGATTACGAATAATTGAAAATGTGGAATTTAAGCACATTCCAAAAATTTAATAACCTATTAAATCATAGTAAACCCATTAATAAACTAAAATATAAAGTTCATTAATATCTAAACTTTGTAATCCATTAACACATAAGTACATTAAGGCCATTTAGATTAAGGAGTAAAGTGTCCATAAATGCAAATATGAAAGATTAAGTTTAATTGAACTCTAGGGTAAGTCAAATTGAACTTGAAACGACATAAAGATTTAAAGTAACATAAGGTAAGTTCAATACACATGAAAATATCCCTTCTTTAAACTCAGGTAATGATGAATAAGGGAAATCACATTATGCTAAGTGATAAAAAGAAACTCTTTTAAAATAAATAATCATCATTTTCATTAAAATTAATTGAAATGAATTGAACTATTCCACAATGTATGAAATCATAATTTGGAATCAATCATCTTAATCTAAGTTCATTAATAAACATTAGAAAATTTCATGAAATGAATAAATTAAAATAAGAAGAAATCATTGATGCAAATTGGTTATAATCAATGAATAATCAATTCAAGATAATAAAACTTATGCAAATGGGTTATAAAATTGAAACATAGTAAATTGAATAATACTAAAATTAAAATTAAATGTAAGTTTACTTAAGTTAATAAACATCAATGAAAATGGATAAATGAAATTAACTTGAATTTAATGAATGAATAAGATTAGTACATTTAAATGCAATAAGTAAATTAAATCATTCTAAAATTAAATAAACAAATGAAATGAATATAACTTAAATGAAACATAAAGATAAAAGATGAAACATTAAGTTAAATGAAAGCAAACATAAAGGTTTACTCTAAACTAAACATCATAATATTAATGTATAAAATGGAAAAGAATAAAATATATTAACTTAAATATGTTTGATTGACATAATAAATATATATCAAATATGAACATTAAAAAATGAATGAAAATTAAATAAAATTAAAAAGAAACTTAAAGAATAATCAAATTTTAAAAGAATGAAATCACAAACTTAATTCAAATCAAAATCATCTAAACGAATCTAAAAGGATTAATGAAGATGCTTAAGGATGTTGAATAGAATAGGTTTCACCCAAAATGGAACTTATTATATTCTTCATTCTTGACAACCTAATCTCAATTTAACATAAAATGTATCTAAAATAGAAATAAAAGTGTAAATCATTAAATCATTTGAATTGAAATCATCCAAAGGTAAAAATAAATAAACTTCAAAATTCAAATTGAAACTTGAATTAAAAAAGGGCCTAGCAAAGTCTTACCACACAAGTTTATTTCCTTCACACACTAGATCATTAGGTCATGAACTCTAGACTTAGGTTAGGTTGTTTTATGATTTTCTACAATATTCTATGATGTTTTGAGGTAGATTTTTATTATTTTGTGGTGTACTGTATTAGAATGGATGGCTAGTATTGATTCTGTCGGATGGTTGGATATTATATTTTTTAAAATTAATATTATCATTTGTAGGGGGATATGCTAAAGCCTTTATAAATAAGTTGTAAATTATTTTTTTCTTGTAGATGCTGGATAGTCCCTTAGCATAGCCCAATAGAATAAGTGGGCTTAGCAAATAGCTAATGCTAAGCCCGTATGTTTGTAAAATATAACTATTGTGTGTTGGTTGTATTTTCTTGACATCTATTTTGTAGGGTTTATAATTTATTTTTGGAAATTGAAATATAAATTTGAGCTTAAAATTAGGTTAGGATCTATGGGGTCTAGGATTAGGAGTTGACCCTATCAATGGGTGAGGTCCCCCATGAAGCCCAGGTCCTAAAGAGATGATCTGAAAGAAGTTTTATAGATCTAAATTGTAGTTCTAGATCGAGCTATATAAGGTTAGAGCTTGGTTATCCATCCTCTCTTTCTTCTAGGGTGTACAACGATACCCGACCGCATTGGCCTTTCTTTAATTTAAAATTGGCTTGATTTATTTTAGGTGCACAATAGAATCAACGTGCCTTTCTAAGTTTCTTTTTGTGCTATATTTTTTGTGATGAATGCCTGGATAATTAGGCCCTTAAAAAAACTAAATATTCTACCCAACTTAAATCTAATCAACTCGAACAAAAATAATAAATAAACTTAAAACTTCATATAAATTATTGCCCTAATGATAACCTAAAATTAATTAGAAATAATTAGCTCTTGAAAATTATGCAATCATATTACTCTCAACTATTGAACTGGGTACTTCACCCATTGTACATAAGGGACATCTGACCTATAAGAATGACTGCCTTTTTAGGGAATTCTACCTTCTTTTATTGATTTGGCCTATAAACAATTCTAATTGCATGGCATTTAGACATTAAAATGCATACCCAAGACCTTAAAAGAATCTTGAATCAAAATATCTAAAAAGCTAAAAATGTGTAGTAGTTAGGTGTAATTTATACCTTACATGATCTTAGGGATTAGGGAGTGAGTCTAGGATTCTTAGATTCTTTCCTAAAAATGCAACAACCTAACCATCTTGCATACATGAGAATTAGCATCATAGATTTAAAATGCGCTTTAGTGGTGTTAGTTTTATGGGAATGTGGGTGAGTCGTGATAGGTCTGTTCCCTCAAGTGAGAGGAATGGTTGATAATTCCCTAAAATAAAACTAGGTCGAGCATTTGCCTTATGTCAGAAGCAATTGTAGGCTTAGGTTTTGAAGCATCCTCTTTAGAGTAAATATTCAACTTTAGGCATTTCTTCAGTCTTGTGCTATTAGAATCTAAGCCATAGATTTCTAAGAAAATATCAACTTAAAATCTAAATTAAACTCCAAAATTTAAAGCTTAATGACATGGTAGTTGAAATGGCTACTAGGTATTCCAGTATCATCAAGCATTTCCTACTTCATCCCATTTTGCTTCAAAAAATAAGCCTTCTCACTTTGGATCATTCTCAATTAAAATTCTAAATATCATTCCTTTGAAAACCAACTTAGACATCCTTAGAAATAATAACTTATTTTTTAATCGAGAGTATTCTTAGGAAGATACCCTTCCTTCCTAAGATGTAATCAACTGTAGGGTTTTCTATTATAGAAAACTATGAACCTAATTTAAGAAAAACCTGTTCTACTTCCCATGTAGTTTAGGGGAAAACTATATGGTACATGAAAGACCCATTAGTCATAGGCATCTTTTATTAAATGATCGAATCCATTATAAGATAATATATTTATCATCTGGGATAATATGTTTACTCCTTAATGATGCATTTGATCATCTAAATAAGAAATTTTTAAACTCTATGTGGTGTCATAAATTTTCCCCATAGACTCATGCTCCAAATAGATCATCAGATGAATAGGGCATTGGTAAAAAATGACGATGAAAGACTTCATCTGCTTAGGAGAGGGAAGATAGAAACATTCACAGTCCTCTACCAGTTGATCATGATATGGGAATAACATAGATAGATAATATCACTCACCAGTATTAGTTGGACCAGTAATTAAATGAAGTGATGTCACAAAGGGTACTATCAACCAGATGATGCCTCTCTTTTACCCAACCCACTAGTAATGATCATCTACATACTGAAGAAGACTTATGTATAGAGGAATCCAGAACTTTGGCAATTGATCATGAACCACTCTTATTTGACTCAGCTTGGGTAATAGTGAGTGCCACTCAGTGTGGTTCCTCTGATACAAACTTTTATGTAGAGAGTCATCCTATGCATAATTCAAGCTATAAAGTTAAGAAGTAGCTATCTAGCCTAGAGATGTCATGCTTCACCTCCATGATACATCCAAAGCAATCAAATCCATTACAGTGTGGCTCTTCAAAGAGCCTATGTCATACAATGATGACATTACGTCACCTACTGTTGAGTGTTGACACAGAGGTCTTGCATGAGCTTCATAGCTTATATGTAAAGGAAAACTCTTTATTAGATTATGCAGCTGCCTTGGGTCTTGGAGCAAGAGAACTACAACTTTGGGAATCTTTGTGTAGAGATGATAAATTAGGAATATTCTCATTATGCATTACCCATCAAAAGGTCTTGTCATATACCATTACCACTATGGAGGCCTCACTTAGTACTACTTCGCATAAGATCTCTCTAGTTCATTAAGATCTTGATCATAGCCTCATAGCCTTGAGATCCTTTCAGAGGGAGCTTTCTAGAGCACATATAGAGCTCCTCGATATATCAACTAACTTGAGAGAGTTATAGCTGAGGATATAATATTTACTAGAAAGAAGAGCTATAATTATGTTGACTATACACCTTGTGTATCTAACCATTTGATTTGTGATGATAACAAACATTGTGTAATAAGAACTAATTATCTCTTTGCATGATAAATTATTCACATCAATCATCATGAATGTCATTCTTAATTTAGATTTATATTGATGATAATATATATATATATATATATATATATATATATATATATGATGCTATTAATCAAGTTAAATCTATGTTCTTTAATCAATTCAAGATGCTAAAGCTATTGGACATGAACTAAGTGGGAATTTTTTTAGGATTAACTATATTAAGGCAAATGAAAAGCTCACTAAAATAAAATAAATCATTCATTCATTTCAAAATTTATTTAAGAATTATTCATAAATTCTATATTTCATATTTACAATTATTCTTTAAAATTATTTGATTTTGGATAATGTGAACTAAATGCATAAACCATGGTACATTAATTGTGCTTCCATGCAAGTTAAATTAAGTTCACATCTCATTAAACTATTTCCATGCTAAAATATATTCATTATCCATTTATTACATGCATAAAATTCAATTATCCTAAAATTATTCTTTATATTATTTTTCTCTCCCCTATTATCCTAGTTTTCTCTTTCCTATCCTACTTTTCATCCTAAACCTTTTTGGCCGAATTTTTTCATGATTACTTGCTAAATAAATTATGTAAGAGTTATTCAAATTATTTCCATAATTATCCCATATTTTTCTAAATTAAAAATTCATCTATTTGAATCTTTAATTTGAATTATTTTGAATTCAAATTAAATATTCTCTTGATTACATATGCAAATTTGAACTTAGCCTTTTCTAAAATATTTGTACCTGATCTTATGTTACTCTAATTGAAATAATTTAATTTAATTTGAATTTATTTAGGTTAATTCAAATTCAATTAAAATAAGCAATGAAATTATTCTCTTTCCTTTTATAAAATTTTATTTTTAGAAACTTCCCATGGTCAACTATACCCTTAATTGTAGTCAAATTAGTCTCATGATGAATATTAATTTGAATTCTCCTAAGATCTGATTCATCATCATTTAATTTAAATTGAGTGCATTAAAATAAATTTAATCTATTTTAGGGAACAAGCTTGGCCAATTTTTTTAATATTCCTTGGATTTTATTAAATAAAGCTTATATGTTATATCTTTCCTTCCTTCATTCAATCAAGATGAATTGATTGAATATTCCATGATATTGCATTAAATACTAATTGAATCCCATCAAGGAAACTTCCTTTTTTTCCGACCATATATCATGCTTAATTTAATTAATCAAAAGTTGAATTATTTCCTTTTTCACTTAAACAATTAATTGTGCCATGAATTGTTTGCAATTAATTCAAATTCTCCTCTCATCTCTCTCTTTTGTTTGACCCACATAAGAAATGACTTCCTATTTAAATTGGAGATCAGGTCATATAATGAATTGATTCAATTTAAATTTCTTTCCAAATTATTTTTCCCTCCATAATGGCTTGACCGATTTTTTTCTTGCAAAAATTAATAGATTTAAATTCAATTGATTCAATTTAAATCACTTACCATGTATATTTTCCCCATTCATTACCTTGGTCAAAATTCCTCTCATGCAATTTGAATTTTAAATTGATTTTTAAATTGAACCAACCTTCCATATGAAATTCCCTCCTATTTTCCTTTGGCTGACTTTTTATCTCATGCCATTTATTTTTATTTTGATTGGTTTATGTTTAAATTAATTCCAAATGATTTTACATCTTATTTTTCCTTCTTTTGGCCGACTCTCATGTCCCCTTATTATATAAATAGTGTTTCTTAGACTAGGTTAATCTCTCTTGGAAAAATCTCTCTTAGAAAAACCCTCTCTTCGCCGAATTCTTGCAAAAACTCTTGCCTATCTTTTCTTGGTGAATCAAGTGCTAATTTCTTCATCCTTCTTCCATCTTCCAACCTACAAGTGATTGGCTTGAATATTGAATAAAAGAAGTTGGTGGATTTGTGGAAATTCCTCTTGGTCCAAAGCTATTAAGGTTTTTTTAATTTATTTCATTGCTCCTCTTGTGTGAGACCTTGATTTCTTTCTTGGGCTAAGATTCATTGGTATTTGGTCAGTTTGATTTATGCTTAACACATATATTCATACACTTTATCAAGTTGGCAGAAAGCTTTATGTGGTTTTGATTAAAGTTTTGTGTTTGCAAACTCTTCTCTTCTCTTTATTCTTACATATGCTAAAGTGAAACTTATGTTATAAAAATTAGTTCATAAAGAACACTTTTAAGTTGCAAGTTTTCTTTTCTATTAAATTGTTTCATACTTTTCACAAGTGATATTTCTTATTGAAGAGAGTTTTCAAATTGAGTTCATTCGATTTAAGATTTCATTTTACATTTGATCGTTTGAAAACTCAAAGTCTCTTTTGTAAAAGTAATTGATCTAGTTTTCAAATCTTCATTGTGCTACATTTTAAATCATTAATTAAATCACTTTCATTCCAAGTTATTACTTTATTTTCAAATTATTTTAAAGTTTATTTCACATCATAAACACTTTCAAGCTTAATCATTGAATTTAAATTTAATCATCAATTAAAGTTAGCTATCTTTCTTACTTTTTTTTACATGTCTTAATATTATTGTAGTTGAGTTATGAGCAAAATTATTTTAAAATTTAAAGTTAGATACTTTCATATTCTTTTTGTTGTTTTCTTGTTAGGTTATACTTACCCATTAAGAAAAGTACGTGGTTGGGTTGTAAATTGCCCATTAAGGAAAGTATGTGTATGGGTTGTTGTACTCTTCCTGCTATGAATGTATAGTGTTGGGTTATACTGCCGACAGTGTATGGTGTTGTATGTTCCCATGAAGGAGAGTATGGGAGATTTATTATAATCTCAACTTTTTTTTAATGAATTCATAACCTGGGTGGCTAGGCATCAAAGTAGGCCTGGTTTTGGGGTTTGGCCAAACCACATAAAATTCTTTGTGTTCTCTTTCTTTACTTTTCAAATTATTTTAAAGTGTATTTCACATCATAAAAACTTTCAAGCTTAATCAACGAATTTAAATTTAATCATCAATTAAAGTCAGCTTTCTTTCTTACTTTTTTTTACTTGCCTTAATATTATTGCAGTTGAGTTATGAGAGCAAAATAATTTTAAAATTGAGAGTTATATACTTTCATATTCCTTTTGTTATTTTGTTTGGATTGTTAGAAGAAAAGCTAAGGCCACATGGTTTGTACTTGCCTGCTAAGAAAGTATGTGGTTGGGTTGTACTCCTGTTAAGGAATGAATAAAGTTATTATACTTTCCCATTAAGGAAAGTATGGTGTTGGGTTATACTTTCCCATGAAGGAGAGTATAGGAGATTTATTATAATATCAACTTTGTTTTAATGAATTCATAGCTTGGGTGGCTAAGTGTGGAAGTAGGCCAGGTTTTGGGGTTTGGCCGAACCATGTAAAAATCTCTGTGTTCTCTTTCTTTATTTTTCTGCACTTTACTTTTCTATATTATTATTAATTGTTGTTCTATTTATGACAAGGTTCTATTTTCATCGGGGTACCCTAAATTTATATATGATAAGGTTCCTAAAAAATTGGAGCACATGCTGAGCTTTGAGCTTCCTGAGCAGAATTGCCTCCACCTACTTGGAAAAGTAGTCCATAGTGGCAAAGATGAACCGGTGACCCTTAGATGAAAGAGGATCAATCAGACATACTATGTCAGTACCCCAACAGTCGAATGGCCATGAGGCCAAAGTTGGATGTAGAATGTTGGGTGGCTGGTGTAGGACCATTTTGTGTTCTTGACATTGGTGGCATCACTTGGCTACGCTCATACAATCGGTGATCATCGACAGCCAATAGTACCCAAGTCTCTTAATTTTGTCTTTCATCTTGGGACCAGATTGGTGAGCTTCACATAATCTTGAATGTACCTCGATCATGATCTTACGAGAATTGTGCTTGTCTAAATAACATAACCATATATGATCGAAGGATCGCCGGTATAAGACACCATTCATGAGGGCATAGGAAAGTGCCCTTTGCTTCATTTGATGTGCTTAGGACTTCTCTTAAGGTAGTTTTCCTTTGTTTAAGTAATCAATGAAGGGTTTCCTCTAGTCCAATTCTTCATCCTTTTTGGTAATGACAACCTCCCCTTCAAGAGAGTATTTTTTGATGAGTTTAGTATTAATAAGAGGCAAGACTTGTCTATTTTGGATCTTTATTGATATGGACTCATCTTCCAGACATGCCAACTCCTTGGCAAGCTTGGCCAAGACATATGCTATGATATTTTCTCCTCGATGGATTTTGTAAATGGTAACTTTTGGAATTAGAGCTAACAACTCCATGGTATACTTGTGGTAGTGATGTAGTCTGGGCTTGAGGACCTTATAGGACCCATTGATTTGGTTGAACACTAGCTGAGAATCCCTGAAGATGTTGATGTTTTAGAAGCCTAACAAAATGACTAACTTCAAACCAATAATCAGAGCTCCATATTCGACTTCGTTGTTGGTGTAATGATCAGATAGATGATATGAGAATCTCATCATATCATAGTCTGGAGTTAGGAGAACTATTCCTGCCCCTTCCTTTCCTGGAAGAGTAGATTGTGGTTCATCTCCTCTTTGAGAGGAAGCTGCACCATCAAAATACATCTCCAAGTGGTGAATGTTGGTATCCCCTAAGTTCATGATTTATTCATCAAGGAGATCATCACTAAGCAGAGAGTTAGAAGGAAGTGGGTGTACTGCTCAGAAATTTGTGAGTGCTTGTCCTTTCACCACATGGAGGGATATGAAAGTGATATAAAATTGTGATAAAATCATGGACCATCATGCCAACTGTCCGAATAGTGTTGGCCATGTCATGAGATATTGCAGTGGATTGATTCTAGATATCAAGTTTACTTTATGAGAGAGCATATAGTGCCGTAGCTTTTGAGATGAAATGATTAAATCTAGGCAATGCTTCTTAATGGGTGGATAGTTTGCTTCGATAGGCATTAGACAATGGCTGAGATATTAGAGTACATTCTCTTTCCCTTTATTGTTGGCTTAGGCCAACAAAATGCCAAGGGAGTCATCTAATACAACAGTGTAGAGTATAAGTTTTTGCCACTGAGATAAAGGAAAAGGATCACATCATCATCAAATACTGCTTGATCCTCTCAAATGCATGCTAGTATTAGTCATCCCACTTGAACTTGGTGTCCTTCTTCACCAATTCTGAGAATGGTTGGCATCTACCTATAGGTTTGTTATAAAGTGCCTTAGATACAACAACCACCTTTAGAATGATCTGAGTTGAGTTAGACTTTTAGAGGGTGGCATTTATAATATCAATTTTATCTTCTATGGGTTGATTTCAATTATGCGATGTCGAACAACGAACCCAAGAAACTTTCCTGAAGCTACTCTAAATGCACACTACAGAGGGTTCATTTTAAGGTTATATTGTCTTAACCACTCGAAAACTACTCTCAAGTCAAAGAGATAGTCTTTCTTTTCTTTTCTTTTGACCATGAGATCATCGATGTAGCATTTGACTTAGTGATGAATGAGTTCATCAAAGATTCGAGTCATTGGCCTACTGGTATGTGGTACCAACATTTTTAAGGCTAAAAGGCATGACCTTGTAACAATATATTCTGATCGGTATAAAGGCAGTGTTTCTTTCATCTTCAGGTGTCATCTTGATTTGGTTATATCCAGATGAACCTTCCATAAAAGAGAAGACTACATGAGATGAGCGAATGTCCACCATCAGTTCTAGTATTGGTAGTGGAAATTTTTCTTTTGAACGTGCCTTAGTAAGATCCCTAAAATCGACGATATGCCATTATTTGGCTTAATCGATGATTTAGCTAACTAGGTGGGGGTACTTTTCCTCCCATATAAAACTAGCATCGATTAGTTTCTTGACTTCAGAAATTACCTATTATTTGATGTCTAATCGCATGCGTCTAGGAGCTTGCTTGATAGGGGTATGGCTAGCTTATGGACCGCTACATCAAGAGCCAATCCGGCCATTTCTTCATAATTCCATGCAAAGAAATCCTTAAACTTAGTGAGTAACCTAACTAAATCATTAGTTTCAGTTTCATTCAAGAAGAAACTGATGTACATCGGGCATGGATTTCCTTTTGTTCCCAAGTTGATTTCCTTGAGTTCTTTGATTATTGACTTAATTTCTTCTTCGAATTCTGTCAGTGCATCTTTGACTTGGAAATCATCTAGATCATTTGAAGTTTCTAAACTCACCTCTTCATATGAGTTATTATGATTTGAGAAGAACCTATCAGATTCCAAATGATTGGTGATGACCAAGTAGTAATCATCATCATCGACTGGGCCTACTATGCTGAAGCCTAATCCTAGCCTTGATTGAGAGCTTTTGCATTTACTGTTCCATAGCCTTTCGAAGTATTTTTCCCTATGCTTAGACCATGTATGTGGGATTAAATCTTTCTTTGCTAAGTTATGAATACAAGGAGAGTACTAATCAAAAGATAATTCTATTAATTCTTTCTATAAATCATCCTCAAGTTCTACATCAACTTCTTGACTTAAGATGATGCTCTAGGATAAAACCTCTGAATCTTTGTGGTTGCACATGTTTTGGGGTCCTCCTTAACTACCAAACCCTCAACATTTTATGAGGAAAGTGAGGTTAAAGATAAGGTTCTCAACTGAAGCCTAACAGTTTCACATAATATGGACTTGGATACACTTATGCTTTGCTTGAGAATTTGATCTTCATCACTGTCTAGCTTGAGTGTCACCTCTAATGGGATCTACTATTGAGAAGAGGTAGCTGGTGTGCAAATTACATATGACTCATCCTCTAAACTAGATTCTTAGTCTATGTAGATAGTAGGTGTACTCTTGGAAGCTGGGACAAATCTCTTGGTGGGTGGTAAGTATGGAGGCCTTCCGCCTCATGGACTCCCTCTGAACTTGCCTCTTCCTTGTCTTGGTGGAGGTTGGTTCATCCTCCCCACTTGTTTGAATTGGGTAATGAAATGTGAGTGGAATCTAATCTCAGGTTCCACTTTCTCTCTAAGTCTTCTTCTCGTTCCCTTTTCTTATCTTTTTCATTTTCCTTTTCCTTTTCTTTTTTCTTTTTCATTTCTTTATTTTTTTCTTTCTTTTTATTTTTCTCTTACATTTGGATTTTGAATAAGTTCATGAGAATAAATACTTTATTTCTTAGGGAGATAGTAGGTTGCATCCACATATATCCCGACCTCATGAACTACAAAGGGTTTGAGATCTCCTTTGACACAGTATTGGATTCTACCTCTTAAGAACTTGATGTACTGATGTAAAGTGAATGGAACTATGTTGTTTTTATATATCCATGATCTCTAGAGCAAAGCATTGAAAGATTTATCCAAGTCTATTATACAAAACTTGGCTTCAGTCTTCCAATCATCTGTCTCTAAGGGCAACACTATAGAGCCTAAGGCCCTCTCACCTTGTTCATTGAATCCTTTCAATATCATCCTCTATGTTTGGAGTTTAAGATGTCAATCCTCAAGTAGGCAAGAGTTCTTAAACTCATAATATTGACTGATGCTTTTGGATTAACAAAAACTTTGGATAGCTTGAATATGACAACATCTATTATAATGTAGAGGAGATGGTTGTCCTCGATCATTCCTAGAAGTAGGACTTCGTCTATGAATGTAACTCTTAGGATCTCCTTTGAATAACATGCTTACTCTCTAGTAGCGATCAACTGAGCTAAGCATATCTCTGGATTAAGCAAGGCTTTGATTAAAGATTCCCTCATCTCTTTGGATAAGACAAGGGCATCATATATGCTTAACTTAGCTGGCAGCTTTCTAAGATGTATGAGAACATTATAATCAACTTTGGACTGATCCTCTATAAGCATATCCATTGGTGGGACATCTTGTGGAGGGGCTATCTGCTCACTAGAACTAATGACCTACTTACCCTTATCCTGAGGTGCTACACTAGGAGATTGAAGTTTGCAATATGGGGTTGACTGATGACATCTTACGAAAAAGTTCTACTTGCTCATCTGCATTCATAGCTTCTCCTAAAGGAACATCGAAGTCAGATGACTCCAAATCAATCTCAAGAGGTGAATCATGATGATTCAGAAAATGGAAATCCATTTCTGGATCAGATTGAGATTGATCAAAATTATTTAAATTACTATTATTTTGACTTGGAGAGCTTTCAATTGGAATAAAATCAATAGGATCATCATAAGTGGAAAATATGTAAGTGGAATTAGTCTTCATTGATTTCTTTAATTTTAGGGA
Source organism: Cymbidium sinense (assembly GCA_021442155.1). Lineage (NCBI taxonomy): Eukaryota > Viridiplantae > Streptophyta > Magnoliopsida > Asparagales > Orchidaceae > Cymbidium > Cymbidium sinense. The sequence continues at coordinate 110,096,499 of CM038216.1, forward strand.
AGGTATATAGTAGAAATCAAGTAAAGTAAAGGGGATGATGGGTTTGGTGCTCTTCTTTGCTGATACAATGCTCCTACTAGAGGTGGAGGAGATAGTAGAGGTGGTAGTAGCTGCAATGGTAGAAGGAGTACTGGACTTAGATGGTGATTGCTACCATATCTGAACAACAAATGGCCGCTGTTTCGGGCTTTCACTGCCATACAAAATATTCAAGGGTGGTGGCACAAAACCCTTGGGGTATTAAACTACATCAAATTCCTCTAGGTAGGGTATACCCTTTGGAACATATAAGCTCCCCTGGGCTTCTACCAATGCTTCCTTCATCTGCTACTCAACTATTTGCTTTATGTCCTTTTCTTGCATGGAGGTGTGATTGGTGACCTTCCTGCAAGATTACCAAAGATATCATCCATGGGGATACTTTTAGTGGTATGAACTACTGCCCATCCACCTCCATGGGGGAAGGTTGTGAAATTGGGGCTTGGTTCTACGAAGCTAGGACCACTGGCATCAACTCCTCTAACCTTCTTCCCATCCTATCAATCTGATCATCCTTCTAATTGATCTATTGGAAGAGGCACTGAGTTGAGTCTGATGCCTCACCCTCCTCAACTATAATGCCTTCATAGCTAGGCTGCTCCCTATGCAGGGATCCTCGAGTATCAACCATGTGGACTTCTGCTAGATCATCTAACATATCATATTCATCGACATCAAACTCTACCCTACCCTCTTCATGGTCAAACTGATCATCCCTAACTATCTCCCTCACTGTGGCACGATAGTCCTCCAGAATGTTATCCAAAGATTGTTAATCTACCCGATCTGACACTACTGGCACATATGCTGGCTGACGACTGACTACTAGGCTAAGATCTGTGGAAGCTATGCACTCGATACTCTGAACTAAAGGAGTACTCTCCCTAACTGAGTCAACTACAATCAAGATTACCTTGATATCCCCTCCCTTCTCCTCCTCCAACTGTTGTTGTGAACCGACCATGACACTCTTGGGTTGCCACTCCTTCTTCACCACTATTGGGATTGAAGGTCGAGCACGGGAGCTTGGCCTCACCTCAACGGGTGGAGTAGATAGAGTGGGATCCTTGGGCTGTAGCTATGTCACCAAAGGAGAAGCTCTCTCTCTAGATGGGGGCTTGTGGAACTTGGTCGGGATTATATATGGTAGAACCTAGATTGGTGAAGGTGGATGATGAGTAGAGTAGTGTAATGGTGGACCCCGCTCTCCATCGAGATCTCCTCCGGTGGTAAAACAAGAAAGACAATGCAAATGAAATGATTGACTTTATTAGTTCGGATCAAAAAAAATCCATCAAAGGTGAGACTCGATTGCCCTATTCCTTCCACTCGCTGCCTGCTGGGTGCTACCTTTAAGCCCTCAGTGTCTCTCTGAAATCGAATTTATAGCCCTCTCCAGCTCTCTCTTATACTCATGTGGTGGGGATAATGGCCCTCCATCTGGTAGTCCTGGCCTCCCTCCCTGAAGTTGAGAGGGGTAGAACCTCACCACCCAAGAGAGGTTATGAGAGACTCTCAACAACATGGGAGGCTTCATCTACCTCCTTGGCCACACGCTTGTAATGTATTTTTATTTTTCTATTCTTTTTATGACATTGAGTTTTAGTGAGTGGGGCCAGACAGGTACTAGAACTGACCTCAAAGGTGGGGGAGACTATCTCAGAAGCCAAGATAGCCTTCCCTTTTAGAGTAGGGGCAACCATAGAGGTGGTACTAGCCAGTGCTGAGATTATAGTTGGGGAAACTGACTGTACTGGTAGAACTGACAGGGGAACCTCTATAGCCTTCCTCTTCAAAGGGGGGGACTCAGAGTCAGACTACAGATCAAATTGTTGGAGTAGCTTCTTGCCTGTCACCTCCTCTTGGCTAATAGTGGTGAGGGCTGGTCCCTCACAGGTGACTTTGAAATGCTCAAAGCCAAGACCAAACTTGATCATAAGGGCATTGGTGAGTATGGCTTGATCTAGGGCCAAATCCGCACTAGGGAAAATGAAAAGACCGACTTGCCGAAAGACATGGTGGAAAGTTAACTGAAGGTGGAAGAAAAAGATGAGCTTGGAATCTCTGATGCATTGTTGAAAGAGAATTAAATTAGACTCTACTTTGAATGTTTAACTTGAACTGTTGATTTTGATTTTTGAATTGGAACCCTCATTCATCAAATTTGATTATGTTAAATGGGGTTCGATTCATGTTGGAAAGATTTTGGGGATTTTGAAGGAGAGATTTTTTATTTTTTTTCTTTGGATTTGTTGGTGGATTTGATTTTGATTTTGTGTTGGAACCCTCATTCAATAAATTTGATTATGTTGAATGGGGTTTAATTATTTTGGAGAAATTTTGAAAATTTTTGGGGAAGGGACTTTATTTTTGTTTGTTGTTGCCGTTGTTTGATTTTTTCCTTGATTTTGAAAGGGGAATTCTCATTTAACAAATTTGGTTATGTTAAATAGAGTTGGTTAATTTTGTTTGAAAGTATTTTGAAATTTTTGAAGAATGAACTTTTATTTTTTTGGTTTGTTATTATTTGACTAATTTTGATTTTGAGTGAGAACCCTAATTTAACAAATTTATTTATGTTAAATGGGGTTCATTAATTTTGTTTAAAAAGTTTGAAATTTTGGAAAAGATTTTTTTTTTGGATTTCAATGAAATTTTGTTAAGTTCTGGATGAACCTTACTTCACCAAGTGAGTAGTAAGAGGTTACTAATTTTGTTTGATTTATGATTGGTTATTCTCCTTTAATTGATTAAATTATTTTGTACCTATTGGGGGACCAAATAGGGGTTTTAAGATCTACTTGGAATGAGGTCCTAAAACCTAAATGATGTTGGCCACCTTTGCTTAAGGATAAAATAAGCAAAGTGCCAATGGAAAGAAAGATAGTCTTGGGCTTATATAAAATATAAGTACACTATCGATGCTTGGAGATAATAATTGACTACTAAAGATGGAGAGAAGAACCATCCATAGTGGAGTCACCAAAAAAATCTATGGTGTTTATTTTCAGACTCAATTCATCTTTAATAAATACTTCATAAAGAATCATCCAACCATGGTTACTCCTAAGAATTATGATTCTAACATTTGGAGGAACATGCTAAAATCTAAGAGCCTTATTGAAAGCCAAATCTTCTTGCAGTTGTAGGAAAGTTCCATCAGCTTCTTTAAGGATTTCTTGTTCCCTAGTGGCCTAGTAGCTGAATGCATAGCCCAACCCATTAATGAGGCAATCCTAGTTTCTGAATTCTAGAGTAATGATAGCTGGAACCTTCCAATTCTTTCTCTATATCTTCATGATAATTTAGTGAAGGAAATTGTAAGAATTCTTATTGAAGCACATTCCAAGGATCAACTAATTCTAAAATGCACAAAGGGTAACTCCTCTTTATCTAAATTCTTATACCATATATTACACCCTGCTATTATTCATATACAATGGCATCTTGCTCTTTAGCATGTTGCTCTTAAGCCATCCATATCCTTTTTGTGTTGGAGGATTTGACATAATTTGATACCAACTGATGATATCCTCAAGCTCAAAGGCCTCAAACTCTCATCCATCTGCCATTTATGTGGACAAGACCAAGAAAGCATTACACATTTATTTGTTACATGCTTGTGGTGTTTTATTTCAGATGCGCTAGGTGGACACCATGCAGATCTTTGGGGGTACTTATTGAAGTGATCGGGTATGATATTTAGGTATGATGCACTATGTCAAAAGATAGAAATTTCACCTTATAGTGGACCTAATCACCTAATAAGGACTCATAAGAGTGATGGATCTTTGTATGTACTAGAGATTCTTCCCCTACTTTACATGTAAAAGTAAAGCAGGGCTTATTTTATGTCAGGTTCTTTAGCTCCCCATGGAGGTAAGCCTCCATAGTTAATTACATCCTAAGAAATGAGATTTCCTAAGAATACTCTTGATTAAAGTAGTTAATTATTATCTCCAAAGATTTCAAGGTTAAGACTATCAAAGGATTGGTTATTTTGAAAAATCAAGTGAGATCATTCAATTAAAGAGACTTATTTTAGAATCCAAAGGAAGATGAGTATGGAATTCTCATGACACTAGGAAGCCTAGTGAACATTCCAACCTATCTTATGGTGAGGCTTTATATGTTTGAAAGTGAAAGGATTTATTTTGTTTGAGTTGAAATTTTATTAGATTGCTAGGGCATATAATCCATCAATATATGATTATGGAAATGCCTATGAGGTGAAGATTTATGCTCATAACCCAAGAGAAATAAGCAACCTCAGATCCTAAATCTAAGGAGCTTTAGCACAAGCTAAAAATGTGACCTAAATCTAAGTGGAAAGGGGACATAATAGTTTACTTCCACAAGAGAGAATAAACTGCCCGACTCTTCTAGACTTACGACCTCTTGGAGTGGCAGCCAGCTAACACCTCCTACGATTCAAAATCATATAGGCCAGTCTTATGTAATTGCAAGATGGTTTAAGATGTTATTTAATTTTGGAAGAGACTAGAGTCCTAAATTGACTCCCTAAGATACTAGATCATGTATGACATGATGACATGAGTATATGACTTAGTGTAAAAATGCAACATTTTATAATATTTTATGTAATTTTGACACAATATTTTGAACAAAGGCTTTGAGATTTCTTATGTCTAAATACATGATGAAATTTGGCCATTGGCCAAATCAAAAGAGAAAGAGGGTGAAGCTCCATCATAAGGGGTTGCTCTCATAGGTCAAGCAGTCCCTAAAGTGCTGAAATGGAGGCCCTCATTTTTGCAAGAGTGGTATAATATGACATGCATGAAGTTAGACATACAACATACAACTAAGGAATCATACAACTATGGAATTGCTAAATCTTTTAATTATCTAGATTACAATCTAGGCTTTAAAATGAGGTTGCAAATTATTTTAAATTTAGTTATGAGTTATTAATTAGAAAAATAAATTAATTCTATCCTAAGAGCCTACTGCATCTAGGCTACACATTCTAACATCAATCATTAAAAAAAAACTATAAAAATCATGTTGTTCTATTATGCAATCTAAACAAAACAATAATTATTTATATACCACCGTTAAAGAATAAGAGGCCGGTGCAGCCCAGTACCGCCATACACCCTGAAAAAGAGAAAAGCTAGGTAGCCAAGCTCTACCCTTATGCAACCTGGATTACAAATGAAAAATTACAATTTATAATTGAATACATGTTATGGGGGTCTTCACTCTTTGTTTCTTCTTCCTCCTTCTTTCCTTTGATTTGATTTGCTCTAAGGCATCATAGGACACCCCAAGACTATGCATTCTAGTCACTGTTCATCCTAATCTCCATAGCACTAATCCTAATTCCTATTACAAAATTATATTTTTATGGAAAGTAAATCTAACTACACCTGTAAAATAGATGTTAAATAAACATGCATACGAACCCAAGAAGTTATGTTTCATAGTTTGGACTAAGCACCCTGCACAAAGGTTACCAAGCTCACCTATCCTAACATGGATAATGCCTAAGGGCATAAGCAACCTACAAAATAGAACATTTATATTTATTTTGAGTAGCCCTTAAGCACAATCCCCAACAAAAAATAATATTAGGCTAACAATGACCTAACATCTAGTCTATGATCCACATTCCTAACATCTAGTGTAAAACATTACATCATAAAATAAAATACATCAACATTACATACACCATCCTAAATTAAAGCTAGAAATGGTGACTTAACATTCTAATGTGCATGTTCAAGCTTAGTGTGGTATGTCTTAGCTAGGCTTTTGAATTATGATTTTTCTAAGTTTTGAAATTATTTAAGTTAATATGATGGATGGTTTCACTTTAAGTTGTTTAAAGGTTTGTAAATTTTAATTTAGATTTTATCTTGTTTCATTTCATTCACACTTAGCATCTAAGTGTTGTAAAGAGAACAAAGAGCTTAACCTCTTTCATCCCTACATAAGTTATTTTCTAAAAGCACATTTTTATGGTTTTGTTTCTTTTAGTGAATGATTTATTAAATGTTTTATCAATCGTAAGTTTAGATTAACTTTAAAGAAATTTATTCAACATGAAAGACATCTTAAGATTAATGTGATTGAATTACCATCACATAGAATATGTTGAACCTTTCTTTCCATCACCCATAACATGCATATGATTTACCACTCAGTATACCTATACATGCAATGCATTTTTAGCACACTTAAATGATTATGGATGCATATGTTTTTAGTAAAAAAGTGGACTTTCATTCTCTAATAAAATACACATACACATGTATAAAAGATGTAAGAAAATACATGTCGTTGTTTAAACTAGGAAAGTGAGATAATCAAATGACCTCTTTGGGGCTACTTAAACCCTCGTATTCTCAAGATGTCCAAACTATATACTTGCTATCTTAAATACATATGAATCTATATACAACTGTAGAATGAAAATCATGCAAAATATTTTATTTTTGGTTAAATTGTTTATACATGTAAAGCAAAAGCTCTATCCAAATTCTAATACAAATATACATGAATGAAATTAAATAAGTACATGCCTTTAAAAGAACCAGAGAAATGAGATAATCAAATGGGACTACTACTAAAAGCTTGTATTCCTAGGATGTCCTGCACAATATACTTATTATCATTCAAACACATGTAAATCCATATATGAATATATTACTACATATGCTTAAGTTTTATAAACACATGAGAATATATATATATATATATAAGAGTATATATATATATATATATATATATATATATATATATATATATATATATATATATAATATAACTACTATCACCAAATGCTATTATCAATTTAAAAGTTTAGAAAAATAATTTTTTTAATTTATTAGTGATAATAGCCACACATATAATAAGATTAAGCCAACACATGCAATTTTGCATAAGTAAATTTTATTTTAATTTTGAAAATATGAATGCATAATATCACATAACATACAACATTTATGGTGATTTAAAAGAAATAGCCAAACATCTCCACATAATTCATTCGACTACACTAATTCCTAAGAGTAATTACATTAACTAAAATTACTTAAGGAAAATCAAAGCTTCTTATTAATTTTGATTTTGGATTTTAATTGAACTTAAAGAAGGGAGATCATTTATTGTTTTGCATCCCATTCCAATGTTGGTGATTTTAATTTATTTAAAGAAAAATAATTAAGTGATTTTTATAATTTAAATAAGTTGAACCATTAAATAATCCATTTAATTGTCCATTTAATTAAGGAAACATTCAAACCTAAATTAAGCTTTAATCACTATTCAAAATTAAATAAATTTTTTTTATTAAATTCTCCTTTATTTAACCTTTCAAAAATGATTTTATTTATAATTTTTGGATTTTTCTACAATCAATTATAATTTTAAAAAGTTTTAGTGCAATTAATCACATTTTAAACCCTAATTAATCCCTAATCCCATCGATGCCACTGAGGCTCAAGTGGAAGCTTTCCACATGGTGTCCATGGATTGGCCATTTAAATGACACGGTGACCAGTTAATGATGACGACGCACTTTCATCTCACGTCCGTCTAAGATCAGATGGTGGGGATTAATCTCTAGGTTGTTAAGGATTAAATCAAATAAATCTAATAGGAATAATCATGGTCATCCATTTTAATTATGCGAAATGGACAGCGAATGATTTGTCATCCCCGGAGCGATGGAAGATGGACACTGGCCACCCTCCTCCACTCGATCTGAGCTCACCAGAGCTTGTGAGACCTCGAGATTGACTCCAAAAGCTTTAGAGAAGAGATCTAAGAGGATTTTCTACAGTTTGATGGAATTTACCTTGCTGGAGCTCAAGATCGGTGGTGTATCGACTGAGGTAGGTTTGTGTTGAAGAGATGAAGCTCATACTTTGCCTCCTCGCCAATGGCTCTGTGGATCAAACATCATCAAAATCTCACCTAAGTTGGTCTGGATGGGTGCTCAAATCGCTCAAAGAATTCATCTACCATTCTCGGAGCTAGGGAAGGTGTGGGTGAAGTTAATTTGAAAATGGTGGAGGTTGAGTGAGGTTGGATAGAGATAGGCTTTGTCCTATTTTGGGTTTGGTGTTGCTGGCAATGGGAAGCTCAGAGGAACTCGGGGAAGTGCTCGGGAGGCTCTTGACTCTCTCGTGCTATGAGAATGCTTGGTTATGTGTGAGAGTAGAATGGGGAGGAGTATACTCTCCTCCCCATCAAATTTGATGGCTCAGATTGGCCCCACCTTGGGTAGATGCCTGAGCAAAGCAGCTGGGGATGTCAAGAATGCTAAGCGGGCTTGAACAGGTCCTAGGTGGGTCGCCAAGGCCGAGGTGGAGTGTCCTTGCTTTCCAAAGTATGCTAAAGGGAGGGAGTGGTCACATCCACCTATCCCATGACCACCTGGGCAGCCAGCTATAGGGTTATGGTCCAAACCAAACTAAGCTAAAGGTGGCTGCAAAGTGCAAAGGAGGGGGTTTGACCACCCAAAAATGGATTTTATCCTATGTGGAGTGCTTTACCCAATGGGTAATGGGTCAATTCGAGTTTGATTCGGGTTGACCCATGGTGACCCAAGGATGGGCCATGCCAAATTTGTGTGGGTTTGGAGTTGATTTGGTTATTGAATTTGACCCTTATAGGTCAAATTGGCTAGGTTAAGTTGTTGACCAAATTGGGTCAAACCATGGGTTGAGATAAGTTCAAATGATGATTTGGAATATTTTGATTTAAGTGGTTTGATTTAATATGGATTAGATTTAGATTTGACCCAATTTATCCTTTTAGGTCAAATTAAGTCAACTTGGGTCAAGAGGCTAATTAGGCTTGGTTTGGCTCAATTGTTGTTCAAGTCATATTCAAAGATTAATTTTGGGTTGGTAGGGATTATTAGTTTCAATTGGTTTGAATTGGAATGGGATTTGGTTTATTTTAGTTCATGTAGGCTAATTGGGTCAACTTAGGCCAAGTGATCATATTAGCTTGGTTTGGTCCAAATGATTGCAATTGATCAATCAAGGATGATCAACAATCATTGTAGGAAGTTTTTCATGGGTTGGCTTAATCCACTTTGGGTTGGATTGGAGTTTGGTTCAAATCGGTCCTTTAGGTCACTTTGGGTCAAGTGAACCTAATGGGTTAATTGAATTGGTTTCGGTTGACTTAGGTTGAATTGAGTTTGATAATTAATTTGGGATTGATTAATGGATTTAATTGTAATTGATTTGGGTTTAATTAGATTTTGGCTTGTTTGGACATTTTGGGTTCAAATGGGCTAGCTTGGATTAATTGAATTGACTTTGGTAAATTGGCTTGATTGTAGCTTTTGGAAGAATTTAGAATGAAGGTTTGAATGGTTGGAGTGCTTTTGTGAAAATCAATTGAATTATGTTTGATTGAAGAAATTTTGGTTAAGTCCATAGGATTGGATTAGGTTAGGTTTAGGATGGGATTGGGTTTAAATCATTTGGCTTAGAATTTGGGTTTTGGTTGGATTAACTTGAGATTTGGTTTTGGCTAATGGAAAAAAATATAGGTTTGGTTTTGGCCATAGGGTAGGTAGGTCTCCTTAATCATAAGGCATAGCATAAGCCCACGATAAGTCCTCCTAAGTCTCTAGGTTTGGGTTAAGTGTTCACTTAGTCTTTAGAAGTGTCCTATGACTAAGAAGATCCTAGTGTCTAGAAGACTCCTAAGTATAAGATGGGAAGATTGAATCCTCACTCCAAAAGTGAGGTCAATAATGCCTAATTAGCCATCAAGTGTGAACAAAATTATATAATAAATTTCATATAACTTGATGTGCAGATAATACAATTCAGGGTATTCTTCAAGATTAGTTCTTATCTAATAGGCATAATATAAAAGACTATAAAACCATTATCCCCCTCACCACTTTCTGGTTCATTTAGATGTTAAGGAATTCCAACAAACATGACAACCAACACCTTCATAAGGATAAGATCACAACTAGCATTCAGAAACACCTCTTAAGTTTGGAAAATGCTAACATGCTTGGTAACCCAATTCAAAATAGAATGAAGGCTAAGAAGTCCTCTATCCTTTTGTACTAGAAATCACTTGAGGATGGGTGTATTAAAATAAATATTGATGATAGCTTTGGACCTAATATCCATACTGCTGGAATTGGAGAAGTTTTTCAGACTCATGCTAGTGTTTGCATACCCTCTTTCTCCATCCCTTGTTTTGAAACTAATGCTCTTCAATATGAGATATTAGCTTGCTTCACAGCTCTCAGGCTTGCCGCTTCTATACAAATGTATCTAGATCAAAATTTATTTGATGGATCTTTATATAATCATTCAAGAGGAAACCCCCTATCCTTAGCACAACATCTACTCTATGAGGATCATTGCCTCCTTCTTAAATCACCGAAACTTCAAAGTCAACTATATCCCAAGGGAAGGTAATCAACAGGCTAACTACCTTGCAAAATCTGGATCAAAATTGGATTACCCTCTTGTCTTCAAAGAACCCCCTCCCTTTATCTTGAATGCTCTACATGGGGATTAATTGGGTTTACTTAGATAGCTGAATTGATGTTATACTTTATTTTTATGCTTTTGTAATCCTTTTGCTATTAATGAAAGTTTAATATTGCCTTCAATCAACTATCAAGGTATCAAAATTATAGTTATTGATTAGATGGTTGGTGAATAGCCAAATATATAGGAGCATAAGGTGGATGTTGAAGATGAATTGCTTAAGTGTATGGCCACTATCCCTTCATAGAAAGGCTTTTGTTTGAACTTGTGAAAAAGCATTAGTTAAACTATATAAGTAATCTTCTATCATAGTGATCTTTAGTTGTTTTCCAAGCATTGTAATCTATCCTTAGACTCAAATGACACAAAGTTTCAGTTACAGCACTTGATGAAGAGTTTGGATTATTCAACTTGAAAGCCATCAATTTGGTTATAAGAAAAAGTCCTTAAGATCTATGTTCAACAACATCAAATATGTCTAAAGACATTACAAATTCATCTTGGATGAAGAAAATTGTAGACTTTTTTATAGTAGTATGTTCATTGAAGTCTAATTATGAATGGTATTTTTTCAAGTTGAAGGCTTCTTTTGAAAAACAATTTGAATATATTTGAAGAGATTTTGATACTCATAACTTTCAAATGTGTACTAGTTAGAGAATTTTAGAGTCATTTAGGTTGAATTAGTTTACATCTCAAGGAAAAATTGAATTAAAATGCTTAATTAAGAGTGAGAATATATCTCTTAAAGTAGTCTCTAATCCTACACTTCAATTTTTCTTTAGTTCTTTTCTTGCTTAGTTAAGAATGTATATGTAGTTTCTAGATCTTATAATTTGTATTAGGTGAAATGATAGTGTTGTTTTACCTCAATGTTTATTCGTTCACTAATTTAATATTTTTATTTATGTTTTAAAAGTTATATATACATTTGTGTGTGTGTATGTATATGTATATATAATTTGTATGCCTCTATATTAATTAGAATTTACTCAAGATACCCATAATTTGAATTTGTATGATTTAAAAAGATATAATTTGCCTTGATTTTATTGCATTATCATTGTTTATAAATACCCAATTTTATGTTTTGAATAAGTTTTCTATTCTTTGCCACTAACTTACTAGTACTCTCGATTGTTCTTCATCTCTTCCTTTTTATCAACTCCTATGAAGAACTATAGTGTTACATTAATTTTTTTTGTAACTTAAGAGTAAGTTCCAAAATGTCTACGATGAATATAAATGTTTTACAACTAAAGTTTTTTTTTTATTCCATATAAAATGTCTTAGCAATTGAAAGAGGAGAAGGTCTATACTAAATTCACAAGGATAAGCTTTACTACATTTTGGACCACTTCAAACTTGGTCTTTATTTCCCTTTGTGCTAGAAGCACTAGATATCTTCAATTTCTACTAGATCATCCCTCCGCAAGTTATGTCTAATACATTTGTGGGTATTATTTCCTTAGTAGGGTTTATGTGGAAAGACAAGATGTCATGGTCCATGACATTGTTGTGATTTGTTTGATGTGAGGGTATATAAGGATGGGTTCCTTCAATTTTCTTTCACTTTTATTTTGATGGTTTGACTAGTGAATAAACTCAAAAGTTAGAAGATAAGTTATTATTTTGTGAAGTCATCAAATGGTTTGCCTATCTCTACCAAGCCAATATAATTCAATGATAGCAAGGACTATATTCCATGCCTAAATGGCCAAGATTACAATAATTTTTATGCTTTAAAGATTCTAACCATAAAGGTGGATGCCTACATCAATTATAGTTTCCTTTAGAATCTTCTTTCTTTAAAGTTTTCCTTTGTATTGCATTCATCATTAATTATGAGTTCCTTCAGTCTTTTTCTCCTTATTTATCTTTTATGCTTGTAGATTTTATTGATGAAGTTCCTCCTTTATAGAAAAAAAAATTTATCAATGATAAAAAAATGGAAGGATGAAAATTTTAACAAGGATATGAAAGATTGAAGAAAAAGATACATCGAAGGAAGTAGAGAGATAAAAAAATGGAAGGAGAAGAAGTTGAAATTTGTATGGTAATAGTGAGCCCAAAAATTCACATTTACTTTATTAAGTTTAATAGTAATGATGAAGTAGACTCTGAAATAAAAATAGTTAATCAATAGAATAATAAAAGAAAGCTAAAGAAGCTTCTAAATCTTTCATGCAAGAAGAAGAGAAAGAGAAGAAAAAAGAAGGTGATGATGGTGATGTAGAAGTGATTGTGATTTCTTCATCTAGTGGTCAGCCTTATCCTCTAACTTGCTTGTTGTTAAAAGAGATTGCTAATAAGGCATCATCCTAAGAGCAAGGTGGCATGGTGGATGCTATTATTATCAATTTTTCTAAATCAATTGAGAAAACACTTGTGCCAAAAAGTCCAAGGCATGACATTTGAGCATGGGAAATTATTTAAATTCGTGAGGACATTGCAAAGCAAAAGGCTATAGAAAAAAAATAAGAAAAGCTTTCTTGATAGTTGAAGGTAAAGAAGAAGTAGTTGTAAAAGATATACCTTCTTCTCTAAAAATAATAAGGATTATGGCTATAGTAGAAGCGCTAGGTGAGATGTCATCAGAGCTTTGCCTTATTAAGCATGTTTTGTGATATATCTTTAGTAGTATTAAATTTTACCATGGATCTACATTCATCCTAAGGAAGTAATAGATTAACAAGCTTTGGACTTAGTCCAATCATTCATTATGTTAAGAGCTATGGCACCTAAGAGAAGGTGGTGAATTGGGTAATTTAAAATTTTTTCAAATTAAAACATGACATTAAAGTTTTGTAGAAAAGTTAATTAAGAAACCAATTTAAACATTAAGTGAGTTAGAACAAGAAATAAAATAAAGTACAGAAAAATAAAGGAATAAAAAAAAGGGAAGAGACATATAGATTTTCGCATGATTCAACCAAACCCAAAAGCTAGCCTATGTCCACACCTAGTTATCCTGAATATAAATTCACTAATCAAAATAAGATTATAATGAATCTCCCATACTTTTCTACACTGAGTAACTACAACCACAATAACGTACTTTCCTACACTGGACAATTATAACCCCAACAACGTACCTTCTTACATCAAGAAAATACAACCCCAATAACATACTTTCCTACATGGGCAAGGACAACCCCAATAAATTTTAAAAATAAGTAAAAGAAAAATACATGTGAATATCTATCTCTCAATTTTAAAATAAATTTTGTACTCAGGCCTATTGACTATACACCTTGTGTATCTTACCATTTGATTTGATGATAACAAACCTTGTGTAATAAGAATTAATTATTTTTTTATTGGATAAATTATTCATATTAATCATTATGAATTTCATTCTTAATTTATATTTATATTGATGATAAATATATATATTTTTGATGCTACTAATCAAGTTAAATTCGAGTGTGTAGAAAAATTCTTCAACTAAAGGTTCTTTAGTCAATTATGGATGATAAATCTATTGGACTTGAATTGGGTGGGGATTTTTCTAGGATTAACTAAATTAAGGAAAATAAAATGCTCACTAAAATAAATATATTATTCATTCATTTTAAAACAAGCTATTTTAAATTATTCATAAACATTATATTTCATATTTATGATTATTCTTGAAAATTATTCATTTTTGGATAATGTGAACTAAATGCATAAATTTTGTTACATTTATTGTGCTTCTACGCAACTTAAATTAAGTTCACATTTCATTAAATTATTCTCATGCTTAGGCATGTTCATTATCCATTTATTTATTGCATGAATCTAAATTAACCAAACATTATTCAAGGTATTATTTTTCTATCTCCTATCCTATCTCTCATCCTATACCTTTTTGGCCAAATTTTTTTCTTGATTACGTGCTAAATAAATTGTGTGAGAGTTATTCAAATAATTTCCATAATGATCCATATTTTTTAAATTAAAAAATTCATTTATTTGAATCTTTAATTTGAATTATTTTTGAATTCAAATTGAATATTCCTTTGATTACATATGCAAATTAGAACTCTCCGCTTTATGGAATGTTATGTAGATGATAATATGCTAATCAAGTTGATTTAATTTGAATTAATTTGAGTTAATTTAAATTCAATAAAAATATGCCATGGAATTATCTTTTTTTCCTTTTATATAAATTCTATTTTGGTAACCTCCTTTGGCCAACTATATATTTATTCAAATTCAAATTAATCTCTTAATGAAAATTGATTTAAACTATTCTAAGATCTGATCCATCATCATTTAATTCGGATTAAGTACATTAAAATAAATCTAATATATTATAGGAATGTAGCTTGGCCAAATTTTTGAATATTCCTTGGATTTTATTAAACAAGGCTTTCATGTTATCTCTTTCCTTCCTTCATTCAATCAAGATGAATTGATTGAATATTCCATGATATTGCATTAAATAATAATTGAATCCCATCATGGAAACTTCCTTTTTATCTAACCATATATGTTAACCTCACTTTTGGAGTGAGGATTAACCTTTCTTATTTTAGATTTAGGAACCTTCTAAACACTTAGATTTCCCTAGTGCTAGGACACTCCTAGTGATTAAGGGGACACTAAAACTTGAGCTTAGAGACTTAGAAGGTATGACCCTAAGTTCAGAGTCCTCCATAGGAAAAATAGGTTTCATCCATCCCATGGCCTAAATCAAGACTCATACATATTTACTCATCCAAAATCAAGCTTAAGTAGATGAAGCTAAACTAACTCTAATCCATTCACATAATCTTAGTTGAATTTGGTTTTCTAATCTGAGCTCCAAGCAAAATTAACTTGGGCATTAACCTAAGTTAACCCCACAACAATCCTATAACTCAACTCAAGCTCATTCAAGCAAACTAAATCCAACTTAATTTTCTCTATCACTCTAATTATTCAATAGATCATTTCAAACCATTCCAATACTTGCAATCAAGCTAAATGAACCAAAGGAAGGTGACTAGCCCAAGTTACCTCATTTGACCTAAAGGTTTCAAATGAGCCAAAACTTAATTAAACACAAATCAATTGCAATCAAAGCCATCAACCAACTTCAAATTTATCATTGAACACACCCCAACCATCCATAGAACTAATTGGTCCAAGTTTGCTTGACCAAGTCACTTGACCCAAAGTGATAAAAAAAGGGATAATTGAACCAAACTCCATTTAAACTCCCATTACATCAAATCAAGCCATCCAATCCATTCATTAAAGATTGTTGATCATTTTTGAACACTCCACTACAATCAACTGGACCTAATCAAGCCAATTAGACCCTTTGACCCATGTTGACCCAATTTGGCCTAAAGGGTCAAATTGAACTAAATGAAATCCTAAACCAAATTAATTGAAACCAATGCTTCTAACCAATCACTAATTAAATATTAAACATAATCCAACCTTCAATTGCATCCAATTTCATCAACCTAATTCAATAAGGCAACTTAGCTCAATTTGACCTAAATGGTCAAATTGAACCAATTCACTCCATATTCCAAATTAATTAAAATCAATTCTTCCAATCAATCGGCAATGATCAATTGAACATTACCTAACCCATGCTCAAGCTAATTTGGCTAATTTGGTCAAATTGGTTAACATGACTCATTTGACCCAAACTGAACCATCTGAGCTAAATTCAAATTTAACCCAAATTGAATCAAACCAATTGCACTCATTCACTCCAAGTGACCAATTGAACTCACCCAAATCATCACTTTGACCCAAATTGGTCAAATTGGTCAACTTAACCCAATTGAACCAATTTTACCAATATGGGTCAAATTGAACCAAACCTAACCAAACTTGGCATGACTCATCTTTGGGTCTCCATGGGCCTTCTCAAGTGGGACCCAACCCATGGTGAACCTAGTTTGTGTGAAACCCATTGAACCAACCCACCCAAATGGGATAAAATCCTTATTTGAATGAGTTCTTCACCTCCTTACCCTAGGGCAGCCACCTTTGGCTCTTCTTGGACAAGAGGATCACTGACCCAACCTAACCCAAAGCTATTGGGTTCAACCTTTGGCCAAGAGAGGGTGAGTTCACCCATGGCAACCCATTTATCTACCTAAGAGAGAGGGTACACCCCATGCCAGCTCACTACACTCCCTCAGTCTCAGATCCTCAGCCACATCAATAGTCCCCTGCCATCATTGGCCACCTACCCTGGCTAGATGGCTGCCAAAGCTTTAACCAATCCTAGCCCTCGGTTCAGTTAGGGAGGAGGGTATACTCCATACCCTCCTCCCCATGGATTCAAACCTAGCATACACCTTCCCTAGAGCATTTTGCACAATCACCTACCCTCTCCCAAGCTCTTCATGCACTCCACCATTGGTGAGGCTAGCTCTCGACTGAACCAGAGAGCTCCGTCTGTCCAAGATTCCTAAACCTCCACCAAACCTAAATTAACTCTTCCACACCTTCACCTCAGTCTGACAAATCAAAATGAATCATTTCCTGAGCGATTCGACCACCGGAAGGCATCTCTAGACAAACTCTGGTGAGCTTTGCGATGATGTTTGGTCTATAGAGTGACCGATAGGGAGGTAGCTCATGATCTTCTCAATAGGGCATTGTCTCTTCAAGACGAAGCTACCTTTATTGATGGACCACTAGTCTATAGCTCTAATGAGGTAAAAATCTTGTAACTTATGCTTTGGCCCCTAGGTGTTGGTCTTTTTTGAAATTGAATCATGTTTTCATGTGATTTCCATCATAGGATCCCTTTAGATTCATTCCCTGATCATTTTGGAGTCAATTTCACCATCGACTGAGCTCCGATGAGCTCAGATCTAGCGATGAAAGGTGGATAGTGTCTGTCTTCCAGCATTCGTGGGATGACGAATCATTGGTTGTCCATTCCACATGATTAGAATGGATGACCGTGATTAATCACGTAAAAAATTTCAATTTAGTCTCTTTGTAATCACATGATTAATCTCGAACATTTGATCCAAGATCACATCAATTTAGTCCCTTTGGGATCACATGATTAATCTCGACCATCTGATCCAAGATCAGACGACCGAGATGGAACCGTGTCCACCGCTGCTGAGTCAGCTGCCATGTTAGATAATTTAAGTAACTAATACCACGGTGCCATGTGGAAAGCATTGCTGCATCAGTGTTCATGTGGCACTAATGATTTAAAGGGTTAATTAGACTTTAAAAATATAATTTAATGGATAAAGATTTTAAAAATTATAACTAATTGTAGAAAAATTTAAAATAAAATGCTAATAAACCCACTTTTTAAAGGTTAGATAGAAGAGAATTTAAAAAAAAGTAAAATCTCTGATTTATGTCAAGTGAAGAGTGCTTAATTAAGATTTCAAGATTAGACTAATTAATTGAATTAAAGCTTAATTACTTGGCTAATTAATTCCAAATTTGGTAGAATAATTCCATGGGATGTCCTAAGCCTCCTATAATTTTCTTGAAATTATTTGCCATGTAATTTATAGAATTTGGCATTTAAATTCTAATTAACCTCATTAATTAATTTAATAATTATTAAAATTGATAAATAATGAAAATTAAATATTTAATGATAATTAATCATTGTGAATAGTGGGAACAATGAGGAGAAGTAATTAGGATCCCCCCTCATCTAGTTATTTTTTCAAATGTATTTCTTCAAGTGGGTTAATTAACATGTGTAATAATTAGGGATTAATTAAGTAAATTAATGATAAAATGGAAATAAAACAAAATTTATAATTCATTCAGATGATTCAAACATAATCAATTAATTCCCATTTATGTGTTTAATAACATAAAGTTATTAAGGAAAATATGGTTAACCCATTGGTATGGAAAGATTATAAGAGTTCCTAACTTGGATTCTTTTCTTCTTTAATATAGTAAACTCTTGAACATGAGCCTAATTGAATTAGAATCCTTTAGGTGCATTGCAAATTTCATTTTCCCAAGAGCATATCATTGAAGGCTCATGATCAAGTAGTTAACTAGATTAAAGAAGTTTAGGGAAGGGTAATTAAGTTGATATACTTAATGACTTGAACCTAATTAATCCATAAAACCCATTTAATTGCCCTCTTTACCTATGTTAAATCACCAACATGGGGTGGGGTAAGTCTTAAGTATTATATCTCCTCCTTAGGTTTTAATAACTCAAATATCAAAATCAAACCTCATAAGAACTTTGATTAGTCTTAAGGAATATTTATTTTGCTTAATTGTCCTTAGGACTTGATGTAATTGAATATGTTATGTGGCAATGTTTAATTACTTCTTCTTAATCATCATAAATGTGTATGCCATTTGTTTCACATGTTCATGTTTTTTTTTAAAAGAGAGAATCAAAAGGACATGATTACATCTAAGTTGCTTGTGTTAGACAAATATTATTACATGGGGTGGCTATTATCACTAATGAATCCCAAATTATTTTTAAAACTATGAGCTAATGATATAAATTTTAAGCTAATGTTGGTTATAATTATTCAATAAAGTTCACATTTAATGATGATTTCAAAATAGTATAGAATTTGTTTTATCTTTACGTTTCATGTACATATCTACATACATTTGACTTGGTAAGTATATAGTCTTGACATCCAAGGGACAAGAGGCTTTAAGTAGCCCCAAGGAGGTCTCAGATAACCTCACTTCCTTAGTTTAACAATATCATGTACTTGCTTAATTTCATTTATATGTATTCAAGTGCTAGAATTTGAGATAAAACTTTACTTTTCGTGTCACTAAGCTTTGGATGAATAAAAAGATCTATTATTATATAATCTTTGCATGATTTTCATCCCTAAGCTTGTGTATATGTTTACATGTATTTAATTTGGCAAGTATATAGTCTGGACATCTTGGGAACACGGGGATTTAAGTAGCCCCATGAGGTTTTAGATAACTTCACTTCCCATGTTTAACAATGACGAGTACTTGATTAAATCTCTAATACATATTTACATATACTTAACTAAGAAATAAAATCTTTATTTTCTACTAAAATATATGCTTTAATGATCATCAAGTGTGCAAAACATAAATATGAAATATATGTATAATTATGTATATTAAATCAAATATCATGAATGATGAGAAAGAAAAAATGTGTATGCTATTGATGATGGTAAGAAATGGTGGAATGTTATCCATATAATAGTGATTCAATTTTATTAATCCTAAGATGTCTTTTATGTTTGAATAAAGTTCCTTAAGACTATCCCAAACTTAGGCTTAATAAAGATATTTAATAAATGATCCTCTAAAGAAACCAAAGCCATAATAATATATCCTTAGAAAATAATTTAGGATAGGGATGAAGGTGGTCAAACCCATTTCTTCTCTTCATAATAATTATATATTAAGTGGGCATCAAAGAAAATAAGAAAGTGTAAATTAAAATTAATCAATTCATTCAAAGATCTAAAGAAAAACCTCCCCTAATGTTTAACTTAAATAATTCTAAACTTTAGATAATCACACTTATAAAGCTTAGTTAAGACACACCACACTGAACCGTAGCACACACATTAGAATGCTAAGTCACCAATTCTAGCCTTAGGTTAAGCCGATGTTTGTTGTGGTGTTATATTTTATTTTATGATTTAATATTTTAGACTAGATGTTACAATTATTTATATGTAGACTAGATGTTAGATCGCTAATAGTATAATGATAATTTTTGCATGTGATTATGTTAAAGGTGTCACCATAATAATAAGTAAATATGAAAATTCTTGTTTGCAGGTGCTGCTTATCCCCCTAAGCATAATCTAATTAGGACAAGTGGGCTTTGTTACTCAAGTGCAAGGAGCTAAGTCCAAATATGTGAAATATAATTGCTTGGCTTGTATGTTTGTTTAACTAATGTCTATTTTGTAGGTGTAGTTAGATTTCATTTTTCATAAATATGTAAATTTTATAATTGGATTAGGATTAGTGCTATAGGGTTTAGGATGAACAGTGGCTAGAAGGGAAAGACTTGGGAGGCCCTATGAAGCTTGGACCAAAATATATCCAAAGAGGGAAAGAAGGACAAGAGATTGAAGGGCCTCGTAACATTCATTATAATTGTAATATTCTATTATAACCTAGGTTGTATAAGGGGGTCTACCAATTTCTTTTTTATTTTCTAGGGTGTATGCTAGCGGTCGCTTCTTATTCATTTACAAAATTCATATGTTTGATTATTGTATTTAGATTTTATAATAGAAATGACATGCTTTACATAGGTTTCTTAATGTTGATGGTTTGATGTGAGGTCTGGATGCGATATGCTCTTTAGGATAAATTTAAATTTTCTACCTTCACTAAAAACTCATAACTTAATATTAATGCAACTCATATCCTCATCTTAAAGCTTATGCTCTTAATCAAGATAAATAAAAGATTTAGAAACTCCTTAGCTGAATGTTGTATGTTATCTCACCATGCATGTCATATTATTTCACTCTTGAATATGGAGGGTCTCCACTCATGCACGATAGGAGATATGCTTGACCATTGATGGCAATCTCTTGTAGTGGAGAACACCTCCTCTAATTGATTTAGGCCATGAATTAATTTCATCATGCATATAGACATAATTATCCTAAGCCTTGGTCCAAAATAAATGTGTCAAAATGGTTTATAAAGTTGTAAATTTTGGCTTCATTCTAAGTCATATTTTCATACCAATCATGATCTAGTTTCTTAGGGAATGAGTTTAGAATTCTAACTTCTTTTTTAATTAAATAATAGCCTAACTATCTTGCATCAACATAAGACCAGCCTACATGGTTTTAAAGCATAGGAGGTGTTAGCTGGCAGGCACTCTAGGCAGTTGTAAGTCTAGAAGAGTCGGGGTGTGTTTATCTTCCCTTGTGGAGGTGAACCATTATATCCCATCTTTCTCGAGTAGAATTAGGTCATGCATTTAGCTTATGTTAAAGCATTTTAAATTTAGTTTCTCAGGCTACTTATTTCCTTTGTGCTATGAGTGCAAGTCCTCACCTCTTAGACATTTCCACAATCTCATGTGGTTAGATTATAAGCCCTAGCATTCAAATAAGATTATAACTTAAACAAAAGTAAATTCTATCTCTCAAATATATAAAGCCTCACTATAGGGTAGACTGAAGCACTCACTAGGTTTTCTAGTATCATGGGTGTTTCCTACATATTCTCCTTTGAAATCCATAAATAAGTCCTCCTATTTAAGTGCTCCCATTTGATTTTTATAAATACCTAATCCTTTGATAGTCTAGCTTTGAAATCTTTGTAGATACTTATTATCTACATAAATCGAGAGTATTATTAGAAACTTTTTATTTTATAAGATGTAATTAATTATGGAAGCTTGCTTTCATAGGAAACTAAAGAACTTAGCACAAAAAAACCTTGCTTTACTTCTCCATGTGAAGTAGGGGAAAGATCTCTAGCATATATGTAGACTTATCTTCCTTAGGCATCTGTATTAGGTGATTAGGACCATGTTGGGGTGATGTATTTATCTTCTGAGGTAGTACATCATACTTTAATGTCTCACTCGATCACTTCAATAAGTACCCCCTAAGATTTATGTGGTGTCCCTATGATTCCAAATTAAAAAACCACATATTTTTTTGCAACTCTGCTAGGGAAGGTTCCTCTCTCCATCTTTAGTAGTCAATAATTATCCCTAAATATTGATAGTTGACTTATATTTTTATGTGAGTCTAAGACTATCATTCTTTCCATTGGGAACCTTGCCTATTTCACTCTTAGGCAAGAATGGCCAACATCCTTTAGGTTTTAGGACCTCACTCTAGTAAGTCTTAACACCCTTATTTGACCTCCAATAGGTAAGAAAGATCAATAAAAGAAATCACCTTAAATAAATTAAATAAAGTCAGTTGAAAATTATAAGAACCTCTTACCACTGACATGGCAAAGTAAGGTTCAACCAACATCTTCAAAATTCATTTGAGCTCACTTTCTGTGAAGTTCAAAAAACATTCCTTCTCAAAATTACAAACCTCTCCAATGCATATATGAACCCCATCTAACATAACCAAATTTATTAAATGAGGGTTTTAATTTATAGTTAAGTCAAAAGATAACAACCAAAGAAAAGTCTAATCTTATGCTCTTCTTTTCCAGCAGCAAAGAGGAAAGCCCTATTTCTTTTTCTTTCAAGTACTTAGTCACCATGTATTCTAGAAAGCCCATCTTATCATTTACTTCAGGTGTGGATTTGGCCATAAATCAGGCCATACTCATCTCATTCCCGGTTATCAAGTTTGTCCTTGGGTTCAACCATTTCAAAGTTACTTATTATGGTCCTACCCTTACTATAATAAGTAAGGAGAAGGTGGTCAACAAAAAGCCACTTTTTTAGTTTGATCTCTAGTCAGATACAGAGTTCCCATCCCTAAAGTGAAAAGACTTTGAGGTTCCCATGCCACGAGTACCATTTGTGCCTGCAACACCTTCTACTAGGACTATTACCACCTCTGTTGCAGCCACAGTTCTTAAGGGGAAGTCAGTTCTAGCATCTGAGATTGTTTCTCCCACCTTTGAGGTTGATACTAGCTCTCTCCACACACCCTTGACCAAAAACTTAGTGTTGTAATAAGAATAAGAAGATCAAGAGGTATTATGAGTGCATGGCTAGGGAGGTTGAGGAAGCTTCCCATGTAGTTAAAGGGGTGGTTTATTCATTAGACCTCTCCCCTTCTTGGTGGTAGTAGGTTTCACTTTCTCCCTGCTGAAAAAAAAGAAGAGGATGTGAGGAAGATAACAACATCACCCATATGATCCCATAGAGCATGAGACATCAGATAGGGAGAAGAGCAAGCCCTATCATGGTCTGAGGTCCACACTTAGGAGAGTAGGGAGAGTACATGGACATTCTGAGTCTTCCACCATTCATGACTTGAGATAAGTGATCCTTAGAAGTGTAAGGGATTAGATCTATAGAGAAATGGCCATGGAGGCCAAGGTTGTTGCCCAAGAAGGCAAGAGAGATAGGAGGAGGTTTGCTAGATAGTCAGCGGCCTCAACATTGATCGACCATCCTGATCGATGAGCTGATAGAGCCGATCATTAAGACAGGATGGTACTCATTGTTTTCAGTCGCAGGAGGATAGCTTCAATAGAGAGGTAGCTAATGTCACCACCACCACATCACTCCACTCACCAACCACCATCATAAGTCCATGTCCCACCATCTGAAGTGCCTGCCAAATACCATAAGTCAACATTTATAGAAAAGGCATTTGCCTTGGTGATACAATCCCAAGGACCACACTCCATCCACTTTACTAGTTGATGTGAAGCTAAGATCTCTCGCTCAACCTCCCACCCCAATAGTATAGAAGGAGTGGAGGCCCAAGAGCATCGTAGTCGCTTCATCACCAAAGCCAGAGGAAAAGGAGAAAATAAATATCGGGTTGACTCCTATGATTATCAAACAGGTCAGAGATATCACCCCTCATGTCCAAAACATACAGTGCATCACCTGTTCATGACATAGTTCAGTAGCTAGTCACCCCTCGACATATGTCCGAGTGGATCTGGGTAGAGTGGATGACTGATCATTAGAGGAGATATTAGAGGACTATCGTGCCATAGTGAGGCAAATAGTTGGAGATGATCATTCTGACCAAGAGGATAGAGTTCAATGCTAATGAGGATGACCTTTTGGATGATACTACTAAAGTCCACATGGTTGACACCCGAGGATCCTTGCATAAGGAATAGCCCAGCCAGGAATCTCATGACATTGTAGTTGAGGAAGGTGAGGCATCAGACTTAACTCAATTCCTTCCCCAACAAATCAAGCTTAAGGATGATCAGATTGATAGGATGGAGAGGAGAGTAGAGGAGATGATGGCAGTGGTATTGGCATTGTAGAATCAAACACCTGTCCTTCAAACCACTCTTATGGAGTTCGATAGACCTGAGTTGGAACATTTCCTAGATCATCCTAAGAACATTAATCCAATGAATGAGGATGCCGGTAGCCTTCATAGGAAGACAGCTGATAGTACCTCCATGCATGAAAAAGACATCAAGTAGATGGTAGAACAGCAAGTTAAGGAGGCATTGACGTAAGCCTAAGGGAGCTCATCGATTCTAAAGGGTAGACCTTACCCAGAGGAGTTTGATGTAGTTGAATACCCTAAGGGTTTTGTGCCACCACTATTCAAGTTATTAGATGGTAGTGGGAACCCTAAGTAGTATATTACAAATTTCAGAGCTAATTGTTACAACACTGGTGGTAGTGATGCCCTACTCTTTCGTTAGTTTGTCAATAGTCTTTTAGGAGTGGCCTTTGATTGGTACACCGAACTGCCCAACAATTTGATGAAATCTTTTACAGAATTAGAGCAGCTTTTTATCAAGAAATTCATAAGAGCTCAACAGAGAGTGACTATAAGGGACCTCATTATAGAGAAATAAAAACC
Organism: Cymbidium sinense; assembly: GCA_021442155.1. Lineage (NCBI taxonomy): Eukaryota > Viridiplantae > Streptophyta > Magnoliopsida > Asparagales > Orchidaceae > Cymbidium > Cymbidium sinense. The sequence continues at coordinate 110,121,481 of CM038216.1, forward strand.
CAATGAGTCCCTTTTTGATTATATTCTCAAGTGAAAACCTTGAAATGAAATCGACGAGGAGCGCATGCCATTGAACTTCTTCTCAAGAATATTCATGGCCCGGTCACCTTCATGCTCAAGAGCCTTACTATTAAGACATTTGAAAAACTAATCAGCAAGGCAGCTAACCTATAAGAGGATGCCAAATAGTTACCCTTCTTAAATCAGTCATCCAAGCCTAAAGCACAAAAAATGTTTGAGAAGAAGCCAAGGGCAGTGGTAGTAGTGGACAAGGGGAAGCAGCTAGTGAGAGGATAGTTTGAGAGGCCCATAGCTTAGCAACCTTCACTCCACCTCCTCTTCCACCACCACGACCACCACATTGGCTGCCCTAGCATCCTACACGATAGCCATACTAGTACCCACCATCAGGTAGCTACTATCTACATACTCTTATCGATAAACTCAACAAGCCACACACATTCAAGAGGGAAGTAGTCAAGAAAATCTTCAAGAACCTTCTTAAGAAACCTGCTTTCTAGCTACCCAAGCCTAGAGAGCCGGAGGAAGTGGGTAGGAGTGATGATCCTAATTGCTGCCCCTACCACCACATACTAGAAAACATCTTAAAAGATTTCTTTATATTCAAGGATTGGCTTGATTATAGCTTCAAGTCAGGAGCCAAGTGATCCCTAAAGAATACTTAGTGAAACAACCCTCTAGTTCCATTAAAGTAGTCTTTGGAGAAACATTCGATCCTCTTAAGATAAAAGAAGGTTGGGATATCTCTTTATCCCGTTCCTCTAAATAGATTATTTCTAAAATCAAGAAACATTCTTTGTAGGTGCTTGACTCAGCTCAGCCCTCCAATACTAAGGAAGGTTTGCTAGCTATGAGGGACAACTCAGGGAGGGTGGAAGCCCAGTAGCAGCAGCATCCACAACGTGCCCGAGATAGTTCCATAGCACCACCACCATCCGAGTCCAGCATTCTTCCTCCCATAGTTGCAGTCATCACATCTACTAGCTCCGTCACCATTAGCAAGAGTGTTGTATCTATGGATGAGGGCACCAAGGCACTCATACCGTTTACTTTACTTGACTTTTGCCATGTACTACCAAAATTAATGAAATCAATGAAGAAGAATAATTTCATTTACATCCTGTCTACTTTTGAAGATCTTAGTGATTTTATTCCCATTGATAGCTCTCTAAGTCATAATAATAATAATCTATATAATTTTGTTCAATTCCATTCTAATTCAAAAATAGATTACCCTTTTTTAAATCTTCAGGGTTCATCACTCGAGATAGATTTGGAGTCATCAAATTTTGATGATCTTTTAGGAGAAGCTGTAGGTATACCTGATGAGCAAGTAAAACTTTCCATAAGCTCCTAATCACAAGAAGTCATTGAAGTTAACCTGTGTAGTGGTAAAGTTCTACCTCCTAGGATAACACCTCAAGGTAAGGGTAATTAGGTCATTGGTTCCAGTGAGCAGATAGCCCCTCCACATGATGCTCCACCCTTAGATATGCTTGAGGAGGATCAACATAAAGTTGACTACAATGTCCTGGAACACTTTAGAAAATTGCTAGGTAAGTTAAGCATATATGATTCCCTTATTTTATCCAGAGAAATGAGGGAGTCATTAATCGAAGCATTGCTTGACCCTGAAATATGCTTAGCTCAGTTGGCTGGTACTAATCCAGTAGGAGAGGAGGCATATTTTTCAAAAGAACTTCTAGGAGTTATATTCTCAGATGAAGATGTACTACTTGGGATGATAGAGCACTACTGCCCCTCTACATCATTGTGGATGTTGGCAAGTTCAGGTTATCTAGAGTGTTGGTTGATCCAGGTACATCAGTGAAAATTATGAGTCTAAGAACCCTTGCCTACTTGAGGATCAACATCTCTAAACTCCAATCTAAGAAGATGATGTTGAGAGGATTCAATGAACAAGGTGAGAGGGCCTTAAGCTCCATAATGTTGCCTTTGGAGATAGATGATTAGAAGACAAAAGCTAAATTTCACATAATAGATTTTAATACATCTTTCAACACCTTCCTAGGGTGACCTTGGATTCATGAGAATAACATGGTTCCATCCTTTTTACATCAGTGCATCAAGTTCATCATGGATGGGATTGAATATTGTGTCAAAGGAGATCTTAAACCATTTGCAATACATGAGGTCAGGATTTATGAGGATGCGGCCTATTATCTCCCTAAGAAGAAAAATGTCTTCTCTCATGAGCTTAATCAAAATGAAAAAGAAAAAAAAGAAAAAAAGAAATAGAAAAAAAAGAAAAGAGAATGAAAAGAAAGGGAAGAAGATTAGATTCTACTCACAGTTTGTTACTTTGTTTGAACAAGTGGGGAGGATGACCCAACCTCCACCAGGATGACAAAGAGGAAAGCCTAGAGGATGTCCCAGGGGTGGTAGACCTCCATACATAGCACCTACCAGGAGATTCATCTTAGCAACCAGAAGTACACCCGCCATCTGCATAGACTTAGAATCTCGTTCAGAGGATGAGACTTATGTATTGAGTGCCCCAGTTGCTTCTCCACATCAATAGATCCCATTGGAGATGACACTAGAGCCTGATAGTGATGAAGACCAGATCCCCAAGCAAAGCATAAGTGTATCTAAATCTTTTTTATGTGAAGCTGTTAGATAGCGTATGGGTGCCTTAGCTCTAACTCCACTTTCCTCATAGAAAGTTAAGGGTTTAGTAGTTAAGGAAGCTCCCAAAACATGTACAAATGCTAAACCTCAAATGTTTTATCTTGGAGCAACATCCTTAAGCTGAGAAGTTGATGCAGAGCTTGAAAATGAGTCATTTAAAGAATTAATAGAATTACCATTTGATTGATCCTCGCATTGTGTTTTTTATCTAGCAAAGAAAGGTTTAATCCTGCATACATTATCTAAGCATAGGTCAGAGTACTTTGAAATATTACAGGACAATAAGTGCAAGAACTCTCAGTGAAATCCTGAACTAGGTTTTAGTATAGTAGGCCTAGTAGATGATGATGATTACTATCTGGTCATCACTAACTATTTGGAATATGATAGGTTCTTCTCAAACCACATTAACACATATAAGGAGGTGTGTTTAAAAATTTTAGATAATTCAGATGATCTCCAAATCAAGGATGCACCCCTAAAATTTGAAGAAGAAATCAAATCAACCATCAACAAACTTAAAGAAATCAACTTAAGGGTTGATGACACTCCACACCCAACATATGTCAGCTCTTTGTTGAGTGAATCTAAAAACAATAACTTAGGCTACTCACTGAGTTTAAGGACTAATTTGTATGGAGTTATGAAGAAATGCCTGGATTAGCTCCTAAAATATTGGTTCATAAGTTAGCAATATAACTCGACGCTAACCCCGTTAAGCAAGATCCTAGACACATGCGATTGGACATTGAACAATAGGTCATTTCTAAAGCTTAAAAATTGATTGATGCTGGTTTCATTTGAGAGGAAAAATACCCCACCTAGTTGGCCAATGTTGTCCTAATTAAAAAGAAAAATGGCCAAATTTGTATATGCATCGACTTTAGGGATCTTAACAAGACATATCTAAAAGATGAATTTTCACTACCAATACCGGAACTGATGGTGTACATTGACTCATCTCACATAATATTCTCTTTCATGGATGGTTCATCTAGATATAACCAAATAAAGATGACACTTGAAGATGAAAGAAACACTACTTTCAGAACCCCGGTCAGAATCTATTGTTATAAGGTCATGCTTTTCGGCCTAAAAAATACTGGTGCCACGTACCATTGGGCCATGACTCAAATTTTTGATGAACTCATTCACCACTAAGTTGAATGCTATGTCGATGATCTCATGGTCAAGAGTAAAGAAAAGGAAGATCATCTCTTTGAGTTAAGAGTAGTTTTTGAGTGGTTAAAATGATATAACCATAAAAAGAATCCTCTCTGAAGTGTGCATTTAGAGTGACTTCAAGGAAGTTTCTGGGGTTTGTTGTCCGACACCGCGAGATTGAGATTGACCTCAAGAAGATCAAAGCGACTTAAATGCCACTAAAGTTAACAAGATCATTCAAGAGGAGGTACGGCATATCTAAGATGCTATATCATATCCTATCAAGAAGATGCCATCCATCTTAGTACTAGTAAAGGTAAGATGACTGGATGACAAATGCCAAAAATGCATTTGAAAGCATCAAGTAATATCTTATGATGCCCTCCTAGTCCACATCTCATGAAGTCCCTCATACTTTACAACTATGGAACAACTCCTTTGGTGCTTTGTTAGCCATTGTGATAACAATGAGGGAAGAGGAAACACACTTTACCATCTCTCAGACATACTCGATACTATTAACACAATCCACCCAAAAAAGTTATGACATTAAATGCTCTCCCATAAAGTGAACTTGATTTCTAGAGTCAACCCACTATAATATCTCATGACACGACTGGTGATATCTAGATGGTTGGCATGATGGTCCATGATTCTATCATAGTTTGGCATAATATTCGTGCCCCTCTGCATAGTGAAGGAATAAGCACTTGCGGACTTCCTAGCAGTGCTACCACTTATCACAAATTCTTTGCTCAATGATGACCTCCCCAATGAATAAATCATGTGCTTAGGGGATGCAAACACTCACCATTGGAAGATGTACTTTGATGGTGTGGCTTCCTCTCAAATAGGAGAAGAACCACAATCCACTATCCCAGGTAAGGCAGGGGTAAGGATAATCCTCCTCACACCATACCGTGATATGATGAGATTCTCATACCATCTATTCAAACATTGTACCAATAATAAAGTCGAATATAAAACTCTGATCATTGATCTAGAGTTAGCCATCTCACTAGGTACCAAAAGTATCAGCATCTTTGGAGATTCACAACTAGTGGTCAACTAGATCACTGGGTCTTATAAGGTTTTGAAGCCCAAACTCCATCACTACCATAAGTACACCATGGAGTTATTAGCCTAGATCTCGATGGTCATAATTTATAAAATCCCTAGAGGATAAAATGCCATAGCTGATGCTTTATCCAAACTTTCCAAAGAGTTAGCATGTCCAAAAGATGAGTCCATATCAATAGAGGTTCAGAACATACAAGTCCAGCCTCTCATTGATGTTGAACTCATCAATAAACACACTCTTGAAGGAGAGGTTGCTGTTACTAAAAAGGACAAAGAGTTGGATTAGAGGAAACCCTTCATTAATTATTTAAATGATGGAAAACTACCTCAAGGGAAATCTCAAGCCTATCTAGCAAAGCACAGGGCACTATCCTATTCCCTCGTGGATGGTGTCTTATACTGACGATCTTTCGATCATATCTAGTTATGATATTTAGACAAACATGAAGCTCGCAAGATGATGATTGATGTGCACTCAAGATTATGCGGAGCTCATGAATTCTATCCCAAGATGAAAGCCAAGATCAAAAGACTTGGGCATTGTTGGTCAACGATGATCATGGATTACATGGATGTAACAAAGTGCTACCACTAATGCCAAGTACATGGAGTAGTTCTATACCAACCACCCAACATTCTACATCCAAATTTAGCCTCATGACCATTTGAGTGTTGGGGTACCGATATAGTGGGTTTGATTATTCCTCCCTTGTCTGAGGGCCACCATTTCATTATAGCAACTATGGACTAGTTCTCTAAGTAGGTGGAGGTGATTCTGCTCAAGGAAGCCAAAGCTCAAGATTGAATATTATGGAACCATATTTGGAGTGTATAGATTTGAGTGCCGACAATGGTACCACTTTTAAGAGCACCAAGATCAAAGAATTTCCCAAGACAATAAACATAGATTTGAGGTACTCTACCATTTACTACTTATGGGTGAATGATTTAGCTGAAACTCTCATCCAAATTCTCAAGAAAATACTCGATGATAACAAATGATAGTGGCATGAGCAGTTAATTGAAGCTTTATGGGCTTACCGTACTATCTACAAGATTCCAACACAATCTACCCATTCTCCTTAGTGTATGGGTTTGAGGCCGTTCTACCATTAGAGGTTCATCTCCCATCACTATAGATAGCTATGGGTAATAAAATCACAACCGAGCAGAATACTAAGCTGCGGTTGGAAGAACTCGAAGGTTTGAAGGAGAGACGCTATGCACATGTCGTAATCTCAAGTATAAAGAAAAATGGTTCAAGCTCATAATAGTTTTGAGTTGGAGAGCTTGTCTTACTTCTAAGGAGACCAATTGTAGCTCATCCTAAGATGGAAAGCAAGTTTCAACCTACTTGGGAAGGCCCTTTCGCAATAGAAAAGGCATACCAATGTGGATCCTATCTACTCATTAATCATAAAGGTGAACACCCAATGCTCCCGATCAACGAGATCTATCTAAAGTTATATTATGCATGAAGAATGTCTCAAATAATTTTCCATCAATAAAAATTCTATTTTGATCGAATTATTTTCCAAGTTAAAATATTTTCAATTACCAAACTCTCGATGTGTCTTGGGTAGGTGTAAGAGAATCCGAGCAACATCCTAGCCCTTATTAGGATAATGCAAACATAAAATTTCAAATAAAAATAAACAAGTAAAACAAAAATTATATCACCTCAGACTACTTTGAGTTAAGATAAGACTGAGCGACCCTCACTCAGTAACTACTCTAGGTTAGGTCTGATTCACTACTCAACCAATGAATCACCCCAGCAGTTATCCCTTTTTAAAAATATGTGAGTCTCTGAGCTTTCTCCTCGAGTTGGCTATCGTGTGATGACTAGGTTTGAATCTATATATTCCAGGATTAGGGTAAGATCCCTAGTGGCTCCTCTTCCTCTTGACTACTTCAAGCTTGGGTTCAGTCCTCCTTGGTAACTCCTCACTTAGTAGTCACCCTAGGTCAGAGATTAGGATAAGATCCCCAGAGGCACCTTCCTTGTGGGCATTCTATTTGGATTACATCTTTATGACCCATCTAGACATGACCTAGGATACTATTGGATTGGACAGTTCCCCTTTCCTAATAGCCACCCCTATGATTGGAAGATCTGTAGTACGTATGTACAAACTATCTCTTGGGCCAGTAAACCTAAGATAGGCCAAAGCCCCTGTGGCTTCTTCTTAATGTGGCCCATCACAAACCAACATGGTACACACTAAACAAACAAAAACAAATAAAATAACATCTTTTATGGATTAGGATAAGGCCCCCAAGGGCACCTCTTCCTAAGTAAGAATCCTACCTTTTTGGTAAATGCTAGCAAAACTCCCTATAAGAATTGCCTCGACTATCCATGCTAAGATAAGACCCCAAGAGACCCTCACTTGGTAGTCAACCTAGGTAAGTTTGACTTGCTGTATAATCAACGAGTCACCCCGATGATTTATTCTACCTGGGAAGATGTGAATCCCTGAGCTTTATTCCTAGTTCAACCATCATAAATCGATGGGAAACCCATAGGTTGGATAGTTTTTACTATACAATTGGTAGATTTCCCCTCTGAGTCAGTAAGTCTAAGGTAAGTCCAAGCTTTTATAGCCCTTCCTTAGTGTGACTCATCATAAATCAATAGGGTCCTCACCAATTCAAGAACCAAATATAAGTCAAAATGAACATGAATTATGAAAGTTAAACAAAAATTCATCAACTAAACCAATTAACCAAATTGTATCAATCGAATCAAACTAATTTTGATCCAAATCTCATTCACCTTTAACAAGGCACTCACTCATGCCCTCAACATGATTCAATTCTCGACAAACCAATCTTTGTGTATTTGATGCAAAGACAAACTCCAAATCATCATGCTTAGTGAATCCTCACTCATGCCCCCCAACATGACTCAATCCCTGATAGGATCATTCTTTGTGTACTTGACACAAAACTAGGCCATAAATAAATCTAACCAAATGTAGACGATACCTTTCCCATGCTGTTGGCATGAAATGAAATAATCCATCACATTAGGATCTTAGTTCCTTTTACCTCTCCATTTAGGCATGGACAACCTTCATTAAAGTTTATGACCTTCCCGGATGCTTTCGATCAATTCAGTCAATGCCAATACGTGTTGTGTGCTTTGCCAGTTACACAACATCTATTGGTGGTCCTTTTGTTGACCTCACTTTTGGAGTGAGGTTTAACCTTTCTTATCTTAGATTTAGGAACCTTTTAGACACTTGAATTTTTCTAGTGCTAGGACTTCTAGTGAATAAGGGGACACTAAAACCTGAGCTTAGAGACTTAGAATGTGTGACCCTAAGCTCAAAGTTCACCTTAGGACAAATAGGTTTTATCCATCACATGGCCTAAATCAAGACTTATACTTATTAAGTCATCCAAACTCAAGTTCATGTAGATGAAGCTAAACCAACCCCAACCCATTCAATTAATCTTACTAGGATTTTGTTTTTTAATACGAGCTCCAAGCCAAATTAACTTGGGCCTTAACCTAAGTTAACCCCACAACAATCCTATAACTTAACTCAAGCCCATTCAAGTAAACTAAAATCAACTTAGTTTTCTCATTCACTCTAATTATTCAATAAATCATTTCAAACCATTCAAATACTTGCAGCCAATTGAACTAAAGAAAGGTGACTAAAGAAAGGTGAGAGCAATTTGACATAATAAATAAGCCAAAACCTAATTAAACCCAAATCAATTGTAGTCAAAGCCATCAATCAACTTCAAATTTATCATTGAACACACCTAAACCTTCTATAGGCCCAATTAGTCCAAGTTCACTTGACCAAGTCACTTGACCCAACGTGACCAAAAAAGGGGTAATTGAACCAAACTCCAATTAAAATACCATTGGATCAAATCAAGCCATCTAATCCCTTCATTGATGTTTGTAGATCATTATTGAACACTCCACTATAATTAATTAGACTTAATCAAGCCAATTGGACCCTTTGACCCATGTTGCCCAATTTGGCCTAAAGGGTAGGATTGAACCAAATCAAATCTTAATCCAAATTGATTGAAACCAATGCATCCAATCAATTACTAATTCAATATTAAACATAATTCAACCTTCAATTGCATCCAATTTGGTCAACCTAACTCAATTAGCCAACTTAGCCCAATTTGAACTAAAGGGTCAAATTGAACCAATGCACTCCAGAATCCAAGTTAATTTAAATAAATTCTTCCAATCAATCACCAATGATCAATTAAACATGACATAACCCATGCTCAAGCCAATTTGGCCAATTTGGTTAAATTGGTCAACATGACCCATTTGACCCAAATTGAACCATATAAGCCAAATTCAAATATAATCTAAATTAAATAATACCAATTGAACTCATTCACTCCAAGTGACTAATTGAACTCACCCAAATCATCACTTTGACCCATTTTGGTCAAATTGGTCAACTTAACCCAATTGAACCCACCATTTGGGTCAAATTTAGCCAAACCCAACCAAACCTAGCCCAAACCCAATTAGACTTATCATGACTCATCCTTGGGTCACCATGGGCCTGCCCAAGTAGGTCCAATCCATGTTAAACTTGATTTAGGTCAAACCCATTGAACCAACCCACCAAAATGGGATAAAATCCCCATTTGGATGGGTTCTCCACCTCCTTACCCCATGACAACCACCTTTGGCTCTTCTTGGACAAGAGGACCACTGACCCAACCTAACCCAAAGCTGTTGGGCCCATCCTTTAGCTAAGAGAGGTTGAGTTCACCCATGGCAACTCATTGATCTACCTAATGGAGATGGTACACCACATGACAGCCCACTACACCCCTTCAGTCTTTCATCCTCAGCCACCTCAGCACTCACCTGACATCTCTGGCCACCTATCTTGGTCGGATGGCTGCCAAAGGCTAAACCAATCCTAGCCCTTGATTCAGCTGGGGAGGAGGGTATACTCCTCCCCATTGATTCAAACCAAGCACACACCTTCTATAGAGCATTTCACATAGTCCCCTACCTTTTTCTGAGGTCTTCATCCACTCCACCGTTGGTGAGACCAGCTCCCAATCAAACCAGAGAGCTCTATCCATCTGAGTTTCCAAAACCTTCACCAAGCCAAAATTAACTCTTTCCACACCTTCACCTCACTCCTGCAAACCAAAATATATCATTTCTTGAGCGATTTGACCACCAAAATGCATCTTAAGACCAACTTCGATAAGATTTGTGATGGGGTTTGGTCCATAGAGCATCAACGGGGAGGTAGCTTATGATCTTCTCAATAGGACTTCATCTCTCCAAGTTGAAGCTACCTTTATCAGCGGACCACCAGTCTATAGCTCCGGTGAGGTAAAAATATAGCAACCGTATCTTTGGCCCTTTGGTGTTGGTCTTTTTTGAAGTGAGTCATGTTTTCATAAAATTTCCATCATAAAATCCCTTTAGATTTATTTTCTGGTCATTTTGGATTTGATTTTGCTTTTGAATGAGCTCCGATGAGTTCGAATCGAGCGACGGTGTTCATCTTCCGGCGCTTGTGGGATGATGATTCATTGGCCGTCCGTTCTGCCTGATTAGAATGAACGACCATGATTAATCATGCTAGAAAATTTTATTTATTCCCTTTCAAATAATGAGATTAATCTTGGATGTCCAATTCAATATCGGACGACCGAGATGAAACTGCATCTGCCACCGCTGAGTTAGCTACCGCGTGAGATGATTTAAGTAACCAATACCATGACGCCACATGGAAAGCTCTGCCGCAGCAGTGTTCGCATGGAACCGATGGTTTAAAGGATTAATTAGGCTTTAAAAATATAATTAAATAGCCAAAACTTCAAAAAATCATAACTAATTATAAAAAATCCAAAAAATGCAAATAAACCCATTTTTGAAAGGTTAGATAGAAAAAAATTTAAAAAAATCTCTGATTTATGTCTAGTGAATAGTGCTTAATTAATATTTGAAATTTAGGATAATTACCTTAATTAATACTTAATTACTTTGCTAATTAATTCTAAATTTGGTGGGATTTGTCCTCTACCTCTCATAATTTTTTTGGAATTATTTGCCATGTAATTTAAAGAATTTGGCATTTCAATCCTAATTACCCTCATTAATTAATTTAATAATTATGAAAATTGAGAAATAGTAGAAAATAAATAATTAATGATAATTAACCATTATGAATAGTGGGAAAAGTGAGGAGAAGTAATTAGGACTCTTCTAATTATTTTTTCAAATGTATTTCTTCAAGTGGGTTAATTAACATGTGTAATAATTTGGGATTAATTAAGAAAATTAATGATAAAATAAAAATAAAAAAAATTTATAATTAGTTCAAATGATTCAAACATAATCAATTAATTTCCCATTATGTGTTTAATAACATAAAGTTTTTAAGGAAATTATGGTTAACCCATTGGTATGGAAAAATTATAAGTGTACCTAACTTAGATTTTTTTTCTTCTTTTATATAGTTAACTCTTGAACATGAGCCTAATTGCATTAGATTCCTTTAGGTGCATTGCAAATTTTATTTTCCAAAGAGCATATCATTGAAGGCTCATGATCAAGTAGTTAACTAGATTAAAGAAGTTTAGGGAATTGTAATTAAGTTGATATGCTTAATGACTTGAACCTAATCAATCCATAAAACCCATTTAATTACCCTCTTTAAATATTTTAAATCACCAACATGGGGTGGGGTAAGTGTTATGTATCACCTCTCCTCCTTAGGTTTTAATAACTCAAATATTAAAATCAAACCTCATAAGAACTTTGATTAGTCTTAAGGAATATTTATTTTGCTTGATTGTCCATAGGACTTAATGTAATTGAATATGTCATGTGGCATTGTTTAATTACTTCTTTTCAATCATCATAAATGCGTATTCCATTTGTGTCACATGTTCATGTTTAAGAAAAAAGGAGAATCAAAAGAACATGATCACATCTAAGTTGTATGTGTTAGACAAATATTATTACATGGTGTGACTATTATCACTAATGAATCCCAAATTATTTTCAAAATAATGAGCTAATGATGAAAATTTTAAGCTAATGTTGGTTACAATTATTCAATAAAGTTTACATTTAATTACAATTTCAAAATAGTAAAGAATTTGTTTTATCTTTATGTTTCATGTACATATCTACATACATTTGAATTAGTAAGTATATAGTCTGGACATCCCGGGTACACGAAGCATTAAGTAGCCCCAAGGAGGTCTCAGATAACCTCACTTACCTAGTTTACCAATGGCATGTACTTGTTTAATTTCATTTATATGTATTCATGTGCTAGAATTTGAGATAAAACTTTGCTTTTTGTGTCATTAAGCTTTGCATGAATAAAAAGAACTGCTATTATATAACCTTTGCATGAATTTCATCCCTAAGCTTGTATATATGTTTACATGTATTTAATTTGGCAAGTATATAGTCTAGACATTCTGGGAACATGAGGCTTTAAGTAGCCCCAAGGAGATCTTAGATAACCTCACTTTCCTTATTTAACAACGACAAGTACTTACTTAAATCTCTAATACATGTTTTCATATGCTTAACTAAATAATGTAATCTTTCTTTTCTACCAAAATACATGCATTAATGATCATCAAGTGTGAAAATGATAAATATGTAATGTATGTATAAATATGTATATTAAATCAAATATCATGAATGATGAGAATGAAGAAATGTGTATGCTATTGATGATTGAAAGAAGTGGTGAAATTCTATCTGTATAATAGTGATTCAATTTTATTAATCCTAAGATGTATTTTATGTTTGAATAAAGTTCCTTAAGACTAACTCAAACTTAGGCTTAATAAAAATATTTAATAAATGACCCACTAAAGAAACCAAAGTCCTAATAATATATCCTTAGAAAATAACTTAGGATAAGGATGAAGTGGGTCAAACCCCTTTCCTCTCTTCATAATCATTAGATATTAAGTGGGCATCAAATGAAACAAGAAAGTGTAAATTAAAATTAATCAATTCATTCAAATATTTGAAATGAAACCTCCCCTAATGTTTAACTTAAATAATTTTGAACTTTAGATAATCACACTTATAAAACTTAGTTAAGACACACCACACTAAACCTTAGCACATACATTAGAATGCTAAGTCACCAATTCTCGCTTTAGGTTAAGCTGATGTATGTTATGGTGTTATGTTTTATTTTATGATATAATACTTTAGACTAGATGTTAGAATTATTTATGCATACACTAGATGTTAGGTCGCTATTAGTCTAGCAATAATTTTTGGAGGGGATTATGTTAAAGGGGTCGCTATAATAATAAGTAAATATGAATGTTCTTGCTTGCAGGTGCTGCTTATCCCCTTAAGCATAATCCAGTTAGGACATGTGGGCTTGGTTACTCAAGTGCAGGGTTCTAAGTCCAAATATGTAAAATATAATTACTTGGCTTGCATGTTTGTTTAACTAACATCAGTTTTCCAAGTGTAGTTAGATTTCATTTTTCATAAATATGTAATTTTTGCAATAGGATTAGGATTAGTGCTATGGGGTTTATGATGAACAATGGCTAGAAGGCTAAGACCTAGGAGGCCTTGTGAAGCCTAGAGCAAAATAGATCCAAAGAAGAAAAGAAGGAAAGAAGGACAAGAGATTAATGTCCCCCATAACATTCATTATAATTGTAATATTATATTATAATCTGGGTTGTATAAGGGTAGAGCTCGGCTACCTAATTTCTTTTCTTTTCTAGGGTGTATGGAGGTACCCGGCCATACTGACCTCTTATTCTTTTAGGAAATTCATATGTTTGATTATTGTGCAATAGAAATGGGATGCTTTTCATAGGTTTCTTAAAGTATGATGGTTTGATGTGTGGCCTAAATACGGTAGGCTCTGCAGGATAAAATAAAATTTTTTATCTTGGCTAAAAACTTATAACTAAATCTTAATGTAACTCATAACCTCATCTTAAAGCCTAGGCTCTTAATCAAGATAAATAAAAGATTTAGAAACTAGTTAGCTGATTGTTGTATGCTATCACACCATGCATGTCATATTATTTTGCTCTTGAATAAGGAGGGTCTCCACTCTTGCACGATAGGGGATATGTTTGACTATTGAGGGTGACCCCTTGTAGTGGAGAACACCTCCTCTAATTAATTTAGCCCATGACTTAATTCCATCATCAATATAGGCATAATTATCCTAAGCCTTAGTCCAAAAGTAAATGTGTAAAAATGGTTTATAAACTTGTAAATTTTAGCATCAGTCTAAGTCATAATTTTATACCAATCATGATCTAGTTTCTTATGGAGTCAGTTTAGAATTCCAGCTTCCTTCCTAATTAAACAATAGCCTAGCTATCTTGCATCCACATAAGACCAACCTACATAATTTTAAAACCTGGGAGGTGTTAGCTGGCGGCCACTCTAGGTGGTTGTAATTTTAGAAGAGTTGGGGTGTGTTCATCTTTTATTGTGGAGGTGAACCTTTATATCTCATCTTTCCCAATTAAACTTAGGTTGTGCTTGTAGCTTGTGCTTAAGCATTTTAAATTTAGGTTTTGAGGCTACTTATTTTTTTTTTTTTGAGCTATGAGTGTAAGTTCTCACATCTTAGACATTTCCACAATCTCGTGTTGTTGGACTATAAGCCCTAACATTCTAATAAGATTCTAACTTAAACAAAAGTAAATTCTTTCTCTTAAATATATAAAGCCTCAATATAGGATAGACTGAAGCACTCACTAGGCTTCCTAATATCATAGGTGCTTCCTACTTATTCTCCTTTAAAATCCATAAATAAGCCTTCTTATTTAAACTCTCCCATTTGATTTTCATAAATACATAATCCTTTGATAGTCTAGCTTTGAAATCTTTGTAGATACTTATTGACTACTTTAATCGAGAGTATTCTTAGGAGATTCTCATTTTCTAAGATGTCATCAACTATGGAAGCTTGCTTGCATAGAGAACTAAAGAACCTGACATAAAAAAACCCTACTTTACTTCTCCATGTGAAGTAAGGGAAAGATACCTAGTATATATGTAGACCCATATGCCTTAGGAGTTCTTATTAGGTGATTAGGTCCATTCTGGGGTGATGTATCTATCTTTCAGGGGTAGTGCATCATACCTTAATGTCACACCCGATCACTTCAATAAGTACACCCTAAGATTTGTGTGGTGTTCCTATGGTTCAAAATTAAAACACCACAATATATTATGCTTAAATTAAATTAATCAAAATTTGAATTATTTCTTTTTCACTTGGACAATTAATTGTGTCATGACTTGTTTGGTAATAATTCAACCTCTTCTCTCCTTTTTTTCTCTTGGTCGACCCACATAAGCATTAACTTCTAAATTACATCAAAAATCAGGTCATATAATGAATTAATTCAATTTAAATCTCTTTCCAAATTAATTTTCCACCCAATCCTCTTTTTTGCCAATTTTTTTCATCATGCTAAATTAATTTAATTTCATTGATTCAAATTGAATCACTTACTAATTAAACTTTCCCTCTTCATTGCCTTGGCTGAAATCCATCTTATAAATTTGAATTCTAAATTGATTTTAAATTAAACCAACCTTCCATATTAAATTCCTTCCTATTTCTCTTTGGCCAATTTTTTATCACATGCCATTTATTTTTATTTTGATTGGTTTATGTTTAAATTAATTCAAAATGAGTTTCCCTCCTATTTTTTCTTTCTCTTGGCCGAACCTCATGACCCTTTGTCTTATAGATAATGTTCCTTGGACTAGGTTAACTTCTCTTAGAAAAATCTCTCTTAGAAAAACTCTCTCTTGGCCAAATTTTTTCAAAACCTTTGGAGATCTCTTCTTGGTGAATCAAGTGCTAATTTCTTCATCCTTTTTCCATCCTCAAACCTACAAGTGATTAGCTTGAGGATTGAACAAAATAACTTGGAGGATTGGTGGATTTCCTGATGGCCAAAAGCTTAACAAGGTGCTTTCTTTCTAGTTTGTGATCTTACATGCTAAGTGGCCTTGTTCTCCTTCTTGGCTTGCGCTTCTTACACACTTGGTCAATTTTTTTGTGCTTAATTAATTTATTTATATACTTTCTCAAGTTGGTCGAAGCTTCATGGTTGATGAATTAAAGTGTATTATTGCAAGTTGCTTTCTCTTCATTATTCCTACATGTTCTAAAGAGAGATTATTGTCTTTGTGATTATTTCATATAAAATACTTGTGAGTAACAAGTTCTATTACTTATAAATCATCTCATTTTTATAAATAATTATTTCCTTAAAAAGATATTTTCATTTAAGTTTATGTGATTTAAGTTTTCATTTTCATTTGATATTTTTTGAAAACTCTAAGTCTCTTTCTAACAAGTGATTGATCTAAGTTTCAAATCATTATGTTATATTTAAAATCATAAATTAAATCACCTTGATTTCAAGTTATCATATTCACATCAAATATTTTAAAGTTTCATGTGCATCATTTACATAATTCAAGTTTAATCATTGCTTACATAATTAAAATGTCAATTAAAGTTAGCTATCTTTCTTTCATTTAATTTCAATTACCTTAATATTGTTGTAGTTGGATTATGAGAGCAAAATAATTTTAAATTGAGAGTTAGATGCTTTCATAGTCCCCTTTCTTATTTTCTTGTTGGGTTGCACTTGCCCGTTAAGAAAAGTACATGGTTGCATTGTACTTGCCAGCTAAGAAAAATATAGTGTTAGGTTGTACTTGCTCATTAAGGAAAGTATGGTATTGGGTTGTACATGGTCATGAAGGAGGGTACAAGAGATTTTTTATAATCTTAATTTTGATTTAGTGAATTCCTAGCCCGGGTTGCTAGGTGTGGACGTAGGCCAGTTTTGGAGTTTGGCTGAACCACGTAAAAATCTCTCTGTTCTCTTTCTTTATTTTTTTTGCACTTTACTTTTTTATATTGTTGTTGATTGTTGTTTTATTTCTCTAAAGCTTTATCATTAAAGATCTACGTTTTATACAAAAGTTTATAATTAAATTTTCTGAAATTATTTTTTAAAAACCTAATTCACACCCCCTCTTGGGTGCCATAACATCTTAATGAGGCCCACTAAATAATAATAAGAAAAAAAAAAAGATGAGCTTAAAGTTTATTTTCTAGTTTTATGATAAAGCATGTAATGCTATGAATTTAATATAAAGTGCTTGAAATAATATATTTTAAAAAATATTTGTACAAAGTGAAATAATAATTTAAAAATATGAACTTGAAAATAATTTACTACAAAATTCTTAAAATAATTTGACTTCTTAGATAACTTGCACAAAGTAAAAAGTAAAAGAACTGTAAAGTGAAAACTTTGAATAAAAAACAATTGTGAAAGCCTTACGAAGGTGATCTTAACTTAAATTAATTATAAATAAAGTGTAAGAATAAAATAAATCTTTATACACTTGCTCAAATTGAAATAAAAAGATCTTGAAAATGAATACTTATGAAAAGTAATAATTTCAAAAACCTTAAGCGAATGATCTCAAAAAAAAAAAAAAAATGCAAATCATCTACAAGATGAGCTATTCAATTCGCTTAGAATATAAATGAAAATAACTTTTAGAGAATGTTCAATAATATTAACAATAATTTTTTTAATCAAAATCAAGAGCATAATTGTTTAAATTAATTTGAAAGATGCATGCTTTAAAAACCAAGCCAAACAAAATTCATTATCAAACCATGACAACTTGTAGCTATTTAAACACTTAAAGGAAGAATAAGAAGATATTACAAAAACTTGGAAAATTTAAATAAAATCTTTCTTATTCAAGTTAAAAGATGAAAATATTAAGCACACTAAGTTTTAAAAGTCACAAGATTTTAAGAATTAAAATACAAGTATATAACAATATGAAATATTCCAATCTCTTAGAAGAGGAATTAAAAATGGCTTTAAAAAATCTTTACCAATGTTAAAATAAATCTTATCGATCAACACAACACATCAAAATCATGAACATAATTTAATAATGGAATTTAAAATAATCTAACTCAAGTCCATTTGGATGAATAAAATTATGAGCACCAGACTTGAAGAAGACTCCACCAAAGCTTAAAGCAAGGTTGAAGAAGATGAGGAAAGTTATCCTTGAATATGGTTGAAGATGAAAGCACAAAAAGAGAGCTTGATTATTTGAATTAAAGCGAGCACACCAAAAATGAATTTGCAGGGGGTAGGCCAAGTGGTGGAGTGTACAAGAAGGATTAAGTCATGAAATCAACTCCTTAAATAAATTTCTTCCATGGAAATTTTGGCCAAGTCAAGAGAGAAAAAGTGGTAGAGTGAGAGGGAAAATACTTATAGAAACAAATTGAATTTTAAAATAAATGGAACCACTAATATGAAATAAATCAAATTCAATTTTATCATGTGGTACCTAGCCAAGAGGAGGGAAGCATTTTCAATGCACATAACATAATTAAACAAGCCTTAATTAATTAATTGTTCAATTAAGAAAGAGATTCAAAAGAATTTGAATTTAAAATAAATTTAATTTGAAATAAGCATGGGGAAGCTAAAACATTTGAAATGAGATTCAATCAAAATTTAATGCATTATAATCAAAAGCTTTAATAAATTAACAATGAAGGAATGGTTAACAAATGAAATTTAAATAAAATAAAATAAAATAAAATAATTTTAAAAAATGCATAAAGGTGTGGATGACCAAGCCTTTCCAAATATAAATTGATCTCTCATTAATGTGAATCAATTAATATGCAATCAAAGGAGATTAATTAAGAAATGTTTTTAATTTTAAACACCATTCAAATTTACTTACATCCAATGAAAGGGGGCAGGCCAAGAATAATTTTAAAAATTAGAAGATTAAATTAAGAAAGTCCATTAAAGAAGATCCATTTGAATTCAAATTTAAATTAATTTAATTTATTTTAAATAAAGTAAAATATAATCTATTAAAATACTTAAGTGGACGGCCAAAACATGCCATAAATAAATAAAGTAAATTTAGAAATGAATTAAGGTAATATACAATTTGAAATTCGAAATTCTTATTCAAAATTTAAATAAATTTGAAATTTAAAAATCCATTAAATAAGGAAAATGATATTACATTAAATTAAATAAATCACACAAAATTCATCATGCCAAAAACATAAAAAATTCGACCATGCATATTGAAAAACAAAATTCAAATGAAATTATTAATATGAGAGAGAAAAAGAATAATTTGGATAATTGAGTGAATAATTAAATTGCCATGCTAAAATAAATGGATAAAAATTAATCTAAGAATGGAAATGAAGTAGAAAATAAACTAAATTCACTTTAAGATGTAATAGATTAAACTTAAAGCAATGCAAGTAGTCAAATATTCCAATAAGAATAATTTCAAGAATATTAAAAAATTAAGGTAAATAAAATATAAAAAATATGTAAAAATTCAAATAATTAGAATGAATAATTTTTAGCTAATATTTTTATGTTTTGAGCTCTTTTTCATCTTATTTTATAATTTCTAAAAAGATTCTCAAACTATCCTTTTAAAATTTGGCTCGATAAGTTGAATTTCATGAATTTCTTGAAATACTTAAAATAAACCATTAGTAACTTCAAGAATATCTTTGTCATCAATAAAAATCTAAATTAATAATAAAAATCATAATGATTTATATGGATAATTTAATCTGCAAGAAAATTATTAGTCTTTAATACACATTATTTGATATTATCAAATCAAATAGTGAGATACACAAGGTGTATACTCAACAATTCAATGTCTATCTAAGAAGATATGAATAAGATCTCTTAAAATCTATTTCATTACTTGTTCATGAGAGTGAATGTTGTCAGCTCACAATATAATTACTAACAAGTAGATAGGTATAAAAGAATTGTAAAGCATATTATAATTCATACAAATAGAATACAAGAGCATGAAGAGGAAGTATCTAAATTAAAGAAAGTAAAAATTGATAATGGATTGAAGTTTTAATTATTATAGATGAATGTAGAGTATATTTTTGATAAGGTTATTGAAAAAAAACTATAGTGTTTTAATGCTAACAACTATGGTAGAAAATTGAAAGTAAGAGCTCAAAATTTCTTATAAGCCAAATTTTAAATTAAGGAATGAATTAAAAGAGTTATAGGAAAATACTAAGGATCTGAAATCAATTAAATAATTTTTTGAGTCATGACCAAGATTGAAGAATATCAAAGTCCACTAAAGAAGTTTAATTCTATCTAACAAACAATGGGGGAGAAGCAATTAATCTATCCTTCTTACAACAACATGAGCACCTTTTAATCATTGATTAAACATGATAGCAGTGAAGGTAAGGAAAAAGAAGACACTTAAAGTAAGGAAGAGTGAAGTGATGAACATACTGTAAGTTGAACAACTTGTACTTTGAAGGTTGTTTTCATAATGTAATTACTACTTATTTGAAAGAAAAATATTTTTTATAAAGCTTATTTTATTGTGAACTTTTATTTATTATATGCCTATTAGCTCTAAAAAAAATAAATGAGGAATTCATAATGCTGAATTTTTAAGAATTTTGAATGACAATTAAAATATTTGATCATCCATGTAATGTTTTAAATTTGAATAGTGAATGTAAGAATTGAAAATTAATTTGTTTATTGTAGACTCATTTTTATATCTTCATTTAAAACATATACTACTTTTTCAATTAAAGCTTAAATTATTTATTTCAACTCTCACTTATCAATCTTTGTCTTCTTTATGAATGCCTATTGATTATCATCACTTTCAATGGCCTTCCTTTTTATGAGTTCTTGGTCATTAGAGTCACCATGTAGACCTATTGGGAGATTGAACTCCTCCTCTATTCATTGTATAAATTCATAGCTAAAGCCTTGACTTGTAGTTTGAAATGATAATAGATTGAAGACTTGAGGTGTTAATGCTTGAAAAAAACACTTTTTAGATTTATTTTATTAATACATAAATTTATTCAAAACTTTGCTGCATATTCTATTTTAGGGTGTCACTTTATTCTAAATAACTTTTAAGTATGATGGATTTGGTAATTATGCTAAGTGTTGAATATCCATCTTCTTGGGTACATTTTGAGCTCTCTTATAAGGAGTATTCTTTTTAATTTTAAGTTTAACTTTGAGTTGAGATTATTGAACCTCAGACTCAAGTTAGTTTACCTCTTCCTTCTACTACTTGGTTCATCAAATTGATATAATGTTTTTTGAATATTGAATAGTTACTTTTCAAATTTGTCTGAAGTAGTTCTTAAAGTGATTTTATTTGATAAAATTTATTTATATTATAGTTCAGTAATGTTCATTATGTATATATGCATTTTATTCAATGAAAGTTATACAAAATATAAATGCACTTACAAAAAGTATAAGGTGAATTTGTTATATATTCCAGATTGTACTCAACAAATGATATACATATGTAAAAGTAATTCAAAGAAAGCTTAGAATCATGGATAAAATATCTTTAGATCATCACCACTTTAGGTTTTGGGGACTTCTTTTCTTGTATAAATTTGCATTCATTAAAATCTATGACCAACTTGGACCAACTTGCTCTTTGACAATATTAGGTCCTTTTTATAAAGGTTCTAACTTGTCGAATATGGATTGACAAGGTGGGGTATCTTCTTCCTACTTTTAAAGTATTCTACCCAACTTTGGAGTTGTAGTATCTTGATACTCTAAGCTTGACTTCTTCATGTTTCATTGAAGCTTATATTTATAGCTCTTCAAACAAATTTATAATTATTGTCATTTATTCTTCATTAGTATTCCTCCAATCTTTGAGTTCATCTTATTCAAAATTAGAAATAGTAATTACCCTCTAACTATGTTGATTGTAATAAATAGGAAGCATTGCTTTAACCCCATGTGATAATGACTATGGAGTTTGTTCGGTTACAATTTTTTGAATAGTTCTTAAAGCTTATAAAATTTATGGTGGCAATTTAGCCACTTGCTTTTAGTTCCTTTAAATTTTTTTCTCAATAGATTAAGAATTAATTCCATTGCTACCTTAACTTGTTCTTTCATCTTTGGATGACAAATAGATGCCTACTTAAGTCTAATCCTCTAATATTGATATAATTCAATTATCTTTTATTTGAGAATTATAGACTATTGTCTATGATTATCACCATTAGAAGCTTATATTTACAAATAATGTATGTCCATTTAAAATTATGAACTACTTATGATATCATCCTAAAAAGAGATTTTGCTTCTATCCATTTAGTAAAATAACAAATCCTAATAATATGGATTTCATTTGTTCTTTTGTTGGTGGAAGTGACTTAATTAAATTCATTTCCCATACTATGAACAACCAATGACTAGTTACTGATTGTAATTTGTAAGAAGGTTGATGTTGCGAAAGTGTGAACTTATGACACTACAAACATCTTATTGAAAAGTTCTTTACATCTCTTTTTAGAGTAAGCCAAAACAATGTCTTAATATATTTTATTTATCAAAGTTCTTCCTCCCAAATGGCTTCCATATTCACTAGAATGTACCACTGTCAAAATATCTTTTACTTCATGTTTCTTTTCACATTATAGATAATCATTGAAGTCAACTTTTTGAACATTTCTCCTTTAATTAAATTACACTAGGTTGCCATAAGTTTTAATTTTCTTGGATCTTTCACTTCTAATGGCACAATTCCTATCATCAAGTACTCAATAATTAGGCTATCTGATTCAAGTCTTTTTGTCATTCAACATCTATAATTTTGGCATCTTCAACCATAGGGTGAATTAACTCTTACACAGTCTTCTATCAAGGTTCCATAATTTGGAGAGTAAATTAGCAAATTGATTTTACTTGTAAGCTACATGTTTGATCTTAAGGTATTTAAATATCATAATTTTAGATTTTTCCTTAAAGATGTGTTTTTATAAAATTTCTTCCCTTACTTTGTAAAGGGAATTTATTTGATTCAGTACTAGCTATGAGTTCGAAAAGACTACAATGTGTGTTACTCCAATGCTAATTATAAGTATTAATTTTCCAATTATTGTTTCAAATTTAGCCTAATTATTGGTGATCCCAAAAATACATTTAACATAATTGTAATTCCATTTCCTTGCTTTTTGAAAGCTCCATCAACACGTACAATCTATAATAACTCTTCTAATTTATCTTTCTCTTTCAACTTCTTTCACTATAAATTCAACAAAAATGTTTGCTAAATCTTGCATCATTGTAGCTATTTGTGGAATATAGGTTATGTTGAAATTGCTTAGCCCTATTGCCCATTTTAATAATCAACCTGAGAGATCTGGTTCAAGCACTGCTCTTAAGGACGATCTATTACTACTTGTACAACATTTTGCTAAAATTGTCTCAATCTTATTATTGTTGTTATAAAATCCAAGTCTAATAATAATACATGAAAACTTCTGATATTTTTGATCTTTTAGAAATGTCATTTCAAGTAATTATAAATCCTATGAATTTTATTAATTCTTCCTTTAAAGTACATTTTAAAGGATTTATCCTCATAATATATCTTTTTAACATTTCAAATATTTTCTTTAGATCAATTATATGTTGTTATGGTGTTTTACTTTTAATAATGACATCATCAATGCACACCTTAAAATTTCTTCCTTCTTGAATTTTGAATTTTACATTCATCATCTACTATTAAGTAGCTCCAACATTATTTAAGTTGAAAGGCTTTACATTAGAATAATGCATCCCATCACAAGTTATAAATGTTATTTCTCAAAATTTTTAACTGCATTCTAATTATATGATATATGGATAATGCTTCTAAATAGTCATTATTGGACAACTGATTGTGGAGTCATCAAGTGCATTAATTCATATAATTCAAAAATTTATTTTGGGCATGGCAAATTATAATTTGTTAAATTTATGCACATTCACCTTTTATCATTTGACTTCTACACCATTATCATATTTGCTATCTAGTCTAAATGTTACACTTCTCTTATGAATTCATCAAGCAGTTTTAGAGCTTCATGATGAATTGGGTCTACTAAGGTTGTTACTTGTGGATGTATCTTCTACTTAATTAGCCATGGTTTGAATTAATAGTATGAAATGGGGGTTTATACAGTATGATTGAGATTGTCTCAACAGTCATAAAAACCATTAGAAATGACTTAGTTAATCTTATAGTGCAATCAGGGATGATCAAGTATGATTAGGTGTCATTAATCGGACCGACATTCAGAAGAATGGTTAGTTTGACAAGGTCAATCATACTGTTATAAACACATCATATAGTATGATCAAAGATCATCTAATATGATTTTCTTGACAATAAATCATCCAATTAGTCATCTAGCTTAATTCGATGATTAGATCAAGTCAATTGTCTTGTATGATTGGTATTGCATATTACGATTTAGAGAAAAATTTCCTTCCTTTTTTATTATTATTATAATTTTTATTATAATTTTGTTCAGAAATGAAGTGGGATTAAAGAAAATAGAAATATGCAAAAATGGAAGAACCATGCAATATAAATACTAAAAAGTAATAAACTAAAATAAATTAAGGATTGATGCATGCATAGATTAAAAATAATAAAATAGAGTGGTAAAATTATAAAAAAGATGTAAAGATGAGAAAGTCCTCCAGAGCTCCAAAATTCAATTCATACCTCTCTCATGGGTGGTGTCAATGATTCTAAAAGCTTTTGATTGATTTCTGATTCTTATCTTCTAATTTCTTGGTTATTAGACAAGAGATTCTTCATATAACAAAAAATTAGTACATCAATTTAGATTAAGCAAAAATCAAAGTATAATGATCTTTCAAATAAAAGTGGTTATTTTGATTCTTTAACATCCAAATAGTAATAATTAAAATAAGCACCTACAAGTACTTCTAAAAAATAGATGCAAAATTAAAATTTTCTATTTGATTAAGTGTCATAATCTAAATAACCTTTACTTCATCAGATTTAATTTTAAAAATTTTAATCACCCAGAGATTAGCAACAAATTATTAATATAACTCCCAAATTCATCAGGCATGAACATCAATGTTATTTTTACCTCATCTTCCAAAGAAAGTATATATCATATCACTAGAAAAACCATTAGATAGTTTCTCCCAAATAATCTCAAATTCATCCAAACCAAGATTTTATTTTTAGATCCTAAGATATCATTATCTATAGGAATGAGTCAAAAAGTAGTGAAAACAAATTCTTCTTTCAAGATTGCTTTACAAAAATAATCTTTCCAAAAACATTATTCTCAAAAATATGAAACCAAAAAATAAGCAACATGAATTTCAAATGATGACCTTTCAAATAAAAAAAAGAAATTCTATCATTGGTACTTGATCTAAGTGCTTTATGAGTTAGGAGGTTTTAAAGATTCCAAGTACCACTAGACTCTACCAGTCCTTGAGTGAAGGCATGCCTACAAAATAGAGTTAGGTTAGAAGTTTGAGAACCCAAACTTACTTGGATCACATAGATTTAGAATGAGTTATTGGAATTCATGAATATTTTGAATTTATATGTAAATGATGCTTTCATAAATTAACAACATGTCCAAACATACCACATGAGAAACAACAAAGGTTAGGGAAATAGTATATGAATTTGTTAGCTTTAAATTTTCTTTTCAAAATGGATGTGCTTTTTTTATAAATCTCAAATTTATTTTTTGAAGTTTCATTTTCATATTTAAGAAGGTCAATATTTTTAGATAAGTTAAGTTCCTTTTTGGCTTTTTGAATTTCCAGTTCTTTGTATTCATTATTTAATTATAATGTTAATCCAAAAATGTTCTATAAGTCTTTTCCAAAGAGATGAAATTTTCCTTTAATGTTGAATATTTTTTAAGGACTTCAATGTGATATGTAACTCATGACAAAAATTTAAAAGATCATCATAAGTGAGATGACTTACTTGATCATTATCAATATTGCAGGAGTCATCCTTTGACATCAAAACAAAGATTTGTGGCTTCTTTGCAGCTTCAAAAAAGTTTAAATCAGAGTTGATCTAGAAGGCTTGCTATGTTGTTCCTTTTTCTTTCTTCGTATTCTCTTTTTCCTCCCGTTGTCTTTCTGATTATTATTCTTGAGTGAGTGACACTCCAACTTGATGTGACTTGATTTTTAACATTTATAGCAATAGGGTCAACAACTTTAGAGGAGTTCTTAATTTTACTTTTGCCTTTCTTTTGTTTAAAACTCTTCTTCTTATTCTTAAGGAAGGTTTTGATTTTTCTAATCAGAAGCATGACATAATCATCGTCAGTATTACTGTCTTCTTTGCTCTAATAAGAAATATTAGGTTTAACTGCATTGGTCTTCTTCTTTTTCTTATCACCTGTATTGGTGTTTCTTTGCAAGATTATTTTGTTCATGAATAGTAAGTGAGCCAAGTAAGTGATCAATAGAGTAAACATAATTGTATTTAGACTCAAAAATGGCAGTAATCTTGGAATCCCAAGATTTAGGCAAACAATGCAAAATTTTGTTAACTTTAGCATTTGTAAACTCTCTACCCAAAGCATGCAAAGATGCAATGATTTTGGTGAATCGAGTGTACATGTTTAAAATAGAATCATAAGGTAACTTAAAAAAAATTTCAAGATCATGCAAGAGCATATTGATCCGAGATTGTTTTACCTCATTCATCCCTTCAAACGTAGAGCATAATTTCTCCCAAATTTTCTTAAAGGTTTTACAACTTGAGATATGCATGTAATTCTTGTATTTTAAAGCATAAAAAAGTAGGTTAAACATTTTGAATTTAATTATAATAATTTCCCATCTTCTAATGACCATGAGTTGAAAAAAGTTTCAATTCTTTTTCCATTCACAACTTAATGAGGAGGTGAATATCCCACTTCAATCATATTCCACATAAGAAAATCAATTGAATGAATAAAAGCTGACATATGAAATTTCCATAAATCAAACAAAATATTATCAATGAGTGGTGCTTGAGTAATTCAGGTAATAGAATACCCTTCCATAGTGTTTCTATTCTCTAGATGTACCATTGATGGATTAGCTTGCAGTTGTTAGAACATTCTCTAATACCACTTGTAAGTATTTGCACACCTAGGTGTGTGAATTGGTGTGGTTTTAAAGAAAATAAATTTTAAAATTTAAACATAAAAGAAAAACTTATCAATCTAATTAAAGAGAAAGAGTGATAAATATAAAAAAAAGAAAAGTGAGACATATGGTGAAAAATTTTTATAGAAGTGTCGCCTTTCAAAATCTATGGGGAGAAATGAAAAAGGCAACACCTATATAAAAATTCATCTTGGTAAGATGCCACACAGATCTGCAGATATACTTATTTAAGTGATCAGATACGTCATCAAAGAAATAATGTACTATCTTGAAAGACAGAAGTCACTACCTTTTAATGGAACCAATCACATCAATAAGGACTCCTAAGGATGATGGGTCTGCATATGTTCAAGAGATTCTTCCCATACTTTACATGGAAAAGTAAAGCAGGGTTTATTTTAAACTGGGTTTATTAAGTTCCCTATAGGGGCAAGCCCCCATAGTTAATTACATCCTAAGGGATATGATCCCTTAGGAAAACTCTCAATTAGGGTAAATGATCATTGTCTTTGAAGATTTTAATAAGAAGGACTATCAATTAATTAGTTTGTTTTTGAAGATCAAATGGGATTGATCAAAAGAGGGAGTTATTAGCAAAGCCAAAATGAAAGATAAGTAGAAGATGCCCATGATGTTAGGAAACCTTGTGAGCATCTCAAACTATCCTATTAGTGGGCTTCACATTTTAGAAATTGATTTAGCTTATTTGAGTTGGATTTTTCATTATAGAACTTAAGATTCCTTAACACAAGATTAAGGAAATACTTAAGAGGTGAGGAATTATGCTTATATCCCACAAAAGGGAGAAGCAACATCATAACCTAAATCTAGGGAGCTTCGGCGAGGGCCAAAAGCACAACCTAAATCTAGGCAAAATGGGTATTAGTTTGCCTCCAGAGAGGGACAAACCACGGTTTGGACTTACAACCACTTGGGGGTGGCTACCAACTAACTCCTCCTACAATTTTAAATTCATGTAGGCAAGTCTTTATGTTTATGTAAGATAACTAGGCTATTATTTATTAGAAAGAGATTAAGTCCTTAAATTCACTCCCTAAAGAGACTAGATCATGTAAAGGGACATACTTCAAATGACCTAAATATAATGCATTTCAAATTTCATTTTATTTTCATTTTGGACAAGTAATTTGACTCGGCTAATTTTTTTGACTAATGCATGAGAAAAGATTATTGGCCAAAATCACGAAAGGAGGAGGTGAGTTTCCACCACGGCCCTCAAAGGTCAAGCGGTTCTCTAGCAAAGGTGGATGCCCTCAATCAAAGTGAAATAAGATACATTATGCATGATATTATAAAGAAATTCTCATCCAACTAAGGGTTGCTAATTCTTTTATCTTGATTTTAATCTTAAGCTTTAGGTGAGGTTATGAGTTATTTAATTTTTTATTTGAGTTATTTAGGTAAAAGATTTATTTTTCCTAAAGCCTAATTCACATCCATACATAAAGCAAGGAAGAAACTAGAAAAGTATGCCACTTAATGCAAAAGCTAAACAAATCATCAAACAATTTATAAAGCTAATCAAAAAAGAATAAATGATCGTTGTGGTGGGGCACCGCACAAACCAAAAATATCAAATGTGGTAGAGCTCTACCCATACAATTACAAATGAATATTATAATTTAAGCAAAGGAAATCATTATTATGGGGGTATTTATTCTTCTTTCTTCTTTCTTCTTTCTTCCTTCCTCTTTATTTCTTCTTCTTTCTTTCTTCTTTTGGATGGTTAAAAGGTGGATGCTCCAAGGCTTCACATGGTGCATAAGATGGGATCTTATGACCAAAGGTTATCCTAATCCCCATAACAAATTATTCCAAAATCCTAATTATACAAATTTTTACATGAAAAGGAAAAGTGGAAACCTAACTAACACCTGCAAAATAAAGGGTTAGCTAAAACACACTACACAAATCCCAAGCATGTATACTAGACTTATCACCCCATACATGGGTGACTAAGTCCACCTGGACTATAGATTATGCTTAGGGGTATAAAACACCTGCATGTAAAAGTATTTATATTTTTATTTATGATAGTGTCCCTTAAGCACAATCCCTTGCAAAAAAGAACAGTTAGACTATGAACGTCCTGCCATTCATTCTATGAGCATGTACCCTAACATCCAGTCTAAAACATATATTATAAAATAAAGTATAACATCAAACCATGAACCAACCTAACCTAAATTTAGATGTGGTGACATAGGCTAATGTGTGTGTTTTGAAGGTTTGTGTAGTATGCTTTGCTTAGGACTTTGGGTTTAAATTTTCTAAGTGTGAAGAGCATTTTCAACTTAGATGAGGTTTCATTTAAGTTGTTTAAGTGTTTTGGGTTATTTTATTTCATGTTTTAATTTTATTTAAATGAAACCTACAATTAATTACTAAGTTATGAAGAGGGAAAGAAGAGAACTTCTCTTTCCTTCCCTAATCCTAAGTAATTTTCTAAGTAGGTTTTATTTTTAGTTTCATTTAGTGAATGTTTTGATTACATCTTTTAATCAATCCTAAGTTTAGATAAACTCTAAACAAACCTATTCAAAAGAAAGGCATTTTAAGATTAAATAAAATGAATCAAAATTCACATAACACACATTACTTCATTTCTTTCCCAACATATATAACATGCATATGGATGGACCTAAGCATATCTATACATGAAAATGAGAATAGTTAACACACTTTATGATGCATGCTAAGTAATCCATTTAAGAAAATTTTAGAAGATGAATATGCATGATTTTTCTTAAGTAGAAAAGGTTTTCCTTATCCAAAATTTTACATACATATATGAAAGTAAGAAAGGCATAAGTGAGTACAACACCATTGTTAACCAAAGGTATAAGGTACAAGACTTCCTTAGGGCTACTTAAAGCCTCGTAACCTCGGGGTTGTCCAGACTAATATACTACTTTCCTTAAGTACAAACATGTATATAATAGAAATGAAATGAGAAAGGAAAAATGCAAAAGTTGTTTAATGGATTCATTTTTGTTTATGCAATTTATGCACATAAGTATAAGCAACACTTCTTAGGTAAGAGCATATGGATGAAAAGGGTATGAAATTAAGTGTTGGGTTCTTTTCAAATGAACCCTACATCTCACTAACTCCTATTCAAAACTATACCAACATAAGAAAGAAAGGAAACCTATGTTAAACATGCTTTTATAATTCATCACATGCAAGCTTATAATTAAAGTATAAATAGCACACTATTAGATTTGATATTTATGTATTTTTTTTAAAAATAATTTGGATTAGTAGTGATAATAGCCACTCATATTTTACCTTAGCCAACACATGCAAATTTGACATAAAGTAAACAATTTTCATTTTAAAATTTGAAACATAAAATTATGAATGCATGAATCACATGGAATATAACTTAACATGTTGGGAAAGATCCAATGTAATGAAACATGTAAACAAACTCGCTTTACTTAAATCCTAAAGTCATTCTTAAGGAATAAGAAAATTTAGAATAAATCAAACTGAATTTCAAAATGATTTTTGTTTAGTTTGAAGTTTAATTTAATTTTGAAAAGGTGACATGAGTTTGCTGTTCCTAACCCATTCCCACTTTTTTTTTGTATTTTTTGTTAATTTTTTTAATTTGATCCATTTTAAGCATTGATTAGGTTAAGGTATGAATTAAGTGACTTAATTAACCCTTACTACACCACCTTAGAAAACTAACTATGAGCCAATGAGATGACATAAAACCAACAAGGAATTTAAATTTGCAATGCACCTAATAAAAGGCCTAATGCAATTTGGCTCACAATTAAAAGTTAATTAAGCTAAGGGGTTTAGCTTAAGTAATTTCAAAATACCCTTTCACACATGTGAATTGGATTTTGATTTCCTTAATTGAAGTTAGGCTATTAAACACCTAAGCATCTACCCAAGGTAGATTAATTAAGTTCTAAAACTTTTTAGAATTTTTAAAATTTGTTTAAAGGGGTGATTAATGAGTTAACCCTTAATTAAGAGAGGATTAAGGAGAGAAAAGGGGGTTTAGGGAATAGCTTAGGAAAAATGCCCCAAAATTATTTCTTAAAATCCCTACTCACTAGATCTGACCTTAATCAAACTTAATCATAGTGTAAATCCACTAATCATACCTTAATTACCCTTAATTACATGAAAGGGATAATTAGGGAATGAAATAGCAATTACCCCAATTAAGCCCTCAATAAATCTCAAGAAAATTAAGGGAGGTAGAGGTCATCCTTGAAATTGAAGCCTAGAAGTTTGAGATTGATTGATGACTTAATTAAAGTATAATTAGCTAATTAATATTGCAAAAGAAACAAAAATTTAGAGAAAAGAGTAATTCAAAATATATTGAAAATATTTTTTAAATATTCTAGATGAAATTATCTTTCCATAGCATTTTTCCATTTATTTTTTTGATTTTTCTATGAAGAGTTATGAAATTTTGAAGATCTATGGATTAATTAGGAATTAAATAGGTAATTAACTAATCCACTTAATACACGCTTATATGGCGTGACATGGCGTGCTAATATCCTCGATCGTCCATCAAAGATCGACTAAGATTCACAATTAGTAAAATGGATAACAATATATAAATGTGGAATAATCACCATTTGCTCATTCAAATGCGTGGTTGGGTGAGATTCATCCATTCTCAAGGGGAATGAGATCCATCCACCTTCTAGGCTTTGATTCAAGCTTGATTGAGCTTGGATTAGGCTAGAATTTAGCCCACACCTTCATCATACAATTACTAATACATCCAACAGCTAAGATCACCGGTGGTCGATTCCCTTGGAGGAGCTTCATTTAGTTGAGACGAAGCCTTGCTGAAGTTTTGAGCACTTGAGTTTGAATGTATAGCTCAATGGACCAACTCTTCCTCAATCCCTTTGTAGCTTTGATCAAGCTAGGCCTCCCCTTGCCTTTAAAACTTTAGAGAGAGCCTATACAAACTCAACTTGACCCTCTGATGGAGTGTGCAAGAGCAATTGGATTAATTTGGAGTGAGGAAGAAATTGGCTCTTCAATGGACCTCCCCTGCTTTCAAGTGGAGAAAACTAAGAAGATGGAAATTCAATTCCCCTCTAGAAAGCTTATGATCACTTGCAAATGGCTCCTCTCACACTCTCTCACTTAATTGACCTTGAATCCAGCAAAATAGAAGTGAATTAGGAGGAGTATATCTCCCCTTGAAGGATTAGACTGCCGACAATGTCCATGCTATTTTGATCCAATTGAGCATATGGAGTGAGCTATTTTGGTTATTTTGAGTGTGCACATGGTTGGTTTGGCCAGAGGAGTGGAATGACAACTTCCCATGTGCTGAAATTGAGCTTAGAGGGGAGTTTGAAAATTGATTTAGGCTATATGGTCGGGTTTGGTCCATGGGTCAAATGGGTTGACCCAAACCCATTGGGTTGGGTGCACCACTCATCACTAAGTCCCCTTGAGCTTTAAGGAAAGCCTCAAGTGATTGTGATGAGGGTATGACAAAAATACTCATGGAATAGGCCAAAATTTGTTCTATGGCCTAGAGGTAAAATGGTCATTTTGCTATTTTTTCACTTTGGGTATTTTTGGTATGTTGAGAAAATAGGTTTGGCCAATTTTCATTTAATTTGGAATCCATTTGATAGAGTTTGGCTCATGTTGATCCATTTAGGTCAAAATGGGTCAAGTTGAGTTGAATGATGGCCAAATTGGGTCAAACTAAGGTTGGGTCAAGTTCATATGACCATTTGAAATGTTTTGGTGGCTTTGGTTTGATTCAATTTGGTATCTATTTAGTTTTGGCTCATATGACTTCCTTTAGGTCAAATGGGTTAAGTTGACCCATTTGACCCATATGGCCTATTTGGGGTAGGTCAAGAGTAGGTTTGGTTAGTCATATGGAGTGGATTGGTATCTTTATTTCCAATTAATTTGGTTTAAGTTCAATTTTGGCTCAACATGACCCCTTTAGCTCATGTTGGGTCTAAGGTCAATTGGGCTAGGTTGGGTCTAGTTGGCCAATTGAGGCTTTCATCAAGTTTAACAAGTGATTTGGAATGAACTTGACCCATTGGTTTGGATCAATTTAGCTTAGATCAAGTTTTGACACATTTTGGCCTTTCAGGTCAAAATGGGTCAACTTGGGTCAAGTTGACCAAATGGGCTAGGTTAGGCTCAAAGGTTGACTTGGTCAAGTTCAAACATAAGTCATGAATGAACTTAGATCAATGGTTTCAATCAATTTGGCCTATAGTGGATTTTGGCTGTAAGGTTTCATTTTAGGTTAAGTGTTGACTTGGTCAACCCTTAGGTTTGACTTGGTTTGACCCAATTTGATTGATTAATCATCCCTCGATGATTGTTGATCATGATGAGTGGAAAATATGAGTTTGGTTCAATCCAATTTGGTTAGGATCAAAAGTTGGCTCATGAGGGTACTTTAGGTCACTTTGGGTCAAGTGAGCCTAAGTGGGTCAAATGGCTTGGTCAAAGCTTGATTTGAAGTTGGTTGATCTTGTATATGGACTTATGATTGAAATATAAGTCCATTTACAAGTGGTTTGAAGTCAAATGGATTTTGATCCATTTGAAAATTTCATATTCAAAGGAAGAATAAGAAAGGGGTTTTGTGTTTGATTTTTGATTTAGGTTTTGATTGAGTGATTGAAGTTTTGATTTATATATGAGCTCATGATTGTAGGATTGATTGAACCATGAGAGAAAATCAAGAGTTTGGCTTGATTTGAAATGATTTTAGCTAAGTTCAAGATTTTGACTTGAAAGGTTTAGATTGGATTTTGAGTTGATTTGAGTTTAATTTTTGAAATTAATTTTGATTGTTTGAATTTTTATATTTTTTATATATATATATATATATATATATATATATATATATATATATATATATATATATGAATATAAATGAGAATATAAATGATCATGAGAAACTTTCATGGATTTGAAGTGGTTTAATCATGATTTAGGTTAAATACATTAAAGGGAATTTAAGTGATTTAAAATAATTTTTAATTGAAATTTAATTTTTAAATTGGATTGGATTGATTTATATTTATATTTCATTTATATATGAGAATATAAATGATGATATAAATAAGTTTTGAGAAAATCCCATGAGTTTGAAATGGTTTGATCAAGGTTTAGGATTGATCCATTAAAGGGAATTTAATGGATTTAAGGGAATTTCAAGGATTTTAAATTTGGAATTTAATTTTTGCCTTTGATTTAATTATTTTACATTTATATTTCATTTATATATGAGAATATAAATAAGTTTTGAGAAAATCCCATGAATCTAAATAGGTTTGATCAAGTTTTAAAATTGATTTTGGCTGTCCTTTAATGGAAAATTAAAGGGACTTAAGAAAGTTTTCATGAATTGACTTGGAATTTTGAATTTGATTTGATGGGTTTGCATTTATATTTTATTTATAAATGTGAATATAAATGAGAATATAAATGAGGTATGAGAAAATCTCAAAGTTTGAATTGGTTTTGAATCATGATTTTGGTTAAGTCCTTAAGGGAAAATTAAGGACTTAGGCAAAATTTGGACTTAAGAATTTTTGATGAATTTTTAATCATGGGTTTTTATCATGGATTTGAGTTTGGAGAGAATAAAATAGAATTGATTTAGAGTTTTACTTGAAAGATGGAAAGTGAGTAATGGTTTAAGCTAAGGCTAGGAAGTTTTCCTAACACCCCTAAGGCATGACCTATTTATATAGCTAACTCTTCTAGGTCTTCTAGAGCTAGGTAGAGTGACCACCTAACCCCTAGATGTGTCTTAAGACTAAGGAACTCTTAAAGTCTAAGAGAAGTCCTATGTCTAAGATGGAGGGATTGAGATCTCATTCTAAAAATGAGGTCAACAAAGGGCATCCAATAGGTGTGGTGTGACTGACAAGGAATACCGCATGTATTGGTGTTGACCGAAATGATCAACAACACCAAAAGATCACAAGCACTAACAGAAACAATCTATCCTTAACCCAAGAAAAAGAAAGGATCCAAAGCTTAGTGCAATGTGGCTCTTCTTATGTCCAAGACATAAGAGAGAGAGAAGAATCCACTAAGGGATAGAGTGTGAACCTTCCACTAAGGAAGCTGGTTCAAGTCATCTACGAGGAGATGAAAGGTTCGATTTGGACTAGATCATGTAAGGGAATGCTTCAAATGACCTAAATCTAATGCAAATCATGTTACATGTTATTTTTATTTTTGGACTATCATTTGACTCAAGCTTATAGGATTTATATATGTGCATGAGAAATTGTTGGTCAAAATCAAGAAGGGAGGAGGTGTGTTTCCACCATGGCTCTCAAAGGTCAAGCCAAGTTTCTCTGGTGAAGGTGGAAGCCCTCCAATCAAGAGTGAAAATAAGATGCATTTGTACATGATTTATAAAAGAAGTACTCATCCAGCTAAGGGGTTGCTAATTCTTTTATCTTGATTTTTAGCTTAGGCTTTAAGTGAGGTTATGAGTTCTTTATTTTAATTTTGAATTGATTAAATTTGGTAGAAGATTTATTTTTTCCTAAGAGCCTAATCCACATCCAGGCCATACATAAAGCAAGGATGAAACTAGTAAAGGATGCCATCTTAATGCACAAGCTAAACAAATCATCTATCAATTTATAAAGCCAATGCAAAAGAATAAGAGGCCAATTGTGGTTAGGCACCACTACACAAACCCAAAAAACAAATTGGGTAGCCAAACTCTATCCTTATACAACCCTGATTACAAATGAATTAATTACAGTTAAGCAAAGAATTTATGTTATGGGGGTCTTCAAGCTTCATTTCTTCACTCTTCTTTTCTTTCTTTCTTCTTCTTTTCTTCTTTCATCTTCTTTGGTTCTTTCATTTGGATGGTTGGAATGTGGATGCTCCAAAGGCTTCACATGGTAGATAAGATGTAATCTTATGACCAATGCTCATCCTAATCCCCCATAACATTCATTCCAAAATCCTAATTACAAAAATACATGAAAAGAAAAAGTAAATCTAGCTAACACCTGCAAAATAGAGATTTGCTAAATAAAACATACAAATCCCAAGCATGTATATTAGACTTAGCACCCCACATATGGATAGTCAAGTCTACCTGGCCTATTGGATTATGCTTGTATCACTGCACAAAAAATAGTTGTATTTTATTTATGATAGTGCCCCTTAAGCACAATCCCCAATAAAAAATAATGATTATACTAAATCATCCTACCATTCATTCTACGCACATTCACTCTAACATCCAGACTAAAACTTATATCATAAAACAAAAGAAAACATCAAACCATGCGCCGCCCTAACCTAATGCTAGAAGTGATGACTTAGCCTAATGTGTGTGCTTTAAAAGGTTTGTGTGGTATGCTTAGCTATGACTTTAAGGTTTGTGTTTTCTCAGTATAAAAATGTTCAACTTAGAGGGTGGTTTAATTTAATTTTTTTACTGATTTGGGTTGATTTTATTTTTGTATTTTTATTTGATTTAATTGAATCCTGCAATTAATTACTAAGTGTTATAAATAGAAGGGAAAGAGAAGAGAACTTCTGTTTCCTTCCCTACCTTAAGTAATTTCTAAAGTAGGTTGAAGCTTAGTTTCATTTAGTGAATGTCTCATTATGTGTCTTAATTAATCCTAAGTTTAGATCAATTTTAAACAAACCTATTCAAAAAGAAAGGCATTTTAAGATTAAATAAAGTGAACTAAATTCACAAAACACACATAACTTCATTTCTTTCCCAACATGTATAGCATACATATGGATGCATCCTAAGCATATATATACATACAAATGAGAATGTTTAGCACACTTTATGATGAATGCTAAGTGAGTTACTTAAGAAAATTTGAATATTTTATGATGCATGCTTTTCATTAAGTAGAAAAGGGACTTCTTATCCAATTTTCACATGCACACATGAATGTATGAAAGAAATAAGTGAGTATGATGCCATTGCTAAGGGGTGGGCAAGACATACTTGGGGCTACTTATCCTCCAAACTGTTGTTGACTAATATACCACTTTCCTTAAATACAAACATATGCATAAAATAAATAAATGGAAAAGAAAGAGATGCAAAAGTTTGTAATTATATTTTGATTTACTTATATATATGTGTAAAATGTAAGGATCCTTCTAGGTTATAACATGGGAGAGAATAAGAGTAGATTTTAAGCATGCTATATCTTTAAAAGAAGTATACACTTGCACATCTTATTCAAATCCATGAAAGAGGAAAGAAAGGAAACAAACATAAGACACATTTTTATATTCACATGCAAACTTATAAATAAAGTATAAGTAGCATACTTTCAGTTTTAGGTAATTGACTCATATATTTTGAAAATAATTTGGATTTAATAGTGATAATAGCCATTCATATTTCTAACTTAAATCAAAACATGCAAGTTTGACATAAAAGGAATATTTTAATTTTTTATTTGATTTTTAAAAAGCATGAATGCATGAAATTCATATGACATACAAATTTAGCATGTTAGAAAAGAAATCTAGTGATGAAAGCAAGTAAATACATTCACCCTAATTTATTCCTAAAGAAATAAGAAAGCTTAAAGTAAATCAAATTATTTTTAAGGAAGGTTTAATTTTGTTTTGAGTTTGATTTAATTTGAGAAATGAGTGAGTTTGCTGTTCCTAACCCATTACATATGTTTGTTATTTTTTTAATTTTTTAGATGATGATCTATTTTTATATTGATGGTTAAGGTATGAATTAAGTATAGATACCCCTACCTATAATACCTTAGCATACTTAATCAAATAATTATGAGCCAATGAGATGACATAAAATCTCACAAAGAATTTAAATTTGTAATTTAGAAGAAAGGGGCCTAATGCAATTTGGCTCATGATTAATGATTAACTAAATTAAGGGGTTTATTAAGTACTTTCATAACCTCTCAACATGTGAGTTTGGTTTTGATTTTTAATGGACTTAGCTTTGAACACCTAAGCATCTACCCAAGATAGATTAATTAAGATCCAAAGTTTTAGAATTTTATGAAATCAATTAAGAGGGTAATTAGGAATTAGCTAATTAAGAGAGGAATAAGAAAGAAAAGGGGTTTAAGGAATAGCTTGGGAAATGCCCCAAAATTATTTCAAACCTCCTATTCACTAAAACATACCTTAATCAACTTCAACAAAGGATTAAATTACTAATCAAACACTTAATTAAACTTAATTACATTAAAGGAATAATTAAGAAATGAATTCGCAATTTCTGCAATTAAACCACCAATAAATCCAAAGAAAAGTAGGAGAGGCAGAAGTCATCCCCTAAAATGCACTTAAGAAATTTGGAAATAATTAGTGGATTAATTAAAGGGTAATTAGCAAATTAACATTCCCAATAAAATCTAAATTAGAGAAAGACACTATTCAAAATTAATTAAAATTAATTTTATAAAATTCCAAATCAAATTATCTATCCAATGTTATTTATGTCATATTTTTTTGATTTTTTTAGGCTTAGATACCAATTTTTGAAGTTTAGATGATTAATTAGAATTAATTAAAGCCTAATTATATTATTAATCCATCAAAGTATGCACCACGCTCATGCGCTACATGTGGCATAGATTGGGTACTTAACCCATCACATCAAAAGCATTAACTAAGCTAGGGCTTTCCCTCATCCATCCGATCAAGGATGACATAGGAGAGACTTATTAAAGGAGTAATTGTGATTAGATCTTCATCTCATCCATCCAAAATGCGATGGATAAGAGATTCATCCCATAATTCCCATGAAAGTGGATGATGTTCAAATCATTGATCATTTCCAAATTTGAACTTGGCACACCTTCATCATGCATCCTAGATCACGCCTAATGAGCAATATGCCATGAAAATTTCTTTCACAAAGCTCCAAACTACATTGAATTTAAGCTTGGAAAATGGCTAACCTTGCCGGAGGTGATCACCGATGCTCGATTCCCTTGGAGAAGCTTTGTTTGGTTGAGATGAAGATTTGCTGAAAGTTTGAGCTCTTGAAATTGAGTGGAGTTTCTGACCAACTCCTTGCCTTGAGCAGTTGGTCTGGCACTCTTCCTTGCCTTTGGAGCTTGGGAATAAGCTCTTGGTGAACTGACTTGGTCCTCCCATGATGCTTGAAGAAGGAATTGGGTTGGTTTGAAGTGTAGAGCAAGTTGAATTTGGAGTTCCCCATTGCTTAAGAAAATCAATAAATGGAATTTTGAAAACATTATGAAGCTTGGAGAGTCTAAGGAAATGCTCTAGCTTTGTTCAATCAATGTAATGTTGATTCAAATCAAATTAGGGGAGTATATCTAAGGAAATCACTCAAGTTCCATGCCATTTTGATCCAATTGCATAAGGAGTGGGTATGCTAGGCTAGAATGTCCTTGAGTCAGTTTGGCTAGTGGAATGGTGAAGTGGCCATGTAATTTCAATTGACGGGAGGTTTGCCATGTGGTATTTCCATGCACATGGTAGTTGGCCATTGGGCTGGTTACTAGACTGACCCAAACCCATTGAGTTGGTGCACCATCTCTAGTGTTCACTGATCCACTAAGAGAGTGCCAAGCGTATGGAGAGGATTTGACCAAATTCCAAATGGATTTGGCCAAAATTTACCCTATGGCCTAGGGGTAAAATAGTCATTTGGCTGATTTTTGAAATTGAGTATGTTTGGTATTTTGTGAAAATAGGTTTGGCCAAGTTTCATTAGTTTTGGAGTTCATTTGGTGTGGTTTGGCTCATGTTGACCCATTTAGGTCAAAATGGGTCAACTTGGGTCAAGTTGACCAAATGGTCAAATTAGGTCAAACTAAGAGTTGGGTCAAGTTCATATGACCATTTGAAATATTTTGGTGACTTTTGTTTGATTCAATTTTGTTTAGGTTTGAATTTGGTTCATTTGATTTCATTTAGGTCAAATGGGTCAAGTTGACCAATTTGACCCATTTGACCCATTTGACCTATTTAGGTCATGGGTAAGTTTAGTTTGGTTGTCATAAGAAATAGATCTATCTTTGTTTCCAATCAATTTTGGAAGTTTGAATTTGGCTCAATTTGACCTTTGGTCAAGTGTTCATGACCAATTGGGCTATTTGGTCTTGTTGGCCAATTGGGCTTTGGTCAAGTTCAACAATCAATTTGAAATGAACTTGACCCATTGGTTTCAATAATTTGGCTTAAATCAAGTTTTGACATATTTGATTTAGGTCAAGTTAAATGTTGGGTCATGGCATCAAGGTTAGGCTCAAATGTTGACTGGCCAAGTTCAAACATTGGTCATGAATGAACTTAGATCAATGGTAATCAATTTGTATGTAGATTTTACAAATTTCATTGGCTAAGTGTTGACTTGGTCAACTATGGTTTGACTGGTTTGACCCATTGAGTGATTGATCATCTCATGAATTGTCATCCGAGAGGTTTAGGTGGGCTTGGTTCAATCTAATTTGATTAGGATTAGAATTTCTCATAAGGGTACTTTAGATCACTTTGAGTCAAGTGAGCCTAAATAAATGGCTTCAAAGCTGAGGAGTTTGATTGAAATTGTTATGGACTTATGATTGAAATATAAATCCATTTGCAAGTGGTTTGAAGTCAAATGAGTTTTGGTTCATTCGATAATTTCATATTCAAAGGAAGAACA
Source organism: Cymbidium sinense (assembly GCA_021442155.1). NCBI lineage: Eukaryota > Viridiplantae > Streptophyta > Magnoliopsida > Asparagales > Orchidaceae > Cymbidium > Cymbidium sinense. The sequence goes on from CM038216.1 coordinate 110,162,195, forward strand.
TGAATGGATTTGGGTTTGATTTTTGATTTGGGTTTTGATTAAATGATTGAAGTTTGTATTTATATTTGGATTCATAATCGTAGGATTGATTGAATCATGAAGAAAAATCAAGGGTTTGGCTAAATTCAATATTTTGACTTGAAAGACTTAGGTTGAATTTTGATTGAATTTGATTTTGATTTTTGGAGTTGGTTTTGGTTGTTTGAATTTATATATCATTTATATATGTGAATATAAATGAGAATATAAATGGGTTATGAGAAAATTTTAAAGATTTGAAGTGATTTGATCATGCTTTAGGCTAAGTTCTTAAGAGAGGATCAAAAGACTTAGGAAAGATTTGTGATTTGAACTTGAATTTTGGATTTAGTTTGATTTATTTGAATCTATATTTCATTAATATATGAGAATATAAATGAGAATAGAAATGGGTTATGAGAAAATTTCAAAAATTTGAAGTGATTTGAACATGATTTAGGCTAAATCCTTTAGAGAGGATTAAAGGACTTAAGAAGCATTTTTGAACTTGGAATTTCAATCATGGATTTCAATCATGGGTTTCAATCATGGATTTCAATCATGTGATATTGATTTATGTTTTGAGAAAATCAAATAAGATTGATTTAGAGTTTGAGAAAATCAATTAGGATTGATTTGAGGTTTGACTTGAAGGAAGCAAGTAAGGAATGTGGTTCAAGCTATGGATGTGAATTTTCTAACACCCCAAGGCATGACCTATTCTATGGCTGTTCTTCTAAGTCTCTTGGTTATTGAGCCCACCTAATCACTAGATGTGTCTTAAGACCAAGGATCTCTTAAAGTAAAAAGTCTATATCTAAGATGGATTGAGAACTCATCCAAAAAATGAGGTCAACAAACAATAGGTGGTGTGACTAAGGAACACCACATGTATTGGTGTTGACTGAAATGATCAACAACACCAAACAATCACAAGCATTAACAAAAATGATCTACTCCTAACCCAAAGTGTAGAAGGAATCCAGAGCTTAGTGCAATGTGGCTCTACTTATGTCCAAGACATAAGAGAGAGGGAGGAATCCACTAAGGGATAGAGTAGGTGAACCTTCCACTAGAAAAATAGGCTCAAGTCATTTACAAGGGAATGAGAGGTTTGATTTAATTTGAGTCTCGCTAAGGAGAAGATTGATTTGATTTGTTTTAGTTATGCTGGAGAAGAGGGTTAAATTTGTTTCAATTTGTTGTTTATTTAATTATTTTTATTTAAACTCCACCACGGATAGAGAAGTGAACTCTCCACTAGGGATGGCAAGTTCAAGTAATCCACAAGGGAGAAAAGGTGAAATCTGCTAAGGGATTAGAATTCTAGATCCGCTGAGGGATTAGAAAGATTTGCATCTCACTGAGGAGAAGCAAAAGATTTTGATTTAGATTGATTGATTATTTTATTTGTTTCATTAGATTTGTTTCAAATTTTAGATGGGCCCTATTGGTTTGTGATGGATCACACCAAAGAAGAGCAATGAGGCCTCTAACTCATTTATCAATCCAAAGGGGTAGTCTACCAAACACATAGTAGGACAAAACCAAAGGGATGCCTTCATCCACTATCTATGAAGAAAGCATAGTAGACTTACATCTTCCAAAGTAGAACCAAGTTAGGTAATCTATTGGCAAAGCAAGGATTGAACTCATATCAATTATCAGTGAATGTCAACTTAGATCAACTCAAAGATAGTCAAAGATTAATTTCATTTCTTAGATTTATTTTGATGGGTCCCATCGATTTGTGATGAACTACATTGAGTAGGGGCCATGGAGGCCTAGACTAACTGCATTCTTGCAATCCAAAGGGAATACCTACCAACCTGTAGGGCTATCCAACCAAAGTGCTTATGAATGGTCAAGTTGGGAAGAAAGCCCACATTTTCCAAAATAAAGAACCACTAGGTGATCTTAAGATAATAGATCAACCACCTAGACTATTATGAGAATGCCTCTTCTTAGCCAAGGATACCAAGATCAATTTCATTTCTAGATTTATTTTGATGGATTCCATCAATTTATGATGGATCACACTGAGAAGGAGCTAACACTCTAGACCTATCTCAAATTTATGAATTGGAGTAGCCTAGGGGAGAACTATTCAATAAAGGAGTGCCTTCGGTTTGCAATGATCAATTCAAGGGAAGAAAGCTCAGAGACTCACATCTTCCACTACAAAAAGACCACTGGGATGATTGGTTGCTTTGGGCAACAAATCTAACCCGGCCTAGGGCTACCCGTCGATTTGAGATAGTCATGCTAAAAAAATGAGTAGTAGACTGTTGACCTCATTTTTAGAATGAGTTCTCAACCACTCCATCTTAGACATTGGAATTCTCTTAGACTTTAAGAGTTTCTTAATCTTAAGACACATCTAGTGATTAGGTGGATATTCAACCTAGCCCTAGAGACTTAGAAGAGTTAGCCATAGGAATAGGTCATGCCTTAGGGGTGTTAGGAAAATCTCCTACCCTTAGCTTAACCATTCCTCACTTCCTTCTTTCAAGTCAAACTCCAAATCAATTAATTTATTTTCTAATCAAATCCATTCCAAGTCAAAATTTCCCAAGTCCTTAAATTTACCTTAAGGACTTAGCCAAAATCAAATAAAATCGTCAAATCTTGAGATTTTCTCATGATTCATTTATATTCTCATTTATATTCACATATATAAATGAAATATAAATTCAAACCAACCAAACTAAAATCAATTCATGAAATCTTTCTTAAGTCCTTTAAATTCCTTTTAATGGACTTAGCCTAAATTATGATCAAATCAATTCTAATTCATGGGATTTTCTCAAAACTCATTTATATTCTCATTTATATTCACATATATAAATGGAATATAAATATAAATCAATCAAAGCAAATCCAAAAATTAAATTCCAAATCTAAAATCTTTTCTTAAGTCCTTTAAATTCCCTTCAATGGACTTGGCCAAAATCATGATCAAATCAATTCAAATTCTTGGGATTTTCTCAAAACTCATTTATATTCTCATTTATATTCACATATATAAATGAAATATAAAAATAAATCAATCAAACCAAATTCAAAATTCAAATTTCAAACTCCAAAATTTCTAAGTCCTTAAATTCTTTAATGGACTTAGCCTAAATCATGATCAAATCACTTCAAATCCTTGAAATTTTCTCATGATCCATTTATATTTTCATTTATATTCACATATATAAATGAAATATAAATTCAAACAATCAAAACCAAATTCCAAAAAATCAAACTCAAATCCACTCAAAATAACCTAAGCCTTTCAAGTCAAAATCTTGAACTTAGCCAAATCAACTTCAAATCAAGCCAAACTCTTGATTTTCTTCATGATTCAATCAACCCTACAATCATGAATCCATATATAAATACAAACTTCAATCATCAAATCAAAAATCAATTCAAAAATCAAACCCAAAATGCTTTCATATTCTTCCTTTGAATATGAAATTGTCAATTGGATCAAACCCCATTTGACTTCAAACCACTTGCAAATGGATTTATATTTCAATAATAAGTTCATATACAAGATCAATCAATCTCAAATCAAGCTTTGACCAAGCCATTTGACCCACTTAGGCTCACTTGACCCAAAGTGACCTAAAGTACCCTTATGAGCCAAATTCTAATCCTAACCAAATTGGATTGAACCAAACTCACCTATGCCTCTCATCATGATCAACAATCATCATGGGATGATCAATCAACCAAATTGGGTCAAACCAAGTCAAACCTAAGGGTTGACCAAGTCAACACTTAGCCCAAAATGAAACCTAATATATCCAAATTCCACCATAGGCCAAATTGATTGAAAACATTTATCTAAGTTCACTCATGACCTATGTTTGAACTTGACCAAGTCAACACTTGAGCCAAACCTAGTCCAATTGACCACTTGACCTAAGTTGACCCAACTTGACCTAAAAAGTCAAAATGTGTCAAAACTTGATCTAAGCCAAATTGATTGAAACCAAAGGGTCAAGTTCATTCCAAATCACTTGTTGAACTTGACCTAAGCCTTAATTGGCCAACTAGGCCCAACCTGACCTAAAGGGGTCATGTTGAGCCAAATTTGAACTTAACCCAAATTAATTGGAAATAAAGATACCAATCCACTCCATATGACTAACCAAACATAAACCTAACCTTGACCTATCCCAAATAGGTCAAATGGGTCAAATAGGTCAACTTGACCCATTTGACCTAAATGAAATCATATGAGCCAAATTCAAAACTATACCAAATTGAATCAAACTAAAGCCACCAAAATATTTCAAATGGTCATATGAACTTGACCCAAGTTGACCCAAGTCATATAAGCCAATTGGTCAAGTTGACCCATTTTGACCTAAATGGGTCAACATGAGCCAAACCTTATCAAATAATTCCAAATCTGATGAAACTTGGACAAACCTAGTTTCTCCACATACCCAACATATCCAAAGTAAAAAATTAGCAAAATGGTCATTCTACCCCTAAGCCATATAACAAATTTTGGTCTAATCCATGGGTAATTTTATCATGCCCTCTTCATATCACTTGATACCTTCCTAATAGCTCAAGGGGACCTAAAGAAGAGTGGTGCACCCAACCCAATGGGTTTGGGTCAGCCCAATGGACCCAAGGCCAAACCCACCCCATGGGTCAAATTTCATTCCAAATCCCTCTTCCACTCAATTAAATGCACATGGGAGGTTGGCAATCCACTCAAGGCCTCAAATTGACCATTTACCAACTCAAAATGTATCAAACAACCTTCCCATTATAGTAAATTGGATCAAAATAATAAAAAAGCTTGCAACAGTCCCATTTCCATAGGGGGAAATATACTCCCCCTAATTCAATTCAAAATCATCATTCCTCAATTCGACTAAGCCCTATAGAGTGTTAGGAAAGATTAGAGAGCCTTCCTAAGAATTCTAAGAGGGATTTGAATTTGAGATTCCTCAATTTTCTCCATTGGAAAAATAGGGAGCTCACTTGAACTTCCCACTTTCTCCACACTAAAACCACTCACTCCTTGCACACTTCTCACCAAGCACACCAATCTTTCATTGAGTTCTCATAGCAAGGAGAGAGGAGAATTGATCAAAGTCAAGAGATCAAGTGGTGTTGGTCCATAGAATAATCCACTCAACCCCAAGGCCTAAGAATTTCAAGGGGCTTTGTCTCCACTGAGAAGCTACCTCATCAATCGAGCGGTGATCACCTCGGAGGTATGGAATTTTTCGACCACCTAGCATAGGAGGTGTTGGTCTTTTGTGAAGGAATTTTTAATTCATGCAAATTCCACCATTGGATGTGTTCCTTATTGGCTTCAGATGGTGTGGGTTAAGTTTTGTTTCAATCCGAGCTCAATCGAGCTTGGATCTTCCCCTAGATCATGGACGGTCTCTGTTGAGCCTAGTGGAAGAACTGGGGAGATTATGGCCGTCCATCCGTGCATTTTGGATGGACGGCTGAGATTATTCTCACGTTTAGAAATTTTTTTATCCCTTTTAAAATTGCAGGGAGATCCTTGGCCGTCCGATCTTTGATTAGATGACAGAGATTAAAGTGCATCTCACCATCACGCCGCCTTTGATGTGATTTAAGTGTCACCGCATGCGTGTAAAGCCGACTACCGCCACACACGCCGTGAGCTAAGGGATTAGTTAGATTTTAATTAATTCTATTAATCTATTGATCTTCTAAAATTATATCTCTCAATAAAATTCAAAAATATGAAATAAATTTCTATGGAAAGATAATTCAACCTAGAATATTTTAAAATAATTTCAATGGATTTTGAATTATACTTTTCTCTCGATTTTGGTTTATTGAAATTTATTTTGCTAATTACCTAATGCCTTTAATCCCAAACTTCTGGGTATTCTTTTTAGATGACTCTACCTAATTTTCTTGGATTTATTGAGGCTTATTAGAGAATTGTTTCCTCTAATTACCTCTTTATAATTAAGATAATTAAGGTAATTAGTGGTTTAATCCATGATTAGGTTGATTAGATCAAAGTAGATAGTGGTTTAGGGAATAATTTTGGGCATTTCCCCTAAGCTATTCCTAAAACCCTCTTTTTCTCTCCTTAATCTTCTCTTAATTAAGGGTTAATTCATTAATTATCCCTTAATTAATTTCTAAAAATTCTAAAAAAATACTTTCAGAACTTAATTAATCTACCTTGGGTAGATGCTTAGTGTTTAATAGCATAAGTTCAATTAAGGAAACCAAAACCCAATTCATATGTGTGAAAGGGTGTTTTGAAATTACTTAAGCTAAACCCCTTAGCTTAATTAACCATTAATTATGAGCCAAATTGCATTAAGCCTTTTCTTATTAGGTGCATTGCAAGTTTAAATTCTTTGTGAGTTTTATGTCATCTCATTGGCTCATAATTATTGGTTAACTATGTAAGGTGGTGTAGGTAAGGGTTAATTTGTTTAATTCATACCTTAACCTAATTAATACATAAAATGAATCTAATCATCAAAAAATTAAATAAAAAAAAATATCAAACACATGGGAATGAAGAAAAGCAAACTCAACAGCATTTTCAAAATTAAGCATCAAACTCAAACAAAAAAATCACATTGAATACACTTTGATTTATTTTAAACTTTCTTATTTCATAAGAATGTCTTTAGGATTTAATTAAAGTGAATTTGTTTACATTTCATTACTTTGATTCTTTCCCCAACATGTTAAATTTGTATGTCATGTGGTTTCATGCATTCATATTTTAAATTCAAATTTAAAATGAAATTGTTTACTTTATGTCAAATTTGCATGTGTTGGCTAAAGTAGAAATATGAGTGACTATTATCACTACCAAATTCAAATCATTTTTAAAAAAATATAAATAAATTATCAAATCTGAAAGTGTGCTACTTATATTTTAATTATAGGTTTGCATGTGATAGAAATATAAGGGTATGCTTAGTGTAGATCTCCCTTCTCTTTTATGTTAGTATAGTTTTGAATAGGAATTGGTAAGATGTTTGGCTCATTTGAAAAGAACCTAACACTTACCAAATTCCATATCCTATTCATTTCTATGCTATCACTTAATAAGGGTTACCTATACTTTCACATATAAATTGCATAAACAAGACAAATCAACTAATACAACTTTTGCATCCTTTCTTTTCCATTTCTTTTCTTTTGTACATGTGTTTGTATTTAAGGAAACTGATATATTAGTTTGGACATCCCCGAGGTTGTGAGGTTTTAAGTAGCCCAGTAGGTCTTGTACCTTACTTATGGGTACTCACTTATGCCTTTCTTACTTTATGTATGTGAAAATTGGATAAAAACCCTCTACTTAATGAAAATCATGCATCTTAAACTTCCAAATTTCCTTAAATGAATTACTTAGCATGCATCATAAAGTGTGTTAAATATTCTCATTTGTATGTATAGATATGCTTAGGATTCATTCATATGCATGTTATACATGTTGGGAAAGAAATGAAGTAATGTGTGTTATGTGAATTTGGTTCATTTTATTTAATCATAAAATGTCTTTCTTTTTGAATAGATTTTTTTTAGCATTTATCTAAACTTAAGATTAATTAAAAGACTTAATCAAAATTCATTAAATAAAACTAAAATGTGAATCTACTTTTGAAATTAGGTTAGGGAAAGGAAGAAGTTCTCTTCTCTTTTTTCTCTCTATAACTTAGTAATTAATTGTAGGATTCACTTGAACCTAATCAAAACATGAAATAAAATCAACCCAAAATAATTAAAAACTTAAATGAAACCCTCCTCTAAGTTGAACATGTTTTCACATTAGAAAATTTGAACTTAAAGCCATAGCTAAGCATACCACACAAACCTTCAAAGCACACACATTAGCTAAGTCACCACTTCTAGCTTTAGGTTAGGGGTGCATGGTTTGATGTTTTATTTTTGTTTTTTATATATATTTTAGAATTTGGATGTTAGGGTGTATGCTCATAGAATGAATGGTAGGATGCTCTTAGTCTAACTATTCTCTTCTACAGGGGATTGTGCTTAAGGGGCTATGATAAATAAAAATATAAATGCTTTTTTGTTGCGCTTTATACCCTAAGCATAATCCAATAGGTTAGGTGGACTTAGTCACCCATGTGTGGGGTGATAAGTCCAATACACATGCTTGGGATTTGTGTGGTTTGTTTTAGCTAGTATCTATTTTGTAGGTGTTTGTTAGATTTTCATTTTTTTCCTTTTCATGTAAATTTGTGCTATTAGGATTTTGGAATGATTATTAGGGGGATTAAGATGAGCATTGGTCATAAGATCTATCTTATGCACCATGTGAAGTCTTAGCATCCACCTTCCAACCATCAAAGAAGGAACCAAAGAAGAAGAAGAAGAAGAAAAGAAAGAAGAAGAAGAAGAAATGAAGCTTGAAGAACAATGAATTTCTTGCTTAATTGTAATTTAATTCATTTATAATCAGTTGTATAAGGGTAGAGCTCATTTAATTTATTATTTTGGTTTGTCTGCGGTGGATGCCAAACCTCTTATTCTTTTGGATTAGCTTTATAAATTGATTGATGATTTGTTTAGCTTTTGCATTAAGTGGCATGTTTTCCTAGTTTCTTTCTTGCTTTATGTATGGCTAGATGTGGATTAGGCTCTTTGGAAAAATAAATCTTTTACTTAACAACAAAACTAAAATAAAGAACTCATAACCTCACTAAAGCTTAGGTTTAAAATCAAGATAAAAGAATTAGAAACTTGCTAGATGAGTATTTCTTTTACAATATCATGCACAAATGCATCTTATTTCACTCTTGATTGGAGGGCTTCCACCTTTGCCAGAGAAACTTGGCTTGACCTTTGAGAGCCATGGTGGAAACACACCTCCTCCCTTCTTGCTGATTTTGGCCAATAATCTTACTTCTCATGCATTAGTCATATGAATCCGAGTCAAAATAATTGTCCAAAATGAAAATAAAATGAAATTTGAATTGCATTAGATTTAGGTCATTTGAAGCATGCCTTACATGATCTAGTCTCTTTAGGGAGTGAGTTTAAGGACTTAGTCTCTTTTAAATAAATAATAGCTTATCTTGCATAAGCATAAGACTTGCCTACATGTATTTAAAATCATAGGAGGAGTTAGTTGGCACCCCAGTAAGTCCGTGGGTGGTTTGTCCTCTCTTGTGGAAAAAAACCCATTTTTTTAGATTTAGGTTGTGCTTTGGGCCCTTCAAAATCCCTAGATTTAGGTTAGAGGTTGCTTCTCCCTTTGGGCCATAAGCATAATTCCTCACCTCTTAGGCATTTCCTTAATCTTGTGTTATGGAATCATAAGTCTTCTAATGAAAAATTCAACTCAAATAAATTAAATCAATTTCAAAAATGTAAAGCCCAACCATAGGATAGTTTGAGATGCTCAGGTTTCCTAGCATCATGAGCATCTCTACTTATCTTTCTTTTTGGCAATAATAACTCCCCTCTTTGATCAATCCCATTTGATCTTCAAAAAATATGATTGATAGTCCTTTCCTATTGAAATCTTTGAGACAATGATCATTTACCTTAATCGAGTATTCTAAGGATCTCCATAGGATGTAATTAACTATGGGGCTGCCATAGGAACTTAAAACATTTAAAATAAAACACTTTACTTTTCATGTAAAGTAGGGGAAGAATCTGTACATATGCATTATCATCCTTAGGAGTCCTTATTGAGGTGATTAGGTCCATTAAAGGGTATTGAATTCTATCTTTTGAGATAGTATACTATTCCTTGATGACATACCCGATCACCTGAATAAGCACATCTACAAATCTTTGTGGCATCCTAAAAAGATGAATTTTTATAGTCTTGTCTTTTTATTCTCCCCACAAATTTGAAAGGTGACTCCTATAGAAATTTTTCACCACAAATTTTTCTGGCGACTTCGTTGGGGATGGTTCTTGTCTCCATCTTTGGTAAATGATCGTTGTCTTTGAGTAACGATCGTGGGTTTGTACTTTGGTATGAATCCAAGACTATCTTTCTTTCCATTGGCACTTAGCTTATTCATTCTTAAGTTGAGTTAGCCAAAATCTTTAGATTTTAAGACCTTACCCTGTGTTGGTCTTAAAACCCCCATTTGGTTCTCCAATGGGTAAAAATAAAAAGATTTAAATAAGAAGAAAACATTTAAAGACTTCCTCCTTATCTTTTTTATGATAAGGAAAGGTTCATTATAAAATAATAAAGACAAAAAAAAATTTACATAAAAATTTTGCTTTTAAAAAAGCACCTTTTCAAAAAAATGCATAGAATAAAATATTTTCCACAAACTTTTATCACCCTCATTTAACAATTCTCATAATTGTAGGAATTTTCAAAAATAAAACTAAACAATCTTTTCAAAAGCACAAATGAACATCTTCTTTCATTTTGATGAAGATTTCATTTTCAAAATAAAATAAACAATCATCTTTCCAAAAATCAAAATCAAAATCAAAAATAAAGTTTTCAAACCTTTCCATTCAATACACTCACACCTATTGAATGGAAGTTTCATTTTCAAATAAGATTAAAACTTTTCAAAAAGCACATATGAACATCTTCATTTAATATACTCAAATTTATTAAATGAAGATTTCATTCCCAATTAAAAAATATCATTTGGAAATCCCACTTAAACATATCTCATATATGATTAAGTTGGAATTCCCTCTTTCAAAGCAATAATCACAAATAAAATTTACATTTCAAAAATAAGATTGATTCCATTCTACATACAAATTTGTTGAATGGAGTCCTTTTTCAAAAATTAAAACTTAAACAATCATATTTTAAAATTCAAACACATTTGGAACTTCATTTAGCATACTCAAATTTGCTAAGTGAAGTCTCCAAATCAAAATCAAAATTTTCAAACACATTTGGAACTTCATTTAACATACCAAATTTGCTAAGTGATGAAATCTCCAAATTCAAAATCAAAATTTTCAAAACACATTTGGAACTTCATTTAGCATACCCAAATTTGCTAAGTGAAGTCTCCAAATTCAAAATCATAAAATTTTCAAACACATTTGGAACTTCATTTAGCATACCCAAATTTGTTAACTGAAGTCTCAAAATTCAAAATCAAAATTTTTTAAAACATATTTTGGAACTTCATTTAGCATACAAATTTGCTAAGTGAAGTCTCCAAATTCAAAATCAAAATTTTCAAACACATTTTGGAACTTCATTTAGCATACTCAAATTTGCTAAGTGAAGTCTCCAAATTCAAAATCAAATTTTCAAAAGACCTTTGGAACTTCTTTTAGCATACTAAATTTGCTAAGGAAATTTCCATTTTCAAACAATAAAATAAACACAAAATTTTGAACACATCATTTGGAATTTCATTTAGCATACTCAAATTTGCTAAGTGAAATTTTCAAGTGGGACTTCAACCTTAGCATACTATATTTTCTAAAGTAAAGTTTCAACTTTTGAACAAATCAAAATAAAATGAAACATGTTAGGATTTCCTTAGCATACCTAAATTTGCTAAGAATCCTATTTTCAAAAAAATTAAACAAAACACATTTGGATTCTTCTTAGCATACCTAAATTTGCTAAGTATTTTTAAAAAAATCAAACAAAACACTTGGGTTCTTCACTTAGCCTAAATTTGCTAAGTGAGAATTCAAATTTCAAAATCAAAATAACAATTCAAAAAAAAACAATCATTTTCAAATACTTCACTTAGCATACCAAATTTGCTAAGTAAAATTCCAAAATCATCAAACAAAACAAAATCAATTGACCTTACTTTAACATACCCAAATTTGTTAAAGGAAAGGGTCCTCAAAAGAAAATCTAAATTCAAACAAACATGAACTATGGCATCCTTCTCAAAATATTTGAATCCATCTTTCAACATAAAATTTGTTGAAGTTGGATTCATATTCAAAATTTCTCTTTCAATCAAATTCTCAAATCTATTTGAACCCCACTTAACACTTCCAAGTTGTTGGATGTGGGTTCAAATTTTTAAATTCAAATTCAAAAAAAAATGTATAAAGATAAATGATACAAACTCATTTCTCATTCGATTCTACGGTCAATATGATAGTTGTTACATTGTTGAGATGGCTCATTCATAAATTTGTTTTTTACCTTCCCCATGGTATGGATGGCTTTGGATCAAGCCAACTTCCCTCGACCATACACATCCGATTCACTTTGGTAGGGATTGAGGATACATGTGAGGGCACTCCCCTCACTAGTTTAGGACCACTGATGGTAGCCGTCATCGGATGTTACCCTCAATTCGATGTCTCCTCACTAAGAGGAAGTCATGGTAGTCACAGCTTGTTATAGTAGTGGTGGTACCCGGCAGTGCCCCAGTTTCTCTTTGCCCCAGGTGGCTAGTACCATCTCATCTGTACCCTCTAAGGGTAAGGCTCTCATGGTCTCAGGGCTTGCATCCCCTACTTTTAAGTATGGGTCTAGTTCTCACTCCTCCCATCTTCAGACATGTAGGAATAAGCATGATCAAGCGGTACCACCCGGGATGCTAGAGATGGAGGTGCCCGTTCAATTGTGGATGAGTTCCCGTTATTACTTCTGCGTTACAACAAACCGGTTCCATCCTCTCTCTGGGTAGCAGAGAGGATGTTAAAGGATCTCATCACCTCTCGGTAGTGCATCACCCATTACTTCGGGAGAGGTCATGGCCTCCGATCTTCAGTGGGAGCATCTGAGCTTCAAAGTCGAACTCGGTTTGATCCCAATCCATCATCCCATGGTGTGGGAAGCATATCCAGGAGAGAGGGCCCATGAGGCCCATAGCATATTAGAGGGGAGAGGCGGTTCAATCATCGATCGGCGCTTCTTTTGTGATTTTCCAGCTCATGCGCTACGCGTCCATACGATCTCATTCTTTGGGACTAGTAACATGGGAGGATAGCTCACTGCATAGAGTCTGGTGTCTCCACCCCCCACTACCCTTTCCGCCATCACCGGTCCATTACATCTCTTATCAGGCCATATCCAGAAGAAGTGCACCCTTGGTGATCGGCTATGCGAGGGATCTACCCTTCTACACCACCCATTGTGGCAAGGTTGAGCTCTCCTGCTTGACCTTCTACCCACAGTGGTGAAGAGTGGTGACCTTCATCGTGGTCATCCTTCACCAACTTTACCCATGGGATGTGGAGATGGTGATTATATTACAGATGGTAGTCCATACACGGTGATAGTGGAACATCCTAGGATTGTTACCTCTCATTGTAGTAGTCGAGTGTCATTCATTCATCTGAGTACGTCCACATAGGATTGACTCTCCAATGAGGTTGTGCCTCTCGATGCATGTGATCACCTCTAGATCATTTGTTCATGTTGATGGATCATTCTTTGAGGAGATAGTAGCACATTATCTTGTAGAGAAGAAGGAGATTTTGGATTGGTTGGTCAGAAAGTCAACTTTGATCCCAATGAAGATGACTTGTTGGGAGATTTAGAGTGCATGGTTGACACTAGAGGATCTCTTCTTAGGAACAATAAGCCATGGAAGGTGATGAGGTTGATCAAAAGACAATAGCATCAACAACACCTTTGACATCGGTTAAGGTAGAGGATGAGGGATAGATAGGATGGCATGATAGTTAGAGGACTTGTTAGCGTAGTTTGTGCTTTAAAAAATAAGCCCCATTAGTTCATCCTACTACATTAGACATTTCGACTGAGTTTGCATGTCTTGGACCCATCAAGACTTTACCTCCCATTGAGCAAGGTAGCACTAGCATGTATAGGAAGGTAGTGGAAAGTACCTCCATACAAGAAAAAGACATAAAATCCATGGTTGAGCAGCAAGTGAAGAAAGCGTTGGCTCAAGCGCGGGGAGGATCATCAATTCCAAAGGGTAGACCCTACCCGAAAGATTTTGATGTAATCCAATATCCCAAGGGTTTCATGCCACCTTCCTTCAAAAGCTTTGATGATGGAAAAGCAAGGCAGAATATAGCACACTTTAGGCCCAGTTATTGCAATGTAGGTTGCAGCGATGCTTTACTTTTTGCCTCTTCGTTAGTAGCATAATGGGTATTGCTTTTGATTGGTATGTTGAACTACCAAACAGTTCAGTAAAGATATTTGTTGAGTTAGAGCAACTCTTCATCAAGAGGTTTGCTGGAGCTCAGCAAAGGGTTACTATAGGTGATCTCGTTGTAGCACAACACCCTCGTGAGTGCCTTATTGATTATAATCTCTGATGGCATAACTTGAGTATGAAGTGCAAACTACAGTTGTCTGAACAACATGCCATTGAGATTCTCTTGAAGAATATCCATGGCTCAATCACTTCATGCTTAAGGGCTTCACTATTAAAATTTGAGAAGCTAATCAACAAGGTGGCTAGACTGAGGAGGCCAAGCGGTTACCTTTTCAAGATCGGTTACTGGCGGCCATAAAGGTCTATGAGAAGAAGAAGTAGCGGTGGTTGACAAGGGAAAGCCAACTATAGATCGGTCAGAGACCATGACCTCTCCACCTCCTTTGCCACCGACTTAGCTCCCGACCTCCACCCATCCACGACCACCACCTCCATACCACCGGCTGGCATACATACCTGCCGCTAGGTAGCTATGGTCCAACTACTCTTTTAGATAAGTTAAACAAACCTTATTCTTTTAAGAGGGAGGTAATCGAAGATCTTTAAGAATCTCTTAAAGAAACTAATTTTACTACGAGCTAGAGGTGAGGAAGTAGGCAAGTCATGATCAAACTTTTCTTACCATTATGCTAGGCCACATTTTGGAGGATTGCTTCACATTCAAGGCTGGCTTGAACATAGTTTCAAGAGGTGTATAGTTATCCCAAAGGAGCTACATTGGAACAACCTTCCAGTTCCATTAGGGTAATCCTTGGGGATACATGTGATCCTACCAAAACTAAAGAAGGTTGGGATATCTCTATCAAAACCTCTAAGAAGATCATCTAGAAGATTAAAACTTTCCTTGGTCGAGTCGACTCAAGACCTCAAGGAAGGTTTACAGTTGCAGTGCAGTTGCCGCTGCCAACTCTAGAAATGGGGAGTCAAGAGTCAGAGTGTAAGCATTTGTCGCCTTTAGCACCTGATGTCTACCAGCCTTTATTTAGCTTCACACCTGACTTCTTCCATTTTAGCTAGCTCTTCTTTTCTTCAGTAGAACTCTTGTATCGTGGATAAGGGCATCAAATCCCTTACCCCTCACTTTACTTGACTTCTACTTTGTACCTCAAATAATTCCAAGAAATTGAAGAATAAAGCTAGTTTGAATTACATTATGTCACTTGATGGGTTGTCTTCTTCTATTCTAATGATAACTCTTCAAGTAAATAACTATAATAATTATCTTCCTCTTTTGATTGAGTTGGACTTTCCAACTCTAATACTGGTTCACCTCTTGAGATAGACTTGGAATCATCGATTGAGGGTCCCATAGAAGAAAGTAGGTGAGCTGTGCGGTAGAACCTTCCATTACCACCTTGCCAAGAGATCAGAGTCAACCTCGTAGTAGGTTCTACCTCTAGGCGCACCTCAAGATAGAGGGAAACAAGTCATTGATGAGAGATTGAAAGCCCTTCCACGATGCTCCACCCTTGGATATGCTTGGAGGACCGCCAAGGTGGACTACAACATCCTTTCTCTCTAAGAAAGTTGCCATCTAAGCTAAGCATATATGATGCCCTGTCTTATCCAAAGAGATGAGAGAATCACTAATCAAGGCCTCCTTGATCCTAAATATGCTTAGCTTAGTTTAACCTAGGTGAGGAAGCACATTATGCAAAAGAAGCCCAAGGGATCACCTTCACAGATGAAGACCTTCTTGGGGACTTGGAGCACAGTCCCCTACATCATAGTTGACATGGACAGTTCAGACTTGCTAGGTTCTCATGGATAGGTGCATTGGTGAATATGAGTCTAAAGACCCTTGCCTATTTGAGGATTGACATCTCCACACTCAGGAGATCAGATGATGTTGAGAGGATTCAATGAACAAGGTGAGCGGGCTTTAGGTTCTATAGTGTTACCTTTGGAGATAGGTGCTATAAGACTGAAGCCAAGTTCTACATCATTGATTTGAATACTTCATTCACCGCTTTGCTTGGTAGGCCTTAGATACATCAGAATAAGATCATTCCATCCTCCCTCATCGATTGCATCAAGTTCAAAAGATGGAATTGAATACCATGTCAATAGAGATGAAAAGCCATTTTTAGTTAGAGAGGTTGAGATTTATGAAGATGTGACCTACTATCTTCTTCAAAACACCCTTCCTCATGAACTTGGACAAAACTCAAATGCAAAAACAAAAGAAAAAGAAAATGAAGAAAAAGAAAAGCTAAAAGAAAAAGAAAAGGAAAAAAAAAGTCCAAGTGAACAAGAAAGTGGAATTAAAGAAAAAATAGATCTGCATATCACATTCCACCTATAGTTCATTCCATCATATGGACATGTGGGTAAGATGGCTCAACCTTAACCAGGTAGAGGCAATTCCAGGTGGAAACCCCTAGTTTATTCAGAGGTCATGTTTGGGTTCAGGGTACCCTACTATTCACATAGACTTGGAATCCGAGGATGAGTCAATGTGAAGTATAGCTAACCCCTCTCAGTGGGTCTCATTTGAGGTGACTTTTGATCTAGATAGAGACGAAGACCAGACCTCCAAGCTAAGCAAATTATTAGAATTTGGTTTATGTGAAACTATTAGGCAGCAGTTGGGAACCTTAGCTCTTATCTCACTTACATCTCAGAAAGTTGAAGGTTTGATAGTTAAGGAAGTCCGTAAGTCTTCCAGTGACATGAAGCAAAAGTGGTTCTTTTTGGGTTCATCATCCTCAAGTCCTAAAGTTGATGTAAAACTTGAGGAGGATACTTTTAAAGAATTAATGGAATTACCTTTTGACTTTTACTCGCCTTGTGTCCAAAATCTTATACAAAAAGGTTTAGTTCCTCACACATGGTCCATGCATTTAAATAAGAATAATCAAGAGCATAGAATTCAAGATAGTAGTCTAATTAGATGATGAAGATTATTAATTGTTACCAATCATTTGAGTCGATAGGTTCTTCACACAATACCAACTCTTATGAGAATGTGTGTTTAGAAATCTCAGATGATCCAGATGATCTCCAAGTCAAAGAGGCACCGCCAGAATTTGAAGAAAAACTTGATTCAATAATTAAGAAACTTAAAGAAATCAATCTCGGGACAAAAAAAAAATCACTTTTCATTTGAATGAAGAAGAAACAATGAGTTCTATTAACTAAGTTTAAAGACTACTTTGCATTGAGTTAT
Organism: Cymbidium sinense; assembly: GCA_021442155.1. Classification (NCBI taxonomy): domain Eukaryota; kingdom Viridiplantae; phylum Streptophyta; class Magnoliopsida; order Asparagales; family Orchidaceae; genus Cymbidium; species Cymbidium sinense. The sequence goes on from CM038216.1 coordinate 110,179,499, forward strand.
GAAAAATGCCAGATTATCTCACAGTCCACAAGACCAATAGATCTTAATGTTACTCCAATTGCAAGCTCCAAGATGCATGCGTTGAAATTGAACAAATGGTCATTTTTTGAAGTCAAGAAAGCGTGATCTGGTTTCAATAGGAAGAAAAATACTGGTTAGCTAGTGTCATCCCATTTAAGAAGAAGAATGGCAGATTCACATTTGCATTTTAGAGACTTAAATAAGGCATGTCCCTAAGGATGAGTTTTCTATTCCTATGCAGAATTAATGGTGGCATCATCTCATCTCATGCGCCTTTTTTTCATGGATGGGTCATGGCTATAACCAAATCAAGATGTCTCACGAAGATGAAAGAAAACCGCTTCCAAACCCCCGATCAATCTTACATTTATAGGATCATGCTTTTCAGCCTTAAAAATGCTGGTGCTACATACCAATGGGTCATGACTCAAATCTTCAATGAACTTATCCATCATTCGGTTGAGTGCTACGTTGATGATCTAATAGACAAGAGCTGAGAAAAGAAAGACCATCTATTTGACTTGAGAATAGTTTTCAAACGGTTAAGATAATATAACCTCAAAAAAATCTGAATTGTGCATTAAAGTAGCTTGGAAATTCTTATGTTTATTGTCTTGACACCGAATAGAAAATATCCTAAAAGATTAATGCAATCTTAGAAATGCCACCTTCTAAGAGTTTAACTCAACTCGGATCTTTTCAAGGATGGCTAGAGTATCTAAGATGCTTTATCTCCAACCTATCGGGGAGATGAAAGCCATTTTCAGCACTTATCAAAAGGATGCTTAGTTTAAGTGGGATGACAAGTGCCAGCATACCTTCGAAGACCTGATGGTGATGTTTGCCTTCTAGCGCCCTATCGGGCAAGCCACTCATCCTCTACACGATTGGACAACTCTCGATGCTCTATTGGCCCAAGCCAATGATGAAGGGAAGGAGAATGCTCTACTACCTTATTTATCATTCCCTGTACTATCCATCTATTGAGAAACATTGCCTAGATTTGATCTTTGCATCTCAAAATCTACGGCACTACATGCTTTCTCATAAGGTGAACTTGATCTCCAGAATAAATCCACTACAGTACCTCATGACACGGTCAACGCTATCCGAATGTTTGGCATGCTGGTCCATGATACCTTTGCAGTTTGTTATCACATTTGTACCCCTCGGTGCGATAAAAGGATAGACACTAGTAGATTTCTTAGTAGCACACCCACTTTGGATTCCTTAGTGTAGATCTCCCGATGAAATCATGTGAACTTAGGGGAGGTAGCAATCGATGGGAGATGTATTTTGATGGTGCTTTTTTCTTAAAGGTGAAGCACCATGATCTATTCTCCCAAGAAAGGCATAGCTCTTAACTCCAAACTATGATGTGATGAGATTTTCATACTATCTTTACAACCTATGTACCAACAATGAAGTCAGGTATGAGGCTTTGATTGTCAGTCTAGAGTTAGCCTTCACTATCGGTCAAAACATCACATTTTGGGGATTCTCGGTTGGTCATCAGCAGTTATTTGGATCCTACTAGGTTCTCAAACCCAAGCTTCATCATTACTGAGTGCCATGAAGCGTTGGCTAGCCCAAAGTCACCATCTATAAGGTTCCCACAGAAGAAGATCAGCATGATTCCTTGGCTAAACTTGCCGAAGAGTTGGCATGTCCAAAAAATGAGTCCATTTCAATAAGGGTCCAAAATAGACAAGTCCTATCCCTTATTGATGCTGAACTCATCGAGAGACTTTCTCTTGAAGGGGAGGTTGCCATTGGCAAAATGGACAAGGATCTAGATTAGAGGCAACCGTTCAAAGATTACTTGAACACCGACAAACTACCTCAAGAAAGGTCACAAGCCCATCAGGTGAAACAGAGAGCTCTCTCCTATGCTCTTGTTGATGGCACATTATATCGTTGGTCCTTTGACCAAATGTGGATACGTTATTTGGACAAACATGAAGCCTATGGAATTATAACTAAGGTAAAATCAGGTCTATGTAGAGCGCATCAATCCGGTCTGAAGATGATGATAAAGATCAAGCGACTTGGATATTACTAGCCTTCGATGATTATAGAGTGTATAGATGTAGCTAGAGATGCCATGTCAAATGTACATTATGGTCTTCCACCAACCACCCAACATTCTACACCCCTTGGCTTCATGGCCATTTGAGTGTTGGGGTACTGACATTGTAGGTCCGATCGATCCTCCTTCTTCCAAGGGGCATCGGTTCATCTTAGCTACCACCCACTACTTTTCCAAGTGGGCGAAAGCCATCCCACTCAGAGAGGTCATAGCTCAACATGTGCTTCAATTTTTCAGGAACCATATCGTATATAGGTTTGGGTGCCTCGATAAATTATATATGATAATGGTACTGCATTCAAAAGCATGAACATCAACAGCTTTGCAAGGAGACACAGTATAAATTAGAGATACTCTACCATCTACTACCCTAGAGCAAATTATTTTGCAGAAGCATTCAACAAAAATCTCATCCAGATACTAAAAAAGACTCTTAATGACAATAAACGATATTAGAACGAGCAGTTATTTGATGCCTTGTGGGCCTACCGCACCACATATCGAACTCCAACTCAGTCTACCCCGTTTTCTTTAGTGTATGGATTTGAAGCCATTCTATATTTAGAAGTTCAACTCCCGTCACTAAGGATAGCATTGGGTAATAAGATCACTACATAGAAAAATGCAAAGTTGCGGTTAGAGGAGCTCGAAGGTTTGGAGGAGAGTCACCTACGGGCGTTCCAGAACCTCCAGTTGTACAAGGCCAAAATGATTCAAGCTCACAACAAGCTAGTCCGCCCTAGGTCTTTTAAAGTAGGAGAACTTATGTTAGTCCTACGGAGACCAATTATTGTCCGTCGAAAGATGGGAGGCAAAGTTTAAACCCACTTGGGAAGACCCTTATGTCATAGAGAAGGCGTACCAAGCAGAATCTTATCAGCTTATTGATTGTAAAGGGGAACACCCGATGCTTCTAATTAATGGGCTCTATCTAAAGAAATATTACTAATGAAATAAATCATATTTAAAAATAATCGTTAATAAAAGGAACATAAATTTGATTCCATTTATCAAATATTCTCTTCTTTCAAAGCGTTATTTTCTTGTCTTGCGAATCCATCGTGACATGTCTAAGGTAGGTGTAAGAGTCCCCCAGTGGCATCTTATCCCTCTTTCACAACACAAATATAATCTCCCATTGCTATTAGAATAGGTGTAAGAGAACTCGAGAGGCATCCTTTTTCAATTAGTATAATTGAGTTAGGTGTGAGAGAACCCAAGCAGCATCCTTTCTTAGTGGGGACCCTGTTTGCCATATGTGGCACCATTTCATCAATTTCCCAGCATGTTTTAGGTTAGGTGTAAGAGTCCCCTAGAGGCGTCCTATTCCTTTTGACACATGCACAAAAATAAATAGAAATCTTTTATCTCAAGCTATTTTGATGTGGGAGCAAGCCCCTTATGGCACTCATCATTATCAGGTTGAGATACATGCTACCTCATTAGTATGTCACCCTAGTGATCATTTGTTGGAAGATGGTCCATCCAGTAAGCTACATCATGTTGACTTTTCTTAAGAAGATGTGAGTCTCGTGCTTTCTTCTTGAACTAGCCATCATGGGCTAACTAGGTTAAGTATATTTGAGGTTTAGGGTAAATCATTTAGAGGCTCCTTTCCTCTTGACTACATTTGAGTTGATATAAGTCCCCTAGTGGAATTCACTCAATAATTGCTCTTGGTCGGATAGCAGCTATTGAGCTGAAGACAAACTATCCCAACAATCAATTCTTCTATAGGAGGATGTGAGTCCCTGAGCTTTCTTCTTAGGCTGATTGTTGCAAATCGATGGGCACCTTAGGTTGGTTGATGTTTGCTATGTTGATAGTGACTCTCCCAATGGATACACCACTCTTGGCAGATATGAGTCCCAAGCTTTCTCGCAGGTTGGACACAGAATACTATTGGATATATGCTAGCCATGTCATCTTCTCGTGTTGGATTAAGCCCTTAGGACCCCATCCTCTCGAACTCTATTTGGATCATCCTTGTAACCCCATTTAGACACTACCCGGTTACTTTTGGATTGGACATTCTCTTCCTAGTAGCCACCCTTTGGAGAATTTGTCAATGGATGCTAGATTCTTCCCTTGGTTCAAGAATAGAGTGAAGTAATATGTTTCCTTCGCTTTGATCCCTCGCAAACTAACATGGTTCACGATGAAGAAAATAAAATAAACAAAATTTTTGCTTGTGGATTAGAAATTCAAGCCCCCAAAGGGCCCCTTTTCCCAAGCAAGCATCCTATATTTAGGTCAGTATTAGCAGAACTCCCTATAAGAATTTCGACTACCCGAACAGATAAATCTGGCTGATCACTCCATAGTCTCCCCGTCTTCAATCTATTTTCCATAGTGTGTTACCAACATTCTGAAGATGTAAGACTATGACACATTCTTTCTAGATGATTATCACAAACCGATGGGATTGGGTTCTATCAAAGCACGATCACCCAAGTGGTCTTTTCTAGGAAATTGTGAGTCCCAAAGCTTTTTCCTTAAATCAATCATTGAAATTGAAAGGCACTCCTTTAGGATAGTTCTCCCATCGTCTGAAGCTACTCCTTTTTTTAAGAAATAGATGGTCTAGCTTATAAGCTCCTTCATGATCCATCACAAACCAACAATCCATCAAATCAAACAAATGATCTAAAAATGAAATCCATCTTTGACTATCTTGATGATCTAAGTCCCAGTGGCATTCACAATAGTCGTCGTTCGATTTGTTCTGGCAATCGATCACCCCTGGTTCCTTATTTCTAAGATGATTCCTGCTTTCTTAAGACTTGACCATTACAAACCAAAAGGCACTCCATTGGTTGGATAGTCCTACCCTATGGTTGGTAGACTACTCCTTTTGAATTGGTAAATTTGAGTAAGGTCTAGGCCTTCATGCCTCTTACTCAATACATTTCATCACAAATCAATTGGATCCATCTAAATCCAAACAAATAGATCTAAAAATGAAATTAATCTTGACTATCTTTGAGTTGATTTAAGTCCTCCAGCAATATTCACTCAATAGTCCTTAGGTTCAAATTGTTATCTTATCAATAAATTACCCCAACAACTCCTTTACTTTGGAGGATGTAAGTACTATGCTTTCTTCCTAAGTACAAATCACATACGTAAAGGCATTTGGTTGGCTACCTACTGTTTAGTAGACTACCCCTTTGGATTGGTAAATCTGGGTTAAGTTTAGGCTGCCATGGCTTCTACTTAGTGCAGTCCATCAAAACCAATATGGTTCATCTCAAAATTCAAACCTAAAAAATTAAAACAAATTCAACCTCTTCCCTGTAACTCAATACAAATCAAATCTTTTCTCCTCGTGAGACTTAAATCAAATCAAACCTCTCATCCCCTTGTGGATGATTTGAACATGCTTCCCAAGTGGAAGGTTCACACTCTATCCCTTATGGATTCTTCCTCTCTCTTATGTCTTAGACATAAGTAACCACATTGCACTAAGCTCTACCTCTCTTGGGAAGGATAGATTGTTCTGTTTGCGGATCTGTTGTTGATCATTTGTTCAACACCACATGTGTTCCACCACACCACACCTATTACCTTTGTTGACCTCATTTTAGTTCTCAACCCCTCCATCTTAGACATAGGACTTCTCTTAGACTTTAAGAGTTCTTAGTAAGACACATATCTAGTGATTAGGTGGACACTCAACCTAGCCTAGAGACTTAGAAAAGTTAGCCATAGGAATAGTTCATGCCTTAGGGGTGTTAGCAAAAAATACCTACCCTTTAGCTTGAGCCATTCATCACCTTCCTCCCTTCAAGTCAAACTCCAAATCAATCCTATTTGATTTTCTCCAATCAAATCCATGATTGAAATCCATGAAATTCCTAAGTCCAAAACTTTCCTAAGTCTTTAAATTTACCTTTAAGGACTTAGCCTAAATCAAATCAATCCAAATCCTGAGATTTTCATATATCATTTATATTCTCATATATAAATGAAATATAAATTCAAACCAACCAAACTAAAATCATTTCATAAAATTTCTAAGTCCTTTAAATTCCTTTAATGGACTTACCAAATCATGATCAAATCAATTCAAATTCATGGATTTTCTCAAAACTCATTTATATTCTCATTTATATTCACATATATAAATAAAATATAAATATAAATTAATCAAATCAAATCCAAAAATTAAATTCCAAATTTAAAATCTTTTCCTAAGTCCTTTAAATTCCCTTTAATGTACTTAGCCAAAATCATGAACAAATCAATTCAAATTCTTAGGATTTTCTCAAAACTCATTTATATTCTAATTTATTTTCACATTTATAAATGAAATATAAATATAAATCAATCAAACCAAATTCAAAAATTCAAGTTTCAAACTCTAAAAATTTCCTAAGTTCTTTAAATTCTTTAATGGACTTACTAAATCATGATCAAATCACTTCAAATCCTTGAAATTTTCTCATGATTCATTTATATTCTCATTTATATTCACATATAAATGAAATATAAATTCAAACAATCAAAACAAATTCAAAAAATCAAACTCAAATCCACTCAAAATCCAACTAAGCCTTTCAAGTCAAAATCTTGAACTTAGCCAAATCAATCAAGCCAAACTCTTGATTTTCTTCATGATTCAATCAACCCTACAATCATGAATCCATATATAAATACAAACTTCAATCAATCAATTCAAAAATCAAACCCAAAATCCTTTCTTTCTTCATTTCTCCTTGAATATGAAATTTCAAATGGATCAAAACCCATTTGACTTCAAACCACTTGTAAAATGGATTTATATTTCAATCATAAGTCCATATACAAGATCAATCAAACTCAAATCAAGCTTTGACCAAGCCATTTGACCCACTTAGGCTCACTTGACCCAAAGTGACCTAAAGTACCCTTATGAGCCAAATTCCTAACCAAATTGATTGAACCAAACTCATTTATGCCTCTCATCATGATCAACAATCATCATGATGATCATCAATCAATCAAACTAAGTCAAACAAGGTTTGACCAAGTCAACACTTAGCCAAAATGAAACCTAACATAGCCAAATTCCACCATAGGCCAAATTGATTGAAACCATTGATCTAAGTTCACATGACTATGTTTGAACTCACCAAGTCAACATTTGAGCTAACCCCAATTGGCCACTTGACCCAAGTTGACCCAACTTGACCCAAAAAAGTCAAAATGTGTCAAAACTTGATCTAAGCCAAATTAATTGGAACCAATGGGTCAAGTTCATTCCAAATCACTTGTTGAACTTGACCAAAGCCTCAATTGGCCAAATAGACTTAACCTAGCCCAATTGCCCCTAAACCCAACTTGACCTTAAAGCCAACTTGACCTAAAGGGGCCATGTTGATTCAAATTTGAACATAATCAAAATTGATTGGAAACAAAGATATCGATCTACTCCATATGACTAACCAATCCTAAAGCTACCCTTGACCTATCCCAAATAGGTCAAATGGGTCAAATAGGTCACTTGACCCATTTGGCCTAAATGAAGTCATATGAGCAAAATTCAAAATTATACCAAATTGAATCAAACTAAAGCAGCCAAAACATTTCAAATGGTCATATGAACTTGACCCAACCCTTGGTTTGACCCAATTTGACTAATTGGTCAACTTGACTTGTTGACCCATTTTGACCTAAATGGGTCAACATGAGCCAAACCTTATCAAATGAATTCCAAATCTCAAACTTGGCCAAACCTAGTTTCTCCACATACCCAACATATCCAAATTGAAAAAAACAAAATGACCATTCTACCCTAGGCCATAGAACAAATTTTGCTAATCCATGGGTAATTTGGTCATACCCTCTTCAATCAACTTGAGGCCTTCCTAATACCTCAAAGGGACATATGAAGAGTGGTGCACCCAACCCAATGGGTTTGGGTCAGCCCATGGACCCAAGGCCAAACCCCACCCCATGGGTCAAATTCTCATTCCCCTCTTCCACTCAATGCACATGGCAATCCACCCAAGACCTCAAACCGACCATGTGCAAACTCAAAATTGACCAAAAAACCTTCCCATTGTGGCTAATTGGATCAAAATGGAAGAATTTTCACCAATAGCCATGAGGGAGATATACTCCCACCAAAATCATCATTCCTCAACCAAGCCTGTGAGAGCAAGAAAGACAGAGCCTTCCTAAGCATTCTAAGAGGGATTGAATTTGAGATTTCAATTTTCTCCATAAAAAAATAGGGAACTAAACTTTCTTCACTCTCCTCACATAACCACTTCCTCTCTTGCACTTCAGGACCAATGAGCACACTCAAGCTTTCATTGTTCCCAAGCAAGGAGAGAGGAGAAATTGGATCAAAGTCACAAGAGTTGGTCCATGAACAATCCACTCAACCCAAGGCCTAAGAATTTTAACTGGCTTCTTCTCCACTGACAAGGTACCTCATCATCTCGAATCGATCACCTCTATGAGGAATTTTTTGACCACCAAAGGAGGTGTTGGTCTTTTGTGAAGAATTTTCACCCATGCAAATTCCACCATTGGATGTGTTCCTTATTGGATTTAGATGGTGTGGGTTAAGTTTTATTTCAATCTGAACTTAATCAAGCTTGGATCTTACCCAAGATCATGGATGATCTCTGTTGAGCCTAGGGAAAGAATTGGGGAGATCTTGGTCATCCAACCGCACATTTTGGATGGACGACCGAGATTATTCCCACATTTAGAAATTCTATTATCCTTTTAAACTTGAGAGATCTCTCGATCTTTGATCGAGAGATAGTGTGTCCCCGCCATCATGCCGCCACGATGGACGTGGGATGCTCACCGCACGACATGTAAAGCTCTCGACCATCACGCCAATGCCGCTATGATGAGGATTAGTTAGATTCTAATTAATTAATCTTGATCTTCTAAAATCATCTCCTCAATAAAATTAAAAAAAAAAATATGAAATATTTCTATGGAAAGATAATTCAACCTATAATATTTTAAAATGATTTGAATGGATATGAATTGCTTTTTCTGATTTTGGGTTTAATTTTATTTTAATTATATTAAATCTAATAAATCCCAAACTTCTTGGTATATTTTAGGGGATGACTTACCTCCCCTAATTTTCTTGGAATCTATTAAATGCTTAGAAATTGCATGTGGTTTCCTAAATACCTCCTTATGTAATTAAGAATATTAAGGTATGATTAGTTATTTCAATCAATTAGAGTTGATTGGATCTAGCAAATGAGGTTTAGGAATAATTTTGGGGCATTTCCTTTAAACCCCTTTCTCCTTAATCTTCTCTTAATTAAGGGTTAATTCATTAATTATCCCTTAATTTTCTAAAATTCTAAAACTTCTAAAACTTAATTACTTTGGGTAGATGCTTAGGTTTACCTAAGTTCAATTAAGAAATCAAAACCCAATTCATATGTGATATGATGTTTTGAAATTACTTAAGCTAAACCCCTAGCTTAATTAACCATTAATCATGAGCCAAATTGCATTAGGCCTTTTCTTATTAGGTGCATTGCAAAATTTAAATTCCTTGTGAGTTTTATGTCATCTCATTGGCTCATAATTACTTGGTTAACTATGTTAAGGTGGTGTAAGGGTTAATTAACTTGCTTAATTCATACCTTCTAATTAATACATAAAAATGAATCTAATTAGCTAAAAATTAAACAAAAATATCAAATACAATTGGGAATGGGTTAAGAAAGGCAAATTCAACTCACATTTTCAAAATTAAATCAAACTCAAACTCAAACAAAAATCACATTGAATACACTTTGATTTATTTTAAACTTTCTTATTTCATAAGAATGTCTTTAGGATTTAATTAAAGTGAATGTGTTTACATGCTTTCATTGCTTTGATTCTTTCCCAGACATGTTAAATTTTTTATGTCATGTGGTTTCATGCATCCATATTTTTCAAATTCAAATTTAAAATGAAATTGTTTACTTTATGTCAAATTTGCATGTGTTGGCTAAAGTAAAATATGAGTGACTATTATCACTACTAAATTCAAATTATTTTCAAAAACATATAATCAATTATCAAATCGAAAGTGCTACTTATATTTTAATTATAAGTTTGCATGTGATAGAAATATAGGCTTAGCTGTTCTCCTTCTCTTTTTATATTAGATATTTTGAATAGGAATTGATAAGATTTATGGCTCATTTGAAAAGAACCTAACACTTACCTAATTCCATATCTTCTTCATTCCTATGCTATCACTTAACAAGGGTTACCTATACTTGCACATATAAATTGTATAAACAAAATAAATCAACTAATATAAATTTTGCATCCTTTCTTTTCCATTTCTTTTCTTTTGTACATGTGTTTGTATTTAAGGAAAGTGATATATTAGTTTGGACAACCCTAAGGTTGTTTTTAAAGAGCCCTGATCTTACACCTCAACACACTCACTTATGCCTTTCTTACTTTCATATGTATGAAAAAATTGGATAAAACCCTTTCTATTTAATGAAAATCATGCATCAAACTAAATTTTTAAATGAATTACTTAGCATGCATCATAAAGTGTGTTAAATATTCTCATTATGTATAGATGTGCTTAGATTCATTCATATGCATGTTATACATGTTGGAAAAGAAATGAAGTAATGTCTATTTTGTGTGAATTTGTTTTCATTTTATTTAATCTTAAAATGCCTTCTTTTTTGAATAGGTTTTTTTAGAGTTTATCTAAACTTAGGATTAATTAAAAGACTTAATTAAAACATTCACTAAACAAAACTAAAATGTGAATCTAGTTTAGAAATTACTTAGGTTAGGGAAGGAAAGAGAAGTTCTCTTCCCTTTCCCATTATCTATAACTTAGTAATTAATTGTAGGATTCATTTGAACCTAATCAAAACGTGAAATAAAATAAACCCAAAATAATTAAATAACTTAAATGAAACCCTCCTCTAAGTTGAACATGTTTTCATACTTAGAAAAATTTGAACCTAAAGCCGTAGCTAAGCATACCACACAAACCTTCAAAGCACATTAAAGTCACCACTTCTATTTTAGGTTACATGCATGATTTGATATTGCTTTATTTTGTAATATATGTTTTAGCTGGATGTTAGTGTATAAATTAAATGAATGGATCTTAACTATTTTCTAGGATTGACTTGGGTAGCTATCATAAATAAAAATATAAACATTTTGCCAGGTGCTTTATACCCCTAAGCATAATTCAATAGGCTGTGACTTAGTCACCCATGTGGGGTGATAAGTCCAATATACATGCTTGATTTGTGGTTTGTTTTAGCTAACTTTCAAGTAGTGTTAGTTTTCTTTTTCCTTTTCATGTAAATTTGTGCAATTAAGATTTTGGAATGATTGTTATGGGATTAGGATTATCATAAGATCCTATCTTATGCACCATGTAAAGCTTGGAGCATCCACCTTCCAACCATACAAGATAAAAGAAAAGATGAAAGAAGAGAACTATTCTAGGAGAATAGATCATGGTGCTTCCCCTTTATGAAAAGAAGCTACATCAAAATACATCTCCCATCTGTTGTCAACCTCCCCAAAATTCATGATTTATTTATCGAGATTGTCACTGCCAAGAATTAAGAAGGTGTGTAAGAAATCCACTTCTAGTCCTATGAGGGAAAAGATATCAAATCTTTATCATCTACCATGACAACCGCCTGATAAATCTGTGCAGATACGCATGGATTTTTTGATATCAAGTTCACTTAAGAAAGCATGTGTCCATTTTTGAGACAAAGATCAAAGCTTAATTTTCAATAGGTGGATAATTTTTCAAGAAGAATTTGATGACTTAGTAGAGCACTCTTCCCTTTATCATTTCCATCAACAAATTCAATGCATAGAAGATGAGTGGCCGCCTGGATAATTACTAATATCACCAAAATAATTGATATATTCAAGGAATGTTGGCATTGTCATCCCACTTGAACTTGGCATCCTTTTGATAAGTAGAGAATGGCTTGCATCTCTGATAGGTTGAGATAAAGCGCCTTACAAGCCATAAGGATCTGAGTTAAACTCTGGAGGTGGCATTTAAATATAATCTTTTTTTTTTGATCTATTTCTATTCCCAATAACAAAAACCATGAAATTCTCAAGCTACTCAATGCATACATTTTTCATTGAGATTATATTATCTTAACTATTCAAAAAACTACTCAAGTCAAAGAGTGGTCTTCCTTTTCTCTCGCCTTGATTACTAGATCATCATAACACTCAACTGATGGATGAGTTGAAGATAGTCATCATGGCATTTATAGCAAGATTTTAATGTTGAAAGGCATGACCTTATAACCAAAGATTCTGATCGGGGTTCAAAAAGTGGTGTTTCTTTCATCTTCAAGAGACATCTTGATTTGGTTATAGCGAGATGACCCATCCATGAAAGAAAAATATATGAGATGATAATGTCCACCATTAATCTAGTATAGGAAGAAACTCATCCTTAGGACATGCTTATTTAAGTCCTAAATTGACACAATATAATTTTCATTCTTCTTCTTAACTAACAACACTAAATAACCTGGTATTTTTCTTCCTGATAAAAACTAACATCGATCAATTTCTTTCCAAAATGACCTAGTTCAATTTCTAATCTTGCATGCATCTAGGAGCTTGCTTGATGTGGTTAGATTTATTGCTAGCTTGACCGCTATGTTAGAGATCATAGCATTTCTTCATAACTCCATGTGAAGCAATCTTTAAACTTAGTCAATAACCTAAGTCATTGATTTCTTCTTCATTCAGAACAAATGATGTAAACGTGGATTTTCTTCCGTCTGGTTTGATCTTGCTTGTCTTAAATGAATCTCCTCTTAAAATTTGGGTGCATCTTAATTTGAAGATCATCTCAATCATCTAAGATTTCTAAACACACATCTCATAAGAGTTGGTGTGAAAAGAACCTATCGAGTCTAAATGATTGGTGACAAAGTAAACAATCTCATCATCATCAGACTACTATCAAATCCTACTGATCTGATTATGCCTCATGTTATTCCATAGCTTTTCAAAACACTCGACCTATGCTGAACATGTATGAGAAACCAAACCTTCAGTAGATTTTGAATACAAAAGAGTAAAAGTCAAATAATTCATTAATTCTTTAAATGAATCCTCCTTAAGTTCTACATCAACTCAGACTTGAGGATGATGAACCCAAAAGAATCTCTTGCTTTGATCCATAAGACTTAGGGCTTCCTTAACTACTAAACCTTCAACTTTTGAGATGAAAGTGAGGTTAGAAAGGTTTCTAGCGTTTCAATAGTTTTACATGCATTTGAAATACTTGTTTTGACTAGAGGCCTGGTCTTCATCGCCGTCTGATTGAAAGTCACCTAATGGAACCGGTTGAGGTATCGATCACATGACTCATCCTCCAAATGGATTCCAAATTTATGTGAATAGTAGGGTACTCCATGAACCGAACATAATCTAATGGCCAACCAGGGTCTTCCACCTGAACTACCTCTATTTCTACCTAGTGGAGGTTGAGTTATTCTACCCACATGTCCATATGATGGAATGAACTGTGGGTGGAATGTGATGCGCTCCATTCTTCTTCAATTCCCCTTTCTTGTTCACTTGGATTTTCATTTTCTTTTCTTTTCTTTTCCTTTCTTTTCTTCTTTTCTTTGAATTTTCAAATTTTGTCCAAGTTCATGAGAAAGGGTGTTTTGAGGAAGATAGTAGGTCCATCCTCATAAATCTCAACCTCTACTAAAATGGCTTTTCATCACCTTTATGACACTCAATCCCATCCTTTGAACTTGATGCACTAATAGGAGGATGGAATCATCTTATTCTAATGTATACCAGCAAAGCAAAGGAACAAAGTATTCTATGGCTTCGCCTTCCATTCACCTATCTCCAAAGTAACACTATGGAACTAAAGCCCTCACCTTGTTCATTGAATCTCTCAACATCATGATCTCCTCATAGTGTGGAGATTGATCCTCAAATATGCAAGGGTATTTTAGACTCATAATGTTCACCATGCACCATCAATGAGAACTCTAAATCTTCCCATGTTAATGTAGGGATGGTCAGGCTCATATTCCCAAGGTCTTCAAAAGTGATCTCCCAGCTCTAGTAATGTGCCTCACTAATGGCCAATGAAGCATATTTCTAGATCAAGGAGAGCCTTGATTAATGATTCCCTCATCTCTTTGGATAAAATAAGGGCATCAGGTATGCTTAGCTTAGAGGGTAACTTTTTTAGATGAGAGAGGACATTGTAGTCCACCTTGGGCTGATCCTCCACAAGCATATCCAAGGGTGGAGCATCCTATGGAGGGGCTTCTCAATCCTCTGCACCAATGACTTGTTTCCCTCTATCTTGAGGTGTTGCCCTAGGAGGTAGAACCTTGCCACTACGGAGGTTGACTTTGATCTCTTGTATGGGTAATGAAGATTCTACCTACGCACATTCACCTGCCTTCTCTATGGGACCCTCAATCGATGATTCCAAGTCATCTCAAGAGGTGAACCCATAGAAAGGGAAAATCTAACTCAATTAGAAAGGAAGATCAAAATTATACTTATTTTGACTTGAAGAGTTATCATTAGAATATATATAACCCATCGTAAGTGACACATGTAGTTCAAACTTGTTTTATTCAATTTCTTGGATTTGATAGAGGTACAAAGTAGAAGTCAAGTAAAGTAAGTGGGTAAGGGATTTGATCCCTTATCCATCGATACAAGAGTTCTACTAGTAGAAGAAGAGAGCTAAGTAGAAGAGTCATGAGGTGCAGTGTAGACTGAGGATGAACTTGATCTGGTTGTGCTATTGGGCTATCTGGGCACACATGCTTCGTCTATGAGCTCCCCTTTCCTGAGTTGGCATTGGCAACTTGCAAACCTTCCTTGATGTTGGAGGTTTATGCACCTATAAGAAAGTTTTTTTGATCTTCTAACAATCTTTTTAGAGGTTTTGGATAAGGAAATATCCCAACCTTCTTTAGTTTTGAAGGATCAAGTATCCCAAGGATTACCCTAATGGAAGTGGAAGTTTGTTCCACAAGGTATTCCTTCGGAATAACTACAGCACCGGTCTTGAAACTATGTTCAAGCCAGTCCTTAAATGTAAACCAATCCTCCAAAACATGACCTAGCATATAGTGGTGGGGAAAAAGTTAGGATCATGGCTTTTGCCTACTTCCTTTGGTCTCCTAGATTCGGGTAGCTAAAAATAAGGCTTCTTTAAGAGGTTCTTAAAGATCTTCCTGATTACCACCCTCTTAAATGAATAAGGCTTGTTAAACTTATCTAAAAGAGTAGTGGACCATCCGTGTATGTGCCACCGATGATATGGTTGAGGAGGCAGTAGCCATGGAGGTCGCTATGGTGGTAGGGTTAATGGTGAGGAGGTGGATGGTCTCTTGGGACTAATCTCTAGGTTGCTTCCTCTTATCTATAGCTATCACTATTTTTGGTTTCTTCTCATATACCTTTTGCAGCTTCTGCTTAGACAACTGATCTTGAAAAGGCAACTATTTGGCCTCTCCTTGTAGACTAGCCTCCTTGTTGATTAACTTCTCAAAAGTTTTGATAGTGAAGCCCTTAAGTATGAAGGCGGGGCCATGGATATTCTTTAAATGAATCTCAATGACATGTTCTTCAGATAGCTATGGCTCACATTTCATTTCATACTGTTATGCCATGAGAATATCAACAAGGGACTCACCTGGTGTTGTGCTATAACGAGATCACGTGACCCTTTGTCAGCTCCACAACCTCTTGATGAAGAGTTATTCCAACTTAGCAAATGTCTTCACTGAACTATTAGGAAGTTCAGCATACCAATTGAAAGCTATCCCTGCTGGGCTACTGACGAAGAGGTGGAAAAGCAAAGCATCACTGCCACTGGCGTTGTAACAACTGGCTCATAAATGGGTGATGTGTTGCCTCGGGTTTCCACTACCATGAAAACTCTTGAAGGAGGGTGCCCTTGGGATATTGGATTGCATCAAATTCCTATAGGAATGGTCTACCCTTCAGAACTGATGATCCTCCCTGGGCTTGAGCCAATGCTTCCTTCACCTCCTGCTCAACCATGGACTTGATGTCTTTTCTAGTATGGAGGTACTTTCCACTACCTTCCTATACATGCTAGTGCTACCTTGCTCAATCGAAGGTAAGCTCTTGGATGGGTCCAAGACATGCACTAACTCTGGTTGTGTATTCTTAATTATGGTAGGATGAATTGATGGTGCTTATTTCTGAAGTATTAAGACTGCTGCTAACAAGTCTCTGCTTCTTCATCCTATCTATCTTCTCATCCTTCTATACAAGAGGTGTTGGGTTGAGTGGGCTTCTTCCCCTCATCACCTTCCATAGCCCCGCTTCTCGAGGAGGGATCCCCGGTATCTACCATGCAAAACCCCAAGTCTCCCAACAAATCATCTTCATTGGGATCAAAGCTAACCTTCTCCTCAATTACCATATCCTAGATTTCTTTTTCATGAAATAATGAGCCATATCTCATCTAAAGAATGATCAATCAACACAAATAAAATGGCCGACCGGTGATCACTATGTATCGAGAGGCACCCACCTCTCTCAGAGAATCAATTATGAGGTCGCTGAAGAGATACACTCTTATTGACTCAAGGGTGACACTCTAAGAGGTTTGATCAAGGGTGCAATCAAGCTATCATCTCCTCTCATTAGCTGCAACCATCTCTATGTCCCAATTGTATTGAAGGGATGACCACTATGGGTCGCCATTCCTTCCGCACCACCACTGGGGTAAAAGGTCAGCAGAGAGCTTGGCCTCACCATAATAGGTGGTGATGGAATAGGATCCTCATCAGCCATCGAGGTCCACTTCTGTGTGGCCTTCATGGCCTTCGGAATAAACCGACAGCCGAACATAAACGGTGATGGAGAGAGAGTGTGGGGTGGAGACACCACCGACTCTCTTGGACACCCTCCTCCTGTGATGGGTCATCCCAGTAAGTAGAATATCATGGTGATCGAGTAGCACGCCGGAAAATCAATGAGTGAAGCTACAACCACTAAACATTCACCTCTCCTTAGATATAACTATGGGGCCTCCCTTCTCCTATCAGAGATGTTTCCCACGCCGCGGGGAATAACATCTCAAATCAAATTGAGCTCACTAACGCCCATAAGCTCAACGCATGGAATTGATGAGGCCAGATATGACCTCGCTTAATCGGGGTTGATCAACCACTGGAGGTGAAGTATGGATCCTCTAGCATCCTCTATATCGACCCAGAGAGAGGATGAAATAGTTCACTATAACCAGGGAAGTCAAAACAGAACTCAATAACCCAATGTAGCGGCCTCCATCTCCCGCAATGCGCATGTTATCGCTTAATCATGTTTTGTTCCTGAGTCCTAGGGTGAGGAGTAAGAACTAGACCCAACCTCAAAGTGGGACAATCTCTGGATCAGGAGCCTTACCCTTGAGTGAATGAGTGGGTGCTACCCGGGTAAAGACAGAAAACATACACCGAGAGTGATGTTGGTACTATCTAGCCATGAGAAATTGTCACTACTTTCCTCTTCAGAGAGGGGATATCAAAATTTGATGGCAAATTGATCTGAATGACCAGCTTCTACCCGACCACTACGGTCCTGCTGATAGTTGTGAGGGGAGTACCCTCACAGATGATCCTCACCCCCTCAAAACCTCTACCAAAATGGATGAGATGAGTGTGATCAGCTCAGGAGAGATTGGCTTGATCCAAGGCCAAGTCCATGCCGTAGGGGAAAGTAAACACAAACTTCTATGAAACTGCCATTATAGTCAACTGAAAATTGAAAACTAAACTATAGTTGCAACTGAGACTGATGCTGAGAAACTGCAATGTTGGAAACAAGCTTGGATCATATTTTTATTTTGATAATTTTTGAATTTGAATTTTAAAATTTGAACCCACATCCAACATCTTGAAAGTGTTAAGTGGGGTTCAAATGGATTTAGAGAGGATTTAGAGATTTGATTGGAAAGAGGAATTTTGAATATGGAATCCACCTTCAACAAATTTGGTATGTTGAAAATGGGTTCAAATATTTTAGAATATGCTTCCATAGGTTCATGTTTGAAATTAGATTTTGATTTGAGGACCCTTCCTTTAACAAATTTGAGTATGTTAATTTGGTTTTGTTTTTATTTGATATTTGAATATTCACTTAGCAAATTTGGGTATGCTAAAGATGTTTGAAAAATTATTTCTTTTGATTTGTTTGTTTGGTTTGTAAAAATGGAATTCTCATTTAGCAAATTTAGGTATGCTAAGTGAGGAATCCAAGTGTGTTTTATTTTTGGAAAATTTTTGAAATTAAAATCCTTAGCAAATTTGAGTATGCTAAGAAAATCCTAATGTGTTTCATTTGTTTTGGATGTTTTGATTTTGAAAAATAGGATCCTTAGCAAATTTGGGCATCCTAAGGAAATCCTAATGTGTTTCTTTTTTTTTTTTTGAATTTTGGAAAATGGGGACTTCACTTTAGCAAATGTAGTATGCTAAAGTAAAATTCTGATGTGTTTTTTTTTTGGAGATTTCACTTAGAAAATTTGAGTATGCTAAATGAAATTCCAAAAAAAATGTGTTCAAATTTTGTTTTGAATAGGAGACTTCATTTTAGCAAATGATATGCTAGATGAAAATGTGTTTTAAAAAATTTGTAAAATGGAGATTTCACTTAGCAAATTTGAGTATGCTAAATGAAATTCCAAGATATGTTTCAAATTTTTGTGTTAGGTTTTGTTTTGAAAATTTTTGTTGTATTTTGTTGAATGGAGATTTCCATTTAACAAATTTGGGTGTGTAAGATGGGAATCAATTATGTTTTATTTTATATTTGTGGTTTTTGCTTTGTTTTTTTTTTTGAAAGAGGAAATCCACACTTGAGCATATATGGAATATGTTAAGTGGCATTTCAAAATAGTGGTATTATTATTATTATTTTTAAAATGAAATTTATCAATAAATTTGGTATATTGAATGGAGATGTTCACATGTGCTTTTTCGAAAATTTATTTTTGATTTTGATTGAAAATGAAATCTCCATTCGATAAATTTGGGTATATTGAATGGAGAGGTTTCATACGTGCCTTTGAAAAATTTGAAAATTCTAACTTAACACATGTGGAATGTGTTGAGTGGAATTTCAAAATTATGATTTGGCTAGGTAACATCCAAATATGTTTTGAATATATTGAATGGAAAGGCCCATCTTCAATTTTGTGCTTTTTTGAAAGTTTAGGAATGTTGAATTTTATTTTTTTAAAAAATGAAGTCTACATCAAAATGAATTGAGTGACGAAGTTCATTTGTGCTTTTTTTTTTTGGAAAATTTATGATTGTTGGAATTTTATTTTTGTAAAGATGATCCTACATATAACAATCATGAAGATTGTTAGATGAAGGTGATTTAGGAAAATTTTTTGTGCAAAATATTTTATTATGTGCATTTTGAAAGAGTGCTTTTGAAAAGAAATTTTATGAAAGGTTTATTTTGTCTTAAATTTTTAGAATGAACCTTTCCTTACCATAAAAATGATAAGGAGGAAGTCTTTAATCATTTTTTTTATTAAATTTTTTATTAGAACCAACGGGGTTTTAAGACCAACATGAGAGGTCCTAAAACCTAAAGATGTTGGTTAGCTTAACTTAAGGATGAAATAAGCTAAGTGCAAACAAAAAAGATAGTCTTAGATTCATATAAAAATACAAACCCACTATTGATATTTAGAGACAATGATCATTAACGAAAGATGGAGAGAGGAGCCATCCCCAGCAGAGTCGCTAGAAGAATCTGTGGGAAAAATATATATTAAAGGTATGTATTTCATTAGAGGTTGCATTCACCATCATCAATCAATATATAATTCTTCCATCTTCATCCCTCATGGAGAAAGGACAAAAGGAAAAAAAGAGAGAGAAAATTCAATATGATGATAATTGCTCTTCTTGATGGACACCACAGAATCACAAGTGATTTATTAGGAAGATATGACATCAGGAAAGGTGTACTATCTCAAAGATAGAAGTCACCACCTACAATGGACCTAATCACCCAAATAAGGACTCTAAGACTTGGTCATGGAGATGTAGATTCTTCCCTACTTTACATGGAAAAGTAAAGTAGGTTTATTTTAAATCGTTCATTAAGTTCCTACAAGCATCCATAGTTAATTACATCTAAGAAAGATTCCAAGGAATACTCGATTAAGGTAAATGATCATTGTCTCAAAGATTTCAATAGGTAGACTATCAATCGATTTATTTTAGAAAATCAAGGGATCATTAAGAGAGGGGAGTTAATGAAGCCAAATGAAGATAAGTAGGGATGCTTAAGATACTAGGAAACCTAGTAAGCATCTATCAAACTATCTATTGGGTTTTACATTTTTGAAATAATTAATTTGTAATTGAGATTTTATTAGAATTTTAGGCTTATGATTCCACAACACAAGATTATGGAAATGCCTAAGAGGTGAGGATTTATGCTTATGCCCACGGGAGAAGCAACCTCAAAACTAAATCTAGGGAGCTTTTGAGGCCAAGAGTACACCTAAATCTAAGGCAAAATGGGTATTTGGTTTGCTCCACAAGAGAGCCACCACCACTTGGACTTACAATCACTGGGGTGGCCAACTAACTCCTCTTATGATTTTAAATACATGTAGGCAAGTCATATGCTTTATGCAAGATAGCTAGGCTATTATTTATTTAGAAAGAGACTAAGTCCTTAAACTCACTCCCTAAAGAGACTAGATCATGTAAGGGAATGCTTCAAATGACCTAAATCTAATGCAAATAATGTTACATGTTATTTTTATTTTTGGACTATCATTTGACTCAGGCTTATAAGATTCATATGCCTAATGCATGAGAAGTAAGATTATTGGCCAAAATTAGTGAGAAGGGAGGAGGTGTGTTTCCACCATGGTTCTCAAAGGTCAAGCCAAGTTTCTCGAAAAGGTGGAAGCCCTCCAATCAAGAGTGAAAATAAGATGCATGCATGATGTTATAAAAGAATACTCATCCAATGGCTAATTCTTTTATCTTGATTTTAACCTAAGCTTTAAGGTTATGAGTTATTTATTTTAATTTTGAATTGATTAAATTTGGTAGAAGATTTATTTTTCCCTAAGAGCCTAATCCATATCCAGGCCATACATAAAGCAGAGAAGAAACTAAGAAATGGATGCCATCTTAATGCATAAGCTAAATAAATCATCAATCAATTTATAAAGCTAACGCAAA
Source organism: Cymbidium sinense (assembly GCA_021442155.1). Lineage (NCBI taxonomy): Eukaryota > Viridiplantae > Streptophyta > Magnoliopsida > Asparagales > Orchidaceae > Cymbidium > Cymbidium sinense. Next base: position 110,200,856 of record CM038216.1, read on the forward strand.
AGAATAAGATGTCGATTGTATGCACCACCGACAAACCAAAACAAATTGGGTAGAGCTCTACCTGATTACAAATGAATTAATTATAATTAAGCAAGGAATTCATGTTATGTCTTCAAGCTTCATTTCTTCTTTCTTCTTTTCTTCTTCTTTTCTTCTTTCTTCTTCTTGGTTCCTTATTTTGATGGTTGGAATGGTGGATGCTCCAAAGGCTTCACATGGATACATAAGATATAAATCTTATGACCAATGCTCATCCTAATCCCCATAACATTCATTCCAAAATTCTAACAAAAAATACATGAAAAGGAAAAGTAAATCTAGCTAACACCAAAAATAGAGATTAAATAAAACATACAAATCCCAAACATGTATATTGGACTAACCCCACACATGGGTACTCAAGTCCACTTGGATTATGCTTAGTATAGCACCTGCACAAAAAAGCATATATTTTTTATTTATGATAGCCCTTAAGCACAATCAGAATATAATGATTAGACTAAACCATCCTACCATTCATTCTATGCACATTCACCCTAACATCTAGACTAAAACATATTATAAAATAAAAGTAAACATCAAACCATGCATAGCCCTAACCTAAAGAAGAAGTGGTGACTTCTAATGTGTGCTTTAAAGGTTTGTGTGGTATGCTTAGCTATGGCTTTGTTGTTTATGTTTTCTAAGTATGAAAATGTTCAACTTAGATGGTTTCATTTAAGTGTTTATGATTTGGGTTGATTTTATTTTGTATTTTGATGTGGTTTAAGTGAATCCTACAATTAATTACTATGTTATAAAGAGAAGGGAGAAGAGAACTTCTCTTCCTTCCCTACCTTAAGTAATTTCTAAAGTGATTCATGTTAGTTTCATTTAGTGAATTTTATTATGTGTTTTAATTAATCCTAAGTTTAGATCAATTTTAAATAAAACCTATTCAAAAGAAAGGCATTTTAAGATTAAGTAAAGTGAACTAAATTCACAAAACACACATCACTTCTTTTCTTTCCCAACATGTATAACATGCATATGGATGCATCCTAAGCATATCTATACATACAAATAGGAATATTTAGCATACTTTATGATGAATGCTAAGTGAGTTACTTAAGAAAATTTGAATTTTTATGATGCATGATTTTCATTTAGTAGAAAAGGGACTTTTTTTTTTCTAATTTTCACATGCACACATGAATGTATGAAAGGCATAAGTGAGTATGATGCTATTGTTAACCAGGTGTAAGGTACAAGACCTACTTATTACTTAAAGTCTCACAACCCTGGTTGTCCGACTAATATACCACTTTCCTTAAATACAAGCATATGTACAAAAAAGAAATAAATGGAAAAGAAAGAGATGCAAAAGTTTGTATTTATTTTTGATTTACTTATGCAATTTATATGTGTAAAATGTAAGGATCCTTCTTAGGTTATAACATGGGAGAGGATAAGAGATTTTAAGCAAGTGTTATATTCTTTTAAAATGAACTATACACTTGCAAATCTTATTCAAATCCATGTTAAGAGGAAAGAAAGGAAACAAACATAAGACACATTTTTATATTCACATGCAAACATATAAATAAAGTATAAGTAGCATAGTTTCAATTTTATGTAATTGATTCATATATTTTGAAAATAATTTATTTAATAGTGATAATATTCATATTTCTAACTTTAGCCAAAACATGCAATTTGACATAAAGGAATATTTTATTTTAATTTGATTTTGAAAAGCATGAATGTATGAAATTCATATGACATACAAATTTAGCATTGGGGAAAGAAATCTAAAGTGATGAAAGCATGTATATTCACTAATTAATTCCTAAAGATAATCTTATGAAATAAGAAAGCTTAAAGCAAATCAAATTATTTTAAGGAAGGTTTAATTTTGTTTTGAGTTTGATTTAATTTGAGAAATGTGAGGTGAGTTTGTTGTTCCTAACCCATTCCCACATATGTTTGTTATTTTTGTTTAATTTTTTTAGATGATTAGATCAATTTTTATATTTTGATTAGGTTAAGGTATGAATTAAGTGTTAATTATCCTTATACCACCTTAGCATACTTAATCAAATAATTATGAGCTAGAGATGACATAAAATCTCACAAAGAATTTAAATTTGCAATGCACCTAGGAAGAAAAGGGGCCTAATGCAATTTGGCTCATGATTAATGATTAACTAAACTAAGGGTTTAACTTAAGTACTAACCCCTCTCACATGTGAGTTGAGTTTTGATTTCCCTAATGGACTTAGGCTTCTGAACACCTAAGCATCTACCAAAGATAGATTAATTAAGTTTTGAAAAGTTTTAGAATATTATGAAATTAATTAAAAGGGTAATTAGTGAATTAACCCTTAATTAAGAGAGGATTAAGAAAGAAAAAGGTAGTTTAAGGAATAGCTTAGGGGAAATGCCACAAATTTATTCCATAAATCTCCTATTCACTAAAACAGACCTTAATCAACTTCAACAAAGGATTAAATCACTAATCAAACCTTTAATTAACCTTAATTACATTAAGAGAATAATTAGAAAATGAATTAGCAATTTCCCCAATTAAATCACCAATAAATCCCAAAAAAATTAAGAGACGCAGAAGTCATCCCCTAAAATGCACTCAAGAAGTTTGGAAATATTTAGTGGATTAATTTAATGGTAATTAGCATATTTACATTCCCAATAAAATCCAAAATAGAGAAAGATATTATTAAATATAAATTAAAATTAATTTTATAAAATTCCAGATCAAATTATCTATCCAATGTAATTTATTTCATGTTTTTCTAATTTTTCTAGGCTTAGATATCAATTTTTGAAGTTTAGATAATTAATTAGAATTAATTAAAGCCTAATTATATTATTAATCTGCCAATGCGCACGACGCATGCGCATACATGGCGCATTGATTACTTAACTCACATCGTAGTGCGCATCGCGTGCTACACACTTTCTCTCTCATCCGCTCGATCAAGGATCGATGAGGGAGAGAGTCAGGATCTAAAGGAGTAATTGACATGTATTTCATCTCTCATGCCCATCCAAAATGCGATGGATGACCGTGAGATTCATCCCTATAATTCACATGGAAAGGGGATCCATGTTCTAGCCATGATCAAGCTCGAGCTTGGATTGGGCTGATTGCCCATACCTTCATCATGTATCCTACATCACATCTAATGGCTAAAATCTTATGCCAAGAAAAGTTATTTCACAAAGCTCCAAACCACATTGAATTTAAGCTCAAAAAATGGCTAACCTCGCTGGAGGTGATCACACTGATTCCTTGGAGAAGCTTCCTAGTCAGAGAAGCTGAAAGAGCTCTTTAAATTGAGTGGAGGCTTCTATGGAAAAACTCCCCTTTGCCTTGAGCTCGATTTTGGTCTAGGGAACTCTTCCTTTTCCTTTGGAGCTTGGAAAGAGCTTAGGTGAGCTCGACTTGGTCATCTGATAATGCTTGAAGAAGGAATTGGGTTGGTTTGAAGTGTAGAGCAAGTTGAAATATCAATGAAGTTCCCCTATTTTTGCTTAAGGAAAACTGGGAAATGGGATTTTGAAATCACTCTAGGAAGCTTGGAGAGCCTGAGCAAATGCTTCTCTAGCTTCCCTAAGTTCAATCGAACTGAGGAATGTTGGATTCAAATCAAATTAGGGGGAGTATATCTCCCCCTAAGGCAATTGGATGACCAAAGATTTTTGATCCAATTGCCCACAAGGAGTGGGTTAGCTTAGAATGTCCTTGTTTGGCCGTGAGTGGAATGGTGAAGTTGCCATGTTCTTCAATTGAGTGGAGGCCATGTGGCCATTTCCATGCATGGTCATTTGGCCATTGGTTGGGCTGACCCAAACCCATTGGGTTGGGTGCACCACTCTCCCTAGTGTTCACTTGATCCACTAAGAGAGTGCCAAGTAGGTTTGGAGAGGATTTGACCAAATTCTAAATGGATTTGGCCAAAATTTACCCTATGGTCTATGCGTAAAATGGTCATTTGGTTGATTTTTGAATTTGGGTATGTTTGGTATTTTCAGAAAATAGGTCTGGCCAAGTTTCATTGGATTTGGAGTTCATTTGGTGTGGTTTGGCTCATGTTGACCAGTTTAGCTCAAAATGGATCAACTTGGGTCAAGTTGACCAAATGGTCAAATTGGGTCAAACCAAGGGTTGGATCAAGTTCATATGACCATTTGAAATGTGTTGGTGGCTTTGGTTTGATTCAATTTGGTTTAGGTTTGAATTTTGTTCATTTGATTTCATTTAGGTCAAATGGGTCAAGTTGACTAATTTGACCCATTTGACCTATTTGAGCTAGGTCATGGGTAGGTTTAGGTTTGGTTGGTCATATGAAATGGATTGGTATCTTTATTTCCAATCAAATTTGGTTAAGTTTTAATTTGGCTCAATTTGACCTTTTAGGTCAAGTTGGGTTCATGATCAATTGGGCTAGGTTGGATCTAGTTGGCCAATTGGAGCTTTGGTCAAGTTCAACAATCATTTTGGAATGAACTTGACCCATTGGTTTCAATCAATTTGGCTCAAGTTTTGACACATTTTGACTTTAGGTCAAGTTGGGTCAACTTGGGTAAAGTGGCCAAGGGATAGGTTCAAATGTTAACTTGGTCAAGTTCAAACATTGGTCATGAATGAACTTAGATCAATGGCTTCAATCAATTTGGCCTATGGTAGATTTTGGCTAAGTTGGGTTTCCTTTTGGCTAAGTGTTGAATTGGTCAACCCTTACTTTGACTTGGTTTGACCCAATTTGAGTGATTGATCATCTCGTGATGATTGTTGACCATGATGAGAGGTTTAGCTTTGGCTTGGTTCAATCCAATTTGGTTAGGATTAGAATTTGGCTCATAAGGAGTACTTTAGGTAACTTTGAGTCAAGTGAGCCTAAGTGGGTCAAATGGCTTGGTTAAAGCTTGATTTGAGTTTGATTGAACCTGTTTATGGACATATGATTGAAATATAAATCCATTTGCAAGTGGTTTGAAGTCAAATGGGTTTTGGTTCATTTGACAATTTATTTAAAGGAAGAACATGAATGATTTTGATTTTGATTTGGGTTTGGTTAAGTGATTGAAGATTTATATTTAGATTCATGATTGTTGATTGATTGAATCATGAAGAAAAATCAAGGGTTTGGCTTGATTTGAAGTTGATTTGGCTAAATTCAAGATTTTGAGTTAAAAGACTTAGGTTGATTTTTGATTGAATTTTATTTTGGTTTTTGGAGTTGTTTTTGGTTGTTTGAATTTATATATCATTTATATATGTGAATATAAATGGGTTATGAGAAAATTTCAAAGATTTGAAGTGATTTGATCATGATCTAAGCTAAGTCCTTACGAAAGGATCAAAAGACTTAAAAATGATTTGTGATTTGAACTTGAATTTTGGATTTAGTTTGATTGATTTCAATTTATATTTCATTTATATATGAAAATATAAACGAGAATATAATTGGGTTATGGGAAAATTTCAAAGATTTGAAATGATTTGAACATGATTTAGGCTAAATCCTTAAGAGAGGATTAAAGGACTTAAGAAGGATTTTTGAACTTGTGGATTTCAATCATCGATTTCAATCATGGGTTTTAATCATAGATTTCAGTCATGTTATATTGATTTGAGTTTGGAGAAAATCAAATAAGATTGATTTGGAGTTTGGGAAAATTAATTAGGATTGATTTGTAGTTTGACTTGAAGGAAGAAAGTAAGGAATGTGGTTCAAGCTATAGGGTTGGTGAATTTTCCTAACACCCCTAAGGCATTCCTATGGCTACCTCTTGTAAGTCTCTAGGGTTAGGTTGAGTGTCCACCTAATCACTAAATGTGTCTTAAGACTAAAAATCTCTTAAAGTCTAAGAGGAGTCCTATGTCTAAGATGGAGGGGTTGAGAACTCATCCTAAAAATAAGGTCAACAATGCCCTACATGATCTAGTCTCTTAGAGACTGTGTTTAAGGACTTAATCTCTTTCTAAATAAATAACAACTTAGTCATCTTGAAAACTCATATGACTTGCCTACATATATTTAAAATCATAGGAGAAGTTAGTTGGTGGCCACCCTCAGGCGGTTGTAAGTCCAACAGTTGGGTGGTTTATCCTCTCTTATGGAGCTAAACCAAATACCCATTTTCACTTAGAGTCATGTTTTGGCCCTCTGCTCCTAGATTTAGGTTCAGAGGTTGCTACTTCCCTTTGCAGGCTAAAAGCATAAATCTTCACCTCTTAGGCATTTCTATGATCTTGTATTGTGGAATTGTAAGTCCTAGATTCTTAATAAAAATTCAACTCAAACAAATAAATCACTTTAATTTCAAAAATATAAAGCCCAACCATAGGGTAGTTTGGGATGCTTACTAGGCTTCCTAGTATCATAAGCATCCCCTACTTATCTTCCTTTGGTTTTGATAATAAATCCCTCCTCTTGATCCATCCCACTTGATCTTCTAAAAATTAATCAATTCAGTGATAGTCATATCTTTGAAATCTTTGGAGGCAATGCTCATTTATTTTAATTGAGAGTATTCTTAAATAATCTCATTCCTTAGGATGTAATTAACTATGGGGGCTTGCCTCTATAGGGAACTTAATGAACCTGATTGAAAATAAACCACCTTTACTTTTACTATGCAGTGAGGGAAGAATCTCTGCATCCCAGACTATAGTTGAGTCCTTATTAAGGTGATTAGGTCCATTGTAGGATGGTACCTTCTATCTCTTGAGATAATACATCATTCCTCAATATCATACCTGATCACCCTAATAAGAACATCTACGGATATATGTGGTGTCCAACATAAGAAAGTTGTTATTTTTATTCTTCATTTATTTTTCCTCTCAGAAAGATAGATGAAGGATGAAAAATGATTTTTTACGGCGACTTAGTTGGGATGGTTCCTCTCTCCATCTTTAAATGATCATTATCTCCAAGTATCAATAGTGAATTTGTACTTTGTATAAGTCTGAGACTATCTTTCTTTTCCGTTGGCACTTAGTTTATTTCATCCTTAAGCTAAGCTAGCCTCTGTGAAGGTCTTAAAACCCCTGTTGGGTTTCCCAATAGGTGAAAAAAAACATTTTTAACAAGAAGAAATAATTAAAGACTTCCTTCTTACCATTTCCATGGCAAGGTAAGGTTCATTCCAAAAATAAAGAAAAATAAATCCTTTATAAAAATAATAATTTCCAAAATGCACTTTTTCAAAATGCATATAATAAAATATTTGCACAAAAATTTTCGCAAATCAAGATCATCTAATAAACTTCATGATTGTTATATGTAGGATCATTTCAAAAAAAAAAATCCATAGTCATATTTTCAAAAAGCATAAATGAACATCATCACTCAATTCATTTTGATGAAGATTTTATTTTAAAAATAATAATAAAAAAAAATCCAAAATCATATTTTCAAAAAGTACAAATGAACATCTTCACTCAATTCATTTTGATGAAGATTTTATTTTCAAAAATAAAATCCAAAATCATATTTTTAAAAAGCACAAATGAACATCTTCACTCAATCCATTTTGATGAAGATTTCATTTTCAAAAAAAATAAAATCAAAAATCATATTTTCAAAAAGCCCAAGTGAACATCTTCACACAATTTATTTTGATGAAGATATTATTTAAAAAAAATATAAAAATCCAAAATCATAATTTCAAAAAGCACAAATGAACATCTTCACTCAATTCATTTTGATGAAGATTTTCTTTTGAAAAAAAAAAGAAATCCAAAATCATATTTTTAAAAAGCACAAATAGACATCTTAAATCAATTCATTTTGATGAATATTTTATTTTCAAAAACAAAATCCAAAAATCATATTTTCAAAAAGTACAAATGAACATCTTCACTCAATTTATTTTGATAAAGATTTCATTTTCAAAAACAAAATCCAAAATCATATTTTTAAAAAGCACAAATGAACATCTTCACTCAATTTATTTTAATGAAGATTTCATTTTCAAAATCAAAATTAACAATGATATTTTCAAAAGCATAAATGAACATCCTCATTCAATTTATTGAATGAAGATTTCCTTTTCAAAATAAAATCAATAATCATCTTTTCAAAATTAAAATCAATAATCAATTTTTCAAAAATAAAATCCAAAATCATATTTTCAAAAAAAGTACAAATGAACATCCTCATTCAATTTATTGAATAAGGATTTCATTTCCAAAACAAAATCAACAATCATTTTCAAAAATAAAATCAATAGTCATCTTTTCAAAACAAAATTAACAATCATCTTTTCAAAATTTAAATAACATTTGGATCCTTCATTTAGCATACCTAAATTTGCTAAGTGAAGATCCCCTTTTCAAAATAAAAAATCAAACAACATTTGGATCTTCATTTAGCATACCCAAATTAGCTAAGTGAATGTCCTCTTTTTCAAAATAAAAAAATCAAACAACATTTGGATCCTTTATTTAGCATACCTAAATTTGCTAAGTAAAGAATCTTATCTTCAAAAATCAAAATAAAACACATTTGGATTCCTTTAGCATACCAAAATTTGCTAAGAATCCTCTTTTCAAAAGAATCATAAAAAACAAAATATGTTTGGATTTCTTTAGCATACCTAAATTTGGTAAGAGTCCTCTTTTCAAAATCATCAAAAACAAAACACATTTGGATCCTTTATTTAGCATACCCAAATTTGCTAAGTGAAGATTCCATTTCTATATTCACATAATTCAAAAATAAGAAAAGAAATTAAGAAAATTTGTTTTCAAACACTTCGCCTAGCATACCTTAATTTGCTAAGTGATGAAATTCCAAAATCATAAATCAAAACAAAATCAATTGACCATTTACTTTAACATACTAAACTTTGTTAAATGATGGGGCCCAAAGTAATCAAAAAATCAAATTCAAATTTGAACCTATGGAAACATCAATCTTTCTAAAAAATATTTGAACCCATTTTCAACATACACAAATTAGTTGAAAATGGATTCTACATTAAAAAAAAAAATCATTTCTAATCAATCTCAAAAGCTCTCCAAATTCAAAGAGCCCCACTTAACATATCCAAATTGTTGAGTGTGTGTTCAAAAATTCTAAAAAGAAATTAAAGTAGAAATCTGATTCGGGTTTGTTATCCAACATTGCAGACTTTCAGTTGGTTTCAATCAATTTTAATTCAGTTCAATTCATTTTAATGGTAGCATAGAAGTACGTGTTAACATTTCCTTCCGGGATGGATTTGGCCTTGGATCAGGCTAGCCTCAGTCACTTTGCCCTCATTCATTTGGTGGGCTTTGAGGGGGCTAGGATTACTTATGAGGGGAACACCCTCACATAGTCGAGGCGTGGTGAAGCAGTCATCTAGGTTGAGATGCCGTGTGACTCAAAGATTCCCTCACTAAAGAGGAAGGCTGTGGCAGTTCCTACAGTAGTTGTAGTTAGAGTGCCGTGCAGGTTGTTCCCACCCACTACCTGCGGGGGTAGCACCCACTCGTTGGCTTCCTCCAAGGGGAAGGCTCTCCTTATTCTAAGGATTGTCTCCCCTACCTACGAGGTAGGGTCTAGTTCCTATGTTGCTCGTCACACCAGGACTCAGCGTCAAAACAAGAATTGCACAATCATGCGGTATCATACCTGCATAGCCAAGGAGCTTGAGGCAGCCACTCAGTCTACAGTAGAGGAGTTACCTAGGATAGTGTCTCCTCTCATCACAGAGAATAGGCTCAATCCACTCTTTGGTTCAGATGAAGAGGAAGACATTAGGAGGATTTCAATTTCACCTCCACTCGCAGTACATTTTGAGGCTCCCATCAGTGATAGGAGAAGGTCGTATGCCAGCCTTAGATCAATTTTGTGTCGAGCAAGTGGAGCTTATGGAAAATCAAAGTCCGGGGCTCAGTTTGATTTACGTTCAGTCATCCCCCATAGTGTGAGCAGACATATCAGACAGGAGAGGGCTAAGGAGGCCCGAGTATTAGTGCAGATTACTAGCAAGGAGAGACATGGTATGCGTAGTGACCTCTTATGGACTTACTTTCGATGGTGCGCCTGATCATATTGATAGCATTTTATTGATGGGTACTACCCACCATAAGAGAGGAGCTCCTACTCAGAGAGAGTCGGTGGTGCCTCCACCACACCGCTTTACTCCATGCCCACCATCTCCAGTACAAGTTCCATTATCCACACTGTTCCAGCGAAAGCCATGAAGGATGCATCCGGAGTGAAGATAACACCACTAGTGCAAAGGCCAGAGGAACCCATAGCGAGAACCCACAAAAGCACATAAAGCACTTCAGAGCTAGCTGTTGCAATGCTAGTGGCAGTGATGCTCTTTTGTTCTATCTTTTTGTCAGTAGCTTAGTAGGCATAGCCTTCGATTGGTATGTTGAACTTCCCAACAGTTCAGTAAAGACTTTTACTAAGTTGGAGCAATTCTTGATTAAGAGTTTTGTTAGAGCTCAGCAAAGGGTGACTGCTCAACAACACCCTGGTGAGTCCCTAGTTGATTATATTCTCAGATGATATAATTTGAGTATGAAATGTGAACCACAGCTGTCTGAATAACACAACATTGAAATTTTGCTGAAGCATATTCATGGCCCAGTCGCCTTCATGCTCAATGGTTTTACCATCAAGACATTTGAGAAATTAATTAACAAGGTGGCTAGCTTGCAAGGAGAAGCCAAACGATTGGCTTTTTTGGATCAATCAATAAAGCCAAAGCCACAGAGAGCTTATAAGAAGAAGCCCGAGGCAGTGATAGAGTAGACAAGGGGAAGCAGTTGGCCAGAGAGTAGCATGAGAGATCTCAAGCTCCACAACTGCCACTTCCACCTCCTCTATCACCAGCCATTCTGACCACACGGCGACCTCCATGGTCTTCACCACCTCCTCTATCATATCCATAGCAGGTGGTGCACCGCCACCGGTGCTAAAGTCCCTACTCTTTTGGACAAACTAAACAAACCTTATTCATTTAAGAGAGGTAATGAAAAATCTCTTAAAGAAAGATTTTTCTAACATAGAAGGCTAGAAGAAGTAGGCAAGAGCAATGATCCTAACTTTTGCCCCTATCACCACATGCAAGGTCATGTTTTGGGGGATTGCTTTACATTCAAGGACTGGCTTGAGCATAGCTTCAAGACTGGTGCCATAGTTATCTCAAAGGAATACCTTGTGGAACAACCATCCATTAGGGTTCAATTCCCTACAATCCTCTCATAACCAAAGAAGTTTGGGATATCTCCTTACCCCAAACCTCTAAGAAGATTGTGTCCAAAATCAAGAAACTTTCCTTGTAGGTGCCTGAGGCAGCTTGAACCTCCAACATAATGGAAGGTTTGCAAGTTGCATAGATAACTTGGGAAAGGTAGGAAATCAGTAGCAACAGTAGCCCATGCCAGCCTGGAATAGCCAAGTAGCACAACCACCGACCAAGCCAATCGCTAGTCCATAGTTGTAGCTACTAATTTAGTGAGCACCTCTGCTCTTCTTCTAGTTGAGGGCATCAAATCCGTCACCCCACTTACTTTACTAGATTTCTACTATGTACCTCCTTCAAAATCCAAGAAATCAAGGAATATAGCTAGTTTGAATTACATCTATGTCACTTCTTATGAGTTGTCTAATTTTACTCTTATTGAAAACTCTCCAAGTATAAATAATAATTATAATAACTCCTATCTTCCTTTTTCTAATTCAGAGTTGGACTTTCCTTCTCTAAATACTATGGGTTCACCTCTTGAGATAGACTTGGAATCATCTGATTTTGAGGGTCCCATAGGAGGCAGAATGAGCCGATGTAGGTAGAATCTTTCACTATCACCACAAGAAATCACCAAGTCAACCTCCGTGGTGGCAGGTTCTACCTCCCTAGGCGACACTTCAAGATAAGGGAAATAAGTCATTGGTTGGATGATCGAAGCCCCTCCAGGATGCTCCACCCATGGATATGCTTGTTGGGGATCAGCCTAAGGTAGACTATAATGTTCTCTCTCACCTAAGAAAGTTTCCATCTAAGTTAAGCATATATGATGCCCTTGTCTTATCCAAAGAGATGAGAGAATCAATAATCAAGGCTCTTCTTGATCTAGAGATATGCTTAGCTGTACCACATTATTTCTAGAGAAGCCCAAGGAGTCACTTTAACAGATGAAGACCTTCTTTTAGGGGACATGGAGCATAACCATCCCCTCTACATTATAATGGACATGGGCATATTTAGACTTTTGAGGGTTCTTGTTGATCCAGGTGCATCAGTGAACATTATGAGTCTAAAGAGCCTTGCCTATTTGAGGATCAACATTTCCACACTCTGAGGAGATCAGATGATGTTGAGAGGATTCAATGAACAAGGAGAGAGGACTTTAGGTTCCATAGTGTTGCCTTTGGAGATAGGTGACTGGAAGATTGAAGCTAAGTTCTATATCATTAACTTGAATACTTTGTTTATCGCTTTTCTTGGTAGGCCTTGGATACATCAGAATAAGCTAATTCCATCCTCCCTCCATGGATTATCAAGTTACGGAAGGATGGGATTGAATATTATGTCTATTTTTTTAGTTAGAGGTTGAGATATATGAGGATGCAACTTACTATCTTCCTCATAACACCTTTTCTCATGAACTTGGTCAAAATTCAAATTCAAAAAAAAAAAGAAAAAGAAAAAGAAAAAGGAAAGAAAAGAAAAATGAGAGTTCAAGTTAATGAGAAAATGACATCAAGGAGGAAGTAGAGCCGCATGCCACATTCCACCCATAATTCATTCCATTATATGGACATGTGGGTAGGATGACTCAACCTCCGGCAAAGTGGAGGATCCCTTGGTTAGAAATAATAGGGGTTATGTTCCAGTTCAGGTACCCTACTTATTCATATAAACTTAGCTCGAGAATGAGTCTAATGTGATTAGCATATCATCTAACCCCTGTCAGTGGGTTTCATTGGAGGTGACACTCGAGCTGGACAATGGTGAAGACTAGGCCTCCAAGCAAAGCATGAATGTATTCGAATCAAGTTATGTGAAACTATTAGGCAGGCGTTAGGAACTGATGTAGGACTTGAGGATAATTCATGTAAATAATTAATGAAATTTCCTTTTGACTGGTACTCACCTTGTGTTCTTAATCTTGCCAAGAAGGGTTTGATTCCTTATACGTAGTCTAAGCACAGGTTAGAGTACTTCGAGAAGCTATGGAACAACAAAGGCAGTGATGCACAATCAAGATTAGGACTAGGATTTAGTACAGTGGGTCCATTCGATGATGATGATTACTGCTTAGTTGTTATCGATCATTTGAAATCTAATAGGTTCTTCTCTAACCACACTAGCTCTTATGAGGATGTGTGTTTAGAAACTTCAGATGATCCAGATGATCTCCAAATCAAAGATGCACCACCAAAATTTGAAGAAGAGATCCATTCAATAATTGACAAGCTTACAGAAATCAACCTCGGGATGGAAGAAATCCATTCCCGACATACATCAGTTCATTGTTGAATGAAGAAGAAACCAATGACTTTGTTAGGCTATTGATTAAGTTTAAGGACTATTTTGCATGGAGCTATGTAGAGGTTCTTGGATTATCTCCTGGTGTAGCAGTCCATAAACTAGTAATAAACCGTATCGCTAACCCTATCAAGCAAGCTCCTAGATGCATGCGATTAGAAATCAAACAACAGGTCATTTCTAAAGTCAAGAAACTGATCGATGCTGGTTTCATCAGGGAAGAAAAATACCCTACTTGGTTAGCCAATGTGATCCCAATTAAGAAGATGAATGGCCAAATTCATATATGCGTCAATTTCATGGACTTAAACAAGGCATGTCCTAAGGATGAGTTTTCATTTACTATACCAGAATTAATGGTGGACATCTCCTCATCAATGCAGTATTCTCCTTCAAGGATGGGTCATCTAGCTACAATCAAATCAAGATGGCCCCCGAGGATGAAAGAAATACTACTTTTCGAACCCTGATTGGAATCTATTGTTATAAGGTCATGCCTTTTGGCCTTAAAAATTCTAGTGCTACATACCAACGAACCATGACTTGGATCTTCAATGAACTCATTCATCATTAGGTTGAGTGCTATCTTGACGATCTAGTAGTCAATAGTAAAGAAAAGGAAGACCATCTCTTTGACTTGAGAGTAGTTTTTGAATGGTTAAGATAATATAACCTCAAAATGAATCCCTTGAAGTGTGCATTCAGAGTAGCTTTAGGAAAATTCATTGGGTTTGTTATCCAACATCGGAGAATAGGAATTGATCTAGAAAAGATCAAATCCATCTTAGAAATTCAACCTCCCAAAAGTTTAACTCAACTCAAATCTTTTCAAGGGAGGTTAGCGTATCTAAGATGCTTTATCTCCAACCTATCAGGAAGAAGCAAGCCATTTTTATCACTTGTCAAAAAGGATGCCAAGTTCAAGTGGGATGACAAGTGTCAGCATGCCTTTGAAGATATCAAGTTAGCGGCCGTCAATTCTAGCAGTCCCTATCTCGAGTAGGCCACTCATCCTGTACACTGCTATATTGGATGACTGCCTCAGTGCTTTATTGGCCCAAGCCAATGATGAAGGGAAGGAGAGTGCTCTCTACTACTTCAGTCGTCATCTGATTCCTATTGAAGCGAACTACCCCCCTATCGAGAAATATTGCCTAGCTTTAATCTTTGCATACCAAAAGATGTGGCACTATATGCTTTCTCATAAGGTGAACTTGATTTTTAAAATCAATCCACTATCATATCCCATGACATGACCAATACTATCCAGACATTTGGCACATTGGTCCATGATTCTCTCGCAGTTTGATATCACATTCGTACCCCTCTGTGTGATAAAAGGAAAAGCACTAACAGATTTCTTAGCAGCACACCCATTGCCTGGTGATTCCCTGCTTAGTGACAATCTCCCTGATGAACAAATTATGAACTTAGGGGAGGTTAACAATCGCCGATGGGAGATGTATTTTGATGGTGTGGCTTCCTTTCATAAAGGAGAAGAACCACGAGCTACTCTTCCAGGAAAGGCATGGGTAGGAATAGGTATCTTAACTCTAGACCGTGATGTGATGAGATTCTCATACTATCTCTCCAATCCTTACACCAACAATGAAGTCAAGTATGAGGCTTTGATTGCTAATGCAGGTTAGCCATTACGATTATGTGTCAGAACATCAACATCTCACGAGATTCTCGGTTGGTCATCAGTTGGGTGTCGTGTCCTACAAGATTTTAAAACCTAAGCTTCATCATTACCACGAGTATTCCATGAAGCTGTTGGCCCAAATCCCTGTAGTCACCATCTATAAGGTTCCCCGAGCAAAGAATGCAATAGTAGATGCTTTGGCCAAACTTGCTAAGGAATTGGCATGTCCAAAAGATGAGTCAATTCCAATAAGGATCCAAAACAGATAAGTCATATCCCTTTTTGATGTCGAACTCGTCGAGAGACTTTATCTTGAAGGGGAGGTTGTCATTGCCAATAAGGACAAGGAGCTGGATTGGAGGCAACCGTTCATAGATTACTTGAACACTAGCAAACTACATCAAGAGAAATCACAAGCCCATTAGATAAAATAGGGAGCTCTCTTCTATGCTCTCGTGGATGGCACCTTGTACCAACGATCTTTCGATCAAATGTGGTTATGCTCTTCGGACAAACACGAAGCCTATAGGATTGTGATCAAGGTACATTCAAGTCTATGCAGAGCACATCAATCTGGCACAAAGATAAAAGCAAAGATCAAGAGACTAGGATATTACTGACCTTCGATGATCACAGATTATATGGATGTATCTTGAAGAAGCCATCAGTGTTAGGTACACGGTATGGTCCTACATCAACTACCCAACATTCTACATTCTATATTAACCTCATGGTCATTTAACTGTTAGGGTACCGACATTATGGGTCTTATCGATCCTCCTTCTTCCAAGGGTCATCATTCATTCCCATTTACTACTTTTTTTCAAGTGGGTGAGGTAATCCCACTCGAGAGGTCACATCTCGGCATGTGCTTTTTTAGGGAACCATATCATATATAGGTTTGGGTGCCTCGATGAATTATATCGATAATGATGCTTGCACAAAGCACCAAGATCACTTTGCTAGAAGACATGGTATAGATTGGAATACTCCACCATCTACTACCTAGAGCAAATGGCTATAGCATTCAAAAAAATTCTCATCCAAATACTAAAGAGATGCTCACTAACAATGATGGCATGGCGTTGGTTGAAGCCTTGTGGGCATACCGCACCACTCAAAACTCCCATCCTTGTTCTCCTTGGTGAAGCCATTACCCTTTAGAAGTTCAACTCCCATCACTAAGGATAGCATTGGGTAGTAAGATTATTCTACAGAATGCAAAGTTGCGGTTAGAAGAGCTCAAGGTTTGGAGGAGAGATGCCTATGGTGCAAAATCCGAGTTACAAGGCCAAAATGATTCAAGCTCATAAGTGGTCACCCCCTTTCAAGTAGGAACTTATATTAGTCTAAGGAGACCAATTATTGCTCGTCAAAGATGGGAGGCAAGTTTGTTTAACCCACTTGGGAAGGCCCTTTTTGTTATAGAGGAGGATCTTATCATTGATTGTAAAGGGGAACACTGATGCTTCCAATTAATGGGCTCTATTTGAAGAAAAGATTACCCATAAATCATGTTTGTGAAAATAATTATCATCAAAAGAATAAAATTTTATTCCAATTCATCAAAATCTTCTCTTCTTTTGCGTTGTTTTGCTTATGTGAATCACCATGGCGTGTTTAGGATAGGTGTAAGAGAACCAAAGAGGCATCATATCCCTCTTTCACAACACAAACACAATCAAACATAATTTCTCGATGCTACTAGAATAGGTGTGAGAGAACCCAAGAGGCATCCTATTTGATTAGCACTAAGTTAGTGTGGAGAAAGGCGACATCCTTTCTTAGTGGGAATCCACCATTCATGGACCATTTCATCAAATTCTGCATGTTTAGGTAGGTGTGAGATAACCAAGCTCTATTCCTTTAACACAAACATAAAATTAAACATATATCTTTTATTTCAGGCTATTTTGATGTGGGAGAAAGCCCCCCATGGCACTCACTCATTAGTTAGCTCTAGGTTGGTGATATACCTATTAGTCATCTCTCTAGTGGTCACTGTTTGAAGATGTGAGTCCTCACGCTTTCTTCCTGACTTGACCATTGCAAACCAACGAGGGGCTTGTTAGTTTGATAGACTTCACTGCCTAGCTAGTAAGCTACCTCATGTTTATTTTGTTTAAGAAGATGTAAGTCCCCGTGCTTTCTTCTTGAACAAACCATCATACACTGACTAGGTCAAGTATATTTGAGGTTTAGGGTAAGTCCCCCAGAAGCTTCTTTCCTCTTAACTATGTTTGAGCTGATCTAAGTCCCGTAATGGCATTCACTGTTGTCTCTAGGTCGGATACATCGAGGAAGACATTATCCCATAATCGGTTCCACTATAAAGGATGTGAGTCCCAGCTTTCTTCCTAGGATGATTATTGCAAAATGCACCTTAGGTTGGTTGATGTTCTCGAATGACTCACGGTGGATACACCACTCTTGGATGTGAGTCCCACTTTCTCCTTGAGTTGGCCATAATACCTATGCATATTATCTTCTCGGGGTTTTGGATAAAGCCCTTAGTAGCCTCTCCTGTGGGCACTCTATTTGGATCACATCCTTTTTGACACCATTTAGACACTACGGGTTACTTTTTGGATTGGACGTCCCCTTTCCTAGTAGCCCACCCGTTTGGAGAATTTGTTCTGGATGCGTAGATTCTCCCTTGTTAAAATGAGATAGGTCTAATATAAGCTCCTTCTCAATATGATCCCTCCGTGGGTCCATGATAAACAAACAAAATAAATAACAAAATATTCACTGTGGATTAGGAATTCAAGCCCCCAGGGCCTCTCCCAAGCAGCATCCTATCTTTAGGGCATGTGAGAACTCCCTATAGGAATTGCCTGACTACTTGAGTTGAGATAAATCCTCGGGTTAGTACTCACTCTGTAGTTGCCCTTAGGTAGGGTTCAATCTATTTTTCCATAAGCAGGTTACCCACGACATAATTCACTTTGGAAGATGTAAGTCTACATGCATTCTTTCTAGCATGGTATTGCAATCGATGGCGGCCCTAGGTTGGGTTATTGTTGCAAACAAGATCACCCTGGTCTTTGTAGTGGAAGATGTGAGTCCTCGCTTTCTTCCTTGAATTAACATTTACTGAAAGCACCCTTTTGGTTGGATAGTTCTCCCCTTAGCCGGGAAGCTACTCCCTTTGGTTCAGTAAATCTGAGATAGGTCTAGGCTGATATAAGCTCCTTCTTAGTGTGATCCCATGTAAACCAATGGAATCCATCTAAAATAACTAAAAAATGGAATTAATCTTGACTATCTTTGGTGATTTAAGTCCCTGCATTCACTCAATAGTCGTTAGGTCGAGTTATTGTACGAACCAATCACCTTAGTAGTTTCTCATTTTGGAAGATGTGAGTCCCTGCGCTTTCTTCTTAAACTTGACCATTACAAACTGAAAGGCAATCCCTGTGGTTGGATAGTCCTACTGTATGGTTGGTAGACTACCCCTTTGGATTGGTATATCTGAGTTAGACTAAGGCCAACAGCCCCTAGGTGCATCATTGCAAACCGATGGGATCCATCAAAATAATTAAAATAAAATTAATCTTGACTATCTTTGAGCGATTTAAGTCCCCAATGACATTCACTCAATAGTCAACCCTAGGTTGTTGATTTGTTGCCAGCAATATCACCGTGGTTCCTTATTTTGGAAGATGTGAGTCCTGCTTTCTTCTTAAACTTGACCATTGCAAGAAAGGCAACCTTTGGTTGGATAGTCCTACTTGTGTGATTGGTAGACTACCCCTTTGGATTGATAAATCAGCCAAGGCCACATGGCCTACTCAATGATCCATCAAAACCAATAGGATCCATCAAAAATAACTTAAAAATAAATTAATCTTGACTATCTTTGAGTGATTAAGTCCCAACATTAACTCAAAAGTCATAGTTGGGTTCAATTTGTTGCCTTGCCAATGATCACCCAGGATCCTACTTTAGATGATGTAAGTCTACTACACTTTCTTCTTAGTATAACTATTGCACACCAAAAGGCAATCCCTTTGGTTGGCTAGTTCTATTATGTGTTTAGGCATACGTGGCCCTTACTCAGTGTGATCCATCGCAAACCAACAGGGTCCATCTCAAAATCCAAAAATTAAAATTTGAAATAAACTCAACCCTCCTCCCTCAGTGCAGTCAACTAAATAAATAAAATAAATCCAATCAAGCTCCCTCAGTGGAGTCAAACCAAATCATCAAATAATTAAAACAATCAAACACAAATAATTAAATAAATAAATCAAATCATCTGCTTCTCCTTAGTGAGATGCAAGTCTTTCCTATTCCCTAGTGGATCTCGAATTCTAATCCCCTAGTGGATCTCGAATTCTAATCCCCTAGTACATTTCACAACCTCTTCTCCCTAGTGGATGACTTGAACTTGCTCCCCTAGTGGAGAGTTCACTTTTTCATCCCTAGTGGAACACCAAATTCTAAACCAACAAATCAAATCAATTTCTTCTCAGTGAGACTCAAATCAAATCAAACCTCTCATCCCCTTGTGGATGACTTGAACTTATTTCCCTAGGGGAAGGTTCACATGCTCTATCCCCACTCTCTTATGTCTTTGACATGAGTAGAGTCACATTGCACTAAGCTCTTGATTCCTTCTACACCTTGAGTTGGGAGTAGATCATTTCTGTTAATGCTTGTGATCGTTTGATGTTTTTGATCATCTCCATCAACACGAATATGTGTGATATGCCTTGTCAGTCACACCACACCTATTGGGCGCCCTTTGTTGACCTCATTTTTAGAATGAGCTCTCAACTCTCCATCTTAGACATAGGACTCCTCTTAGACACTAAGAGTTCCTTAGTCTTAAGACACTTCTGGTGATTAGGTGAACACTTGACATAACATTAGAAATAGGTCATGGCTTAGGGGTGTTAGGAAAACTTGCCTACCCTATATCTTGAACCAACTCCTTACTTCCTTCTTTCAAGTCAAACTTCAACTCAAACCAAACTCAAATCAATTCAACTCAATCCAACTCAAACAACTTCAAACTCAAATCAATTCACTTTGATTTCTCAAATCAAATCAACTTCAAATCAATCCAAATCAAAAACTCAAATTAATTCCACAATTAATTTTCTCAAACCTTAAATCAATTCAATCAATTTTCTCAAATCATGAATCAATTCCAAATGATTGAAATCATGATTGAATTCAAATTCAAAATCTTTCTAAGTCACTTTGATTTCATCTTATGGACTTAGCTCAAATCAAATTCAAATCAATTCAAATTCAAAGATTTTCTCATAACCATTTATATTCTCATTTATATTCACAAATATAAATGAAATATAAATTCAAATAACAAAACCAAATTCAAAACTCAAATCCAAATCAACCAAAATCCAACCTAAGTTTCAAGTCAAATTCTTGAACTTAGCCAAATCAACTCAAATCAATTCAAACCCTTGATTTTCTTCGATTCAATCAATCCTTCAATCATGAAACCAAATATAAACAAACTTCAATCATCAAACCAAAACTAAATTCAAAATCAAACCCAAATCAAACCATGTTCATCCTTTGAACTTGAAATTGTCAAATAAATCAAAACCCATTTGACTCCAAATCACTTGCAAATGGATTTATATTTCAATCATAAGTCCATATGTGAGTTCAACCAAACTTGAATCAAGCCTTGATCAAGTCAATTGAGCCACTTAGGCTCACTTGACCCAAAGTGACCTAAAGCACCCTTTTGAGCCAAATTCTAATCCTACACAAATTGGATTGAACTAAGACCATCTAAGCCTCACATTGTGAGCAACAATCATCATAAGATGATCAATCACTCAAATTTGGTCAAACCAAGTCAAACCTAGCCTTTGACTAAGTTAACATTTGATGAAAATGAAATCTAAACTTTCCAAAATCCACCATAGGCTAAATTGATTGAAACCATTGATCAAAGCCAGTTTATGATCAATGTTTGAACTTGACCAAGTCATCATGTGAGCCTAACTAATTGGCCACTTGACCCAAGTTGACCCAACTTGACCTAAAAGTCAAAATGTGTCAAATCTTGATCTAAGCCAAATTGATTGCAACCAATGGGTCATTCATTCTAAATCACTTGTTGAACTTGACCAAAGCCTCAATTGGCCAACTTCCAACCTAGCCCAATTGACCATGAACCCAACTTGACCTAAAAGGTCAAATCAAGCC
Source organism: Cymbidium sinense (assembly GCA_021442155.1). NCBI lineage: Eukaryota > Viridiplantae > Streptophyta > Magnoliopsida > Asparagales > Orchidaceae > Cymbidium > Cymbidium sinense. The sequence goes on from CM038216.1 coordinate 110,222,205, forward strand.
AAAATCAAATCAAACCAAAATTGATTGAAACCAAAGCTTATAAAACATTTCAAATGACCAACCAAACCTAAACCAACCCATGACCTAATTGGGTCAAATGGGTCAAATTGGTCAACTTGACCCATTTGACCTAAATGAATCAAATGAACCAAAACCAAATATAAATCAAATTGAACCAAACCAATGATACCAAATTTCAAATGGTCATATGAACTTGACCCAACCCTTAGTTTGACCCAATTTAACCAATTGGTCAACTTAACCCAAGTTGACCTATTTTGACCTAAATGGATCTACATGAGCCAAATGACATCAAATCAACTCCAAATTCATTGAAATTTGGACTGACCCAATTTCAAACTATTCCAAATCTGCCCAAATTGAAATCGAAGCCAAATGACCAATTTACTCCTAGTTCAAGGGGTAACCTATGGCCAATTCCACTTGGAATTTGGTCATATCCTTTTCATGGCCACTTGACACCCTCTTAGTGGACCAAATGGACACTAATAAAATGGTGCACATGACCCAATGGGTTTGGTCAAGACCCAACCAACAAAATTGATCATGAAAATTCTCCACAATCACTCACACTCATTTAACAAATGGACAGCTCCTCCACTATACCCCTCTGCCAAAACTAAATCACATGGCACTTCTAACAGCCTAACAAATTGATTCCATGTCATTAATTTGATCAAAATGGAAGGATAGCTCATGGTCATTCAATCCTTGTAGGGGGAGATATACTCCCCCTAATTTCATCTCATTTGACATCACTTACACTCGATTAAGCCAGAGCGACCTAAGGTAAGCTCCCCGAGCTCTATCAAGCAATCCCTAAGCTCTTCCCAATTCTTCATTCTCGATTTTCTTAAGCCAAAAATAGGGGTGGTAGGAAGAGATTCCAACTCACTCATCACTCCACCAAAGCAATTTCTTGCAAGCACCATCAAGGATCAATCGAGCTCACCCAATAAAATCCCAAGCAATCAAGCCAGGAAGGAGGGACCAAAGCGCAAGCCATTGAAGCTCACTTTGGTCAATAGGAAGATCCACTCATCTCGCCTTCAAACCTTCAACAGGCTTTGTCTCCACTACAAGCTACCTCGATAGTTGGAGCGGTGATAGCCTCCGAGTATGCCTTAAAACTAAGCTTATTTAGATTTTCTTTGGTCCTGTGAAGGGAATTTCATCCCATTGAATTTGACCATTGGATGTCTTCCTCTTGCTTCTTGATGGTGTGGGTTGAATCCTATCAGCTCAAGTGAGCTCGATCAAGCCAAGGATGGGCGGCCTCCATCTCCCGTGAGGTAGGATGAATCATGGATCATCCATTCTGTTTTGGATGGACGATCTAATTAATTTGAGTAGATCCCGATTAATCCTTTAGATCCATGGTTTAATCCCGACCATCTTTGATCTGATCGACGGTCAAGGAAAAAATGTGCGCGATTTAATCAACCAATTTGATACAAATAATGAATCCATGCCGTGAAAGCGCATGTCAGGTCCACATAGCGTTGATGGTATTAGTTATATAATTTGGGGTTTTAATTATCTAATAATCACTAAAACTTCAAAAATACATAACTAAATGTAGAAAAATCTAAAAAATGTAAACTCAACTTTGTTTTAAAGATAATTCAAAGGGGAACAATATAAAATTAAGTGTAACTGACTTTGAATAGTAACATTTGCTCAATTTGAGTTTTATTGGTGATGTAATTAATTAATTACTCTTTAATTATTCATTAATTAATTCCAAACTTCTTAGGGTTAAGTGGGATGACCTCACCTCCCATGATTTTCTTGGAATTTATTGGATTAATTTGGGTAATTGCTTGTTTCATTTCTAATCACTCCTTTAATCAATTAAATGATTAATTAACCTATTAAATGATGATAAATTTATTAATTAATCTTTGTAATCATCTTGGAATAATTATGGACTTAGGAATGAGATTAGGATTTTTCAAATTTTTCCCTAAGTCTATTTCATTTGAATGAAAACTTAATTAATTTACAAATTGATTAATGATTTAATCATTTCATTAAATAGCTTAATTAACAAAAAATAAAATCAAATTAATCCAATCATAACTTAATCAATCCTTTCTTGGGTAGATACTTAGGTGTTCAATAACCTAAGTAAGCTTAAGGAAATCATTTCCAACTCACATGTGTGGGAAGGGTTATGAAAGTACTTAATTAAACCCTTTAGCTTAATTAATCAATAATTGAGCCAATTGCATTAGGCCCTTTCTTTCTTAGGTGCATTGCTGATTTAAATTCAATGTGGTGCATATCATATGTTGGCTCATAATTGTTTGAATAATTATGTTAAGGAGATATAGGTAAAGGATAATTAATGAACTTAATTTACACCTTAACCTAAACAAAACATAAAATCAATCTAATGGTTCTAAAAATTAAACTAAAAAAATACACACATGTGGGAGATGGGTTAGGACCAGCAAACCTTTTCACATTTTCTAAAATCAAATCAAACCCAAAACAAAACTAAAAATCTCTTTAAACAAATTTGATTCAATTTAAATGATCTTATTCCATAGGATTGTCTTTAGGAATTAATTAAGTTGAATGAAATTACATGCTTACATCACTTTATTTCTTTCCAAACATGCTAAGTGTTGTGTGCCATATGAAAATCATGCATTCATGTCTTTTGAAAAAAAAAGCAGAAATGTTTCCTTTATGTCAAATTGCATGTTTTGGCTAAAGTAAGAATATGAATGGCTATTATCACTATTAAATCCAAAATTATTTTCAAAACTTATAAATCAAACATTACAAATGAAAGGTATACTTATAATTACTTATAAGCTTGCATGTGAGTATAACATAAATGTGCATTATGTGACTTTTCCTTCTTCTCTTTTAACATAGTTTTGAATAGGATTTGTAAAGTTTATAGTTCATTTGAATAGAACACAACACTTGCTTAAATCCATTCCTATTCATTCCTATGTTATCATTAAGAAGGATCTTCATTTACATGTAAATTAAACAACCAATCAAACAAACACATAAATCTTTTGCATGACTCTTTTTCCATTCATTTCTTTTGTACATGCACATGTATTTAAAAAAAGTGGTATATTAGTCTGGACATCCTGGGGTTGTGAGGCTTTCACTAGCCCTAAGAAGGCCTTGTACCTTATACCCCTGGTATAGAAAACATTGGCATCATACTCACCTATGTCTTTCATACATGTAAATGTGCATTTGATTAATGGATAAAAGAATCTCTCTTTTTCTACTTAACAAAATCATGCATAAAAACTTCAAATTTTCTTAAGTAACATCTCTTAGCATTCATCATTAAGGTGTGCTAACATTTCCACTTGCATGTATAGATATGCTTAGGTTGCATCCATATGCATGTTACACATATTGGAAAGAAATAAAGTGTTATGTGTTTTGAGATAGTAATTCACTTTAATTAATCTTAAAATGCCTTTTTTATTTGAATAGGTTTATTTAGAGTAAATCTAAACATAGGATTAATTAAAACACATAATAAAATATTCACTAAAATCTACCTTATAAATTACTTAAGGTAGGGTGAAAAGAGAAGTTTTCTTCTCTTTTCCTTTCTTTGAAACACTTAGTAATTAAGTGTAGGTTCATTCAAACCAAAATAAATCATCAAGTAAAATAAACCAATTCAACTAAATCACTTAAATGAAATAACTCTCTAAGTTGAACCTTTCACACTTAGAAAACTCTAACGTTAAAGCCTAACTAAGACATGCCACACATAGCCAATGGCACATTAGGCTAAGTCACCATTTCTAGTCCTATGTTTGGCATGGTTTGATTTAATTTTGATTTTATTTATGATGTAATGTTTTAGTGGATGTTAGGGTGTATGTGTAGAATGGTAGGCGATCTTAGTCTAATCATTATCTTTAGGGATTGTGCTTAAGGAATAATAAAAATATAAATGCTTTCGATGTGCAGGTTGCTTATACCCCTAAGCATAATCCAAAAATAGGCTACATGGACTTGGTTACCCATGTGTGGGGTACTAAGTCTAATTTATTCATATACATGGTTGGGATTTGGTGGTTTGTTTAGCTAATATCTATTTTACAGGTTTTAGTTAGATTTACTTTTCCTATTTTCATGTAATTTTGTAATTAGGATTGAAATGAATGTTATGGGAGATTAGGATGAACATTGGTAATAAGACTATGTCTTATGTACCATGTGAAGCCTTTCAAGCAACCACATTCCAATCAACCAAAAGATGAAAGAAGAAAGAAGAAAAAAGAAAGAAAAGAAGAAAAAAAGAAAGAAGAAATGAATAATGAATAATGAAGACCCCCATAACATGAATTCTTTCTTGATTGTAATTAATTCATTTGTAATCTGGGTTGTATAAGGGTAGAGCTCATTATTTTGGGTTTTGTGGTGGAGCGACCACAAAGGCATTTATTCTTTTGCTAGCTTTATAAATTTGATGTTTTATTTAGCTTGTGCATTAAGATGACATGATTTTCTAGTTTCTTCCTTTTTGATGAATGATGATTAGGCTCTTAGAAAATAAATTTTTTATCAATCAACTCAAAACTAAAATTAAAACAACTCATAACCTCACTAAAGCCTAGGTTATAAACAAGATAAAAGATTTAGCAACCCCTTAGCTGGATGTTTTATGTTTTCACATCATGCATAAAAAGCATCTTGCTTCAGTCTTGCTTATGGAGGGCTTCCACCTTTGAAACTTGGCTTGACCTAGAGCCATGGAAACACACCTCCTTCTTTTTGGCCCATAATCAAATTTCTCATGCATTATATGAATCCCATAGGTGTCAAATTAATTATCCAAAAATGTAAATAAAACATAACAAAAATTTGCATTAGATTTAAGTCATTAATCATGCCCTACATGATCTAGTCTCTTAGGGAGTGTGTTTAAGGACTTAGTTTTTTCTAAATAAACAATAGCTTAGCTATCTTGCAAAAGCATATGACTTGCCTACATATATTTAAAATCATAGGAGAATTTAGTTGGCGGTCACCCTCAAGGTTGTAAGTCCATGGGTTTATCCTCTCTTGTGAGGCAAATACCCATTTTTTGTTAGATTTAGGTCGTGCTTCAACCCTCACCAAAGCTCCCTATATTTAGGTTTAGAGGTTGCTACTTCCCTTTGCGGACTACAAGCATAAATTTTCACCTCTTAGGCATTTCCATGATCTTGTATTGTGGAATTGTAAGTCTTAGATTTGTAATAAAAATTCAACTTAAACAAATAATCCCTTCAATTTCAAAAATATAAATCCCAACCATAGGGTAGTTTAGGATGCTTACTAGGCTTCTTAGTATCATAAGCATCCCTTACTTATCTTTCTTTGGTTTTGATAATAACTCCCTCCTCTTGATCAATCCCACTTGATCTTCTAAAATAAACCAATTGATTGATAGTCCTATCTTTGAAATCTTTGGAAACAATGATCATTTACCTTAATCGAGTATTCTTAAGGAATCATTCCTTAGAATATAACTATGGGCTTGCCTCCAGGAACTTAATGAACTCGATTTAAAATAAACCTTTACTTTTCCATATATAGTAGGGAAGAATCTCAAAAGCATAGTTCTTAGGAGTCCTTCTTAAGGTGATTATGTCCATTGTAAGATGGTGACTTCTATCTCTCGAGATAGTACATCATTCCTCAATGTCATACCCGATCACCCTAATAAGAATATATGCGGATCTACGTGGTGTCCAACACAAGAAAATTGTTATTTTTGTTCTTCATTTATTTTTCCTCTTAGAAAGATAGATGAAGGATGAAAATTTTTCACCACAAGTGTACATACTAGAAATTATTTCATTAGGTAATATGTGGAACAATTCATATTATTAAATAAGTTTATTGATGTGGGCATCTTTAACTTCATTAGTTCCTTCATAAGTAATAATTAATTTATCTCAAATTTCTTCAGTAGTATCAAGCATAAAAATTTTCAAGTAATCATCATGTAAGTAATGCATAATATAATGTATTACATGCTTTTGCATTCAATTCATCCAACTGCTTTTTCATGTGAAGTGCAATCATCAAAAGGTTTTTAATAGTTTTTTTTCTATTTATTTATATAGTGGGCATTTGGTATTAATGTGTTAACATATGCCACATACGAGCATCCTGGCCATCATGAAAAGTACTTATTTTATTTTTTTCAATAATCAAAAGAACATTATCAAAAGGGTGGTCTATGCGTGAATTATCCTTTGAATAGTGCACCTTTAAGAAATCCTTGTGCCATAATGATCTACTCAAGAATGTTAAGCCATTAATTGAGCTGAAGCTCTGATACCAATTGTTAGGAAGCTATGTCTCACAAGAAAGAGGGTGAATTGGGTGTTTTAAGAAAAATTTAAAAGTTAAAACATAAATTTAAATTTTTATAGAAAACATAGTTTCAAAAGTAAATAAAATATTTTTATAATAAAAAAGCATAGCATGCAAATAATCAAGCAGGAAAGTAAAGTGCAAAAAAACAAAGATAGAGGCACAAAGATTTTTATGTGGTTTGGCCAAACCTCAAAAATTACCTTACGTCAATGCCTAGCAACCCACTTTAGGAATTTCATAAATTAAGTATTATAACCATTCTCACGTACCCTCCTACATTGGACAAGTAGAACCCCAACACATACTTTCTTACATGGGCAAGTACAATCCCAAATAAGTTCAAGATAATAAAAAAAAATAAAAGTACAATTTGTGAATAGATATCTCTCAATTTTAAAATAACTCAAGCCTATATATATATATATATATATATATATAATTTGATTTTAAAACATACAATGATATGAACTTTTAGTAAATATGTTCATATGGTGACATGATGATTATAATGTGTGAGCTTAAAAATAATTTACTACAAAGATGCTTAAATTATTTTGACTTTAAGAACACTTGCACAAAGTATTCAACTAATGAACTCATGAAATAAAGACTTTGAATCATGCAAGAAAATATAAGAGCATTAAAGGATGATTTCAACCTAAATAATAATGCAAGACTCAACTTTTAATATGCTTGCATAGAGTGAAATAAAACAACTTGAAGATGAGTGCTTGTGACAAATAATAATTCAGAAAGCCTTAAGAGAATGATATCATAAAATAAAACACAATCAAATGAAAATGTAAACTTTTTTAAAAACTTGAATATAAAGAGAAAGGAAATTAGAAAAATTATAGAAAAGTAAAAATGTTTTTATTCCAAACAAACATCAAGTTCAAAAACATCAAATAATTAAAGAAAATTTAAACACCCTTTCTCAAGTCCTTTGAATGTGTGAAATAATAAGAGCAAGACTTGATGAAGGTCTCTCCAAATCTTGAAGGAAGCCTTTAGAAGTTAAAGAGGATCTTGTCTTGAATGTTGTTGAAGGAATGATCTAGAGAGAAGAGCTATAGCACTTGAGAACACTTCAAGAATTTAATTTGTAGAAAGTTGGCCAAAGGTTTAGATAATAAATGAATTTCCTTGTCACTCAAATAATGACATAGCAGCTTGCTCATGGTAAGATGTATCATCTTTTTAGGAATAACTGGAGAGTCAAAAAAATAATGAGGATTCTTCCATAATTGCTTAAACACATGTTACATTAAGTTGTAACAACAAAAAAACTTTGAGATGATATTTATAGTAACTTGAGTGTTTAATAAGAATGACTCCAATCTCATCAAGACATTTCTCTATTACTTTTTTCTTTTGCAGAGGTGGTTCTCGCCAACTTGCTTACCATGACATTCCCACAAAAAATGAGAGAGGCATCACCACAGCCTCCTCTTGAACACTCGCTATCACCTACATAGGCAAAATGGACGATGGCTCCACCACGACATGTGTACTCCCGATCAAATAGGGTGTACTCGCCTCCACTCGTGAGTCTCCAGCTCTACTCTTAGCTGGAATAGCAATATCAACTCAAGTGAGCATGACCAAAGTACTTATCTTGATCAAAGAAGTAGTTGCAACTTCTACTGATTTCTTAGTCTTCTTCATTTTCATCCATAGAATAGCTAAAATTTTAGAAGAATTATTATCATCATGATCAAGGCCTCTTAGAGTCCATGATGAGTAATTATGTCTATTTCATAAAGGAAATCTTAATAAATAAAAGTAATACAAATCCAATGACAAGTAAAAGAAGGAATAAATTACCTCAAGGCTAAGGTTCTTTTTATGAATAGAGATGCTAGAATGATGCCAAAAGAAGAAATCAAGTCAAAGGTAATGTGACATTAGTGAGAAGAAAATCTCATTTTTCTCAAGGTTTAAAAAATATTTGTACCCAACTATCTTTTTTTATTCTTTTATCCTTTTTCACAGTCACCTCTATAAAAATAGAAGAATTAGATATCTAAATGTATACACAAACATCAAGCAAGTCTAGTGAGAAGTCACTATAAGTAACCATAAAAAATAAGATCGAGCCCATGTAAGTATGCTATCCACTAGCGAAGTTTCATCTTAAGAATTGTGAGTAGAGAAGCAAGTCTAATTAAAATATGAGATATGGAAGCAAACAACATAGATGATAACTCACTCTTGATAGGTGAATAAACAAAAGAGTCTGACTAGGTTTTTCAAATGAAAATTAGCAACTCACTCTTGACATGAAAGCCCACCCATATACGAATGATTATACATCTAAGTACTCATCAGATTGGTCATCTTGGTGTTATAGAGAACCACAACTAGATGACTCATCACTCGGCACTAGATGTTCACCTCATATTAGCAAGTTCCACATATAATCAACTTACTTTATATGTACTTATCACATGTAATGATCCTCCACCTTATAGAAGGAGAAGTCTTTGACAAGTGGGAATCTTTTCTTTTCTCTTCTCTCTTCTAGAGTGAGTAAGGACTCTCCTTATAATCTATAGATTGTCTATAAGAATAAACTTATTTTATATTGAGATCTTTTATAATAATAAAATTTTAGATATTAGTTATAATTTTTTTTATTCTCGACTGCCTTATATCTTCTAACCTTATTTCTTAGGTACCTTAGAAGGTTATACATTGGTCCATAAACAAATTTGGATCGAATATGTACTTTATGATATGTATGGAGTAGTATGCTTGACCCAATCAAAATTATTATTCTGAATAATGTTGGGATGATTAATATTGCTTAATCATACCATATGATTTCCCAATTGTATTATATTCTTGACTTAATCAAAATAGTCATTCAGACGATCATTAAGATGATCTAAGTCCTACTATACAAGCTCTATTCATATTGTATGATCAAGTAGAAACACAATAAAAGGCATTTTATTTTTCATACTTTCTCACTAATTATTTTTTCTCCTCACTTCTAACATACTTACTTGAGCTTTTATGTGCACGGTACTTTCAAATGGCGATCAAGAGAGCTCATGATAACACGTGTGAGAATTTCTTTTAATCTAATGATGAGGAAGCTGCATACATGAAATACAAGGAATGTGAGATGACTCAAAGCCATTGCTTCAAGATAAGTTATCCTTTGTATTTTTGATCTCTTTGCTAACATAACCTTGAAATATTTAATTTATCTAGTCTACCCATTTTACACCAACTCTTTTTTGAATTCTTTTTTAGACCATGTCCTTAACTCCAAACACACCATCCTTTAATCTAGAGTCTATGGAAAAAAATTTATTATCAATATAGATTTACACATGTACCTCCATGTCTTTAATTTTGGTCCTTCTACCAACATTTTCTCTAATGACCCAACTTATAATAGGTCATCTAGTATATAATCATTAAAGACTCACCACTCCATCAACATCAACCCTTAATCAATTAACTTGTGTTGAATGCTTATATTATCCAACATGTGCTTAGGCATAATGTCATTCCAAAAGCTAACAACCAAATTAATATTACACCCCTTATTTCCATATTCACTTACATTTACAAGGCCCACACATAGTTTAATGTTGCAGATATTTTGATTCATAATATTGATAACCTCATAATCCAAATGAAAATATTACCTAGCCTTAGGACACATGATTTCAAATTTACTAGAGGCCAAATACAACCTAACCACCTTAAGGCACCGACCATACTCCTTCCAACATCATGGACCATTCCTTTCAAACCTTCAATAGTGAGAAGTGACGATCATCTAAAGCTGCAATAGAGTTAGAAGAAGAGGATACAACTAGAGAAGGTGCCATCACTCACAATCATTACCCACACAATGCTTGGATAAAGTAATTTAAATGACATGAGTTTAAGGTTGAAAGATATGTCAAGGACTAGGGAGCTCAATAGAAGTAGTACTGGGAGCAATGTATAAAGGATAGAGCCTGATTTCATGCTTAGTTTGACTCAATCCATAATATTTTCCAACCACTACTATTTGACAATGAACCTTTTGAGTTTTAGGTTATTGCTATTTTTTCTTTACATGTATGGTAATTTATTATATTTTTTCTTTTATTGCACCTAATGTATTCTATATTTTTAGCTAATGTGCCTAGATATTACACTAATGCTTTAGTCATTTTCAACATGTTTATTTTACATGATCTTTTCTATTTGGTGTTTTTTATTTTCATATTATGTGAATTATAAATTGATGTGATATTTCCCTTAAAGTTTTCTTACTACATTCTTATAATCAAGTATTACTTAGAAATCAAAATCTATTCGGTAGAAGTATGAATCATTAACCTGACTATATCTAAAAATTTGTTTATTATGATATGCATAATTATTTAAATATATTCATTTTTGCAAATCACTTCTTTTTTCTTTACTCTATTTTTCTTTTTATTTTGTAACAAATTAATTTGTACATGAATATTAGTGTGCATGTATATGATATTGTCAATTATAAAATGAATCAAGTAACAACAACAATGAGATTCAGATGCACAAAATGGGATAAAAGACTAATAAAAAAATTCTCCAAAGCATGGAAGTATTAAGAAAATCTCCAAAGTGAAGAAGTATAAAAATAACAACAAAAATTTCTAAAAGGGGAAGTATAAAAAATTAAAGCCTTCCTAGTATGTCATTAACTAACCATTCATAACAATTGTTCAATTATTTTAATCACACAATAGAATATCTATTCATCCAAACAAAATGTAAGCAACACTTTACTTTTGTTACATCTGTTTTAAAAAATTCAATAAATTGATTGATGTCTTTTTGTGTAGATTATGCTTTTTTTTATAAAAGTTCAATATTAATTAATCAAAAGAGAGATTACATGAACTTACCTCCGATGTAAGGTAAGTTAAGATTATCGAAAAAAATGAGAGGTTTGAGACCATTTGAAATATAAAAAGAAATAGAGGTGGTTTGGAGGGTTTCACCATGTTTAGTCAATTAGTCTGCTTGACATGGCACAAGGTTTCAATCAAATGAAAAAATATACCAACATCAAAGCATGAAGAATTGATGTAGCATAAGGTCTGAATCAAGTGACTAAATGGACCATATTCATGATCTTGGAGAAAGAGTTTCAAGACTTAATGTTTGATGCATGAAGACTATTATGAAGACTTTATATATATATATATATATATATATATATATATATATATATATATATATATATATATATATATATATATATATATATATATATATATATATATATATATATATATATATATATATTAGTGTGTGTGTGTGTGTGTGTGTGTGTGTGTGTTTTGTTGACCTCACTTTTGGAGTGAGTTCTCATTCCCCTCTTCTTAGACTTAGGAGTTTTCAAGACACTAAGACTTCCTTAGTCATAAGACACTTATAGTAATTAGGTAAACACTTAACATAAGCCTCGAGACTCGGAAGGGTTAACCATAAGATGAGACTATGCCTTAGGACTTAGAGAAATCCACTTACCCTATAGCCTAAACCCAATCCATGTTCACCTTCTTAAGCAATAACCAAACCTCAAATTCAATTCAAATCAAATCTAAGTCCAAATCTATAACCAATTCCAAGCCAAATGATTGAAGCTCATGATCAAATCCAAATTCAAAATCAACCCAAGCCCTATGATTTTATCTTATGGACTTAGCCAAAACCAAATTCAAATCAATATAAACTCAATTGATTTTCACAAATATCAATTCAACCCTTCAATCAATCTATCAAACTTACAATCAAACTCAATTCCAAATCCAATTTGCCAAAATTTATAATCATACCAAATCTTAGCCATGTGAATCAACCTTCATGATCTTAGCCAAAATCCCATCTAAATCAATCCAAAATCAATTAATTTTCTCATAGTCAATTTATATTTTCAATCATATTCCTAAATATAAATCAAATCTACATCCAAATGATCAAAACTAAATCAAACTAAATCAAATTAAATCAAGATTCTTTCTAAGCCATATGAATCAACCTTCATGAGCTTAGCCAAATTTACCTTAAAATCACTTCAATTCAAATTCATTTTCTCTTGAATCAATTATATCTTCAATCATCTTCACAAATATAAATGAAATATACATTTAAATCATCAAAATTGAATCAAACTAAATCAAAATCCAAACCTAAGCCACAAGACCCAACTCTTTGGACTTGGCCAAATTCTTTCATTCCAAAGCCCAAAGTCAAATGATTTTCTCATGAATCAATCATACCTTTAATCGTATTCATAAATATAAATGAAATCTACAATCATCAAGCCAAACCAAAATCAAACCAAGTCAAACCCAACTTAACCCATTTGACTTGAAATATTCAAATGAACAAAACCCATTTGAACCAAACCAATTGTAATTGAATTTATATATCAATCCCAAATCCATATATAAACTCAACTAAATCAAACTCAACACAAAATCAAGCCAACTAAACCCATTTGGTCCACTTGACCCAAAGTGGCCAATTTGACCTATTTTAGCCAAGTTCCAATCCAACCCAAATTGGATTGAACCAAGCCCACCAAAACCTCCTATCATGATTGTTGATCACCTAGGTTGATCAATTATCATCAATTAGGTCAAACCAAGTCAACTTGGTCCTTTGACCAAGTCAACCTTTCTAACCCATATGAACCTAAACTAGCCAAATTGTAATCTAAGCAAAATTAATTAAAACCAATGACCCATGCCCATCCAAAACTAACATTTGAACATGTCTTGACCTTCAATTGAGCCAAACCTAACCCAATTGGCCCTCTTGACCCAAGTTGACACAATTTGACCTAATGGCCAAAATGGAGCAAATCTTGATACCATCCAAATTGATTGCAAACAATGGCTCAAGTTTATTCCAAATTGATTATTGAACTTGACCAAAGCCTTCATTTAGCCCAATTGACCCACTAGACCCAAATGACCTATTGAACCAAATCTGACCTAAAGGGTCAAACCAACCTAAAACCCAATCAAATTCAAATTAAACTCAAACAAATCCTACAACATATTCCAAATGATCAACCAAACCCAAACCAAGCCATGACCCAAGCCAATTTGGCCAATTGGGTCGAATTGGTCAACTTGTCCCATTTGACCCAAATGAACTCAAATGAGCTAAAATAAAATCTAAGCCAAATAAAAACAAACCAATGATAACAATACATCCCAAATGATCATATGAACTTGACCCTTGGTTTGACTAAATTTGACCAATTGGTCAACCTAACCTAGTTTTACCAAATTTGACCTAAATGGGTCAAATTGAGCCAAATCAAACCAAATGAACTCCAAATCACTTAAAATTTAGGCTAGCCCACTTTTGACTCATTTCAAATCTACCCAAATCAAATTCCATCTCAAATGACCATCCTAACCTTGGGCTAGGGGTATCACATGAGACAAATCACCCATGCAAGTGGTCATTTCTATTCTTTGGCCACTTGGCACTTCCCATTGGTCCACTTAGGCTCCTAAGACACTGCCCAACCTGACCCAAAGGTGGTTGGGTTAGCCATGACCCAAGGGGAGGTAAAATCACCTCACCTCCCCCATTGGGGCACTTGAAACACCAAGGACACCCACTACCCTCCTTGGCAGTCACTACCACACCTTCACCCAACCAAGCCAACTCATCCCCTCCCTACCACCCATGACCCTCTGAGGTGGTCGAACAACCACTAGGAGCCAAACCAAGTTGAGTCATCTAATCAAGGGAAGGTGGTATACCCCCCTCTAATTCATTCCAAATCAATCACTTGAGCATAGTGAGAGCCCTAGCATCATCAAGAGAGTTTCCCAGAGCTTTTCCAAAGCCCCTAAGCTCCCTATTCTCAATTTTCTCAAGCTGAAATAGGTCATCCTCCCCTTGATCCCCATTTACTCAAACCATAATCAAAGTGCAATTAACTTTGCACACACCATCCTTGAAGCTAGTCGAGCAATAATGAAACATCCCCCAAGCTTCCGATGGGTGAACTTATCAACGCCGACTTCCCACTTTGGGTATTGACCTTCCGAGCCATCCACCACCTTTGAGCTTGTGCGTCGGTAGGGCCTGTCTCCATTTAAGCTTCCTCAATCAGATTTGTCACCGGTCTTGAGCTTTGGTGAGGTATGCCATTGAAATTGACCTTGGGTGAAAAATTGGTTGGAGCTTTTTGAAGAAAACTTTCATCCCGTGTGATCTTAGCTATTGAATCCTTTGCGCGAAGGTGTGGATCCATTTGGAGTTGATCCGAGCTTGAGTGAGCTCAAATCACTCGAGCAATGGCGACAAACTCCATTCTCCCTCGCTCGCATGATAATAGATCATGCACCATCTGTGCATGATCAAAATGGACGATCATGATTAGATCCATTAAAATTATTTGATTTAATCCTTTAAGCATTATAGTAGCGTCGATCTTAGATCGGACGGCACATGAGAAAGAGCATTCCACCACCGCCACACAAACTCTGACTAGGATTATGTTTAAATAACCAATCCCATGGATCCATGTGGAAAGTGTACCACGTCAGCGTGCCACATGGGGATTAAAGGTTAATTAGGCTTAATTAATGTGTTTTAATGGCTGAAACTTGTAAAATTATAACTAATTGTAGAAAAACTTAAAATATATAAATAAATACTCATTTTAAAGGTATTTTAGAGGAGAATTTATAAAAAAAATTTAATTGAATAGTAATTAAGGCTTAATTAAGGTTTAAAATTAATTACCTTAATTATTTCTTAATCACTTGAGCAATTAACCCCAAAATTTTTGGGTTAATTTAATGGGATGACCTTTGCCTCCCATGATTTTCTTAGGATTTATTGCTTAATTAATTAGGGAAATTGACTAATCAAGATTTAATTACTCTCTTAAGTTAATTAATCATTATTTAATCCCATGAATAGTAATAAATTAATTATTTAAGTTGATTAATCATTGTTTAATAGTGAATGAACCCATGGGATAAGGTTAGGGCCTCCTTCCTAATTTATTTCCCTAAGTCCATTTCATTAATTAAATTAATCAAGGCTTAATTAATTAATTAAATTAAAATCATAATCATGGAAAATTCTAATTCAGTGAATCTTGGGTAGTTCTTTAGGTGTTTAATAACCTAAAGGAGTTTAATGAAATTATGGTTAGTCCACATGTGTGGGAAAACCATGAGAATAATTAATTAAGTTGCTTAACTTAATTAACCATTAATTATGAACCAATTGCATTAGGTCCCTTTTATTTCTTAGAATTATTGCTAATTTAATTTCCAATTCACATGCATATCATGTTAGCTCATAATTATTTGGATTATTATATTAACATAACATAGGAAAGGGTTAATTAATGTATTTAATGTATATTACAACTTAATTAACTCATAAAATCAACTTAATCATATTTCACTAAACCAAATGAATTAACAAATATGGGAATGGGTTAGGACAAGCAAACCTTTTTTCACATCCTTAAATCAAATCAAAGCTTGAAATCAAAAAAATGATTCTAAGAAAGCTTTGGTTTGCTTCAAATAGTTTTATTTGATATGATTATCCTTAGGAATTAATTTAATTGAATGAAACCATGTGTTTATGTTTACTTATTCCTTTCCAATCATGTTAAATGTTTTATGGCATTTTAAATCATGCATTCATCTTTTCAAAGTTAATTAAATCAAATGGTTTTTTTTATGTAAGCTTGCATGTGTTGGACCAATTTATAATATGTGTAACTATTATCACTAATAAATTCAAATTATTTTTCCAATGTTTATAATTCAATTACATTGATTAGAGTGAGTTTATGAACATATATAGGTTTGCATGTGCTTATAACTTAGATATGTAAAGTAAAACTTTATTTTCCTTAATTTATATATATATTTTATATGTATTTAAATGTTAATAAGTATATAGTCGGACATCCAGTGAATTAAGTATCCCAAGGAGGTCATTTGATTACCTCACTTCCCTAGTTAATAGTGACACATACTTATTTGATTTCATTTACATGTGTTTCTACATTAGAATTTGAATAGAACTTTAATTTACATACATAAATAATTCAATCAAATAAAAATATAACTTTGCATGATTCTCTTTCTTTTAGTTATTTATAAATCTATATGTATATAAGAAATCAAGTATACAGTATGGACATCCCGGGAATACAAGGCTTTAGCTAGCCCCAAGCAGGTCATTTCATTACCTCACTTCGCTAGTTAATAATGGCACATATTTGCTTATGTCACATATAAGTTAATGCTCTCTTTCTTTTGATTTGTGCATGCAAAAGTACATATATTTGAATGCAAATGGGTATATAGTGTGGACATCCCGGGAACACTAGGCTTTAAGGATCCCCAAGGAGGTCATTTGATTACCTCACTTTCCTGGTTTAATAACAACACGTACCTATTTAATTTCATTCTTATGTACTTTTGTATAAGAATTTTTATATAGCTTTAAATTTAAACATATTAAATAATTCAATCAATAAAATATATATTTCAAATGTACACATACATTCATCATTTAAGTGTGCTAAAATATGTTGCATGTATAGATATACTTAGGATTTAAATCATATGCATGTTACATGTGATGGAAAGGAATGAGTTAATATATTTCATGTGATAGTAATCCAATTAGATTAATCTCAAGATGCATTCTATACTAAATAGAGTTATTTAAAGTGAGCTTAAACTTAGGATTAATTTAAAAATGTGTAATAAGCCATTCACTAAAGAGAACTAAATCAAATTAACATGATTTAGAAAGTGGCTTATGGTATGGATGAAGGGGAATGGTCCTCATTTCTTCTCTTTATAACATTTAGATGCTAAGTGTAGGTCATATGAAATAAAAGAAAATATAAATTAAATTCTCAAATCAACTAAACAACTTGAAGTGAAACCAACCTTTTATACTAAATTAAATCCTTCCAAACTTAGAAAATCATAACTCTAATGCCTAGTAAGACATACCACACCAAGCTGTATCACGCACCTTAGAATTAAGTCACCACTTCTAGTCCTAAGTTAGGATGCTGTATGTGTGGTGTATGTTTTATTTTGTGATGTAATATTTTAGACTAGATGTTAGGATGTATGCTTCGTAGACTGGATGTTAGGCATTTTAGCCTAATCATATTTTTTGTAGGGGATCGTCCTTAAGGGGATGCTTAAAAATAAATGTAAATGCTCTCTTTATAGATTTCTTAAACCCCTAAGCATAATCCAAGTTAGGACAGGTGGGCTTGATTACCCATGTGCAGGGTGCTAAGTCCAAATTATAAATATAACTGCTTGGGAATCTATGTATGTTTAGTTAACCTCTACTTTGTAGGTGTAGTTAGATTTACTTTTCCTATTTTTAATGTAATTTTACATTAGAAATTAGGATTAGTGCTATGGGAGATTAGGATAAGCAGTGGCTAGAAGGATTTATCTTGGGAGACCTGTGATGCCTTTGAAGCAAGTACATCCAAACCAAGAGAAGGAAGAAAGAAGATATAAAGAAATGAAGGAAAGAAGACCCACATAGCATTTAATAAAATTGTAATCATTATTTTGTAATTCTAGGTTGTATAAGGGTAGAGCTCGGCTACCCATCTTTTCTTTTCAGGTTGTACGGCAGTACCCGACCATATCGGTCTCTTATTTTTTAACATTATTTTATAAAATGTTTGATGAGTTATTTAATTTGCATTTTAGGAATGACATGCTTTTCTTAATTTCTTAAATGATTGATGCTTTAATGTGTGGTCTGGATGCGATTAGGCTCTTATGATAAAATAAATTTTATACCCAAGTGATCACTCATAACTAAAATTTTCTACAACTCATAACCTTACCATAAAGCCTAGGATGTAAATCAAGATAAATAAAAGATTTAGCAACCCTTCATGGTTGAATGTTTCATGCTGTATATCATATTAATTTGCTCTTGAAAATAGTTTCAATCTTGCAATAGGAAATGCTTGAAGCATCCTTGTGTTGGAAAACACCCCTTTCTCGACTTTATTTGATCATGCATATAAGCATCAAAATCCTAAAGCCTTTGTAAAAATGATGTGTCTAAAATAGAATAAAATTTGAAAAGATTTTGCATTTATAGATTAGGTCATATGCTTATACAACTCATGCTCTAGTCTCTTAGGAAGTGGGTTTAAAACTTTAGTCTCTTTCTAATTAAATAACTTCTCTAGCTATCTTGTAATTCATAAGACTAGACTACATGATTTTAAAATTGTAGGAGTTAGCTAGCGACCACTCCAGGAGATTATAAGTCCAAAAGTCAGACGGTTCATCCTCTCTTATGGAGGTGAACCTTTATGTCCACCTATCACTTAGATTTAAGTCACACTTTAGCTTATGGTAAAGCTCCTTAGATTTAGGATCCGAGGTTACTATTTTCTTTGAGCTACAAGCATAAATCATCACCTCTTATGCAGTTTCACAACCTTATGTTGGTGAATTATAAGCGCTAGCAATCTAATAAAATTCAACTTAAACATATAATTCTCTTTAATTTCAAATATATAAAGCCCAATCATAGGATAAATTAGAATTTTCACTAGGCTTCCTATTATCATGAGCATTTCCTACTTCCTCCCTTTGGTTTCCAAAAATAAGTCTTCTCCTTGAGCTTTCCCACTTGATCTTTTAAACATAACCAATCCTTTGATAGTCTAACCTTGAAATCTTTGGAGATGACAATTGTCTACTTTAATCAAGAATTCTTAGGGAACTTCATTCCCTAGGATGTAATTGACTATGGAGGAATGCCTCCATAAAAAATTTTAGAACCCAGTTTAATATAAACCCTGCTTTATTTATCAATATAAAGCAGGGAAAAATCTATGGCATATTCGAAGACCCATAATATCTTAAGAGTCCTTATTAGGTGACTAGGTCCATTGAAGGGTGGTGTCTCTATCTTTCAAGATAGTACATCATACCTTAATGTCATACCTGATCACTTCAATAAGTTCCCCCTATGATCTATGTGGTGTCCCACATCCAAAAATAAACACCATAGTTTCCAATGTAGTAATTAGTATTAGATGATGTGCTTTATCATGTTTAAGTATTATATGTGTGTTGTGGTTGAAATCATGCAAGTTCATGTGTTAATATATGTTAGTATCAATATGGTGCCTAGCAAGTCTTCTAGTGCTATTGCACTACTTTTTGAGGTATTTAATATTTAGGGATAGAGAGGATAATGTCTAGGTGCTGCATTCCAATAAATTCAATTTTAAGTAGTTTGTAAAGTTGGCTAAAGAGTTAATTCAAAGGGAGTTAATTGAAAGGTGACTAAGTACTTGTACAAAACATTTTATCTATGGAATTAAGTGGTTTTTGGTGTTTGTTGACAAAAATTAAGTAAATAAACTCATTGGTTGGAGCTTGGTGGCCATCCAAGGAAGGGAAATTAGTGATTCACTTCTTCATATGATAGTGGTGTATTACCATGTATCTCTTCAATACCTTGTTCAAAATTGATGCTAGAAATCTATAACAAGATCATAGAGAGAAGATGTCATAGTGAATGGAGGAAGAAGAAGTGCTTCACAGCATTCCACTCACCAAAGTAGAAGAAATGCGAGGATGCTTTACTCACCCAAGTAGAATAGTAGTGAAGGATCATTGAATCCTCTGAACAACCAGACAGCAAGCTCTAGCCAAAGAAGTTTTCACTCAAGTTTTCACACAAATAAGTTTAAGCTACCTTAAGTCAGAATAATGTTTATATAAGTACAATATTCCAAGGGATGTGTCCCTTAGGGAGAAAATTACCAACAACTAAGAAAAAAAGATAACTTATCATTTCACAGCACCGATGCACCACAAACCAGTGTTAAGGCACCATAGTCCAGCACTAAGGTGCCAAAAGACTAGTCTCTAGGTACTAGACTAACACCTATACAAACTAACATAAGAACTTATATGATTTCAATCATAACTCTTATACAACACTTAAATATGATCAAACACATCCACTTTTACAAAATACAACACATAGGACATCAATATTAAAATACTGTAACCATAAGGTCTAATAAAAGTCCTCATAAGATCAAGTTATGGTTTGAAACCTTGTGATAGGTCCTTTCCTTCTTTGATGTGCTACATCAAATTGAAATGATGGTGTGGTTGGTAGGGTTTAAATCACTGAAGTGATCAACTTGGTAAATTGGGGCTCTTTATGATGCTTAAGATGGTAAGAATATGTAAGGTGGAGTTTAATTTTAAGTTCAAATAGGGATTTAAAAGGGAAAGTAGTTAGCCAAGCAATGAATAGAAAATAGTCTTAGATCTAGAAACCCAACTTACTTCAATTGGATCTCTCTTATAAGATATCCAAATTACATGGAATAAAAAAAATTGTGTTGGAAGGAATGTAGTTGTAATCTAAAAAGTTTTTTCAATTTTAGAAAAGTTTTGATAAATTTTCTAGAATATTTCTTTGGTCACACAAAAAATGAGTTCTAGCATCATGGTATTTTGAAATTTAAGAGGATTAAACTCTAAAATTGTTTGGAGAACATAACCAAATTAATACATGGATAATGTAGATAATTATGTAGTCTAATGATCTAGAGATTTTGGTACTTTTTTGTGGAGGATTGGTTAGCCAAATGTAAGCCACACTTAGACTATGTTCTGAAAAATTCAGAATAAGACTAATACTTTCAAATGGGTATGCTAAAATTCCTCACAAAGAAAAAATGAAATGTTTTTTTTTCTTAATTTTTATTATTTATTTAACTTTTGATCTTAATTCTTATGAAAATGTTTCTCCATTAGGTACACTTTTCTCCTCTTCCCCTCCAGGGCTTTTATTTATTTTTTGATGCAACTACTATTCCATTAGATTTCTAGTATGTCATGCACTTGGGGAGTCGGTTTTCTTATGAAGGCTAATTAGAAGCATGGGAATCTAACCTTATTTATTTAAAAAATAGAAACTACTATTCTATTTGAGCCTCTTAAGCTCACTTTAATTGGTAAATTCACTTATAAACATCCTAAGATGTATACAATTTGAAAGCACTTTAATGGGTTGAAACTACTGGGAGATTGGAGCATGGGGCTGCTTGATGGTCGGCACATTGCAATTTGGCTTAGTTGCGAAGAAGACTATTGCAATTTGGCTTAGTTGCGAAGAAGACTATGCATGGCTATTTTCAAAAAAAAATTATACCATATAGAAAATGTCCAATAAAGTCTTAAAATGGACTCCTAATTTTGATTATAGTGTTGAGCCTCCAATTGTTCCTATATTAATAAAATTTCCAAACTTGAAACTACATCTATTTAATAAACAAGTGCTCTATTCCCTTGCTATTTATGGGAAACCATTAAAACTGAACTTACCTACCTTCAATTTACCAAGGCCATCAACTACTTGAGTCTTGGTTGAATTGGATACAACCTCACAATATTTAGAGGAAGTTTGGATTGGTTCTCTCACTAATGAGTATTGGAAAATAATGGTGATTGAGCAAAAGCCTATGTACTATCCCAAATGTAGAATGTTTGGGCACCCTTTGGAGAATTATTTTATAGCACATCCAAAATTAAAAGACAAAAAAAAACATACTATTGGTATAAATAAGGAGAAGGAGATGATTTAGGATGTGTGTGTGTGTGTGTGTTAAAAATGACAATAAATAGTCAACAAATGGATATAGTAGTGGTATGAATCAGACTAAGGGTGATGTTCAGATGGGGGTACAAAATTCTCTAAGATTGGAGGTGGATTAATTATCCCAGCACCTAGATAATACATAACCTCAAAACTCTTTGATTCAAATGGAATGAGATTTAAATTAGGAGGTGATACAAAAATAATTGATGAACATGAGTTTGAGTGGACCATGTAGAAATCTTGGAGGCAAAATATGAAAGGAATGAGAACTTAAGTACGTTAATCTAGTGCCAGTAGCTCATATAAGCTCATCTTCATCTAGTATCCTAGCCACCTTAGATGATAGGATATCTACTCAATGCTTCTAAGGGAAACCATTACCCAACTTCATGATAAACTTACTCATTTGGAATACCAAAAGCTTTGTCAAATTGAATGCCACCTATCATTTAAAAAACTTATACTTTATCACAAATTAGAACTATTTTCTATTTGAACTAATTTTTTATGTTAAGAATTCAAAGAACATTAAAAAGAGATTCAAAAGATTCAATTTGTAAGAAAATTCCAATAATAAGATTTGAGTATTCTAAAAACAACTATCTAGTGGGCGTAATTGTGGGTGATCCCCAATTTATTTATACTTATATTAGCTGCTCTAAGTTTGGTTTTCAAGCCATATTTGTTTATGCTAAGTTCTTTAAGGAATCTAAGAGAAATTTATCGTAGAAAATCATACCCATCAGCTCAAACTGTCAAGACAACTAGTTGGTTGGGGGTGATTACAATATGATAGTTGATCCTGTTGAAAAGCAAGGTGGAAGACCTCCCAATAACAAGGATGTTAGTGTATTTGTTGATTCCATTCATGATGTTGGCTTAATTAATGCAGGCTTTATTGGTTGTCCTTTCATTTAGAATATGGGGAGAATTTTTGGAAGATTGGATAGAGTATTAATTATCAATCATTTGATAACTAACTTCCAACACACTGCAGTCACCCATTTGAATAAAATAGCTTTTGATCAATCCCCACTACTAGTCTTAATTAATTTCTTGACTATACTTTGAGTTAATCCAATCATATTTTACAATGTCTAGATGTGGTGTTTATTTTCGAAAGCGTCGAGTGGACATCACATAGATCTTAGCTGGTGCTTATTGAAGTGATCGAGTATGACATTAAGGTATGATGTACTATCTCAAAAGATAGAAACATCACCCTACAATGGACCTAATCACCTAATAAGGACTCTAAGGCATGATGGGTCTTCGTATGTACCAGAGATTCTTCCCCTACTTTATATGGAAAAGTAAAGTAAGGTTTATTTTATGTCAAGTTCTTTAGTTCTTTATTGAGGCAAGCCTCCATAGTTAATTACATCCTAGGAAATGGGATTTTCTAGGAAAACTCTTGATTAAAGTAGTCAATTATTTTCTCCAGAGATTTCAAGGTTAAGACTAGCAATGAATTAGCTATTTTGGAAAATTAAGTGGGATTTTCAATTAGAGAGGCTTATTTTTGAATCCAAAGGAAGATGAGTAGGAAGTGCTCATGATACTAGGAAGCCTAGTAAGCACTCCAATCTATTCTATGGTGAGGATTTATTTGTTTGAAAGAGAGGATTTATTTGTTTGAGTTGAAATTTATTAGATTGCTAGGGCTTATAATCCATCAATACAAGATTATGAAAATGCCTAAGAAGAGAGGATTTTTGGTCATAGCCTAAAGGAAATGAACAACCTCATCCTAAATCTAGTGGGCTTTAACATAAGTTAAAGCATGACCTAAATCTAAGCAAAAAGAGGACATAAGTGTCTACCTCCACCAGAGAGAGTAAACCCATTCGACTCTTCTGGACTTACAATCTCCTGGAGTGGCCGCCAGCCAATAGCTTGTACAAGTCAAAATCATGTAGGCTAATCTTATGTAATTGCAAGATGGTTTAAGTTGTTATTTAATTTTTAAAGAGACTAGAGTCCTATACTCACTCCCTAAGAGACTAGATCATGTTAGGTATGACCATATGACTTAGTCTAAAAATGCAAAAATCTTTTCAAAATTTATATTATTTTGACACATTCATTTGGAAAAAGTCTTTGGGAATTTGTTTTATGCTTAAATGCATGATGAAATTTGATTGTTGGCCAAATAAAAAGAGAAAGAGGGTGAACCTCCATCATAAGGGGTTGCTCTCATAGATCAAGCAATCTCTAAAGTGCTGAAATGGAGGCCCTCATGTTTATAAGAGTTATTCAATATGACATGCATGGTTTAAGTCATACATCATATAGCTAAGGGGTTACTAAATCATTTAATTATCTTATTTACATCCTAGGCTTTATGATGAAGTTGTGAGTTATTTTAAGATTACTTTTGAGTTGTTA
This sequence comes from Cymbidium sinense, assembly GCA_021442155.1. NCBI lineage: Eukaryota > Viridiplantae > Streptophyta > Magnoliopsida > Asparagales > Orchidaceae > Cymbidium > Cymbidium sinense. The sequence continues at coordinate 110,246,691 of CM038216.1, forward strand.
ATTGGGGTAGAAAAATTAATTTTATCCTAAGATCCTATCGCATCCAGGCCACACATTCAATCATCAATCATTAAGAAACTATGAAAATCATGTTGTTCTATTGCACAAACTAAACAAACAAAAATTATTTTTATATGTTATCATGAAATAATAAGAGGCTGATGTGGTCGAGTACCATCGTACATCCCAAAAAAGAGAAAATATGGGTAGCCGAGCTCTACCCTTATACAACCTGGAATTATAAAATAATATTACAATTGAATTTGAATACATGCTATGGGGGTCTTCACTCCTTCATTTCTTCTTCCTTCTTTCTCTTGATTTGATTTGCTCCAAGGCATCAAAAGGCACCCCAGTACTAAGCTTTCTAGACATTGCTCCTCCTAATCCCCATAGCATTAATCTTAATTCCTATTGTGAAATTATATTTTAATAGAAAGTAAATCTAACTACACTTATAAAATAGGGTTAGCTAAACATACATACAAACCCAAGTAGTTATATTTCATAATTTAGACTTAGCACTTTACACATGGGTAACCAAGCCCACCTATCCTAATATGGATTATGCTTAGGGGTATAAGCAACTTGCAAAGAGAATATTTATATTTATTTTTGGGCGACCCCTTAAGCATAATCCTCTACAGAAAATAAGATTAGGCTATCAATGACCTAACATCCAGTCTACAATCCATATTCCTAACATCTAGCCTAAAATATTATGTTATAAAACAAAACACATCATCATTACATACACCATCCTAACCTAAGGCTAGAAGTGGTGACTTAGCATTCTAATGTGTGTGCATAGGCTTTATGTGGTATGTCTTAGCTAAGTTTTTGAATTATAATTTTTTAAGTTTCAAAATTGTTTAAATTAATATGATGGTTAGTTTCACTTCAAGTTGTTTAGATGATTTGTCAGTTTAATTTATGTTTTATTTTATTTCATTTGATTTACACCTAGCATCTAAGTGTTATAAAGAAAGGAAAAAGGCTTAATCTTTTTTATCCCCACCTTAAGTTATTTTAAAGCATATTATTATGATTTAGTTTCTTTTAGTGAATGATTTATTAAATATTTTATTAATACTAAGTTTAAGTTATCCTTAATGAATCCTATTCAACATGAAAGGCATCTTAAGATTCATGTGATTGAATTAACAACACATAGAATATGTTAACACATTCATTTTCATCACCCATAACATGCATATGATTTAACACTTAGTATACCTATACATATAATGTATTCTTGGTACATTTTAATGATAATAGATGCATACATTTGGAAATTGTATTTTACTTGATTAGATTGTTTATAAATGTAAATTAAAGCTCTATGCAAATTCTAATACAAATATACATAGGTATGAAATTAAATAAGTACGTGCATTTGTTAACTAGGGAAGTGAAGTAATCAAATGACCTTCTTGGGGCAACTTAAAGCCTCATATTCCCAAGATGTTCAAACTATATACTTATCATAATTCAAACATATGTAAATCCATATATGAGCATAGAAAGAAAGAACTATCTCTACATATAATACATTTTGGTGTGCTTAAATGGTTATGGATGTATGTGTTTTTAATAGAAAAGGGGATTTTCATTATCTAACTAAATACACATACACATGTATGAAAGTTTTAAGCAAGTATGTGTCATTGTTAAACCAGGGAAGTGAGGTAATCAAATGACCAACTTGGGGCTACTTGAATCCTAGTATTCCTGGGATGTCTAGACTATATACTTGTTATCTTACATACATATGAATATATACACAACTATAAGAGTGAAAATCATGCAAAAGATTATCTTTTATTTGATTTATTTATGCATGTAAATTAAAGCTCTATCCAAATTCTAATACAAATATACATAAGAATAAAATTAGATAAGTACGTGCCATTGTTAATGAGGGAAGTGAGATAATCAAATGACCTCCTTGGGGATACTTAAAGCCTCGTATTCCTGGGATGTCCAGACTATATACTTATTATCATTCAAACACATATAAATCTATATAGGAACTTAGGAAAGAAAGAAAGAACTACCTTCACTTTCTTAAGCTATAAACACATGCAAATCTTATATGTATTCATAACTACTATCACTCCAAATATTATTATCAATTTATAGCTTTTGGAAAATAAATTTGGATTTACTAGTGATAATAGCCACATATATAACAAGATTAAGCCAACACATTAAATTTCACATAAGTAAATTTCATTTGATTTTAAAAATATGAATGCATAACATCACATGACATACAACATTTAACATGATTGAAAATGAATAGCCAAACATCTCCATATGATTCATTCAACTACACTAATTCCTAAGGACAATCACATTAAACAAAACCATTTAAAGAAAACCAAAGCTTATTATTAATTTTGGTTTTGGATTTGATTGGACTTAAAGAGGAGATCATTTTTGTTTTATCCCATACCCATGTTAATGATCTTAATTTATTTAAGGAAAGATAATTAAGTGATTTTTATAATTTAATTAAGTTGAACCATTAAACAATCCATTTAATTACCCTTTTCTATGCTCTTTAATTTAATCAATCATTTAATCATGAGCCACAAATGACATGAACATAAGGAAAAATAAAAGTTCAATACTCCTAAAAGACTTAATGCAATTGGCTCATGATACGAGATTAATTAAGTTAAAGAATCTAATTAAGTACTCTTATGATTTTCATACACTTATGGGCTAATCATAATTTCTTAAGCCTTTATGTTATTGAACACATAAAGAGGAACCCTTAATTTAAATGTTGATAATCTGAAGGGATTAGCAATTTAATTTGATTTAATTTGACCATTAATTAATTAATTAATCTCTTAATTAAACCACACATTTAATTAACTTTCTTTGATGAAATGAATTTGGAAAAGTAATTAGGAAAGAGGTCATAATCACCCTCTCATCATCATCATTGATTAGTGATTAATGAAGTTAAATTAATTAATCTTTACTATTTATAACTTTAATTAATCATTAAGTTAATTAAGAGTGTAATTAAGGTTTGAATTTCAAATTCCCTTAATTACATGGCCAATAAATCCCAAGAAAATCATGGGAGGCAAAGGTCATCCCATTAAATCTACATACCAAGTTTGGGATTAATTTCCCAAGTAATTAAGGATTAATTAAGCTAATTAAGAAAATATTCAAACCCAAATTAAGCCTTAATCACTATTTGAAATCAAATGAAATTATTTTTATTAAATTCTCTCTATTTAACCTTTCCAAAAATATATTTATTTCTATTTTTGATTTTTTTATAATTAGTTTAGAAAGTTTCAGCCAATTAATTGCATTTTTAAACCTTGATTAACACCTAATCCCGTTGGTGCCATGCGGGTAGCTGATGTGGCAACGCTTTCCACGTGGCACCGTGGGATTGGCTACTTAAATGGTTTGATGCGACACTAATGTGGTGGTGGCGGCCGTGCTTTTGTCTCCACTGTCTATTCTAATCATGCAAAGTGAACAACGGATGATCCGTCATCCCCCAAGCGATGAAAATGGGGCGGTCCACCCACTTCTTTGAGCTCATCGAGAGCTGGAGGCGACTCCAAAAGCTTCATAAAGAAAATATAAAGGTATCCTATGGTTTGAATCACATTAAATCACTCTTTCCTTCATAGAGGCCCAAAAAATTTCAAATTCCTACAATTTTTCAAAATTTATCTCGTTAGAGCTTAGGACGGATGGTCTATCGACCGAGGTAGCTTCATCTTGAAGAGATAAAGTCCTACAGAGAAGCTCACATCTTACCTCCTCATCGATGGCTCTAGGGATCAAATGCCACTAGAATCCTCACCGGAGTTTGTCTTGGAAGGGTCTTAGTTGCTTGAATCGATCGATCATATTAAGGTGTGGATAAAAAAAAAATGGTGGAGTTTAGATGAGGTTGGATGGAGATGGGCTCTATCTTATTTTGGGTTTGGTGTTTTCGATGATGGGGCTCGAGGAACTCGAATTGCTCAGTTCTTTGCTCTCAATGCTCTAAATTGAATTGTAAGGATCATGGAACTTGAGAAATCACTTTGGGAGTTTGGCTTGAGTTGCTCTAGCTCTCTGAGTACTCTCTATGTGTTTGAATCAAATGGGGAAGAATATACACTCCTCCTCATCCAAACCGATGGCTTGGATCAATTCTACCATGGGTGGATGTCCTGTCAGTACAAGCGGCCGGGGATGATAGAGAATTGGTGAGGTGGCTCGATTTGAGTGGAGAACTGAAGGGGAGTGGGCTACCAAAGCTGAGGTGGATTCTCCTTGGTTTCCATGTGTTCCAATGAGAGGAGTTGGATTAGCTCACCTCCAATTGGCTCATGGCTAACCAAACCAGCTTTGGGTTAGGTGAGCCAGTGGTTCTCATGTCCAATTTGAGCTTAAGGTGGCTGCCAAGGGTAGGAGAGTGGGTTTGACCATCTAAGAATGGATTTTATCTCATTTATAAGGCTTTACCCAATGGGTAATGGGTCAAATCAAGTTTAACTTGGGTTGGGTTGGACTTTGGACTGGCCCATGGTGGCCCGAGAATGGGTCAAGCCAATTTTGAGTGGTTTTGGGCTTGGTTTCATTAGATTTGGCTTAATTTGACCCTGTAGGTCAAATTGGGCAAGGATGGGTTAAGTTGACCAATTGATCTAATTATATCAAACTAAGGCTTGGGTCAAGTTCAAATGATGATTTGGGATGTTTAGATTCAATTGGTTTGATTGAATTTGGATTAGATTTGAATTTGACCCATATGGGTTCATATGGGTCAATTGGGCTAAGTTGACCAATTTGGTCAAATTGACCAAATTAGTTTGAGTTTGGTGTTGGTTTAGGTTCAATTGATCATTTGAAGATGATTGCAGTTTTGATTTCAATCAATTTGGATTTGAATATGATTTAGTTCAATTTGGCCATTTAGTTCAATTTAGCTAAATGGGTCAATTGGGCTAACTTTATCAAGTTGGGCATTCAACTAAGGGTTTGGTCATGTTCAATAATCAATTTAGGATGGATTTGAATCATTGGTTGCAATCAATTTGATGTAGGATTTGATTTGGCCCAATTTGGCCCTTTAGGTCAAATTGGGTCATCTTGGGTCAAGAGGCCAATTGGATTTTGTCTGGCTCAATTGATGATCAAGTCATGCACAAGGATCAATTTAAAGTTGGTTAGGATCATTGATTTTAATTGATTGGGTTTGGAATGAAGTTTGGTTCAATTTGGGTCAAGATCAAATGATCAAATTGACTTGGCGATTGAATTGATTTGATTAATCAAGGATCATCAATAATCAATATAAAAGGTTTTGGATGGTTTGGTTCAATCTAATTTGGGTTGGATTGGAGTTTGGTTCAAATGGGTCCTTTAGGTCATTTTAGGTCAAGTGAGCCTAATCAATTGAATTGGTTTTGGGTTGGATTGAGGTTAAATTGAGTTTGATAATTGATTTAGGATTGATTGATGGCTTTGGTTGTAATTAATTTGAGTGTAATTAGATTGTAGCTCATTTGGACATTTTTGGTTCAAACAGGCTAGCTTGGGTTAATTGAATTCATTTTGGTCAATTGTCTTGATTGTAGATTTGGTGGAGTTTGGAATGAAAATTTGAATGGTTGGAGTATTTTTGTGAAAATAAATTGAGTTTGGTTTGATTAAAGAAATTTTGGTTAAGTCCATAGGATTGGATTAGGTTAAGGTGGGTTTAGGTTATGGGTTTCAATCATTTGGCTTAGAATTTGGATATGAATTGGGATTCAATTGGGTTTGGTTGGATTAATTAGAGGTTTGGTTTTGGCTAAGGAGGTAGGCATATGCTTGGTTTAGGACATAGAATGGGTAGGTTCTTTTAGTCCTAAGAAAATTTCTCCTAAGCCTCTAAGTTTGGGCTAAGTGTTCACTTAGTCACTAGAAGTATCCTATGACTAAGGAAGTCTTAGTGTCTAGAAGACTCCTAGGTATAAGATGAGAATATTGAATCCTCACTCGAAAAGTGAGGTCAACACTGGACAAATCACATAGATTTTACCACATGTCTTCGTGAGGCATGGGCTGAGGTTAATAACTTTGATCCTTGGATTAAATTAAGGAAACTCCATAAAAAGCTTGCTTAAGTATTAAAAAGTTTGAATTGGGAAGTGTTTGGAAATGTACATAAGATGGTGTCTACTGTTGAGAGCAAAGTTTATGATATTGATAAGTTAATTACTCAGGATACTTTAATCAAAACTCAAGAAGAGTTACAAAATGCTTATTAGGAACTTCAACTTTTAATAAATAAAGAGGAGGATTTTCTTAAACAAAAGGCTACATCAATAATTTTCTTGGAAGGTGATAGGAATACCAATTTTATCATGCTAGTATTAAGAATTGAAGGAAATTTAAAGCTATATTAAAGTTAAAAGATGATATAAAGGGGTGGCTTATAAACTAGGATGACATCGCTGATAGTGCCATTAATTTCAAAACTAGTTTGTAAATTCTTATAATTCTCTCCAAAAAATTGATTATAATTTGTTTAAGAATGATGTGGAGGTGATTAAGCTTGTCGATCTAGCCTTTATCCCTATAAAATCAAAAATTATAGCAACACTTTAGACACTTGGTGGCCTAAAAATAGCAAACCTCATGGTTTCATGGCTCATTTTTATCATATTGCTTAGGATTGGGTGAAGGGAGATGTCATTACTTCAATCCAAGCGTTCTTCTAGGGCTAAAGTAATGCATAGGTATTTTGCTTCCTCATCCATTGCTTATATTCCTAAGGCAAATGATAAACACAATTGGGAAAGGTATAGACCAATTAGCCTAACTACTATAATAAGTACACTAATTAGCAAAATTATCACATTGAGACTCCAACCCTTACTACTTGATATTATCTCCAAGAATCAAGTTGCTTTCATTCAAGGTAGGGGAATTATTGAGAAGATATTGCTAGCCCAAGAAGTAGTAATGGACATAAATAAGAAGTGTAGAGGTGATAATCTCATTATCAAATTGATATTAAGAAGGAATTTTCTAGCATTAGTTGGAGCTTTATTTTGGAAGTACTCAAGTCAAGGGCTTTAATCAAAGTTCTATTTGCTGATTGAGAGACTTATATCCAACAATTACTATTCCATTCTTTAAATGTGGAGTCTTAAGGCTATTTTAATTCCAAAAGGGGACTCAAATAAGGTGATCCACTCTCCCCTTATTTATTCTATTGATGACCTTTCAAGGAATTTGAACAAATGCTTTAGTGAACATCCAAACATTCAATATAAAGTGAGTGGCAGACTTCCCATTTCTCATTTAATGTTTGTAGATGATGTATTGATCTTTTGTAATGCTAGCAAATGATCCATTCAAACCATAATCAAAATACATAACAATTTTGAAAAGCTTTCTGGCTTAGAGTTTAGCAAAGCCAAATATACCTTTATTGTAGGGAAACATTGTAATTAGAGAAAGATTACTTGGATCAGACATTAAATGGGGTTTGGAAAAATAGATCCTCTTTAAATATCTAGGGGTTAGCATCTTTAAAGGCTCTTCCAAAGTTGCATATTTTGAGGATATTATTGCAAATGTTCAAAGATAAATAAGCTGGAAAATAATATCCATTCTTTTGTGGTAAAATTTCCCTCATCAAGAGTGTTTTATCATCAATTCCTTTATGCACTATTCAATCCTTTAGGCTACCCATCACCATCTAGAACAAATTGGAGAGATTGTTCAAAAAATTTAGTTGGAGTGGTAATGGTAGATCTATGCATTGGAAGAGTTGGAAGAAAATGTGTAAGCCAAAAGAGGCAGGTGGTTTGGGCTTTAGAACACTGGAGGATTCTATTTTGATAATTCACATTAAATTGTGGATAAACTTTAGAAATAATTGTTCAATATAGGCAAACTACATGTGGAGCAAATATTGTCATAACTCTCATTCTTCACTTGTCCAATCCAAGAAGAATAACTCGTTAACATGGAGAAATATAATAAAGAGTTTGAAAATTATTGAAATTCTCATTTTTTTGGGACTTGGGAGATGGAAAAGCAAGTTTTAGCTTGGATAATTCATCAACATCTGGCTTTTTAAGCAAATTCTTATGTAGAATGTTTTGAACCATCTCTAGGTCAATCATTTTTGGGTGGATGGAAAATGAGATGAGGTTAAGCTGAATCAATTCTTGGATCATCAACAATTACAAAACATCTTATAGATTCCTATACTTCCAAACAAGAAGGATAACTTGGTAATAAGTGTAGGCATGATTTAATATCTTTGTCTAAATCCATCTATAAAACTATCATGATGTCTAGTATAATAATTATCAGCTAGGGAAAGAAATTTTGGAGCAAAGAAATTAAACCTTCCATATCCTTTTTTAATTGGTGGTTGCTTCATAACATACTACCTACATATGATATTCTCAAACTAAAAGTGCTAATACTACCTTCTACTTCACTATTATGGTATAATGAGGTTGAATCTATACAACACTTATTTTATCAATGCTCTTTTAGTATGCAGACATGGAACCAATTGGAGATTGATATACATGCTATGATTAATACATAATATAGTTTACATTTGGAAAATCTGAATGTAAAGGGGAATGTAGGTTGTAGCAATATCTCCATCAAACTTTTTTGATCATACCCATTTTTATTATTTGGTTTGTATGGATGTCCTAGAATCTAAATAAGCATGAGAATGGAAGAGTTCAGCAAAGTCATGAGGTAAGGAGAGTATATGCATATATTAGTAAGTCATTTAGAGCTAGAGTTTTCAACCAACAAAATGGGATAAATAGATCAGCCAGTTACTTTATTCCAATGGGAGAAACCAACTAGCCATTGTAATAAGATTAATAGTGTTGGATGTTTCTACTCAGCAAACAACATTATAAGCATTGGGGGAATTTTTAGAAATTCAAGGGGGGGAGTGTATATTGTACTTTTTTATGCCGTGACATGTTAGTTTAGTCTTGCACTTTGATATGTTAGCCATTTTAATTGCTTTGAAGATTGCCAATGCAGTAATGGACTCAAATTTTGGATTGAATCAGACTCAATATAGTCGGTGAAGATTCTAAAAAGTAGTAGCTCAACACATTGGGACTTAATTAACCATCACAAATAAATTACATTGTGTTATAAAATCTACATCTAAAAATTTCATTTATTTATCAATAAGGAAAAGGCAGACTACCTTCATAAGTGAGGGGCTAAATTTGATGATTTATTGCTTTAGAGGATACCAGATAAGTATACCTCTCTCAAAATACATAGTGATAATATTAATTTACATTTTTTTGAGGGATTCTATCTCATAATCCCATTTTGTATGTGAACATTAATAGATTGAAATCATTTAATTTTTAAAATGAAAGAGCTTATCCCTTCAAATGGAATTTAGAATGGTATTTGGATATAAAATTTATGGATTAGATTTTTTAGAGTAGAACACAAAACCAAGAGTCCAAAACTATAAAAGATTGGAAGGAAAGCACAACATATGAAATGGAATAAATGAAGCAATAACACTACTCACCAAAGTAGTGTTTGAAAGTGAATCACCAAATTTCCTTTTTTGGCTAGCTACCAAGCTCCAACCAATGAGTTTCTTCACTCAATTATTTTCACCAAACATCAAAAACCACTTAAGTTTATAGATAAAATGTTTTTATACAAGTTAATAGTCACCAAAGGTGTTTCCCTTCGAAATAACTTCTTTACCAACTCTTCAAATTTCCTAAAATTGAAACTGTCATAATGCAACAACAATGCACCAAAAGACCAGCACCTAGGCACTATCCTTTTTATCCTTAAATATTAAATATCTCAAAATGTAGTCTCATGGTGCCAGAAGACCTGAACCTATGCGCCAGACTAACACCTACTTACATTAACACATGAACTTACATGATTTTACCACAATACACATACAACACTTAAAAATTATAGAACACATCATCTAATACTAATTACAACATATAAAATAAATATATAAAGTCTCCATAATAGTCTTCATGCATCAAAGATTATGTCATCTCGAAATGCTTTCTCCAAGCTCATGAATATAGTCCATTTATTCATTTTATTAGGACATGCTAGTTCAATTATCCATTCTTTGAAGTTGGTTCATTCTTCATTTGATTGGCACCTTGTTCCACATCACTACTACTCGATTGCCTTTTCTAAATATATGAGTTAGAGTCATCACCTTTTGTTTGCTAAATTATCATATATAATTGAATGTATACAAGCTTCCAAGGGGATCTTTTGCTTTGCTGAAGATGCTAATCAGGTAGAGAGAATCTATCTCAATCCAAATAGGATTATTATAAAATGCTTGAGAGATCTTGAGTGCAAGAAGGAGGCCATCCACTTCAACATACAAGGAACTAATTGGCTTGCATTGTTTTGAAAAGTGTAAATAGTGTTCCCATGCCAATCCATAAGAATTCTTCTAGATCCAGCCATATGAGTCTTAGCTTTCAAGGAACCATCAAAGTTGAACTTTAGCCACAGAGGTTTTGGTTTAATCTAGTAAACAAGTCTTAGAAGATTGCTTCTACTTTAAATGGTTGAGTGTATTTTCACCATTCTTTCAAAGCCTGCTCCTTCTCAATGAATCATTTATTTAAGCCATCTAAACATAAGATAAATCAATTATACAATGACTTCATAATTTTTGGCATTGTTTCCATGCTTAGCTTCATTCCTATCAAGCCAAAGGTACAAAAAGTGAACATAGAGATTAATATGCACACCTGCTTGTTGGATCTGTCATTGCTTGAGTTAATCTAGGAATGGAAGAGCTGGGCTGGATCTATAAAAATTTATGAACATTTATAAGTTGAGCATTATCTGAAGCTTATTTCAATTGGCTTTATGGCAATGCAAAGATACATGATCAATGGTCTCTTTACTTTGGAAATGTTGACACTTAAATGCCAAAGAAATTGCCTTCTACTTGAGTTTGTCTTCAATCGTTAGTACTTGATTGAAAAGCCTCCAACATAAAAAAGAGATGGTGGGTCTACAATTTTTTATGCCAAATGTATTTTCCATAGGTGCTGGAAATATGTGTTTTAGTTGCCATAGTGACCTAGTCGGGACATGATGTCATTAAGTATAATCATTGACTTGTCCTTTAAATTAGTATTCAATGAGATGTGCATAATTTTAGCCACGTTATCTTTTGGGAGAACTAGCTGCAACTCCTCATTCCATTGAGTCTTTGCCATCCAAATGCTTATAGGAATCTCTAACTTGTTGCTTTAGAGTTTTCTTTAGTTGGTCAATGGATAGGGCCTCATCTTAAAACTAGATGTGTTGCCAAAAAATTATATTCTTGTCTCTTATTTTCCTTCTTAGAAATTGGTTAGTAGTGTTTCAAACTCTAAGCAATTTTTTTTCCAAAGAGGTGAGTCAAATAGCTTTTCCTGAACCTTCATTGAATGATCCTTTGCATAATACTTTTTCATCATAAACTTTGTTCATAAAGTTTTATTATGTCTAAACTTAATCCATAATTTCATAAAATTGCATCTTATTCTATCTTATAGTGATTTGAAGCTAAAGCTTCAATTGTCTTGTGGTTTACAAGCTCTCCTCCAGGTAGTTCAGTGGTAGCCTACACCATTTCCTTCCTAGAGATATGTATTAAAGAGAGATTCAATTCTCCTTTGAGTTCCAATAGGCATTATTTGCAGTATGTAGGATATGTAAAGGTATGTAGCTTAACATACTTTGGATCAGTGTGAGCCTACCACCGTAAGAAATCAAATGGTTTTCCCATGAAAGAAGCCTAACTTAAATTTTAGTGATATTATCATTAAAAAAATACCTTCTTTATTTTTCTAATAAAAATTAGGTTACCAATATATTTAATAGGTAGTTGAAAAACTTTAAGGATATGGTACTCTTGGATCCATCTTCCATTGGTGGTGCTAATTTTATTGTTAAGATAGACGTGTGACTTTTCTCTATTGGATTTCATTCTAGTTGCATCTTCAAAGATTTTAATTGATTTCAACATCTTCTTGATGGATTTTTTGGCTCCATTCTAAAAAATGATGATATCAATTGTAAACATTAAGTTTAATATAGGAAAACCTCATTTAGTTTGGTATATAGTGGAAAGGTTATTAGTGATCATGTTGTTCAGGATCCTAGATAGGTAGTCCATAGCTATGATGAAAATAGTAGAGGAGAAAGGATCTCTTTGCTTAAGTCCTCCATTTCATTTAAATTACTTGACCCTAGTTCTATTAACCAAGATAGTATAATAGTTATTGGTGATGACTTTTATAATAACAATAATAGAGTCATGTGTGAAACCTTTAACATGAAGGACTTTCCTAGTGAAATTCCACTCAATTATGTCAAAAGCCTTGTCAAAGTCATGCATGATGGAAGTATTATGGCACCTACATTTGATGTTAAGATCCTTAACTAGTTCTTGAGCAAGCAATATAGTTTCACTAATGTTCCTTTCCTTGATGAAGGCACTTTGGTTGGGTGAGATGATGCTAGGAAGTATTTGTTGAAGCCTGAAATAAATAATCTTGCTAATAAACATGCTTATAGTTGCAGTGAGACTAATGGGCCTGAACATTTCCCATTTAAAGGGGAGCTCTGTTTGGGTATGGGTATGATGGTTGAGGAGGAGAAGTATTTAGGCATCATATCCCCTCTAAAAAAATTCTTAAATGGCTTGGACAATCTCAATTCTAATGATACTTCATGATGCTTGATAGAAACTTGTATTGAAACCATTAGGTCCCACAATTTTGTCCATTGAGAAAGAAAAAAATAGTTGCTTGTATTTCACTTTCATCGATATTGCTGATTTTGACTATCGCCACATTGGTGAGGTACTATTGGTTAACCACATTACAATTCTTAGTGTTGCTTGGTGAGAGCAATTTTTTGTAAAATTCCATGTGGATGCCTAGATGCCCTCTTAATTGAGATCTATCTATTCCCTCTATTCTTAATCTTTCATACAATGATTTTTTCTTCTCTTTTTATTTATAAAGGCATGGAAGAACTTCTTGTTCCTTTCACCTTCTAGAAAACTTTTCTCAGTAGTCTTTTGATCTCAGAGAATCTCCTCTATTTAAAGTTTCTCTTCCAGATTCACCAAGGAAAGTTTGAATTTATGATCAGTATCCTCATAATTGGATACTAGTTGCTCTTCTAGTTGGCAAGCCTCTCTTTTTAAATTATTATGAGTATGCAGATGTTGAAAGCACTACTTTTTCTATCTCTTAATTGTTTCCCTTATTTTTGGATGAGGTTAACATCATCTCTAATTCTAGTAATTAGGACACCTAATCTTAGGTTAAAAGTTTCCTAATTATGCACATAGGACACTATTCTTAGTAACCAGGTGAATAAATAAATTAAAATAAAAAAAACAAATTGAATCAAATTTAAATTTAAAACTTTAAATTTGAAATCAAAACTAAATTTAAAAGGAAATCAAATTCAATACTCTAAGGCTTAGGTTGTCTTAGTGAACATCTTTAGGATATGACTTAACCTAATTGGATTAGGTGAACTTAAAGTACACCCAAATATAAAACAAAACATAGCTTTAAATTAAACATATCTTAATTGAAATCTAAGTCCAAGTGAGCTTAGACCAATCCAATTAGGGTGGTTGGCCCAATTAACTTATTTAAGCTCAAAAGCACCTAAGTCGAAAGAAATTCAAATAAAATCAAAATAAATTGAAATCAAACCAAATAAAAAGCATAGAATCAATGTATGAATATGAATGCACCTTAAATAAATCAAGACAAGGTTCAAGTTAATCAATTATGTCACTAAACCTAGGGTTGACCTATGTGGCCCCATAAAGCCAAAGGTTAATTCACCAAAATTTGACCAAATTAAGTGATTCCAAAGACTTATAATCATCAAATAAACATGTGTAGATATAAATCTAAATAAATCTAAATCCAATAAGGTCTTAAATGGGTTAATTAGATCACTTGATCTAAATGAACCTTACTGAATTTAAATACAAATTAAATTGTAATTAATTCAAATCGAATATCCAAAATCATATTAAAATAATAATTAAACATAATTCAATTAATTTTTGGGTTTAATTTGCTTAATACGATCATTTGGCCCAAATTAGTCTAATTTGATCCATTAAGCACTATTTGGGTCAAAAAGGGTCTAAGTCAAAATTAATCTCAAATTAATTGAAATCATATCAAACACTCAATCAATTATGGTTGAAACTTAAACACACCTCATTTAGTTAATCAAACCCAATTTAAACTATTTAAGTTAAATGGGTCAAAGAGGTTAATATATAAAATTTCAAACCAAATGAAAGTAATTGATAAAAATTATTTCAAATGATCATTTAAACATTACTAAATACAAATCCAAATCCTAAAGAAGATATATAGAATAAGAAACCCAACTTGACTCATTTAGATCAAATGGGTCATTCTAGCCTAATTCATGACAAAACCCTTATATAGCTAGGATAAATTAAAGTTTAAATCACTTAAGGGACAATCAACATTGATTATAATTCATCATCTAATGTTAATTGATCAAATTATCTTAACATAATCCAATCCAATTCAAGCAAAGTTAAAATGGATCAAAATTAAGTACTTAAGCCCAAACCTAAACCAATTACACTTGGATTCATTTAGACACATCTTACGATAAACCTTAAGTAGCTGCCAACCAAGGCTAGGGTCTAAAGAGATCCCAAATAGTCCAAGGAGAGTATTGACCTCATTTTTGGATGAGGTAAACATTTCTTCCAAAGACAATCTTTATGACTTCTAATCCTAAATTAGAAGTCTCCTAACTAAGCACTTAGGTTATCACACTTAGTGATTTGGGTTGAATCTAACTAAATTGATTAAGCCCAATTAGGGTTTAATTAAGGAACTAAACCTAATTACTTAATTAAGCTAATGATCATATAAACCAAAAGATATTAAAATTAAATCCAAATAAACCCAAATCAAATGAAATTACAAGCCTGAAATTGAATAAATCCAAATCTAAATTAAAGGTCAAAAATTTGTCAAGCTTTCTTACATGGGTTTGACTTATGCGGGTCCCACTAAGTCAAAGGTCAACCCACCAAAATTTAACCAAATAAAATCATTCCAAATGGTTGGGATGATGATATGAACATATGTAAACATGAATTTAAAAGAACATAAGTCCAATGTGGCTTTAATTAGGCTAATTAGGTAATTGACCTAAATGGGCCTAAATGGGTCTTATTAGGTTCAAACCTAAATCAAACTCAAATAAACCAAAATCAATTTTCCAAAATCATTTTAAAATGATTTTTAAACATAAACCAACCAATCATTGGGTCCAATTTGGCTAATTTGGTCATTGGACCAAAATGAACCCAAACTTAACCCATTAAGCTCAACTTTGATCAAATGGGTTCAAAATGAAATAAAATTGAAATTGTTTGATCCAATGCATTCCAAATTGCTTGGATTAACCCAATTGAAATTAAATAAATTATAATTGGATCAAATAAACCATTTGACTTAAGTAAAATCAACCCAAATCCAATTACATCAAAATGGACTAAACTTAAAGTAAGCACTTCATAAATTTTAAAATCCTTAAAACCCTTTGATTAACAAGTTCATTGATGGTTAAATTGACATAATCCAAACATTGATCTAAGGCTAGTATTAAGTGAAGAACTTAGAACAAACTAATTAAAAGAATCATTAAATGGCATAATTTATAAGGATTTGAACTTAAATCTTCAAATAATTCCCTTAGGATTCAACTAAACCTTTCCCAAACCTAACTAATGTTGATTTCTAGCAAACATTAAGCCACTTAATCAACTTTAAATACATCCAAAGCCAAATAATATGCCATGATAAGTCAAAGGCATGTAAAGCCAAATCCAACCTATAACCTCATTCCTATTCCACCTCTTTAGCTTAGGCAGTGTTGATGGCTAGTAAGCCATGTAACTAATTTCCAAGGATTGTAATCACCCTAGCTAAGCAAGAGGAGAAGAAATCCAAGCTAAATGGCTCACAACTTCAAAGGCATCTTCACATAGAGCAATTCCCAAGTGAAAAAACCATCCCATCACCTTCACTACCTTACATGAAGTTAAAACCCATATTTTACCAATCCCCTCACCGCTGGAAGGCTAGAGAATGACCAAAGCTGATAGAATCCAAGCTGTGGTTGGCCTAGGAGGTGATCCATAGGGAGGTAACTTAATTCCTTTGGCACAAGAGCTTCCTACACCATTACGCACTATTAGACTTAATCTCACTACCAAAGATCATCGGGACTGAGGTATACCATTAACAATTTTCTTTAAGCTTTTGGGTTTAGTACTTTTCAAAGTAAATTTGATCTCAAGTGAGATTCAAACCATTTAGATCTCCATGTTTTCATCAACTGATGGATTTGACATCAAAATCACATGATTTTGACAATCAGATAGCCAAAATCATGCAAAAATGATGGATGATTCTCAACCTCCGTCTTCACCATAGGAGACATAATCTCCACCATCTAGTCCTTTTAAAAGGAATGTATAGCTGAGATTTAGTTGGATCTCTAATTAAATTCCAATAAGAGGAATTACGGGTCAAATCACGGACGTCCATAATTAACTCGTGTGCCACCTTTTAACATAGATCCATGTGGATCTCATGTGGCACAATGATGTGACATTACATGGAAAGTGGTGCCACATTGGATCCATAGATCCGACACACCTAAATAAAAAAATTAGGTTTTCAAATTAAAAAAATTAAGAAAAATGCATAAAACTTCAAAGAAGCATAGGAAATTAAATACAAATTCAAAGAAATGCAAACTATGGTTCTATGGATTTCTCTTGATGAGTGGAATCCATTAAAATTAAAATCCCCAAATTATTTTGGGTATTTTAGCTTTAATTTAGGTTTGAATGAAAACTTTCAAACCCTAATTAATCCCAAACCAATAATCAAATTAAAATAAAACTTTGGAAAATTGAAATTGATTTTAAGACACACATTAGGTAAATTTTTCATAATTTATTGAGCAGAAAATCTTAATATTGGAAATTTCAAACCTAAATCCTCATCTTCATGAAATAAGTTAGTAATAAATAATGTGAATGATGGAAATTAATCAAATCAAATTAAAACATCATATTACATCCTAATAAACATAACATTAAAACCTATCAAAACATAATAAACTATAAGATGGCTTAATTAGACCAATAATTGATTTAAATAATTTAATTAATCAACTTGAACATAAATAAAACATAATAAATCAATGAGACCCCTAAAATTATGAATGAACCCACTTTGGATGCATATTCCAGAGGGGAATCAAGAAAAAATAAAACCCCTAAATAATTTTTATTAAATTAGGCATAATTTACATTTTAATGAAATAATTAAAACTTTAATTATAGTTTAATTACATATCTAATCAAAGTGAAATTTTAGAAAAATTAAATTGGCAAGGAACCCCCCTTACTAGAAAAAATTCAAACCCGACCTATAGATTGAGTATTTGAATTTCCAAGTCTCTAAGTCAATTTAAAAAATATTAAATAAAAAAAATCACATCAATTATAAAATTTGTAAAAAAAATTTAAAACATTATAATTGACATTAAAACTCTTAAATAAATTACTTAAACCAACTCAAAGCAAAGGAACCTCATTATTCTTAAGTTAAAGATCATGATTAAATTAAAATATAAATTTAATCATATTTAACAAAATAATCCCTTAAACTATAATAATTCTATTTATAAATTGAAATATAAAGTTTATTATTCTCTAAACCTTATATGTTTATTAATCTAAAATTTCCATTTATAAATTAAAATATAAAGTTTATTAATCTCTAAAATATTAAATAAAAAAATCACAAAATTGTAAAATCTATAAAATAAATTTAAAACATCATAATTGACATCAAAACACTTAAATAAAATACTAAGCCAATTAAAAGCAAAAGAACCTAATTAATAAGTTAAAAATCATGATTAAATTAAAATATAAAATTTAATCATATTTAACAAAAGAATCCCTTAAATGGTAATAATTCCATTTATAAATTGAAATATAAAGTTTATTAATCTTTAAAATTTATAAGTTATTAACATATAAATGCATTAAAATCATTTAGATTAAAGAATGAAATGGTATAAATGTAAATATGAAAGGTAAGTGTAATTAACTTTAACTTAAGTTGATTTAAACTAAAAATGACAAAGGAACATAAGTTACAAATTTAATACACAATAGAATAACCTTTCTTTAAACACCTAAAGTCATGAAGAAAGGAAAAATGATATCATGTTAAATGCTAAAAGAACCTTTCCAAATAACATAATGATCACTCCCCTTAGATTAAGTAAAATGAATTGAGCCATTCCATAAATGTGTGAAATATACAATTTGAAATTAATCATTTAAGTCTAGATTCATTAACAAACCTTAAAAAATTTTCATGAAATGAATAAATTTAAACAAGAAAGAATCATTAATGTAAATAAGTTAGAGAATTATAAAATAATAAATTGAGTAATCTTAAACATAATAAATTGAATATAAATTTACTTAGGTTAATGAACATTAATGAAAATGAACAAATGAAATTAACTTGAATTGAATGGCTAAAATACTTACACCTAAATGTAATGAGTAAACTATATGCATCTTAAAATTAAATAAATGAAATGATAATAAAATGAAATTATACATTAAGCTTTACCCTAAATCAAAATTAATAAAATAAAGTAAACAAAGATGAATATTAAATCAAAGATTATAAATATTAAAAAGCTAATCAATCCAAAGTTATACAAGTAAAACAAATTTAATATACAAGTAAGATAAACTTAATAATTTAAATTTGAAAAGATATAAATCATCATAATCAATAAAGAAACATGTAAAATAAAAATGAATCAAATTAAGAGAATAAATGATAAATATCAATATCAAGCCAAAGAAATTAAATGAAACTAAAATCATAATGATAACCAAATTAACATAAAGAGAAAACCAAATTGAATCATAATAATAAATGAATTAGACCTCAAGTTAAAATTAATTCAATCTAAATCACAACATTATTAATAAAGAATTGTAAAATGAAATAAACTAACTAATTCAAACCCTCTAAATTCAAGTTTAATTAAAATACTTAGGATTTTAGTTTTCTTTTTAGGATGAATCATTACCTTAGAGTAAATATATCATCCTATTAGGACTTAAAATGTTGAATGGAATGGGCTCTACCAAAAATGGAACCTATTGTATACTTCATTCTTGAAAACTTAATCAAATTTTAACATAATAAAATGTACCTAAAATGAAAAAAAACATTAATAAATAATTAAATCATTTGAATTAAAATCATCCAAATGTAAATAAACAAATATTCAAAACCTAAAATCTTAGTAATGTCTTACCACACAAGACCTTTTTCTTCACAGACTAGAGTTATAGGTCATGGACCCTAGACCTAGGTTAGGTCGCTTTGCAATTTTCTATAATTTCCTGTGATGTTGTGATGAGAATTATTTTTTTTATTATTTTGTGGTGTACTATTTTAGACTGGATGGCTAGGATTGATTGTCATTTGACTCGATGGTAGGACGTTATTTCTATAATTAACATTATCTTCTGCAGGGGGCTATATTAAAGGGACTGCCATCATAATTAAAAATTATAAAATTTATGGTTTCTTGCAGGTGCTGAATAGCCCCTTATCATAGCCCATAAGACATGTAGGCTTGGCAAGCAACTAATGTTAAGGTTGTGTGTTTGTAAACTATAATATTTGCATGTTGTTTACATTTTCCTAGCATTTGTTTTGTAGGGCTTAGAATTTATTTTTTAATTTAAAAATGTAAATATGAGCTTAGAATTAGGTTAGGATCTATGGAGTCTAGGATTAGCAGGAGCTGATCCTACTAAGTGATGGTGCAGAGGTCCCCTATGAAGCCCAATGGAGGTCTCTAAAGAAGGAGACGATCTTGAAAAGAAGACCACCCATAGATCTAGACTTGTAGTTCTAGGCCGGGCTGAATAAGGGTAGAGCTCGGTTTCCCATTTTCCTTTCTTCTGGGGTGTACAGAGGTACTCGGCCACATTAGTTATTTTATAGATTTAAATCAAATTAATTTATTTTTGGTGTGCAATAGAATCAACCTACTTTTTTAAGTTTCTTTCTATGTTGTGCTTTTCTATGATGAATGCTTGGACGTAGGCTCATAAGAAAAATTAAATTTTCTACCCAATTAAATTTAATCAATTCAAACATAAAAATAATGTAATTCAAAACCTTACACAAATTTAAAGCCCTAGAAATAACTTAAAATCAAATAGCTCTTGGAAATCATGCAATCATATTGCTTTAGTCCTTGAATTGGGCAACTTCTCCCATTGCACATAAGGGGAATCTAACCTGTGAGGATGACTGCCTTCTTGAGGAAGCCTGCTTTTATTATTGATTTGGCACATGACTTTCTTCTAATTGCATACCATGTAGGCATAAATTACATAACCTGGCTTAAAATGCTCATCGAGTCAAAATGTTAAAAATCTGAAGAAAAAAAGTGCATTACTTAATGCATTTCATTCCCACCATTTTCTTAAGGATTAAGGAGTGAGTCTAGGATTCTTAGATTATTTTCTTAAAAAATAACAGTTCAACCATCTTGCATTCATAAGACTTGGCATCATGAATTTAAAATGCACTTAGGTGATGTTAGCTGGTAGCTCTTCTAGGCTAGTTATAAGTTCAGAAGAGTCAGGGATAGGTTAGCTCCCTTAAGTGAGAGGAATGGCTGATATTTTTCAAAATGAAACTAGGTCGAGCATTTGACATGTGTTAGAAGTACTTGTAGAATAGGTTCTAAAGCATCCTTCTTAGAGTAAGTCTTCAACACAAGTTTTTTTTGTAGTATTCTGCTACTAGAATCTAAACCCTAGATTTCTAAGAAAATGTCAGCTCAAAATCCAAATAAAATTAAAAAATTTAAAGCCCAATGATAGGATAGTTGAAATGCTTACTGGGCATCCCAATATCAACAAGAATTTTTTATTTTATCCCATTTAGATTCCAAAAATAACTCTCTCCACTTTAGATCATTCCCAATTAAAAATATCAAATATCAATCTTTTGAAAATCAATTTAGAAATCTTTAGAAATAATGACTTATTTCTATAATCAAGAGTATTTTTATGAAGAGTCCCTTCTTAAGATGTAATTAACTATAGGGGTTTGCCTCTATAGGGAACCATAAATCTAGTTTAAAATAAACTCTATTCTACTATTCTATGTAGTTCAAAAAATAAATCTCTACGAAAGTCCCAATAGCCTTAAGAGTCTTTTATTAAATGATCAAATCCATTGAGGATAACATGTTTATCTTCTAAGATAATATATTTATTCATTAATAAGGCATTTGATTTTCCAAATAAGAAATTTTATAAACAATACATGGTGTCAAACAAATTTTTACTCATTAGAGAGAGAGAGAGGAATCTACCATGGAGAAGAAGAGACCAACAGAGCCACCATTGTAGTTATCCATCTAAATCTTACCCATACATGCTACCTTACCTTCCCTAAGTGATTTGAATGCTTGCTTAAACCTTCTCACCGCCTTCAAAAAAATTATGGGATTCAAATTCTCGTGGTCGGTGACCTCCCTTCCATACCAATGGAGAAGATTTTTGCCAGCCATAAAAGCACATGGAAAAGCCAAATAAGGGGCTTTTGCTTATTCCATCACCTTCCTTAAGTGAAATTGAGCCCAAGCATACCATGTATGGCCCAATCATGCAAGATTCATGTGGATCACATATGGACAAATCACACGGTGCCACGCGTAAGACGGCGTCATGTCAGCCCCACATGGCACTGATTATTTTAAGTGGGAAAAATCCAATTTGCATAATTAAAAAATTACAAAAATATAAAAACTTTGAAAATTCATAAAAAAAATATAATATCCAACTAAAATTGCAAACAAGGGCTCCACGAGTTCATCTCAATGAAAGGAATCCATTAAACCAAAAATCCTTAATTTTTGTTGGGTAGTTTTAGGTTAATTTGGGTTTAATTAAAATAAAATAAATTATAATTAATCCCTAATTATCAATTCAATTAATCTATGACTTTGGGGAAAAAGGCCACCAACAGCAAACAAAACTTGATGAATGACCTAATGTATTCGCATGTTAGGGAAAGCAAGCCAAAGAGGGACAATGGGAGATTCTTCTTTAACATCAAATAGGCGACCATTTGATCGCATTTGACAATTATGCACAAAATAAACGATGGCGAAAACCTCAGTAATCTAAATCATTAGAAAGTTGAATAAGAATGAGACGGGATCGATCGATAGATAGAAAGAACCCGTTAATTTTAAATTATGAAAGAAAGTGTGAATGTTATCAAGAGTTGGGCATCTAAGGAGAATTTACCCACCAAAGTGAACTTCGAAGGGCTTAGCAAGTTTCTCAACATCCCGATCGGAACACATTCTTGCCAGGCAATCCACGATAAGAAGTCAAAATGAGATTAAGCATTCGAGCTAGGGATCTTACCGGATAAAGCATCTTTGAATGATTTAACGTAATTACGAGGTGCAATCGAATCAAAAACACGTAGAGTCGAGAGCAAAGTCGGTGCCGGCGAGGCGAAGGGCGGGATTCCACGAGACGAGCCTCCACCATTGCTCTAATCAGGGCGTCACATAGGAGCAGGCGTCTTCAGTGAGAGAAGCACCTTGAGAAGTGGCCAAATACCTGAGAATGGCCAATCCACCGAGGGGAATGCAAAGTTGCCAAAATCGCCAGAGAGGGAGCGCTGTTTCCAAATGAAATGAACTTTAGGGGAGGAACATCCTTTGGAATCACTTACGCACCTTCGCCTCCTCGGCTAACCTTCCCTGGTTGGTTGGAGGTGACTTCAATACTATCATAGCTAGTTGAAAGAAGGGGAGGATGTTCTCTAACCTTCATTCCATGGAAGATTTCTCAAATATGACCCTTGATTGCAATCGATCGACATTGGTTTCAGGGTCTAACTTCATTACAACTCTAGGCTTTGGCGGTCTTGATAGGACCCTCTTTAATTCTCTTTGGATCAATAAATGGTCTTACCACTATTGAGCATTTGAGAACTTTGTCGACCATGCTCTCTCTTGATTTCCTTCAATAATCCCCAAACCCGTCTACTCCCCCTCCTTTCAGATTTCAAAACATGTGGACCCAACATAGTGACTTCACCAATGTCGCTATCACTAATTGGATGGCCACTATTTTCCGGATAATTACGTTCAAGGTATGACTCGTCTAGCTCAAAAGACTTAAACAAAATCTTAATTGGTGGAACAAACACATTTTTAAAAATCTTTTCACAAATCTTAAAGCTATGGAACAAGAGGTTTGTTCTCTTGAAGATCTTTGTCTCAAGATCTAGTAAACTTGAGGAGTTGAACATTGCCAAGAATAACTTGCTTAATTATCAAAACATGGAAGAAACCTATTGGTCAAAAGCAAAGCAAACATATTGAAGGTGATAGAAACACCAGTACTTTCATGCCATTTGTAATAAGCGGAAAGCCTTAAACTTGATTAAGACAATTAAGAACTCTAATGGTGAATGGATAACCGATAACAATGATATTAAGGATTCTATCATTCATCATTTCCAAACTTTATTAAATTCTAAGCCGTTGCTAGATACTTTATCAAACACCCATCTTATTCCTTCTATGATTAATAGTGAGGATAATCATTTACTCACTATGTGTCCTTCCGAAGAGGAGATTAGTAATACTCTTAAGAACATGAACCGACTCATTTCGGCCACGATGGCTATCGACCCACTTCTTTCAACCTTTGTTGGCCATTTATTAAAATCAATTTAGTTAATCTTTGTTAGTGATTTCTTTGATGGCAAGCCCATTCCCAAATACTTTTCAAGCACTTCTATTGTCCTTATTCCCAAAACTAACAATCCGAATCTTGGGGCGATTTTAGACCGATTAGTCTTTTGCACTTTTTCAAAACTTCATTGCTAAAATTATAAATAATAGGCTTAGCCCTTTGCTTCTAAAATTATCTCCCTTAATCAAACATTTTGTTAAACAGAACAATATCGATAATATTCTTCTCTCAAGAAATGGTTCATGACATTGATATCAATTCTAGAGGAGGCAACATCTTATTCAAAGCGGACATCGCTAAAGCCTTTGATAATCTCTCATGGGACTTTCTCTTTCAAATCTGAATTTGTTTGGTTTTCCGATAGTTTTATCATTATAAAAGATGTATCACAACCGGTTTGGTTATCATGAATGGTGAGTCCATAGGTTTCTTTCCTTCTAGCCATGGTTTGAGGCAAGGTGACCCACTATCACCTTCTCTTTTTATCATCGCTATTGATTACTTGTCAAGGAGCTTGAATGACCTTTTCGCTAATAAGCCTAATATGTCTTTTAAAACTCATGGAGGTTTCCCTATTTCTCATCTTAGCTTTGCTGATGATTTCATTATCTTCGAACGGTTCCATTCAACATGTTAAAACCATCAAGAACCTTCTAAATGATTTTGGTAAAGTTAGTGGTCTTTTTCTTAATGAAGGAAAATGCTATTTTATTCCTTCAACTAAGATTCCTCCTAATAGACTTAACCAAATATCCAAAATTACTACTTTTAAGCAAAATCAACTCCCTCTTAATTACCTTGGAGCTCCGCTTTTCAAAGGCCAAAAGATCATTTGATGATCTAATTCAAAAAAATTTCTAACAAAATTTTGGTTTGGGAATTTCATTTACTCTCTTTCGGTGGTAGGCTTACCTTGATCAAGAGCACTCTAAATTCCATGCCCATATACCTTCTTCAAACCATTGTGCCTACCAACTCTACCATAAATAGAATTGAGCATCTTTTAAACAAATTCTTCTGGGGAATCAATACATCCTCTAAAAGAATGCACTGGTCATCCTAGTCTAATAGTTGTGGTACTCTTGAAGAGGGAGGTCTGGGATGTAAATCCATCAAAGAAGCTATCCATGCCTTCTCCTACAAACTTTGGTGGAACTTTAGGAGCAAAATAGTCTTTGGGCAAATTTCATGACTTCTAAATATTTCCGTGGGTAAACATCCTCTCATTTGTCCTTTTAAATGGGGTGATTCTCCGTGGGAGAAGACTTTGTTAAATGGGATGAATCCTTAATTTTTTGGGGCATAAACTCAATTCTTTTTTTGCAGAACTGAGTGGTTGGCTCCATTGATGACTTACTCACACTCACCCAATTAGAGTTAATTCATTCACGCAAAACCACATGTGAAACACTAGTAAGATTATTGATTCTATTCCTTCCACTTTCTTAAATATGATTACTAGTATTCCTATCACTCTAACAATCATGATGATTATCTTTAAGTTATCTCATAATGGAGATTTCAACCTTAAAAATGTGTGGATTCACATTAAAGATAATCAAGATTCTTCTATTGTGTTCTCCAAAATTTGGAATAGCAATATCCCCTTCTTTTACTTGGTGTATCCTAAAAACTTTATTCTTGTTGACTCTTTGTTGTAAAGGGTTTTATTTACCCTCTAAATGTCAATGTTGTTCCCATATTGAGAATGTTAACCATATTTTGTTAATGGGACTATTGCCTCTAAAATTTGGATTTGGTATGACAATCTATTCAACACTATCAATTTTAATTGTTCTTTTACTTTATATCAACTTCTTGAAGTTTACTTTGACAATGCAATTAAAGGTCATATTAAAATCATAATCGCCATTACTCTTATTTGGTTCATATGGATGGACGAAATGCTAAACATAGGGATTCGTATGAATCACATGAGGATTATTGCTAGAACAAAAAACAAAATTTGTGACTTATTTAAAGCCAATTTAATCCATCACAAGCATTTTAAAGGTAAATCTGCTAAACTGGCCTCAACCTTCCGACTAGTCTTACTATCGAAATGATAGAATGGTTTTTTGGAAAAACCTCTTGATCATATTATTAAAATTAATACTATTCTCCTCTCATAATGGCTCCTGGAGGCATTTCGTGGATGGTATTATTCTATGTGCATTTGCTTATCCCCTTATTTCCGATCGTTCCTTATACTTTATGGTCACCCAAAAGCTCTAGAAATTTGTCTTCAAAATGATTCAATATTTGGATAGAGGTGGACGCTCTTCACTGATTGACCTTTTGACTTCTACCAATATGAGCAACGCTTTGTACTACCTCCTCAAGCAAGTGGCTCTTCTCTCTCAATAATTTTACCATCACTCATGTTTGGCGTGAACGTAATGCATCTGCTGACACCTTGCAAATCTAGGTGAGATTAGAGGATCATCCTCTTTAATCAAATTACCTAAATACGGCGTTAACTTGGACAATTTCCTTACCTCAGAATCTAACTCTCCTCTTCGTCTCTCTTTTTTCTAGTTTTCTGTGTGGTACTATAGTCTGATGTTACCTATTGCTGCTTTAAGACTTTGGATGTTTGTGGATTTGATTTATCTGATTAGCTTTCGGCTTATTTTAACTCGCTATAATATCCCTTTTAGTTTGTTAGTATTGTGCGAGCACTATGTCTTATCAACTGTTCTACTTGATCATAAACTATGGTTGGTATACTCTCAATGACTATTATTTTGGCAAGCCTGTGGGGTATTTCTCCAAGGATTGTGGGATGAATAGGGATATTGTTGATGCTGTTATGAATGTTCCTTATGTCATAGTTTTTATGAGGCTGATTTGGTTCCTTGAGGCTTCTGTCAATCTTGTTGTCTCGGTTTTATTTTCGTGCGAAGATTGGATTTTCTCAATGGATCATTATCCTGCATTTGCTGTGATTGTGGGTAATTTTGTATTCACTGATTTTTGGTTTTCTATTTTCCTTGTCCAGCAAGATGCCAACATCTGGATTGTTGTTTGTCCTTGCTGTGGTCTTCTCTCCATTTGTTATGTTGTGAACATGCCTTTTTTAAATATCCTTTTTTTGTTATGCTGGAAGGGCATCAATGGTTTATCTTATAAGCATAATGGGATTATTGGCAATCCTATTGGTTATTATTGTCACTATCCTTGGCAGTGTTGGATTATGGTGATTAAGCACCATTCGATCGATTTCTCGAATGTAATTTGCTTGGGGTGGGGTGCTATTCATTATCTATCCTTTCATTTACTTATATATAATTTTGGTATTCTTGGCACCGGTTGGTCTTATGTCTGTTTATTGGTCTCGATTGTGTCCGGGTTCGGTTTACCTTGTTCAGCATGTTGTTGTTGATTGCTTGGTGGACTTTACTTTGAAACCCCTTTTTGGTCTCTTAGTTGCTTATCATCGAACTAATGTGATCTATCATATTCCGTTTTCTTCCTCTCTCGATAAACCCGACTGCTGCTTATATTGGATGGGAGGCATTATGACATGCTAGCTGGTTTTTTGTTGTTTTGATTGTTTCATGTCCCGAAATTTCCTTGGTTTATTTGGCCACCCTTGTTGGCTCCTTCTATGTTGCAGATTTACGGGTCCATCATTAAGCAAACAATTTTGCATGCTCGATGGTGATGGTTTGAGATTGCTATGCCTTCAAGATAACTCGCTTTTATGGCCTAATATCTACTATGATTGGGAGGTTTTATGGCCAATCAGTAGTCCTTCCCTCTAATGTTGTCGTCTTCATTGTTGCTATCTTTATTTTTTTTTGCTTTGGTTATCCATTGTCCTATCTTTGTATTCTATTTTACATTGTTGCATTACTTGTTTATTGGGGTTGGCTTTTCGATGCTGCTTTTTTTATGGCTCCTTCTCAATGTAATTTGCATTACCGGTTGTTGTCTCTATTCCTATCTCAGTCCAGTTTGGTTTGTGCAGTTTTTTGAGTTGTCTATTCTGAAAGAGTGGTGTTATTGGAAGTTCCGCCTTTTATTGTCTTATTCTTGCTATCTGTGAGTGGATTATCAATTTTGATTGGTATGCCATGGTGAGCTTAAATGTCCTTACTTGTTGTTAGTTTGGTTGGTTGCCCTTTTTTTGTCTGAGCTATGCTCCCTTTACAATTGTCTCTCCACCATATGGACTTTTTTTGGTGGTGGGTTTATATGGTTTCACTTGGATATGAGGCTCTAGCTAAGATGACTAATTCCCTATATATACTCTCAGGATGACTATATCTGATATCTTTCTTGAATGAGACAACTTACCATTTAGCTCTTTGCAATTCCTCTCTATTTTAGATATGATTGTGTTTAGGATTGCGTAATAAAGTTCATAAGACTATCAACATGTTACCTCCACGTGTTTGTTGGCTATGATGGTCGTGATATTTTCACTCCCTTTTGGTATGGTAGTAGCTCATGTGATGTAACCCTTTTAATGAAGTTTGGATGCTCTTTTTGCCCCAATTTGGTGTGATTGAGCTGAGCCTTCTTTATCAACTTTCCTATTATCGCTTCGCTTTTATTATTTTCATTCATCTCTCTATTTGTATTATTTTACCTACTCTAATCTCCTCTAGTGTCACTTTGCGGTGATTCTCCCTTGTTCTCTGGTTTGCTCCATATTACCAAGCTCTCTTACAACCATCGAGGATTTCCTTAATCTCTTATTATGTTAGCCATATTGTATCTTTTGATTGCTTTAATGTTTTCTCTTTCTTTTGGATGTACTTAGATGGGGATTTACTCCTTAGGTTAATTGTAGCTCTTTGAGTAGTAGATTCGGAGTTTATCCTCTTTAAGGATCTTGTAACCTTTTTTTGTGGCAATAAAATACCCCCGTATAATGGGGTTTCCTAAAAAAAAAACAAAAAAAAGGACCTATGACTTTGGGGAAGTAAAATTGAGGTCTGAATCTAATTCAAATAAAATTCTAAAGATTTATTAGTGATTAAATTATAATATGCAAAATTTCCAATCTTCTAACCTTAATTTAATGGAATCAATTTAAAACATCATAATACACATTAGTGAACCTAAGAAAAGTATTAAACCTCACTGAAACCCATTAATCAACAAAATTACCTAATTTGATAATTAAGTAAATTAATTCATTCATTTAATTGATTTGATCATTAAAATCATAATAAATCGATGAAGAACCCACAAATTGTAAATAAACCTTCAAAGGATTCATCTTTAGATAGGAATTAAGGAAAATTAAAACCCTTAAATAATTCCTAAAAATTAAAGCTTAATTTAGGTTTAATTGAAATCATTAAAACCTTAATTAGTCATAAAACACATATCTGATTAAGATAAAATTTTAGAGAAATGAAAATTAAAACTAAATGACTTCTAGATCAAAAGTAATGAAATTTTCATGCCTTAAATTAATTTAAATAAAATAAAAAATCATAAAAGTTATAGAAATTATGAAAATTAATGGAATAAATTCAAAATATTTTAAATAACATTAGAAGACCTTAGGAAAATTTTCTAATCCTTTGAAGTTAAGGAATTTAATTAATCACATATTTAGGTTTAAATAATAATTAAAGGAAACCTAAAATTAATCAAGCTGTAGATCACTTAATTGATAAATTTATAATAAATCAAATAATCAATTAAAAATCAAAATTAATCAGTCTCTAAACTCATACCTAAATAAGAAATTCAAAATGTTTTAAATTATCGCAAACCCACTTAACATTAAGAGAAAGATATTAATTAAAATAAATATTAATAATTAATTAAATGATCTAATTTAAACAACTTAAAAGCTTAGGATGACCTAGATTAGGTTTAGAACAAAAGTAGTTCATTCCTTTAGGTTTCTTAGGTTAAAATAAATAATTAACTATTAATAAACAAAACTTCATCATAGGAAATTTTAACTATAACCCTTAAACATAAGACATCACTTAAACCAACTTAAACAATGAATTAAATAACTAGATCAACAAATATCTTAAGTCATGAAATCTAAGTAAAATAAACTATTTGAATAATGAATTTAAATAAGTAAAATCAACACCTTTAAAAAAAACTTAAAATAAAAAATTAATTTAAATCAAGCTAATCAAAAACAACTTAGATCATTTAAGTTAACAAATACTAACATTAGTGAATAAGGTTAATCATATCAAAATCAAATGAACTAAATAAAAACATTTGAAACTAAACAAATATTTTATCTTGAACCTTAATCTAATCATAGAAATAAAAAATTTAATATAAACCTAAATTATGAAATCACATCCAATAATATTCATCTAAAATAACCAACATGAAATCTAAATAAATTAAATTACTTGAAACCAAATTAAAAAATTAAATTAAAATAAATAATCATTAAACTAAAATAAATTAACCAAATGATTACATTTTCAACTAAAATTTAAGGGACTATTTTAAATTCTAATTAAAAGTTACAAATAAATTAAACTAAGATATATTAATCAAATCAAATGAAATTTAAATAAAAGAAAAATAAAATCTTTAAATTCCAACAACATTTAAAATTAATTAAATAACATAAATTTCAACTTTAAAGAAAGAATTATACATTAATCAAATTAAATACAACTTAAATAAACCATTCAAATAAATTCAAAAGAGGCTAATTAAGATACTTAGGTTCTTAGTTTGACCCATAGAATGGATATTTATCTTAATATGAAAATTCTAGTCAAGTAGGATTAGGATGTTGAACAACATGGGTTATGCCTAAAGCAAAATTTATTATATTCTTCATTCTTTAAAATTTAAATATGACATTAACACAAAAATAAATCCCAAATTTAAAGGAAATCTAAAATAAATTAAATCATTTGAATTGAATTCATGCAGGGGTAAAATTGAACAAATCTGAAACTCAAATTAAAACTTAAACTTAAAAAATACTTAGTACAGTCTTACCACAAACCCTTCTCTCACACACTAAATTGTTAGGTCACTGACCCTAGATTTAGGTTAGGTTGATAATCTATGATATTCTATGATGAGAAATGATGTTTATCTTATTTTTTGGTGTAATGTTTTGGATTGAATGACTAGGAATTATTTTCTCACTAGTTTAGATGTTAGGGCATAATTTTTAAGTTAATATTATTTTTTGTGGAGGATTATGCTTAAAGGGATTACCATAATAATTAAAGAATAAATGTTATTTACTTACAATTACTGGTTAAATTTTTATGCATAGCCAAATAAGATAGGTGAGCTTGATAACCACTGATGGTATGCCCTTATGGTTGGAATATAAACTATTGGTGTGTTGTATGTATTTCCTAAAATTTATTTTATAGAGATTAGGAATTTATTTTGGAATTTTAAATGTAATTTGAGCCTAGAATTAGGTTAGGATATATGTGGTCTAGGAATAGCAGGAGCTGACTTTACCTATCATTGGACCCTTGTGAAGCCTATCGAGGTCCCTAAAAAAGCTGACGATCCTAAATAAGACCCCCATAGATCGAGACTTTTAGTTCTAGGTTAGGCTGTGCAGAGCTCGACTGTCGTTTATTCTTTTTTTTTTGGGATGTATAGCAATACCCAACTATAATGGCCTATTTTATTAATTTAATTTGGCTTGATTTATTTTTGGGTACACAATATAATTGCATGCCTTTTTTAGGCTTCTTTTTATTATGTGCTCTGTGACGAAAAGCTTTGAAATGTTAGGCTCTTCTAAAAAACTAAATTTTTACCCCATTAAAAATAAATAACTCAAATATAAAATAAAAATTCATAACCTCATCATAAATATAGCCCTAGGCATAACTTAAGAACAACTATAAATAATTATTTTTTGTGAATCATGCGAGCATACTATTCATCATTCTTGAATTAGGCTTCACCCATTACACATATGGGGGCATCTGGCTTATGAAGATGACCATTCTTCTTAGGAAAGTGTACCTTCTTGTATTGATTTGGGCCATGGCCATTTTTTAATTGTATCTCATTGTAGGCATAAAATTGCATGCCTAAAAGCCTTAAAATATAATATTTCATCAAAATACATAAAACAAAAAAATTATAACATTGATTAAGTTCATAACATACCAATCATGAACCTAGGGTTTACGGAGTTAGTTTATGTTATTAGCCTCTTTTCAAATTCAACAGTCTAGCCATCTTGCATACAAAAGATTGGAATCATGGATCTAAAATTGCTTAGGTGGTGTTAGCTGACAATCTTTCTAAGTGGGTAGTAAGTCTAGAAGAGTCAGGGATAGTTTCATTTTTTTTAAATTAAAAAAGAGCCAATAATTCTGAAAAATTATATTAGGTCAAGCTTTTGGCTTATGTTAGATGTGCATGTAGACTTAGGTTCTAGCGCTTCCTATAGGAATAAGTCTTCTACCACTAGCCATTTCTATAGTCTTGTACTATAAGAATTTAAGCACTAGACTTCTAATAAAATACCAATTCAAAATTTTATTCAATTCAAATTTAAAGTTGTAAAGCTCAATGATAGGATAGTTGAAATGCTCATTGGGCATCCTAGTATCTATAGACATTTTCTACTTATTCTCGATTGGCATTTGAAAATAACTCTTTCTCTTTGGAGTGTTTTCCTTTGAGTTTTTAAATTAATAATTTTTAAAATAAGCTTTAAAATCCTTAAAGATAAAGGTCAGTTTCTTTAATCAAGATTATTCTTAATAGGAATTCCCTTCCTTTTGAGATGTAATTAATTATAAGGGCTTATCCATTATAGGGAACTATGAACCCTACAATAAAAAAAAGCTTGTTCTACTTTTCCATGTAGTTCAAGGAAAAAATCTCTGGAATATTTAAAACCCATTAGCTTTAGAAGTCTTTATTAAGTAATTGAATCCATTATATGGTGATATATTTATCATTCAAGATAATATATTTATTCCTTAATGATATTTGATTACTTAAATAAGTACCTCAAAATCTATATGGTTTTATAAATTTTCTCCACATATATTTTTTGGTGACTCCGTTAGGGATAGTCCCTCTCTCCATCTTTAAAAATAGAATTATATCTTTATACATCAGCAATGTACTTGTGTTATTCATGGGTCAAGATGGCCTTTCATTCAATTGAGTACCTCTCCATTTCATCCTTGGCAAAGTATATTCAACATTTATAAAATGAACTGTAGAACCTTCTTATTTGTTAAAATCAAAAAGGTGGGTCCTATAATTTTTACATTTTCAAATCTCCAAATATTTTCTTTTAAAAAATTCTAGCCATAATAAAGACGACTAAATTTTCCGGATGAGTCAAGAAGATTTTTGAATTCATTATATTATTTAAAGTCTAATATAACCTATATAATTTTTTTATTTGAAAATAGAAAATTATTGACTCATTTTTTATTGTTACATTCATAATCAAGTTTTTTGTTGATAGTTGTAGGCTTTGCCATTAAATTTGGAGACAATTTTGAGGATTTGAACATCACTGCTAATGGAGTGAACCTTACTCCTATTAGTGATGCTTTTGTTAAAGACAAAAAGCCCATCATGGAGTTCTTTAAAGTGCCTCGTCATACCCCTACGATTGGAAAAGAGAAGCTATAGAGGCCACAAAGAGGATCCAAGCAGGTCTTGTTCTAAAGAAAATAAAACTGCCTGCTAAAAAGACACGTGCTCTTTTGTTCATAGCACTTTCAAAATAGGTTCCACTTATGAGCCTCCACTGATGAGCAAGAATCAAAAAAAAAAATACTAGAAGGCCTAGGAGGTATGCCCTTAAGAAAAGAAAACAAAATGAGATGTTAGAAATTAAGTAAGCTAGGTTGAGGGAGGGGTATAACCATTCAGATACTTCTCCACTTCTACGAGGAAGTAGATTCCATCCTCTTTCTATAGCCTAGAGAGAGGAAGATATATCTAGAATTATGAGTTCTCCACCTCACCTTTACTTATAAAAATAAGAAAAGCTTTAGACCAGTGAATAGAGAGACTCATGGTAGACTACAACAAATCCTTCCTAGAACCTTTGGGTCCTCCTCCTATACTAAAGAAGAGTTACTTATGATTATGAAGGACAAGTCTCCAGAGAACATGAAAGAGAGAGGAAGATATATCTAGAATTATGAGTTCTCCACCTCACTTTTACTATTGAAAATAAGAAGAGCTTTAGACTAGTGAATAGAGAAACTCATGGTAGACTATAATAAATCCTTCATAGAACCTTTGGGTCCTCTTCCTATACTAAAGAAGAGCTACTTATGGTTATGAAGGGACAAGTCTCTAGAGAACATGAAAGAGAGATCTTAGGGAAACCCATGACTACCCAAAATAAAGAAAAAGGAAAGGTATTCTTTCAAGCTAGGCGAAAACCCTATCAACCCATGCTTGTTATATAGATTGGTATCACCACTCAATGAGTCACTAACTTGGGTGAGTCTACTAGTGTAGGGAGGGATAGAATTATCCCTAAAAAAGAAACTAGGGAGTTTGTGTAGGGAGAACCCTCTTGGAAACTGAGCCAAAGATTCACTCACTTTGATAGCTAAAGAGATCATCTATTATTCATCCTATTAGAGAGAGGCCCTCAACACCCTTGTCTAAGCCCTAAACTAAGGGATTATCCTCAGCATATATCTCCAATAGAGAAATAGAACCTTCTTTTCTATATCTTTATAGTAGATAAATTTTAGATGAGAGACACCTTGGTTTAAGAGCCACTCTTGTTATAGAGGAAATCTCCATCATTCAAGAAAATCATGAAGGAGAAACATCCAAATTAAAACCTATGGATGTAGAAAATTTTGAAGCAATCTTTGATAGTAATAGTGTTCCACTTCATTTAATAGAAGATGAAATGGAAACCATTGTAAGTGAAGATGAATAAAAAAAGAAAACAAATATGATTCAACATAATTTTAACTTATATAAGGATGACCTTTCAGATGATGACTTAAAGCTACTTATACCCTTGTCCTTATGGTAGATATGAGAGCATCTAAGAAAGAGAAAGAAGAATCTTAGGATATTGTAAAAGAGGGTCATAAGCCTGATCCAACTCAACAATTAATCCTTCAATTGCAAAAGAAGGATTACCAGATTTTGAAGATGGAAAAGAAGATGGAGGAGATGATTTCTATGATGCAATCACTCAAAAGTCTAATCCCACCTCTTCTCAGCCTCATTCCTTAGAATAACCAAAATGTTTTCATCCCATAGACGAGAAGAAGTTTGGTTTAGGAGAACATCACCAGAGAATATAACAATGGATGTTGAATCTCCAAAAACTAATTTAAAGTCTCTAATGGAGCAACATGTTAAAAAACCATTAGCATAGCCTCGGGATACAACTTTGATTCCAAAAGGTAGACCCTACCCTAAGGAATATGACTCTGTACCTTACACAAATGGATTTTCAAAGTCTTTGATGGGATAGGCAATCTCAAACAACATTTGGCACACTTACGGTGAGTTGATGTAATGTTGGAGGAAGTGATGCCTTATTATTTAGATAGTTTGTTAGTAATTTGACAGGTTGCCTTTGCTTGGTAAGCATAAATACAAAATGGTTCATTACACATATTCAATAAACTTAAAAACCTATTAGTGAAATGATTCACTAGTTATTGTAAGTGACTTGATCTTCGAGAAATAAAAACTAGGTGAACCTCTTGTGGACTATATTTTAAGATGGAGGAACCTTTGCCATAAGTGAGAGCCTCAGCTACAAAAGCAACACATGTAAAAATCCTCCTCTAAAATATTCATGGCCTTGTTGCCTTTTTATTAAAAGGCCTTATTATTAAAACTTTTAAAAAAATTATTGAACAAGGCTTCTAGTCTTCTAGAAGAAGCCCCTAGGATCTCATTCTTAAGAGATCAATACACCATGGAACCTTTAAAACCTAGAAAAGTGTTGAAAAAAAAAGTAGAAAATGTCTCTATGATGGACAAAGAAAAGTTCCAATTGAAGTCCAGGTAGAGTGGCCTTCATTTTATAGGCCATCACAATAATAGTTGTCACCATCACCCAAGAAAACCACCACTAACCCTTTCAATGAAAGAATTAAACAAACTTATTCTTTCAAGAGACTAGCATCAAGGAAAATATTCAAAAATTTAAGGAAAAAGATAGATTTTAAGTCAATTGATTTGAAAAGACAAAAGATGTTAGTAATGGCACCAAATTACCATCTATATTATTAGATGCTAGGTCATACTATTGAGGACTGCTTCACTTTCAAAGATTAGCTTGAAAGGAACTATGAGAAAGGGTTGGTGATTATTCCTAAAAAAGACCTTCAAAACTCTAGATAAAGGTCTATTAAGGTAATCACAAGTGATTCTTCCACCTCTTCCTATACATCTCCTTCAAATGATTGGGATATAGCTTTATCTCATTCTTCTAAGAAATAGTTGATGAAAAAGATTAAAAATTCCATGTAGAATCATAAGAAGACCCAGAAAAAGATAATCCAGATTGATCCATTGATGTTAGAAGCAATTCCTCCTTGACCCCATTCACCATCATGCCCAGTTGAAGATAGTGGTGAAAGAAGAATGACAATTGTATTAGAGAGAATTTTGTATGATAAGGATGGAGAGACTATTCCCTTTGCCCTTTATCTCTATGTTCTCATTTTAAAAATATGAATAAAAAGTCTGCTACAAAAGGCATTTCTTACATTTTTGTTATCTTTGATGATTGTATTATGAATGAAGAAATATAAGAAAATACAAAAGAGCCTTCTTATACTAATTGTGATATACTTTATGAATCAGGGTTAGAGAATGATAGTTCTATGGTTTATTTACAAAGAAATCCTATTTACATAGAATTAGTATTCTCAGATTCTGATTAATCTTTGGAAAAGAATATTAGTGAAGAGGGATAGGTCAACATGACCCCTGCTTTTGATTTATGAGATATTACTAAAGTTAGTTTCCACGGGGATGGTCTTACCACCTCGCCTATGTCCTAAACAATTCATTTACCAATATCTTGAACTCTTACAAAAAGACATAATAATTAAACCAATTGTTCCCAAGGTCGACTACAATGTCTTAGCCCATCTTAGTAAGTTACCTACTAGACTAAGCATTTATGTTGCCCTTATTCTATTTAAGGAAATGATGAAATCTTTATTTCAAGCATTACTCAATCTAAAGATAAGCTTGAAATAACTAACAACAACTTCCTTTAATGAGGCTTGCTACTTTAATGAAGTCCTTGGAGTAGCTTTCTTTGATGAAGATTTACTTCTAAACCATTAGCCATAATCAACCCTTTCACATTTTATTCAAGGTGGAAAATATCACGTTATCTAGAGTTCTTGTTGATCCATTTTAGTCAACATCACGAACTCAAAAATATTATCATTTTTGAATTTTGATACATGAAGACTTAGTTCTGATAAAATGTTGTTATGGGAGTTTAATAAAATAAGAGAGAAGGCCTTGGGTTCAATCATTCTATTTTTAGAATTAAATAGTTAACATAAAGCAAAACTCCCTATTATTAAGGTACATACATATTTTAATGCTCTCTTAGGTAGGCAATTAATACATGAATACATAATGGTTCCTTCATCACTCCACCAATGTATTAAATACATAAGGAATGGAGTGGAATATAGTACAAAAGATGATATACAACCATTTTCTATTCATGAAGTTGAGCTTTATGAAGATGCTACTTATTACATGTCTAAAAGAAAAGCTTGATTCTATGAAATTCAACATTATTGAGGCATCAAAGAAAATAAAAGAAGGTATCAAAATAATTGAAAAAGAAGAAGAAAACAAAATAAAAGGAAGGAAAAGAAAAAGAAAAATAATCTCTCATAATTCATATTGATTTGAAAACTAGCTTTAATAAAGATTCCAATCAAAAGGATGCCTTGATAAAGTTTGAGATATCATTAGAATCAAATATTGATGAAGAGCATATTTGAGTATCAAAAGATGAACATAAATTATCTACTTATGAAAAATTAAAAGGGTGTGTGGATGCTTTTACTTTGACTGCTTTATCTTAAAATAAAATTACACAGTTAGAAGTTAAAGTAGTCATAACCTTTTAGGCGGGTTTGGAAATTATCAAAGTTTTATTCTATACCCAAATCCTCAAGCTCAAAAGTAAATGTAAAGCTTGAGGATTCACCTTCTAATGAAATAATAGAACTTCCTTTTGACTGGTATCCTAATTGTGTTAAGAATCATAAAACATGGTTTAATTCTTAACATTTGGCCCAAAGATATAGCCCAGTACATAAAGAGCTTATGGAATACTAAAATAAAAAACTTAAGATCTAAGGTTGGTGATTGTTTAATGATAACCAATCATATGGAGTATGATCAACTTATTAAAATTCATCTAAGCCTTTGGAAAAATTTTGTTATAAAACATTAGATAATCTAGATGATTGCTTAATTCAAAAGTCATTCCCAAAATTTACAAAAAAAAAATCCACTATTGACGAACAAATGGAAATTAACTTAGGAACTAAGGAAGATCTGACCAACTTTTATTAGTAATCTACTTGATCTAAAAGATTTTGAAGAGTTGATTAACTTACTTTCTAAATATAGAGATTATTTTGTGTGGAATTATGATTAAATACCAATTTTATCTCTAGATGTTGTAGTTCATAAATTAAAAATTAAACCTAATGTAATTTTAGTAAAACAATCTCCTAAATGCATGTGTGTAGAAATTGAACAACAAATAATTGTTGAAGTAAAGAAATTGATTGAGGTCAATTTCATACGAGAAGAAAAGCTATCTTTGTTGGTTAGTATTGTCCTAGTTAAGAAAAAGAATGATCAAATACACATATGCATAGATTTTAGAAACTTATATATGGTCTGTCCCAAAGATGAGTTTCCATTGTCGATACTGAAACTTATGGTGGATATAGCCTCATCGCATGAAATTTTCTTATTTATGGATGGGTAATATGGGCATAACTAGATAAAAATAGCCCTTAAAGATGAAAACATACAACATTTAGAACCCTGATTGGAGTATTCTATTACACACTCATTCCATTTGGTCTAAAAAATGTCAGGGATACATTTCAAAGGCAAATGACTAGAATATTTGATGATCTGATTCATAACCAAGTTGAATGTTACATAGATGATCTAGTCATATGATTTGTGGATTATTTTTGAATGGTTGTGCCATTATAACTTAAAAAAATGAATCTTTTGAAGTGCACCTTTGGAGTAACTTCATGAAATGTTTTAAGGTTTGTAGTAAGACACTATGAAATAAAATCAATCCTAAAAAAAATTAAAGCTTTCATAGAAATTTTGCCACTTAAAAGTCATATGCAATTAAGATCATTCCAAGGTAGGTCTGCACACTTAAGAAGATTTATATCAAATCTATCTAGAAGATGCCAACCATTTGTGGCATTAACAAAAAAGGATTATAAATTTATTTGGGATGAAAAATGCTAGAGTGCATTTGAAAGTTTAAAATAATATATAATGATATCTTATATTTTGGCTACCCCAATCCAAAGGAAGCCATTAATTTTGTATACTATAGCTTTAGATGAATCTCTTAGGCTTTATTAGCTCAAGAAAATAAAGAAAATGCCCTATATTATCTAAGTCATAGACTCATCCTAACATAGATGAGTTATCCACCTAATAAAAAGCGCTGTTTAGCTTCCATTTTCACTACTTAAAAACCAAGGCATTATATGCTTTCACATAAAGTGAATTTGATTTCAAAAGTAAATCCTTATAATATCTTATGACCTACTCAATGTTGTTTGGATGTCTAGCATGTTGTTATATTATTGCAATTTAAGATTATAATAATATCCCTAGTTGTAAATGGTTAAGTTATAAGGGAATTCTTAGCAGTACATCCTCTCTTCAAAGGATTTCACTTAAATGATGATCTCCCAAATGAACAGATCATGAATTTTAAGGAGTTATATTTTGATGGTGCAACATCTTCAAAGAAACATAAAGAGTTGAATTCTTTTATCCCAATGAAGGCAAGAATTAGATTGATTTTTAAAACTCTAGACAAAAGAATAGTGTAATATTCCTATCATTTGTCTAAACCTTATAAAAAAATGAAGCTAGATATAACACTCTTATAACTAGGTTGGAGTTAGCAATCCTTATAGATATTAAAAATATTAAAGTCTTTGGGAATTACCAACTGATTTTTAATTAAATGAGTAAAATCTATAATATTTTGCACCCAAAATGTTTTAGTTATTATCAAAATACAATGAAATTAACTTAACAAGTCCTTTTTGTGACTCTATATAGGATATCACGCAAAGATAATGACATACTTGATACTCTCGCTAAACTTGCAAAAGAAATTGTATGTCCAAAAAAGAATCGATATCTTTAGAAGTTCAAAATTATAAAATTCTCTCTTATAAATTTAGATTATATGAGCATAAAAATAGAAATGCAATGGATAGCCACTCGTTTTGAAGGTCAAGAAGAATGTAATTGGAGACAACCATTCATTGACTATTTATGTGTGGGAAGGCTTCTAGAAGATAAGTCATTAGCAAATCAAATTAAAAAATATTGTTTGTTTTATTCATTAATCAATAAAGTAGGTTCATATTAATTAATAACTTAAAAAGGATAAGCAACAAATCTAATTCTAGCCTCAACTAATCCCATTAAAGGATAGGCAACAAATTTGAGCAAACATAGAAAAGACCGTTCATTGTGGAGAAAGTCTATGAAGGAGGTTCATATTAGTTAATAACTTGTAATTGAGAACATCCAATGCCACCTATTAATGGATGCTACCTAAAAAAGTATTATGTATGAACTGTACTCCAATTTCAAAATGATCAATAAAGTTACATGTTGACCTCACTTTTGGAGAGATGATTGACTCATCCTTCCTTACACATAGAAATCTTTTAGACATTAGAATTTCCCTAGTCATAGGACACTTCTATTGATTAGGGGAGCACTAAATCGAAGCCTATAGACTTAAGAAAGCATACATCGAGCTTAGGTCATACCCTAGGATAAATTGGTTCTACTTATCCTATGGCCTAAACCATGACCCATGCTTATCCACTTATCCAAAACCAACCCCAAACCAATGCAATTAACCCAAATTGAATTTCAATTCATATCCAAGCTCCTAGCCAAATTAACCTAACCCTTCTTAAATCAATTCCACCATCATCTTATGGATCCAACCCAAAGACTATTCAATTGAAAACAAATCCAATTGAACTTCATAAAAGCACTTCAACTATTCAAATCTCTATTTTAAACCCTTCCAAAAACTACAATCAATATCAAACAAATCAAACCAATTCAATCGACCTAAGTTAACCCATTTAACTCAAAAGGTGTAAATGGGTCGAAAGTCATTTAAATCCAAATCGATTACAATCAAAGCTACCAATCAATCTAAACCCATCATTAAACTCAATTCAACCCAATTCAACCTAATCCAACTCAAATCAACCCATTTGGTTCACTTGACCCAAAGTGACCTAAAGGACCCATTTGATCCAAAATTCAATCCAACCCAAATTGGATTGAACCAACCCATCCAATATCTATTACAATGATTGTTGATCATCTTTAATTGTCCAATTATAATCAATTAGGTTAAATCAAGTCAATTTAATCATTTGATCAAGTTGACCCAATTAACCCATAATCCAACTTAAACCAAATCTCATTCAAATTCAAATCAATTGAAACCAATGATTCCTACCAACCATAAATTAATCCTTAAACATAAATCAACCATCAATTAAACCAAACCAAGCCAGCATGGGCTCTCGACCTAAGTTGACCCAATTTGACCAAAAGGGCCAAATTAGGCCAATTCAAATCCTAAATCAAATTGATTGAAATCAATGACTCAAATATGTCATAAATTGATTGTTCAACATCCAACCTTCAATTAAACTCAATTTGATCAAACTAACCCAATTGACCCATTTTTCCCAAATTGGCCTAAAGGGTCAAATTGAGCTAAATCACTTCCAAATCCAAATAAATTCAAATAAACACTTACAATTATTTTCAAATCATCAATTGAACCTAAATCAACCCTCCACCCAAGCGAATTTGGCCAATTTGACCAAATTGTCAACTTAGCCCATTTGACCCATATGAACCTATAGAAGTCAAATACAAATCCACTTCAAATTAAACCAAACCAATTGAACCAAAACATCCTAAATGATCATTTGAACTTAACCAAACCATTAATTTGACCTAATTTGACCATTTGATTAACCTAACCCATATGAACCCATTTTGACCTATATGGGTCAAATTGAGCTAAACCTATCCAAACCAAGCCCAAACCTAGCCAAACTTGGCATGACCCATCCTTGGATCACCATGGGTCAACTTGAATAAACCCAACCCATGGTTGACTAGAGTTAGGCCAAAACCCATTGGAGAAACCCATCTAAATGAGACAAAATCTCTATTTGGATAATCATACCTACCCACTAACCCTTGGTAGCCACCTTTAGCCCATTTTGGACATGTGAACCACTAGCTTACCTAAGCCAAAGCTAATTGGGTCAGACATGGGTCAAGTAGAGTTGAGCTAACACAAGCCTTCCCATTGGAACACTTGGGGGAGGAGGTACACACCACCTCAGCCCCTGTCATTCCTCCAGCCACTCAAGGCCATCCACCTTAGCCCATCACTAACATCTTTGATCGCCTATGCCGGCTAGACGTCTGCCAAAAGCTAATTATTCCCAGCCATTAGATCAATTAGGGAGGAGGGTATGCTCCTCCCCATCCAATTCAAACCACACAAAGAGCTTCTGTGAGTCTAGGCAAACATCCCTAAAGCTTTCTCGATCCCCTTTAAACTCCCCATCACTGACAAGACCAAACTCGAGCAAAATTGAGCCCTGTATCCATCAAACCCCTCTTAAACTCCACCAAACCTCAATTAACATCTCCAACACTTTCCTAAAGCTCCATGAGACAAAATGAATCTATTCCAGATCAATTCGAGCACTAGAGACAACTCTTAAACCAACTTCTATGATTATTGCAATGACATTTGGTATACAAAGCCACCGATGGGGAGGCAACTCACGAGCATCTCAACAGGGCTTCTTGTCTTCAAGATGAAGCTACCTCATTGGACCATCGGTCTTGAGCTCTGACGAGATATTTTGTCGACAAATCATAGAAATCCTCTTAGTTGTTGGTCCTTTGTGAAGAGTTTTGTAATTTCATACAATTTCCATCATAGGATGTCCTTAGATCTCTTCCCATAATGTTTTGGAGTCAATCCCAATACCTCACGAGCTATGGTGAGTTTGAATCAAGCAGAGGAGGGTAAACGGTGTCCATCTTTTGGTGCTCAGGGATGAAGGATCATCCACCATGCATTTTGCATGATTAGAGTGGACGGCCATGATTAATCCATTAGTTTTATTTGATTTAATTCGTTAAGATCTACAAGATTAATCTCCATCATTTGATCTGAGATGGAATGGTGGGGATGAAATCACGTCTGCCACTGCTGACTCAGTACACCATGTCAGACAATTTAAGTGATTAATCCCATGGTGCCACATGAAAAGTGTCGCCACATCAGCTCTCACATGGAACCGATGGGATTAGGGGTTAATTAAGCTTTAAAATGCCACTAATCACCTTAAACTTCAAAATTTTATAAATAATTGAAGAAAAATCCTAAAAGTATGAGTAATCCCATTTTGAAAAGGGTAAATAGAGAAAAATTTAATAAAATAAAACCCATAGTGTTTGAACAGTGATTAATGCTTAATTATGTTTTGAATTTTTTTCTAATAACCATAATTTATCTTTAATTACTTAGCTATTTAATCTCAAATTAGATGCATTGATACTTTAGGATGTCCTCTACTTCCCATTATTTTTTTGAGATTTATTGGCTATGTAATTACGGAATTTCAAATTCAAACCATAATTACCATCATTAAGTGATTTAATAATTATTAAAAATTCCAAATAGTAAAATTTTAATTAATTAAATTTTATTAATCACTATTAAACAGTGAAATGATGAAGTGGAATGATTAGGACCTCTTTCCTAATTATTTCTCTAAATCTATTCCATTTAAGAGGGCTAATCAATGCATAAGTTAATTAATACTTAATTAAGCAACTAATGATGAAATTAAATTAAATTAAATGATAATTGCTTCAAATGATTCAAATTGAATTCGTGGGTTCCTTTCTATTTGTTCAATAACATAACAGACCCCTAAGAAAATTATAATTAACCCATGGGTGTGTAAAAATCATATAACTACTTAATTAGATTATTCTTTAGTTTAATTAATTCTTAATTATTAGCCTCATTACATTGGGTCCTAAGTGTATTGTAATTTTAATTTCTCATTTGCATATGATTGAAGGCTCATAATTAAGTTCTTAATCAAATTAAAGAAGCATAGGAAAGAGAAAATTAAATCATTTGCTTAATGATTTGAACTTAATTAATCCATAAAGTCACTTAATTATGTTTCTTTAAACACATTAAATCACTCACATGGGATGTGGGTAAAGTAGCAAACGTC
The DNA here is from genome assembly GCA_021442155.1 of Cymbidium sinense. Classification (NCBI taxonomy): domain Eukaryota; kingdom Viridiplantae; phylum Streptophyta; class Magnoliopsida; order Asparagales; family Orchidaceae; genus Cymbidium; species Cymbidium sinense. The sequence goes on from CM038216.1 coordinate 110,291,250, forward strand.
ATTTCTTCTCTTTAAGTCTAATAATTCAAACACAAACATCAAATCCCATAAGAAGCTTTGGTTGATTTTAAATGGTTTTATCCAACTTGATTGTCCTTAAGAATTAATATAGTTGAATGGATTATGTGGAAGTGTTTGATCATTAATTTTCAATCATTATAAATTTTGTATGTCATTTGATATCATCCATTCATGTTTTCAAATAAAAGAATCAATTGAATTTAATTATGTGTAAGTTGCATGTGTAGTAATCCTATTATATGTGTGGCTATTATCACTAATAAATTTCAAAACTATTTTCAAAATTATAAATAAAAAAATTTGAACACATGTTGGCTATGAATATTCTATATGATTTACATGTGCTTATAACCTAAACATGTCAAAGTATTATTTTATCTTTATGATTCATGTATGTGTTTACATATGTTTGAATATTAATAAGTATATAGTCTGGACATCCCAAAAATATGAGGCTTTAAGTAGCCCCACTGAGGTCTTAGATTACCTCACTTCCCTAGTTAACAAAGGCATGTACTTATTTAATTTCATTCCTATGTGTACTTGTACTAGAATTTGGATAGAACTTTACTTTACATGTGTAAAAAATTCATTAAAATATAATCTTTTACATGATTTTCATTCTCATAGTTGTGTACATTCATATGTATTTAAGATAGTAAGTATATAGTCTGGATATCTTGAGAATATGAGGCTTTAAGTACCCCAAGGATGTCTTAAATTATCTCACTTCCCTATTTTAAACAACAGAACTTACTTACTTAAAACTTTAATACATGTGAGTGTGTACTTAACTAAAAGATTAAAATCCATCTTTTCTATAAAATACATGCATTCATAATCATCTAAGTGTGCCAAAATACATTACATGAATAGGTATTTAAGTTCAAAATCATATGCATGCTATTAATGATGAAAAGGAATGGTGTAACATTATCTATGTGATGGCAATTCAAGTTTATTAATCTTAAGATGCCTTTCATGTTTGAATAAGATTCTTTAAGATTAACCCAAACTTAAGATTAAAAAACATTTAATAAATCATTCACTAAGAGAAACCAAATCATAATAATACACTCTTTAGAAAATAACTTAGTGTAGGGATGAAGGAGGTTAAATCTCCTTCCTCTATTTATAACAATTAGATGACAAGTAAATACCAAATGGAACAAAAGAAAAATACAAATTAAAATCCACTAATCATCTAAATAACTTAGAGTGAAACCACCCTTCAAGTTTAAATTAAATAATTCCAAACTTAGATAATTATAATTCTAAAGCCTAACTAAGACATACCACACTCAGCTTAAGCACACACATTAGAATATTAAGCCACCACTTCTAGTTCTAAGTTAAGAGGGTGTATATTTTGATTTTATGTTTTATTTTAGTGATGTAATATTTTAGACCGGATGTTAGGATTGTTATGCGTAGACTAGATGTTAGGCCATTCTTAGCCTAATATAATTTTCTACAGTGGATTATGCTAATGGGGTCACTAAAAATGAATATAAATGCTTATGCTTGCAAGTTTCTTATGCCCCTAAGCATAATCCATGTTAAGATAGGTGGGCTTGGTTACCCATGTGCTTGGCTCTAATTCTAAATTATGAAATATAACTGCTTGAGTTTATTTGTATGTTTAGCTAACATCTATCTTGTAGGTATAGTTAGATTTTACTTTTTATGAATATGTAAAATTACAATAGGAAATAAGATTAGTGTTATGGGGTGGCTAGAAGGCAAAGTCTTGGGATGCCTGTGAAGCCTTGAATGCAATCAAATCTAAAGAAAGAAGAAAAGATGAAGAATGAAGACCCCCATAGCATCTAATTTAATTGTAATTATTGACTTTTATTGTAATTCGGGTTGTATAATGGTGGAGCTTGGCTATCCAATTTCTTTTATTTTTTGGGGTGTACGACGTTACTCGGCTGCACTGGCCAGTTATGATCTAGTCTCTTAGGGAGTGAGTTTAGGACTCTTGCTTCCCTTCTTAATTAAATAATAATATAGCTATCTTACAATTTCATAAGATCAGCCTACATGATTTTGAATCATAGGAGGTGTTAGCTGGTGGCCACTCCAGGTGGTTGTAAGTCCAGAAGAGTCGGACGAGTTTATTCTCTCTTGTGGAGGTAAACTATTATGTTCCCCTTGTTTAGGAGAGCTCAGCAGCTTTAAAGCACCCTAGATTTAGGATCTAAGATTATTTATTTATTTCAGACTATGAGTATGAATCCTCACTTCTTTGGTATTTCCATAATCTTGTGTTGATGGATTATAAGCCTTAGCATTCCAATAAAAATTCTAATTCAAATTAAATTAAACTCTGTCTTTCCATAGGATAGATTGGAGTGCTCACTAGGCTTCCTAGTATCATATGTGCTCCCTACATATCTTCTTTTGATATCTAAAATAAGTCTTTCCAAATTGAACTATCCCACTTGAGTTTTCAAAAAATACCCAATCCTTTGATAGTCTAGCTTTGAAATCTTTGGAGATATGATTGACTACTTTAATCGAGAGTATTCTTAAGAAATCAAACTTCTTAGGATGTAATTAACTATGGAAGCTTTCTTCCATAGGGAATTAAAGAACCGATCATAAAATAAACCCTATTTTACTTTTCTATGTAAAGTAGGGGAAAGATCTCGGGTATATATGAAGATCTATCAACCTAAGGAGTCTTTATTAGGTGATTAGGTCTTTCATAGGGTGATATTTCTATCTTTTGAGATAATACATCATACTTTAATGTTGTACCTGGTCACTTCAATAAGTACCCCCTAAGATCTGCATGTTGTCCATAACGACTCTAAATTAAAACACCATAGATTTTTCTGGTGACTTCATTGGGGATACTTCTTCTCTCCATCTTTAGTAGTCAATCATCATCTCCAAGTATCGATAGTGAACTTATATTTTGTATAAACCCAAGATATCCTTCTCCCCATTGGACACCTTACTTATTTCATCCTAAAGCAAGGGTGGCCAACATCCTTCGGCTTTTAGGAACTCACTCATAGTAAGTCTTAAAACCCCTATTAGACCTCCAATAGGAAAAAGAAAATCAATTAGATAAATCTCCCAAAATATAAACCAAACAGAATCAAGAACCCTTACCACTAGCTAAGTAAAGCAAGGTTCATCCAACATTCTCCAAAATTCCAATGAAGTTCCAAAGAAAAGAAAAAGATCCTTATCCAAAAATTTCCAAATTTCTCCAACATACAACGAACCCCATTTAGCATAATCAATTTTCATAAATGAGGGTTCCAATTCAAATTCAATCAAAGTTAACAATAATAAAGCAAAGTCTAATTTCAAGTCTCTTTCAACAATGAAGTAGAAGCCCCATTTCTTTCTTCTTTGAGCACTCAATCTTCCACCATGTCATCCAATGCTCATCTTCTCCTTCTCTTCTAGTGTGGATTTGTCTCTAGATGGCCATACTCACCACCACCCTTGTCATCAAGTTTGGCCTTGGCTTTGAGCATTTTAAGGTCACATGTGAGAGACCTGCCTCACCACTATCAGTAGGGAGGAGGTGGCTGACAAGAGGCCACTTCTATAATTTGCTCTTTGATTCTGAGTTTCCTCATTAAAGAGGAAGGATGTAGAGGTTCCCCTATCATGAGTGCCAGATATGCCATTTATTCCTGCCACAATTTTGGTCCGACTAGTACCTTCTCTCAAGTTGCCCTAGTCTTAGAGAGGAAGTTTATTTTAGCTTTTGAGATAGTCTCCCCCATGTTTGAGGTCAGTTCTAGCTCTTGCTCCACTCCACTAACCAAGACCCATCATAACAAGAACATAAAAATTAAAAGACATTATGAGCGCATGGTGAAGGAGGTTGAGGAAGCCTCCCATGTGGCTAAGGAGGGATCCCATTGTGAGACCTCTCCCCTTCTTGGTGGTAGTAGGTTTTACCCCCTCTCAACTTCAAGGGAGAGGAGGACTACAAGAAGATTATTGCATCACCACCACCATTTGTAGAGTATGAGACACTAGCTAGGAAGTGAAGGAGGCCCAATGCAGGTCTACGATCCATGCTCAAGAGAGTTGGGAGAGCCCACAGATGCTTAGAGTCTGGCACTTTGCATGACTTGAAAAGGTTGATCCCTTGAAGTGTTAGGGATTAGATTCATAGGGAAAGTGCCACAAAGGCCAAAGTGCAGCCCAAGTGGGCAAGAGGGAGGAGGTTCAAAGGCGGTGGCGACCTCACTTTGATTTCAATCGGTAGGCTGATAGGAATGATCATTCTACAGATTATACTCACCGATTTGAGCCATAGGAGGAGATCTCCAGTGGAGAGGCAACCAGTGTCACCCCCATTACACCGCTCCACTCACTGACCACCTTCACCAGTTCATGTCCCACCGTATAAAGTCCACACCAAGTTTAAGTTCACATTTGGAGAGAGAGCTTGCCCCTTGATGATATGACTACATCCCAAGGACCCCACTTCATGTACTCCACCCATTGAGGTTAAGCTGAGCTCCCCTGCTTGACCTTCTATCCCAACGGTGGTGAAGGAGTGGTGAGCCAAGAGTGTCATTGTCAATCCACCACCACAGCTGGAGGAGAAGGAAGGAGGAGGTGATGGACCCCATGATTGTTGAGTCAGTTAGGGAGAGCACTCTGCCTGCCTAGACTGTTCAGTGCATTTCATCTTCAGAGATTAGTCCATTTGGCAATCATCATTCAGCTTATGTTCCATTAGCACCGGGTCGGGTGGATGACCGCCTTTGGAGGACTATCATGCCACGGTGAAGTAAATAGTCAGGGATGATCAGTTTGACCAGGAGGAGGTATGGTTGATTTCAACACTAATGAAGATGACATGTTGGATGACATAGCAGAAGCCCACATGGTCAATACCCGAGGATTCTTGCATAGGGAGCAACCTAGCTAAGAAGGCATTGTAGTTGAGGAAGGTGAGGCATCATACTCAACTCAACACCTCCTCCAACAAATCAAGAAAAAAGATGATCAAATTGATAGTATGGAGAGAAGGATGAACGAATTGATGGTAGTGGTCTTAGCCTTGTAAAACTAAGCCCCAGTTTCACATCCTACTCCCATGGAGGTCGGAGTGAGCATTTAGTACAGCTTCTGTACTCCTATGGATGAGGATGCTAGTAGTTTGCATAGGAAGGTGACTAATAGCACCTCCATGTATGAAAAATACATCAAGTAGATGGTTGAGTAGTAGGTGAATGAAGCATTGGTGCAAACCCAAGGGAGCTCATATGTTCCAAAAGGTAGAACTTACCCAGAGGAATTTGATGTAGTTCAATACCCCAAGGGTTTTATGCCACCATCCTTTAAGGTTTTTGATGGCAGTGGGAACCCAAGGCAGAACATAACACACTTCTGAGGCAATTGTTGTAATGTCGGTGGTAGCGGTGCCTCACTCTTCTAGCTATTTATTAGTAACCTTTCATGGGTCACATTTGATTGGTATGCCAAACTGCCCAATGGTTCAATGAAGTCTTTTATAGAGTTAGAGCATCTCTTCATCAAGAGGTTTACAGGAGCTCAAATGATAACTATAGGGGACCTTGTTGTAGAAAAACAAAAACTAAATGAGTCTTTTGTTAATTACATTCCTGGATGGTGCAACCTAATCATGAAATGTGAACCACAACTACAAGAGCAGCATGCCATTGAGATTCTTCTCAAGAATATTCATGGCACGATTTCCTTCATGCTCAAAGGTTTTACCATTAATACATTTGAGAAATTAATCAGCAAGGCAACTAACCTACAAGAGTAAACTAAATAGTTATCCTTCTCAGACAAGTCATCTAAGCCCAAGCCTCAGAAGGTCTCTGAGAAAAAGCCAGAGATTGTAGTGGCAGTTCATAAGGGGAAATAGCTAGTGAGAGCACAGTTTAAGAGGCCTAGAGTCCAGCAACCTTCACTACCACCTCCTCTTCCACTACTTCGGTCGCCACAACGGCCACCACCACAGCAGCCTACACATTAGCGGTATAAGTATCCACCACTAGGTAGCTACTTTCCAACTACTCTTCTCGATAAACTCAACAAGCCATACTCATTCAAGAGGGTGGTAGTTAAGAAGATCTTTAAGAACTTTCTTAAGAAGCTATTGCTAGAAAGCCTAGGAAGTGGGCAAAAGTAATGATCCTAACTCACCCCTTACCATTATGTCTTAGAGGATATTTCACTTTCAAGATTGGCTTGGTAGCTACAAGTCGAGCTATCTTATCTAAAGAATGTTTAGTAGAACAACCTTCTAGTTTTATTAAAGTAATCTTTAGGGATATATCTGATCCTCTTAAGATAAAAGAAGGTTGGGATATCTCTTTATTCTATACCTCTAAAAAAATAATTTCTAAAATTAAGAAACTTTCTCTGCAGGTGCCTGACTTAGCTCAGACCTCCAACATCAAGGAAGGTCTGCCAGTTGTGAGGGACAACTTGGGGTGGGTAGAAGCCTAGCATCAGTAGCAACATCATTCACTTGCTCGGGATAGATCCATAGCACAACCACCATCCAAGTCTAGTACTTCTCCTTCCACCATTATAACAACCACATCTACCAGCTCCACCACAACTAGTAAGAGCATTATATCCATGAATGAGGGCATCAAACCCCTCATACCACATACTTTACTTGCTTTATCATGTACCTCCACCAAAATTAAAGAAACCAATAAAAAAAAGATTGATTCCACTTACATTTCTCTCTACATTTGATGATCTTAATGATTTTATTTCAATTGAAAGCTCTCCAAGTCATAGCAATATTAACTTAACAAATTCAAAAATGAATTTCCCTTTTCTGAATCATCAAGGTTCATCACTTGAGATTGATTTGGAGTCATCTGACTTTGATGATCCTTTAGGAGAAGATATAGGTATACTCAATGAGCAGGTAGAACTTTTCACAAGCTCCTCATTTCAAGAAGTAATTAAAGTCAACCTCCGTAGTGGCAAAGTTCTACCTCTTAGGATAGCACCTCAGGATAAGGGTAAATAGGTCATTAGTTCCAATGAGCAGATAGCCCCTCCACAGTATGCTCTACCCATGGATATGCTTGTGGAGGACTTGCCCAAAGTCAATTATAATGTCTTAGCATATCTTAAAAAGTTTTCAGCTAAGTTAAGCATATATGATGCCCTTATTTTATCCAAAGATATGATAGAGTAATTAATCAAAGCTTTGCTTGACCCCAAAATATGCTTAGCTCTATTGACCACTATTAGAGGGGATGCATGTTTCTTAGAAGAAGTCCTAGGAGTTACATTCATAAATGAAGGCCTACTTCTAGGGATGATAGAGCACAATTATCTCTCTACATTATAGAGGATGTTTGTACATTTAGGCTATCGATAGTGTTTGTTGATTTGAATGTGTCAGTAAACATTATGTGTCTAAGTACCCTTGCCTACTTGAAGATCAACATCTCTAAAATCCAAGCGGAGAGAATGATGTTGAAAGGATTCAATGAACAAGGTGAGAGGGCCTTAGCTCCATAGTGTTTCCTTTGGAGATACATGATTGGAAGATGGAAGTCAAGTTTCACATAATAGATTCAGATACATCTTTTAATGCTTTGATAGGGTGACCTTGGATACATGAGAACAGCATGGTTCCATCCTCTCTACATCAGTGCATCAAGTTCTTAAGAGGTGGAATTAAGTATTGTGTCAAAGGAGATCTCAAGCCATTTATAGTTCATGAGGTCGACATAAATGAGGATGCAGCCTACTACCTCCCTATGAAATAAAATGTCTTCTCTCGTGACCTTAGTCAAAATGAAAAAGAAAAAGATAAAGAAAAGAAAGAAAAAGAAATAAAAAAAGAGAAAGAAAATGAAAAGAAAGGGAACGAGAAGAAGAGCTTAGGGGGATGTAGAGCTCGAGATTAGATTCCACCTATAGTTTGTTACTCCATTTGAATAAGTGAGGAGGATGACCTGACCTCCAGCAGAACAAGAAGAGGCAAGTCCAGAAGGAGTCCCAGGGGTGAACAGCTTCCATACTTACCACCTACTAGGAGATTCATTTTAGCATCTAAGAGAAGTACCCCGGCTCTTGTGGAGCGATCCTTTTGGAGGTGATCAGGCAGTGATGAAGACCAAGTCCCTAGGCAAAGCATGAGTGTATCCAAGTCTCTATTATGTGAAACTATCAGGCATCAGATGGGAACCAAAGCTCAAACCCCACTTTTCTTACAAAAGTTAAGGGTTTGGTAGTTAAGAAATCCCCCAAGCATGTATAAGCACAAAGATCCAGAGGTTCTATTTAGGAGCAGCAATCTCAAGTCAAGAAGTTGATGTAGAACTTGAGGATGAATCTTATAAAGAATTAATAGAATTGACATTTTATTAGTACTCTCCTTGTGTTCATAATTAGCAAAGAAAGATTTAATTCCACATACATGGTCAAAATAGGTCAAAATACTTTGAAAGTCTATGGAACAACCAATGCAAGAACTCTCAATCAAGATTAGGACTAGGCTTTGGCATAGTAGGTCCGGTGGATGATGATGACTACTACTTGGTAATCACCAATAATTTAAAATCTGATAGGTTCTTCTCAAACCACATCAACTCATAAGAGGAGGTGTGCTTAGAAACTTTAGATGATCAAGATAATTTCCAAGTCAAAGATGCACCTCCATAATTCGAAGAAGAAATTAAATCAATCATCGACGAGCTCAAAGAAATCAACTTGGGGACTGAAGATAACCCACACCCGACATACATCAGTTCCTTATTGAATGAAACCAATTACTTAGTTAGACTGCTCACTAAGTTTAAGAACTGCTTTGCATGGAGTTATGAAGAAATGCCTAGATTAGCTCCTAACATAGCAGTCCATAAGCTAGCGATACAACTTGATGCTAACCCTGTCAAGCAAGCTCTTAGACATATGCGATTAGACATTGAACAACAGGTCTTTTCTGAAGTCAAGAAATTGATCGATGCTGGTTACATCTGGGAGAAAAAATACCCCACCTAGTTGGCTAGTTTTATCGCAGTTAAAAAGAAGATTGGCCAAATTCACATATGCATCAATTTTAGGGATCTTAATAAGGCATGTCCAAAGATGAATTTCCACTATCAATACTAGAATTGATGGTGGACATTGCCTCATCTCATGTGGTCTTTTCTTTCATGGATGGTTCATTTGTATATAACCAAATAAATATGGCACCTGAAGATGAAAGGAACACTGCTTTCAGAACCCTGATCAGAATATATTGCTATAAGGTCATGCTTTCAGCCTTAAAAATGCTGGTGCCACAAACTAGTGGGCCATGACTCAAATCTTTGACGAACTCATTCACCATTAAGTTGAGTGCTACATCGATGATCTCGTGATCAAAAGTAAAGAAAAGAAGACCATCTCTTTGACTTGAGAGTAATTTTTGAGTAGTTAAGTTAATACAACCACAAAATGAACCCTCTAAAGTATGCATTCAGAGTATCTTCAGGGAAGTTTCTTAGGTTTGTTGTCTGACACTGTTTAAATGAAATCGATTTATAGAAGATAAAAGTGAAATGTCACCCCCTAAAAGTCTAACCCAACTCAGATCATTTTAAGGGAGGTTGGCATATCTAAAATGCTTTATATCCAACTTATCAAGCAAATGGCACCATTTTTAGCACTAGTTAAGAAGGATGCCATGTTCAGGTAAGATGATAAGTGCCAGCATGCCTTTGAGAGCATCAAGTAATATCTCATGACATCGCCATTCCTAGCCACCCCTATCCCGGACAAACCTTCGATCCTCTACACTATTGCATTGGATGACTCCCTTGGCACTTTGTTGGCCCAACCTAACAACGAAGGGAAAGAGAATGCGCTCTCCTATCTCAACCGTCATCTAATACCTACTGAAGCAAATTATTCACCCATTGAGAAGCATTGCCTAGCTTTAATCTTTGAGGCCCAAAAGCTATGGCACTATATGCTTTCTCATAAAGTGAACTTGATTTCTAGAATAAATCCACTATAATGCATCATGACATGAGGCTATCTAGACGGTTGGCATGATGGTCCATGACATTATCCCAGTTTGACATCACATTTATACTCGTCTGTTTAATGAAAGGATGAGCACTCATAGATTTCTTAGCAGCACACCCACTTCCTGCAAATTCTTCACTCATTGATGATCTCCCCCATGAACAAATCCTAAAGTTTAGGGATTTAAGTATTCGTCACTAGGAGATGTAGTTTGATGGTGCAGCTTCCTCTCAAAGAGGAGAAAAATCATAATCTACTCTCCTAGGCAAGGTAGTGTAGAATAGTCCTAACACTAGACTATGATATGATGAGATTCTCATATCATCTATTCAAACCTTGCACCAATAATGAAGTTGAATATGAGGGTTTGATCATCAATCTGGAGTTAGCCATTTTACTAGGCATCCAGAACATCAACATCTTTAGGGATTCTCAGCTATTTATCAACCAGATCATCGGGTCCTACAAGGTCTTGAAGCCAAAGCTCTATCACTATCACAAGTATACTATAAAGTTACTAGCTCAAATTCTAGAAGTCATAATCTACAAGATCCCCCGAGGTGAAAATTCCATAGCTGATGCCTTAGCCAAGCTTGCCAAGTAGTTGGCATGTCCGGAAGATGAGTCCATATTAATAGAGGTCAATAATAGACAAGCCTTGCCTCTTATTGATGTTGAACTCATCGATAAACTCTCTTAAAGGGGAGGTTTCCATTGCCAAAAAGAATGACGAACTGGATTGGAGGCAACCCTTCATTGATTACCTAAATAAAGGCAAACTACCTCAAGAGAAATCCCAAGCACATTAAATGAAGCAAAGGGCACTCTCTTACACCCTTGTGGATGTTTCCTTATTCTGGAGGTCCTTCAATCATATATGGTTACATTATTTAGACAAGCATGAAGTCTGTAAGATCATGATTGAGGTACACTCAGGATTATGTAGAGCTCATCAATCCAGTCCTAAGATGAAAGATAAAATCAAAGACTTGGGTACTATTGGTCGATGATCACATATTGCATTGATGTAGCAAGGCATTGTCACTAGTGTTAAGTACTTGGAGTGGTCCTACATCAGCCACCCAATATTCTACATCCAACTTTGGCCTCATGACCATTCGAGTGTTAGGGCACTGACATAGTAGGTCCTATTGATCCTCCTTCATCCAAGGGTCACAGGTTCACCTTTGTAGTTACAGACTAGTTTTCCAATTGAGGGAAAGCAATTCTGCTCAGGGAGGTCAAAGCTCAGAATGTGCTCCAGTTCTTCAGGAACTATATCATTTATAGATTTGAGGTACCCCGCCGAATCATATTCGATAATGGTATCACTTTTAAGAGCACCAAGATCAACAACTTTTTATGAAGATATAACATAAATTGGAGATATTCTACCATCTACAACCCACAGGTGAATAATTTAGCAAAATCCTTCAACAAGGCTCTCATTCAAATACTCAAGAAGATGCTCGATGACAACAAATAATTGTGACAAGAGCAGTTAGTTAAAGCTTTGTGAGCTTACCATACCACCTATAGAACAATAACATAATCTACCCCATTCTCCTTAGTATATGAGTCTGAAGTGGTTCTACCATTAGAAGTCCAACTCCCATCACTACAGATAGTTGTGGGTACCAAAATCACAATCGAACAGAATGTCAAGTTACAATTAGAAGAACTCAAAGGTTTGAAGAGAGATGCTTTCGAGCATGCCAGAACCTCGAGTTATATAAAGCAAAGATGGTTCAAGCTCATAATAAGTTACTCTATCCTAGAGCTTTTCAAGTAGGAGAGCTTAATTTTAGCTCTAAGGATACCAATTGTTTCCCATCGTAGATGGGAGGTAAGTTTGAACTCACTTAGGAAGGCCCTTTCACCATGAAAGGCTACCAAGGTGGATCCTATCAGCTCATCAACCACAAAGGAGAATTCCCAATCCTTCCTATCAATGGGCTTTATCTAAAGAAATAATATGCATAAATAATGCTCAAAAGAATTTTTATCAATAAAATTCTATTTTAAATCAAACATCTCTTTAAATTGAAAGCTTTCCATTTACTAAATTTTCATAATGTGTTTAGGGTAGGTATAAGAGAACTCGAGCGACATCTTATCCCTCATTAGCACAACATAAACACAAAATTACACATAAATATAAGTAAATCAAACATAAATCCATTTTATTCGGACTACCTTGAGTTGAGATAAACCCCCCAAAGGCCCTCACTCAGTAGCTATTCTAGGTCGGGCTTGATTAACTACTTATCTAGTGCGTCTCCCCAGTGATCTTTCTGCTTAGGAGGATGTGAGAGCCCGATGCTTTCTTTCTAGCTCGACCACTGCAAACCAATGAGCAATTTTTCAGTGTGGTATGCCTTATTGCATGACCAATAATATACCTTGAGGTTGACTTTGTTAAAGAATATGTGAGTCCCCGAGCTTTCTTCTTGAACTGGTCGCCGTGCACTGACTGGTTCTGAGTTTATATCTGAGGATTAGGATAAGAACCCTAGTGACTCCATTCTTCTTGACTACTTTAAACTTAGGTTCAATCCTTCTTTGTGACTCCCCACTTAGAAGTCACTTTAGGTTGGATAATAGTTGTCTAGCCGACGAAAAACTATCCCGATGATTAGTTCTTCTTAGGAAGATGTGAGTTCCCAATGCTTTCTTCCTAGATTGATCATCACAAATTGATAGGCACCTTCTATGTGGGTATTCTATCTGGACTACATCTTCATGATTCCATCTAGACATGACCTAGGTTACTACTAGATTGGACTGTTCCCCTTTCCTCGTAGCCACCCCTATGGTTGAAAGTTATGTACTGCGGATGTATGGACTATCCGTTAGGCCAGTAAATCTGAGATAGGCCAAGGACGTCGTGGCTCCTTCTTAGTGTGGCTCCTTGTAAACCAACATGTTCCATGCTGAATAAACAAATAAATAAAAAAATGAAATCTCTTGTGGATTAGGATAAGACCCTCAAAGGCACCTCTTCCTAAGTAGGCATCCTATCTTTTGGGTAGCATTAGCAAAACTCCCTATAGGAATTGCCTTGACTACTCTGAGTTGAGATAAGACCCCTAAAGGCACTCACTTAATATTCACCCTAGGTTGGGTTTCACTTGTTGTGTCATCAACAGTCACCCCAATGGCTGATTCTACTTTGAAAGATGTTAGTCCCCGAGCTTTCTTCCTAGCACAGCCATTACAAACTGACGGGCAACCCCTAGGTTGGGTAATCTCTACTCTACAGCTGGTAGACTACCCCTTTGGACCGGTAAATCTAAGATAATTCCAGGCTTACATATCCCTTTCTTAGTGCGGTCCATCGTAAACTGACATAGTCCAAGTTAAATTAATCAAGCAAAATAAAAAAATTAAAGTCAATTCTAGTCCAAACTTATATCCCTGGTGGACTCAAATCCGAACCAAAATGAAACCCAAACTCAAAACCAATCATCAAAATCAATCAAAATTAAAATTAAATCATCAAACTAAATTAAACAAATCCAACCAAATCTATATCCCTAGTGGATCCTTCTTTGAATTCATTAACCAAATTCAAATTAAATCAACCAACAAAATCAATCAACAACAAAATTGATCGAACTAAGTCAAACAAATTCAAATATCTATCCTCAACGGATTCCAATCAACACAAATCAACAAACTTAACCAAACTTGTATCCCCAGTTGATCCCCCCTTCCTAAATCAATTCAAACCAAATTAAACAAATTCAATCAAATCTCAATCCCCTGCGAATTTCCTTTTGTACCCTGCATAAATCAACATAAATTAATTAAAACAAACTCAATCAAATCTCGATCTCTAATAGATCCCCCTTTATGCCCTTGGCATAAATCAATTTGTTATCCAATCAAACTCATGTGCAATTCCCCATCAGATCTCCCTTCATGTCCTTGACACAAAACCAATTTTTAACAAGTTATACAAATTTCACTCATCTCTCTCATGCCCTCAGCATGATAGAGAATTGCATCGCACTAAGATTCACGGTTTCATCTATCTCTTCATTTGGATATGGATGGTCATTTTTAGTGCTTATGATCTTCCCGGATGTGGTTGATCATCCGGTCAATGCCAATATGTGCGGTATGCCTTGTCAGTTACACCACACCTCTTGGGAGACCTTTTGTTGACCTCACTTTTGGAGTGAGGATTAACTTATCCTTCCTTAGACTTAGGAATCATCTATACACTAGAATTTCTTTAGTCATAGGACACTTCTAGTGATTAGGGCAACACTAAACCCAAGCCTAGAGACTTAAGAAAATATACCTCGAGCTTAGGTCATACCTTAGGGTAAATAGGTTCTACTTATCCTATGTCCTAAACCATGACTCATGCTAATCCACTTATCCAAAATTAACCCCAAACTAATGCAATTAACATAAATTGGATTTCCTTTTATATTCAAGATCCAAGCCAAATTAACTTAAACTTTAACCTAAATCAATTCCACCATCATCCTATGGATCAACCCAAAGCATATTCAATTGAAACAAAATCCAATTGAACTTCAAAAAAGCACTTCAACTATTCAAATATCTATTTCAAACCCTTCCAAAACCTACAGTCAATATCAAACCAATCAAACTAATTCAATTAACCTAAGTTAACCCATTTGACCCAAAAGGTCTAAATGGGCAAAAGTCAATTAAATCTAAATTAATTGCAATCAAAGCTATCAATCAATCCTAAACCCATCATTAAACTCAATTCAACCCAATTCAACCTAATCCAACTCAAATTGACCCATTTGGTTCACTTGACCCAAAGTGACTAAAGGATCCATTCGATCCAAAATTCAATCCAACCCAAATTGGATTGAACCAACCAATCTAATATCTTCTATAATGATTGTTGAACATCTTTATTTATCCAATTGCAACTAAGTAAATTTGATCATTTAATCAAGTTGACCCAATTAATCCATGAACAAACTTGAACAAATTTTCATTCCAATTCAAATCAATTCAAACCAATGATTCTTACTAACCATAAATTGATCCTTGAACATAAATCAACCATCAATTGAACCAAACCAAGCCAACTTGGGTTCTTGACCCAAGTTGACCTAATTTGACCTAAATGGCCAAATTTGGCCAAATTAAATCCTAAATCAAATTGATTGAAACTAATGACTCAAATCCACCAAAAATTGATTATTGAACATGATCCAACCTTCAATTGAACTCAATTGATCAAACCAACCCAACTGACCCATTTAGCCCAAATTGACCTAAAGGGTCAAATTGGGCTAAATCACTCCTAAATCCAAATCAATTCAAATCAAGAAGTATAATCATTCTCAAATCATCAATCAAACCTAAACCAACCCTCCACCCAAGGGAATTTGGCCAATTTGACCAAATTGGTCAACTTATCTCATTTGACCCATATGAACCTATATGAGCCAAATCCAAATCCACTTCAAATTAAATCAAACCAATTGAACCAAAACATCCCAAATGATCATTTGAAATTAACCAAACCATCAATTTGGTCTAATTTGACCAATTAGTTAACCTAACTCATTTAAACCCATTTTGACCTATACGGGTCAAATTGAGCTAAACCCATCCAAATCGAGCCCAAACCCAACCAAAATTGGCATGACCCATCCTTGCATCACCATGGGTCAGCCCAAATGAACCAAACCCATGGTTGAACCAAATTAGGCCAAAACCCATTGGACAAAACCATCCAAATGAGATAAAATCTCCATTTGGATGGTCATACCTACCCACTAACCCATGCCACACCTTTAGCCCATTTTGGACATATGGATCACTAGCTCACCTAGACCCAAAGCTGAAGGGTCAAGCATGGGTCAAGTGGAGATGAGCTAACCCAAGCTTTCCCATTGGAACACTTGGGGGAGAAGGAATACACCACCAAGCCCTTGCCATTCCTCCAGCCACTCAAGACCATCCACCTCAGCCCATTACTAATGTCCCTAACCGCCTGCACTAGCCGGATGTCTGCCAAAAGCTAATTGATCCTAGCCATTAGAGCAATTTGGGAGGAGGGTATACTTCTCCCGATCCAATTAAAACCACACAGAGAGCTTTAATGAGTCTAGGCGAGCATCCTAGAGCTTTCTCGATCCCCTTTGAGCTCCCCATCATTGGCATGACCAAACTTGAGGAAAATTGATCCCTCTGTCCATCCAACCCCTCTCAAACTCCCCCAAACTTCAATTAACTTCTCCCACACCTTCCCCAAGCTCCAACGAGGTGAAATGAATCAATTCTCAATCGATTCGAGCACTGGAGACCACTCCTAGACTAACTCTAGCGACTGCTACGATGACGTTTGGTCCATAGAGCCATCGATGGGGAGGCAACTTGTGAGCTTCTCAAGGCTATCTCTTCAAGATGAAGCTACATCAATCATTAGACCACCAGTCTTGAGCTCCGATGAGGTATTTTTTTTGATGAACTAGAAATCCTCTTAGGTGTTGGTCTTTTGTGAAGAGTTTTATAATTTCAAGTAATTTCCACCATAGGATCTCCTTAGATCTTATCTCTAAATGTTTTATAGTCGATCTTGATGCCTCACAAACTCTAGCAAGCTCGGATGGAATGGAGGAGCGTGGACGTTGTCCATATTCTGGCACTCAGAAGATGAAGGATCATCCACCATATGTTTCGCATGATTAGAATGGGCGGCCATGATTAATCCATTAGTTTTTTAATTTAATCCATTAAGATCAATAGGTTTAATCTCCAATGTCTAATTTAAGATCGATGGGGAAAAAGTGACCTCCACCGACTCAACATCAGATCGGACATTTTATCCTACACATGGCTCCATGGAAAGCCCGCATCGCTCCCGTGGTGCCGGGAGATTAGGGTTAATTAAACTTAAAATTGCCATTAATCACCTTGAACTTCAAAAATTCTTAAATAATTATAGAATAATTCTAAAAATATGAGTAAACCCATTTTGGAAAGGGTAAATAGAGGAAAAATTAATAAAAATAAAACCCATAGTGTTTGAATACTGAACATTGCTTAATTAGGGTTTGAAATTGTTTATAATTACCTGAAATAAACCTTAATTACTTGGTTAATTAATATCAAATTAGATGTGTTGATTATTTGGGATGTCCTCTGCCTCCCATAATTTTCTTGAGATTTATTGGCTAGGTAATTAGAGAATTTGAAATTCAAACCTTAATTACTCTCATTATGTAATTTAATAATTATTAAAAAAATTTAAATAATAAAAAATATTTAATTATATTTGATTAATCACTATTAAATAGTGAAATGATTAGGACCTCTTTTCTAATTATTTTCCTAAATCTATTCCATTTAAGAGGGCTAATTAATGCATGAGTTAATTAATACTTAATTAAGCAACTAATGATGAAATTAAATTAAATTAAAATGATTATTGCTTCTCATAACTCAAATTGAATTTATGGGTTCCTCTTTATGTGTTCAATAGAATAAAGACCCCTAAGGAAATTATGGATAACTCATGGGTGTGTGAAAATCATATAAGTACTTGATTAGATTATTCTTTACTTTAATTAACCCTTAATTATGAGCCTCATTACATTAGGTCCCTAAGTGCATTGCAATTTTAATTTCTCATTTGCATAACATTGGAGGCTCATAATTAAGTGATTAATCAAATTAAAGAAGCATAGAAAAGGAAAAATTAAATCATTTGTTTAATGATTTGAACTTAATTAATCCATAAAAGTCACTTAATTATGTTTTTTTAAAACAAATTAAATCACTCACATGGGTTGAGGGCAAAGTAGCAAATGTCATTTCTCCTCTTTAAGTATAATAATTCAAACACAAACATCAAATCCCATAAGAAGCTTTGGTTGATTTTAAATGGTTTTATCCAACTTGATTGTCTTAGAATTAATGTAGTTGAATGGATTATGTGGAAATGTTTGATTATTCCTTTTCAATCATTATAAATTTTGTATGTCATTTGATATCATATATTCATGTTTTGAAATAAAAGAATCAATTGAATTTAATTATGTGTAAGTTGCATGTGTTGTATTGATCCTATTATATATGTGGCTATTATCACTAATAAATTTCAAAACTATTTTCAAAATTATAAATGAAAATTTGAATTGATGTTAGCTATGAATATTCTATATGACTTACATGTGTTTATAACCTAAACATGTCAAAGTATTATTTTATCCTTATGATTCATGTATGTGTTTACATATGTTTGAATATTAATAAGTATATAGTCTGGACATCGCAAGAATACAAGGCTTTAAGTAGCCCCAAAGGTCTTAGATTATCTCACTTCCCTGGTTAACAAAGGCACGTACTTATTTAATTTCATTCTTATGTGTACTTGTACTAGAAATTGGATATAACTTTACTTTACATGTGTAAATAATTCATTAACATACAATCTTTTACATGATTTTTATTCTCATAGTTATGTGTACATTCATATGTATTTAAGATGACAAGTATATAATTTGGATATCCTGAGAATATGAGGCTTTAAGTAGCCCCAAGGAGGTCTTAGATTATCTCACTTCCCTAGTTTAAACAATGGCACATACTTATTTAAATCTTTAATACATGTGTGTGTACTTAACTAAAGGATGAAAATCCATCTTTTCTAATAAAAATACATGCATTCATAGTCATCTAAGTGTGTAAAATACATTGCATGGATAGGTATTCTAAGTTCAAAATCATATGCATGTTATTAATGATGAAAAGGAATGGTGCAACATTATCTACCTGATGGCAATTCAAGTTCATTAATCTTAACATGCCTTTCAAGTTTGAATAGGATCCTTTAAGATTAACCAAAACTTAGGATTAAAAACACATTTAATAAATCATTTACTAAAAAAAACCAAATTGTAATAATATACTCTTTAGAAAATAACTTAGAAAAATAATTCATTTACTAAATCTCCTTCCTATCTTTAGAATAATTAGATTCCAAGTAAATGCCAAATGAAACAAAAGAAAAATACAAATTAAAATCCACCTATCCTCTAAATAACTTAAAGTGAAACCACCCTTCATGTTTAAATTAAACAATTTCAAACTTAGATAATTATAATTCTAAAGCCTAACTAAGACACACCACACTCAGCTTAAGCACACATATTAGACTATTAAGCCACCACTTATAGTCATAAGTTAGGATGGTGTATGTTGAGATATTATGTTTTGTTTTGTGATGTATGTAGGATTATTATGCGTAGATGGATGTTAGGCCATTGTTAGCCTAATATCATTTTCTGCAAAGGATTATGCTAATGAGGCTACTATAAATGAATATAAATACTTTTGCTTGCAAGTTGCTTATGCCCTTAAGAATAATCCATATGTTAAGATAAGTGGGCTTGGTTACCCATGTGCTGAGTGCTAAGTCCAAATTATGAAATATAATTGCTTAGGCTTGTATGTATGTTTAGCTAACATTTGTCTTGCTGGTGTAGTTAGATTTTACTTTCCATAAATATGTAATTTTGCAATAGGAATTAGGATTAGAACTATGGGGTTTAGGATGAGCATTGGCTAGAAGGCAAAGTCTTGGGATGCACTTTGAATCCTTCGAGTGCAATCAAATCTAAAGAAAGAAGAAAAGATGAAAAATGAAGACCCCATAGCATCTAATTTCAATTGTAATTGTAGAATTTTAATATAATCCGGGTTGTATAAGGGTGGAGCTTGGCTACCCAATTCCTTTTATTTTTTGGGGTGTATGGCATTACCTAACTGCACTAGCCTCTTATTCATTTTTGAAATCTCTGAATGTTTGATTCTTTTGTTTAAATTACACAGTAGAAATTGTATGTTCTTCATAAGTTTCTTAAGCTTGATATTTGAATGTGTGGCCTGGATGCAGGCTCTTTAGAATAAAATTATTTTTTCTACCCCCATTAATAACTCATAACTAAATTTTAAAATAATTCATAACCTCACTCTAAAGCTTAGGCAGTAAATCAAGATAATTAAAAGATTTAGCAACCCCATAGCAGAATGATTTTTTTTTTGGGGGAACCCCCATATAGGGGAATTTTATTGCTATAATAAAAGGGTTACAATGTCCTTAAGAGGGGATAAACTCAAAAACTACTGCTCAAAGAGATACATTCAGCCTAGAGAGCAAATCCCCTGACTAAGTATAACCAAAACATATGAAAAAGTAAAAGAAAACAAAAGGTACAATTGAGCAAAAGAAAAAGCCATTGGCCAGCCATCAGCAGAGGCTCTTGAGGATGAGAAAATTCTATGCCTCCAGTAGAGAAGGAACCTGCAAGAGAACAACACAAAATTTGCAAACATCAAGAAGAAAGAATTAGCACAGTCAAAGTGATACAAGCTAATTTGAAAGTAGAAACAGAATAACTTGAGAGAGATAAAGAGAATTGTGTGGATAAAGGCTCATGCTCAATCACACCAAATTGGGGTAGCCGCAAACATGAGCATCCAAACTTCAAAGGAAGGGTTACATCGATGTTACTACTACAAAGAATGGGTGTAATCATCCCGACCATCATAGCCTACACACAGGGAAAAGCGACATTGGATGAAAGTCGTGTGAACATTAAGACCTGCATACCAAAGCATATCCACATACACTATGGAAGAGAAGTCAACACAACACCAATCCTTACTAAAATAATAAACACCAGACAATGCCAACATAATAGCAGAAATCATAGGCAATAACACCCCAACCAGAAGACACCCCATAATAAGGAAAGTTAATCATTACCTGCTTACCAAGGCACATCCACATACACATGGGAGAGAAGGAAACATAGATCAAAATGATAAAGGGAAAAAACCATTTTCTTTTATGAATAAAAAATGCAAACAATGCCAACATAATACTACAATGCATAGCCCACAATAACCCTACCCAGAGTTCACCCCATAGAGAGAGAAACCAAACAAGGTCAGCAGTGTAAATGATAACATCCACCATATAAATAGTATGATTACAACCATATATGTATAGTTCAAAAAGAACTAAGCATAACTGAAGTAGTGGATAATTCCATACAGCAAAGGCATAGTTAATACGATTAAACCTGGCAGAAAATGGACCATAAGTCCAGGCATTAAACCATCCACAATAAGGAGTCGTAAAGGCTCCGATAACATGGTTAACCACCCATGTGAAACCGACCCAATAGATTCTAAACAAAAAACGATGACCATTCAGCCAAAAGCCAAAACTGCAAACCAAATACTGAGCCCAATAAAGAGTAATGTAGGTAATACCATTACTGCAAACAAACTACAAAGAGAAGGGGAAGTTAATAACAATTAAGAAAACATCACTAGTGAGGACAATAGGGAAGGGAGGCAAGAGACAATCCCAAATGTTCAAGGAAGCAGCACTAAAGGCAAACAAAGTAAACAAATGAACCTATATAGCTGGACAAATACCAGCTATCCAACTGGGCTACAGAGGCAGGATCCACCATTGCATGATAACCAGAAAAATGCTACAAGGAGAAACATTAGAAAACCAAGAAGCACAGAAAAGGAAAAAGAAAGAGCAGCATAACCCAAATAGCCTAGAGACACAAGCAAGCCATGGCTATTCAGCAGAACCCAACTGCCAACCAGAAAGGAAAAAGGGATAAAATAGCAAACAAACCTAATAAAGAAAACTAGCCCCATCCCATAGCATAATGATGTATATTCCAATATCATGCATATCATCTTATTTCTTTCTTGAATATGGAGGGTCTCCACTCTTTCATGATAGGGGAATGCTTGACCTGTGAGGGCAACCCTTGTAGTGGAGAACACCTCCTCTCGTTGATTTAGACAATAACTATATTTTATCATGCATTTAGGCATAATTTTTCTAAGCCATTTTCCTAAATTTATGTGTCAAAATTATATAAAAATTTGTAAAATTTTGCATTTAGTCTAAGTCATAAATTCATACTAGTCATAATCTAGTCTCTTAGGGAGTGAGTTTAGGACTATAGTTTCCCTTCTTAATTAAATAATTGCTTAGCTATCTTGCAATTTCATAACACTGGCCTATATGGTTTTGAATCATATGAGGTGTTAGTTGGTGGCCACTCCATGCGGTTGTAAGTCCATAAGAGTCGGATGAGTTTATCCTCTCTTATGGAGATAAACTACTATGTCCCCCTTCCATTTAAATTTAGGTCAAGCTCTTATCTTGTTCTAAAGCACCCTAGATTTATGATCTGAGTTTGCTTATTTTCATTTGATATGAGTATAAATCCTCACCTCTTAAGCATTTCACAATCTTATATTGATGGATTATAAGCCCTAGCATTCTAATAAAAATTCTAATTCAAATTAAAATAAACTCTCTCTTTTAAACATATAAAGCCTCACCATTGGATATATTAGAGTGCTCATTGGGCTTCCTAGTATCATAAGTTCTCCATACTTATCTTCCTTTAAAATCCAAAATAAGTCTTTCCAAATTGAACTTTTCCACTTGATTTTCTAGAAAATACCCAATCCTTTGATAGTCTATCCTTGAAATATTTGGAGATATGATTGACTACTTTAATCGAGAGTATTCTTAGGAAATCCAACTTCCTAGGATGTAATTAACTATGGAAGCTTTCTTCCATAGGGAATTAAAGAATCCGACATAAAATAAACCTGCTTTACTTTTCCATGTAAAGTAGGGGAAATATCTATGGTATATACAAACAAACACCTATCAGCCTTAGGAGTCTTTATTATCTTTCGAGATAGTACATCATTCCTTAATGTTGTACCTGATCACTTCAATAAGTATCCCTTAAGATCTGTGTGGTGTCCATAATGACTCTGAATTAAAACACCATATTATGTTTATTAAAATTTTTCTTTGTAATTATTTTGGTCTAGAAATTGATATTTTCTTAAATAAATGGATTTATTTCAAGTTAAATTTTATTTACAATATTATTTGTGTAATAATTAACTTGGAATTGATTCCTTCAATAATATCTTTGAATTTTTTAGAAATGGATTCAAGCTAAAAGGGGCCCCATTTTAATAATCCATCTATAGATTAGGATTAAGTCATTAAGACCTCATTCCTCAATTTAGCTATCTAAGTTGGGATGAAGCCATTGAAGGCCCATTCCTATTAGTTAAATTTACTAAATTAGGATTTAAGTCCTTGTGACTCCTTTATATTTTAAAATAAAAGAAATTTAGGAATGAAAATAAATCACTCTTAGGCCCCATTCCTATAGACTACCAAAGTTAAGATTAAGTCACCAAGACTCTTTTCCTAATAGTCTAAATTTGAAGATTATGAGCTAACCCATTGAAGGCCCTTTTTCCTCAGTTTGGCTATTTAAGTTGGAATCAAGGCCCCTTTTCCTCTTGGCTAATCCCATTTAAAAAGATATGAGTTCCCATACCTTTTTTCTAGGTTAACCATTGAAAACTTAAAGAAACCAAATTACATTATAGTCAAGATAAAAATAAGTCCCTTGAAGGCATCTTCTTTGTCTATCATGATTGTGTTGGACTAGATTCCTTATTGAACCTTTTCTTTATAACATCTCCATTCTTCTAAGAGACTAATGAGTCTAATTTTTCTAAGAATGAATCAATTTAAATCAGAACAACATATGACATGTTTATGCCTATCTTTCACACTCAAAACCAAAACTAAATTCAAATTCCAAATTTAAAACCAAATACAAACTCTTTCAAAGCTTATGTTTATAGTCCTTATATGATTTATTGATTGGTTTCATCAACATTAATATATGCGGTGTACTCTAGTTAGTCCACCATAAATATTAGGGCCCATTTGTTGACCTTATTTTTGGATCAGGTTAACATCATCTCCAATCCTACTAATTATGACACCTAATCTTAGGATAGGAGTTTCTAATTAGGCACATAGGACATTATTCTTAGTGACCAGGTGTATAAACAAATCAAAATAAAAGAACAAATTGAATCAAGTTCAAATTTAAAACTTTAAATTTGAAATCAATTTTAATACTTTAAGGCTTAAGCTATCCTAATGAACCTTTCTAGTATCTAAACTAACCAAATTAGATTAGGTGAACCCAAAGTACACCCAAATCTAATAAAATTCAACAAAGATTTAAATCAAGCACATCTTAGTTGAAATTTGAATTCAATTGAGCTTAGGCCAAGGTAATTGGGGTGGTTAACCCAATTAATTTATTTAAGCCAAAATCATTTACGTGCAAACAAATTCAAATAAAATAAAAACAAATTGAAATTAAAGTAAATAAAAAACATAGAATTAATGCATGCACATAAATTAACCTAAAAATAAATCTATATGAGGTTCAAGATGATCAATTATATCACTTAAGCTAGGGTTGACATATGTGGGCCCACCTAGCCAAAGGTCAATTCACCAAAATTTGACTAATTTAAGTCATTCAAAAGACTTAGAATCATCAAATGAATATGTGTAGGCATAAATCTAAATAAATCTTAAATGAACATATTGATTATGAATTAAATTGAAATTAATTCAAATCAAATATCCAAAATTATTTTAAAATTATTATTATACATAATTTAATCAATCTTTGGGTTTAATTTATTCAATGTAATCATTTGACCCAAATGAGTCTAATTTGATCAAGAAGCACCATTTAGGTTAAAATGGATTTAATTCAAAATGAATCTTAAATTAATTAAAATCAATTACTTGAATCATATCAAACACTCAATCAATTATGGTTGGAACTTAAACACACCTCACTGAGTTAATCAAACCCAATTTAAGGTATTTAAGTCAAATTGGCCAAAGAGGGTTAATACCAAAAATTTCTTCAAACCAAAAGAAAGTAATTGATCAAAATTATTACAAATGATCATTTAAACATTACCAAATACAAATCCAAATACTAAAATAGACATATAGGCTAAGAAACTCAACTTGACTCATTTAGATCAAATGGGTTAATCTAGCATAAATCATGATAAAACCCTTATATAAACTTTAAATAACTTAAGGGACAATCAACATTGACTACAATTCATCATCTAATGCTAATTGATCAAATTAAATTAACATAATCCAATCTAATTCAAGCTAAGTTCAAATGGATCAAACTTAAACACTTAAGCCAAAACCTAAACCAATTACACTTAGATTCATTTTGACCCATCTTAGGATGAACCTATGGTAGCTGCCAACCAAGGCTAAGGGATCTAAGGAGGTCCCAATTAGTCCATGGAAAGAGAGGAACATGCCATGGAGAAGAAGAAGCCCAAATAGAGTCACCCTCCTCACAATCCATCTAAATCTCACCCATACATGCTACCTTATCTTCTCTAAGTGATTTGAATGCTTGCTTGGATAGTTTCACTACATTTAGAGAATCATGGGATTCAAATTCCCCTGGTTAGTGAACTCCCTCCAAACCAATTGAGAAGCTTTAGGCCAACCATAAAAACTCATGGAAAAGCCAAATTAGGGGCTTTTTGCTCATTCCATCACCTTCCTTGAGTGAAATCGAGGACAATCATACTTTTCCCCTCCTCCCAAGTTTCTCTAATCATTCATAACACTAAAATCTAGTGAGCAATGGTAGACGTTCATCTCTACACCAATTGAAAGGGTGGAAAAGCATAATTCCTTCTCCAAAAGCTTCATCAAACCTCTTTGAGTGTTTTTGACACCCAAACCACCATCGAGACTCAACACCGATGAGGTATGACTGAAACTAACTCTCCTTAAATTCACATTAGCTTATTTAAGGCACAAAATTAGTTTTAGGAATGATCAAGCCATATAGATCCCTTCATAATCATTCCTTGATCATTTTGCAGTTGAAATCCCATGTTACAATTCTTGGTGTTGTTTAGTGAGAGGAAATTTTGTAAAATTCCATTGTGGATGCCTAGATGTCCTCTTAATTGTGATCCATCTATTCCCTTTATATTTAATCCTTGATTCAGTGATTTGTTCTTTTATTTTTCTTTATAAATGCATGGAAGAACTTTATGTTCCTTTCACCTTCAAGAAAACTTTTCTCAGTAGACTTTTGAACTCAGAGCATCCCATCCATTTTCAATTTCTCTCTTGATTCTTAAAGGAAAGTTTGAGTTTGTGATTAGTATCCTCATAATAATTGGATTCCAGTTGCTCTTCTAGTTGGAAAACCTCTCTTTCTTTATTATTCAGTTGAGTATGTTGATGTTGAAAACACTCCTTATTCTATTTCTTATGTTTCCCTAATTCTTGGATGAGATTAGCATCATCTCCAATCCTAGTAAATAAAAAAAAAAACCTAATATTTGGTTATAAGTTTCTTAATTAGGCACATATGACAATATTCTTAGTGAGTAGGTGTATAAACAAATCAAAATAAAAAAAAATTTAATAAAATTTAAATTTAAAAGTTTGAATTTGAAATCAAACTATTGTTAAAAGGAAATCAAATTCAATACTTAAGGCTTAAGCTATCCTAGTGAACCTCTTTAGGATCTGACCTAACCCAATTAGATTAGGTGAACCCAAAGCATACCCAAATATAATAAAACTCAACATAAATTTAAATTAACACATCTTAATTGAAATCTAAATCCAATTGAGCTTAGACCAGGTAATTGGGGTGGTTGGCCCAATTAACCTTTTTAAGCCCAAAAGCACCTAAGTCCAAAGAAATTCAAATAAAATCAAGTTAAATTGAAATCAAACAATACAAAAAGCATAAAATCAATGCATGAACATAAATGCACCTTAAAATAAGTCAAGATGAGTTTCAAGTTGATCAACCATGTCACTAAACCTAGTGTTGACCTATGTGGGCTACATAAAGCCAAAGGTCGATTTACCAAAATTTGACCAAATTAAGTCATTCCAAAGATTTAGAATCACCAAATGAACAAGTGTATAGACATAAATCTAAATAAACCTAAATCCAATAAGGTTTAAATGGGTTAATTAGATCACTTGATCCAAATGAACCTTATTGAATTTAAATCCAAATTAATTTGAAATTAATTCAAATCAAATATCCAAAATCATTTTAATATTATAATTAAACATAATTCAACCAATCTTTGGGTTTAATTTGCTTTATATAATCATTTTTTGTCTAAAATGGTTTAATTCAAAATTAATTAAAATTAATTACTCTAAATCATAAAAAATAGTCAATCAATTATGGTTGGAATTTAAACACACCTCATTGAGTTAATCAAACCCATTTTAAACTATTTAAGTACAATGGGTCAAAGAGGGTTAATATCAAAATTTTCTTCAAACCAAATGAAAGTAATTGATCAAAATTATTATAAATGAACATTTAAACATTACTAAATATAGATCCAAAGACAAAAATGGACATATAGGCTAAGCAACCCAACTTAGCCCATTTAGATCAAATGGCCCAATCTAACTTAAATTACTACAAAGCCCTCATATAGCTAGGATCAAATTTTAAATCACTTAAGGGATAATCAACATTAGTTATAATTCATCATATAATGCTAATTGATCAAATTAAATTAACATAATCCAATATAATTCAAGCTAAGTTCAAATGGATCAAACTTAAACACTTAAGCCCAAACCCAAACCAATTACACTTGGATTCATTCAGACTCATCTTAGTATGAATGTAAGGTAGCTTCCAACCAAGGCTAGGGGTCTAAGGAGGTCCCAATCAATCAAAGGAGAGAAAGGATAATGCCATGGAGGAGAAGATGCCCAAATCAAGCCACCCTCCTTCTAATCCATCTAAATCTCACCCATACATGTTACCATACCTTCCCTAAGTGATTTAAATGCATGCTTGGAACTTCTCACTGCCATTAGAGTAACCATGGGATTCAAATTCCCATTGTCGGTGACCTCCCTTCCAAACCAATGGAGAAGCTTTCAAAAAACCATTAAAACCATGGAGCTAATTAAGGGCTTTTTGCTTATTCCATCACCTTCTTTGAGGTAAATTGAGCATGAGTATATCATTCCCTCTTCCCAAGCTCTCTAATCATTTCCAATGTAACACTCAAAGCAGTTGTGGAAGTTCATCTCTATAATTATTCAAAGAAAGAAAAAGCACAACTTTTTCTCAAAAGCATCTAACCTCCTTAAGCATTTTTGAAGGCTAAACCACTGCCAAGACCCAACACCGACAAAGTATGGCCAAAACTAACTCCCTTTAAATTCATATTGGTTGTTTGTGAAATGAAATTAGTTTTAGGAATGATCACCATATATATATCCCTTTGTAATCATTCCTTGATCATTTTGCAATAAAAATCCTATGATTTCACAGCATAGATCGCTGGTGATTAACCCTAAAATTATAATGGCGCTCGATCACCATGGATGAAGGAGACAAAATCATAGCCATTTATTCCTTCTATTTGGAATAAACATCTATGATTTAGTTGAACTAATCGATTGAATCCTTAAGAAACCATGAGTTGATCCTAGGTCATCTGATTTTTTATCAGACAACCCCGATCAAACCGCATCCCCTCCTCCAATTTAATCCGGGATCCATGTGAATCACTCTTGGCCCAATCACGTGATGCCACACGTAAAATGGTGCTGACTATTTTAAGTGGGAAAATATGATTTTATGATATATATATATATATATATATATATATATATATATATATATAAATTTTAAATATTCATAGAAAATAAAATATCCAACCCCAAAAATGCTACTAAAGGCTCTTTGGATTCATCTCAATGACAGGAATCTACTAAACCTAAAATCCTCAATTTTTGCTAAGTAATTTTAGGTTACTTTGGGTTTAATTAAAATCAATTAAACTTTAATTTAGCATAAAATATCAATCACTTGGCTAAGACATTGGCAAAGTGAAATTGAGGTCAAAATACACTTCAAATAAAATTTTTAGGATTTTTTGGTGGTTAAATAAGAATGTACAAAATTTTCAATCTTCTAACCTTAATTTAATGGAATAAAATAATAACAAGTTAGTAAATTTAAGGAAAAATATGGAATCAATTTAAAACATCATAATACACATCAGTGAACCTAAGAAAAGTATTAAACCTCATTGAAACTCATTAATCCTTAAAATGACCTAATTTGGTAATTAAGTGAATTATTTAATTCATTTAATTGATCTGACCTTCAAAAAAATCATAGTAAATCAACCAAAATCTAGAAATTCCAAATAAATCCTCTATATATTCATCTTCTAGAGAGGAATTAAGGAAAATTAAAACCTTTAAATATTTTTTTAATAATTAATGCTTAATTTAGATTTTATTAAAATCATTAAAATCATAAATATATATCTAATGAAGATGAACATTATAGGAAATAAAATTAGCAAAGAACCCTACTTGCCATAAAAATTTCAAAGCTAAATGACTTTTAGATCAGAATTTATGAAATTTTAAATTCTTACATTAATTTAGGAAAATGAAATTAGCAAGAAATCCACTTTCCATAAACATTTTCAAAGCCAAATGACTTCTAGATCATAAGTTTTGAAATTTTCAAGCCCTATATTAATTTAAATAAAATAATAAATTAGAAAAAATTATAACAATTGTGAACATTAATGGAATTAACTTAAAATATTTTAAACAACATGAGAGGACATTAGAAAAATTTCCTAACCCTAAAGTCAAGGAATCTAATTAATCAGACATTTAGGGTTTAAAGAATAATTAAAGGAAACCTAAAATTAATAAAACCATAGATAACTTAGTTGATAAATTTATAATAAATCAAATAATCAATTAAAAATAAAAATTAATCAGTCTCTAAACTCATATCTAAATAAGAATTCACTAAGTTTTAAATTATCTCAAACACACTTAACATTAAGATAAAGATATTAATTAAAAGTAAACATGAAAAATTAATTAAATCATATAATATAAACAACCTCAAAGCTTAGGATGACCTAGATTAGGTTTCGGAACCTAAGTACTTCATTTCTTTGGGTTTCTTAGGTTATAATCAATAATTAACTATAAATAAAAACCTTTAATCATAAGAAATTTTAACTATAAACCCTTAAACATAATATATCACTTAAACCAACTTAAACAAAGAATTAAATAACTAGATCAATAAATATTTTAAGTCATGAAATATAAATAAAATAAATTATTTTAATAATGAATTTGAATAAGTAAAATCAACACCTTTAGAGAAAACTTAAATAAAAAATTAATTTAAATCAATCTAAGTTAAAACAACTTAGATCATTTAAGTTAACAAATACTAACATTCATGGATAAGGTTAATTAGATTAAAATAAAATGAACTAAACTAAAACATGTGCAATTAAATAATTATTTTCATCTTAAACCTTAATCAAATCAAAGAAATATAAAATTGAATATAAACCTAAATTATGAAATCACATCTAATAATATTCATCTTAAACAACAAACATGAAATCTAAATAAATCAAAAAACTTGAAGCCAAATTAAAAGATTAAATTAAAATAAATAATCATTAAACTAAAATCGATCAATCGAATGATTAAATTACAAATTAAAATTTTTAAGGGACCATTTTAATTCTAATTAAAAGTTACAAATTAGTTAAACTAAGATACATTAATTAAAAAAATGAAATTTAAATGAAAGAAGATTATCACTTTAAATTTAAACAACATTTAAAATTAATTAAATAACATAAATTTTATGTTTAAAGGAGGAATTATACATTAATCAAATTAAATCCAACTTAAATAAACCATTCAAATAAATTCAAAAGAGGTTAATTAAGATACTTAAGTTCTTAGTTTGACACTTAGAATGGATATTTATCTTAAGATGAAAATTCCATTCTATGAGGATTAGGATGTTAAATGGAATGTGCTATGCCCAAAGTAGAATTTATTTTATTTTTCATTCTTTAAAACTTAAATTTAACCTTAACACAAAAATAAAGCCTAAATTAAAATGAAATCTAAAATCAATTAAATCATTTAAATTAATATCATCCATGTGTAAAATTGAACAAACTTGAAACTCAAATTAAAACTTAAACTTAAAATACCTAGTACAATCATACCACACAACCCCTTCTCTTACACACTAAATTGTTAGGTTACTGGCCAAAGATTTAGGTTAGAAAATGATTTATGATATTTTATGATGTGAAATGATATTTTTCATAATTTGTGGCATAATATTTTGAACTGGATGGCTAGGAATTATTTTCTCGCTAGTCTAGATGTTAGGGCATTCTTTTTAGGTTAACATCATTTTTTATAAGAGGTTGTGCTTAAAGTGATTTCCATAATAAATATAAAATAAATGATATTTTCTTGTAGGTACTATTTTAATCTCTAAGCATAGTCTAATAGGACAGGTAAGCTTGGCAACCACTACTGGTATGCCCATATGTTTGGAATATAAATTATTGGTGTGTTGTATATATCTCCTCAAATTTATTTTGCACAGATTAGGATTTATTTTGAAAATTTAAAATAAAATTTGTGCCTATAAATAGTTTAAAATCTATAGGGTCTAAAAATAGCAAGAGCTAACTTTACTAGTCAGTGATCCCCTCTAAGTCTGTGGAGATCCCAAAAAATGGTGACGATCTTATATGAAGTCGCCCGTAGATCGAGACTTTTAGTTCTATGCTAAACTATATAAGGGTAGAGCTTGGCTACCTTTTTTTCTTCTGGGGTGTACAATGGTACCTAACCTTAGTGGGATGTTTTATTAATTTAATTTGGCTTGATTTATTTTTGGGGTGTGTAATAGAATTGCATATGCTTTTTCTAGTTTCTTTCTATGATGTGCTTTATGATGAAAATCCTAGAAACACTAGGCTCTTAGGAAAACTAAATTTTCTACCCTATTAAAATTAAAATGACTTAAATATAAAATAAAAATTCATAATCTCATCATAAATAAAGTCCTAGGAATAACTTAAAAGTAACTAGAAATAGTTAAACTTTATAAACCATGGGAACCTATTATTCATTATTCTTAAATTGGGTGCTTCACCCATTACACATAAGGTGGCATCTGACCTGTGAGGATGACCACCCTTCTAAGATGTAAAACCCAATGATATGATAGTTGAAATACTTTTTAGGCATCCTAGATATATATGCATTTTTTACTTATTCTCGATTGGCTTAAAATGAACTCTCCCTCCTTGGACTCTTTGAATTAACAATCCTTTTAAGACAAGATTTGAAATCCATGAAGATAAATGCCAATTTTTTTTAATAAAGAGTAATCTTAGGAAGAATTACCTTCTTATAAAATGTAATTAACTATAGGGGCATACCTTTATAGAGAACTATGATCTGCAATAAAAACAACTTGTTCTACTTTTCTGTGTAGTTCAAAGAAACAAAATCTTTAGAATATTAAAGACCCTTTAGCTTTAAGAGCCCTTATCGAATCCATTATAGGGTGATATATTTATCTTTTGAGAGAAAATAGTTATTTCTTAATAATGTATTGATTACCTAAATAAATGCCTCAAAATCTATATTGTGTCATAAATTTTTTCCACATTAAGTTTAGTTAATGTCTTTATATGTAATAAAGATAAGTAGTCCTTATCAAGATCCCACATGTTAAAGAATCTAAAATATGAAGATTTGTTACATGAGTGTATTCAATGTTGATGAGTAAGAGAGATTGGTCAGATGTGGTTCTAAATAGGTGATGAACAATGGTATTGTGCATTTGAGTTTTCCAAAATGCATTCAACAATACTCATCTAATCTCTCATGGATTCTTCCTCTTCTCCATGTAAATTTATTACTAAGGTATATAGCATCAAAGAGGTTGGTTTGGAGTATCCATTCAATAAATTCAACAAGTGGTCTAGGATTAGGGGGCAGTCCTCCTTTCTTATCTTCAACATAAGTTATCATGTTGAACTCTCCACCAACTAACTAAGGTGAGTTGATTATAGTTCTAATTTGAATCAAATTTTCCCATAGTTCTTTGCTACCTTGATGAGATCAAGACACATACTACTATGGCATAGACTGACATGCCACCTTTGAGTTATTTTAACATGTTCGAATCAGAGACATCATTTAGGACAATGTCCACTTGGAAAGAGTCCTTTCACAAAAGCAAATTTTGTTACTATAGTTTAAACATACTCCATGTATATTGAACCTTCTAGTAATTTTTTGTCATTGAGGATCGAGTATCATGGATTCTAACAACCTAATAATGCCTAAATGATGACTTGATAAGATGATGAAGTCTAACTATGGAGTGGGATTTGGCAATACCCCTGACATTCCATATCAAGAAGTTCATAAATGTGGATGGGAATGATATCTTCTATCAATCTTTGATGAGAGTATTAGCACTATTAGACCTTGCAATCCATTTAGATTAATCTATAAGAAACCCTTTAAACTTTCTAATTCCTTTGGATTTTTTAATATGAATCCAGTCGTCATTGGATTTAGCTTCTAACTATTTAACATGCATTTGTTGATGATAGTATTAGTGTGTTGGAATTCTCTTGTGTGATAGTCCTCAGCATAATTCTCCTATAGGTGTTTTCCTTTCATTTGTTGTCTAGTGATTCTCAGTGAGAAGACTGTGTCATGAGACTCATTATCATTAGTGGCCTATCTCTATTGTTGTATTTGTTGTGTAAGTCAATGGATTTCATTGAGGGTAGTTTCTCCCATGGAGGTATGTCTAGGCTTTGAAGTCTGTAGTAGCTGTGTAAGTTGGTGAATTTCATTAAGTATGGATTCACATATGGAAGTGCCTCTAGTATTAGAGTTGTGTGGTGGTTGAGAAGATGGTTGGTCTATCTGATGGGTTTGAAGTTCAGCTAGGTCCATATTTTGTCTTAATCTTTGGTGTTCCATGTGTTGAGCTTCCTCAACATAATGAACAACTTCAAGTTCTGGCTGCTAGTTGGGTTGATGGGGTATAGAAGCCTGTTCTTGGCTCTCTTTGCCTTTGTGTGGTTGTATAAAAAGACAATCATCAATGGTATGATTAAACTTCTTATAATGGATACAATATTTAAGAATACTTTCTTGATGAGCTTTTACTAATATCTAAATTTTTTAGTACCAATCAAAACCCCATCATTGAATTGGGAAGTAACATGAAACTCAATTAAAACTCTTGCTATAGATGGCCTAGAAAGGCTTGTAATTGGGAGGTCCATTCTCAAAGGCCCACCATTGATGGAAACTATGAAGAAGAGTAACTATTTGTTGAAGAAATGAACTTTCAGTCCCGATAATTGAACCCAAACCAGTGCAATAAAAGATTTATCCTCTGGATTAAAATTTATATTCAATTTAAGATTTCAAAGAGGGAGATCATTAATGTAATAAATGTGTTTTAAAGACCTAAACATAATCATCCTTATTGGAGACCCTGATGAAAAGATGTCTATGAACAATGAAGCTAACAATCTAGCTCCCACTCACTTTTAGCTTACTAAAGAGGTTCTAGCCTCAACAAGAGTGATTCTTTTTATGGCTCATTTTCTAATTAAAGTGAATTTGAAAGGTTCTACCTAAATAACAATTTTCTCTTCATTCAAGAATATAGCTTGTTTGTCTTGCTTCTTGGTATGATGCTTATTGAAAGGTAAGGATGGGTTAGTGTTAATAGAAGTGAAACCTTCAAAGAAAGAAGGTTGGAAGGTGGTGAAGTTATTAGATTTGCTAGAGGATCCTTTAGCAATGAGAGTCATAATGTAAGAGTGTTTCTATGGCCATGAAGGTTAGATCCATGCTACATTGTGCGGACTAATGGAATAGTAACCCTAGTTTGCAAAGCACAGGAGGAAGGGAGGAAGCACACCCTTGTTTTGCATAGATTATGAAGAAGAATTGCATATAAGTAGAAAATTATGAAGTTAGTATGAAACAATTAATAAAACAAATCATATGATAATTGGTTAAGCATTCTAAATATACTTATTTTATAAGTATGTGTGTTAAGAATGTTTTAGGAAAATTCTACTTGACTTTAAATTTTAAAAAATATGCATACCATTGCTAGTGTTTGCATGATTTGTTAATCATTTACTTCAACCCTTTTTGATATTTCAAAAGGGGAAAAGATTAGTATTTCTAATTTGGGTTTCTAATTTTTTTGAAATTTCTTATTACATAAATTTTCATGCTTTAGCATATTTTATTTTGCATTTTTGTACATTGTTTGCATCCATTTTACATATTTTTAAGGCATAAATTGTAGGGGAGTTGTCTCTTTTTTTATTTCACTTATTAAACTTCCAAACTCAACCAAAAAATATATGCCATCATCAAAAAGAAGAAGTTTATTAATTCATTAGCTTTCACATAATATTTTAAGTTTTGTTGATCATAAATATTTTGGTTGGATAATTAATTTTACTACCCTTGTTTATGCAGGTGATAGGATGGTTTCAATGCAAAAAGTACAATTAAGTAGCCTAATAAATATTGATTGTGATAACACAAGCAATGGTTGATTTCTAAAATTTTCACAAGAAAGAGCCTATAAAGACTAAAAATAATGAATGGTTAATGCTAAAGGTCTTAGTCAAGTCAAAATATTGTGTTGTTATTTTTATTATTTATATTTTATTTTCTTTATTTATTTGACATGTGAATGATGAAAAATAATCAAGAACACACACACTTTGAAAAATATAAAACAATTTTTTGTCTTTAAAAAATAATTTTTATTTTTATTTTTGGAAAATCATACAATACAATCCCCATTGTACTAGACAATTGTCCATGTTTATTAAGCATCTTAAGCCACCATAATTATGTCTGTTAGCTTTTTAAATTACCAAAAAGGAGCTAATTGTACTATAAAATTTTGATTGTACTATATTATTATTTATTTTTATTAATTATTTTAGGCACCAAAATTAAGATGATTAATTAGAATTTTTTGCTAATTTGATTGATCATATAGCATGATATAAAGTCATATAGTTTGAATTTATTTAGTTATTATATAATCTAAGTCTAGAATTTGTGGGATTCAATTTATGAAAAATTTTCTTTAATATGTTCATAGATGGGTTCGTATATGACAAACAAAAGAGAGCTAAATTTTAGTTTATATTATCATACAGTATGATCCTTGATCATACAATATGAATAGTGATGATTGTTGGTACAATCAAATCATCTTGAGTTACTAATTCTAGAAAAATAAACCAATCATACCATATGATGTCAAATTGTATAGTACAATTGGACCAATCTTCTAAAAAAGACTAATTTTTCAGCTCTCTCACTATAAATACCCCTTTAAGAGCCAAATTATAGTGCTTAGATGTGAAAAGTCATAAAGGATGTTTAGGGAAAATGTTTAGCTTAAAAGAAAAGTGGAGTGATATCTTTTTTTATTTTCCATTAAGGATCTTATGTTGGTAAAGTTGAATTTAAATTTTTGTTGATCTTTTCATCGAACTTGCCTTTGAGTCTTGTGTTTTAAGCTAAAAGTCTATTCTAGTTGAGAGTTTGTGTAAGATTTTTGTTCTAAGAAGTATTATTTCGTACCTTAGAGAGAAAGTGACAGCTTTGTTACCTTAAAAGGGAAGGGGAGTGGGTATATGGTTTCTCCATTACTTGTTAAGAAAATAGACTTCTTCACCTTGGCTTGTCATGTGAAAGAAGAGATAGTGGATTGTTGTAGGACATATGGAGAGTGGACATCAACCCATTGAGCTGAACAACTGTAAATCTTTTTTCCCCTCTTTCTTTTGTTTCATTTTTTTCATTACTAATTTTTTTTATATTTAGATTATTGGTTTTATTCAATTAAGTTTCTCTTCTATTGAACAATAAATATTTGATTTTATTTTTCTTTTAAGAAATTTTTAAAAGCACAATTTAACCCCTCATGGGTATGCCAATTCATACAATTACATATATGATTGCAATATAAAAATGGATCTAGTGTTTGTAATCTAAAGCATAGGAAGGAATAAGTGATAAATATAATTTCTTAGTATGTGAATAAATAAATTAT
Organism: Cymbidium sinense; assembly: GCA_021442155.1. Lineage (NCBI taxonomy): Eukaryota > Viridiplantae > Streptophyta > Magnoliopsida > Asparagales > Orchidaceae > Cymbidium > Cymbidium sinense. Next base: position 110,328,254 of record CM038216.1, read on the forward strand.
AATTTATTCAACTTAAATGAATGCCCATCCACCCCATCTTAAGCCACCATAATTATAATTACTTGTTAAGCATCTTAAGCCACCATAACTATGTCTATTAGTTTTTTAAATCTCCAAAATTGATGTAATCATACTATAAATTTTTGATTGTACTATATGATTATTTTTTATTAATTATTCCAGCCACCAAAATTAAGTCAATTAATTAATATTTTTTTACTAATTTGATTGATCATACAATACGATATAAATCATATAGCTCAAATTTATTCAATTATTATCTAATTTAAATCCAGAATTTGTGGGATTCAATTTTTGAGAATTTTTCTTTAATATGCACATACTATTTGATGGGTTCGTATATGACAAACAAAAATAGAGTTAAATTTTAGCTTATACTATTTGTACAGTGCCATCCTTGATCATTCAGTATGAATAGTAATGATTGTTGGTACAATCAAATCATCCTGAGTTCCTAATCCTAGAAAAATAAACCAATCATACCATATGATGTTGGATTGTACAGTACAATTTGACCAATCTTCTAAAAAAACTAAATTTTCTAATATTTTTTCAGCTCTCTCACTATAAATACCCCCTTTAGGAAGCCTAACTATAGTGCTTAGATGTGAAAAGTCATAAATGATACTTAGGGAAGAATGTTTAACTTAAGAGAAAAGTGGGGTGATATCTCTTTTCCTATTTTCCATTAAGGATCTTATGTTGGTAAGGTTGTACTTTAATTTTTGTTGATCTTTTCATCCACCTTGCCATTGAATTTTGTCTTTTAACTTAAAAGTCTATTCTAGTTAAGAATTTGTGTAAGATTTTTATTGTAAGAAGTGTTCTTTGTACCTTGGAGAGGAAGTCACATCTTTGTTACCTTAAAAGATAAGGGGAGTGGGTATATGATTTCTCCATTACTTGTTTAGATGAGAGACTTCTTCACCTTGGCTTGTAAATCTTTCTTTTCCTCTTTCTTTTATTTCTTTTTTTATTTTTTGTTTTTTTGCTGCTACTTTTTTTTTATATTTAGAATTTTGGTTTTATTCTATTAAGTCTCTCTTGTGTTAAACAATAAATATTTGATGTGATTTTTGTTTTAAGAAATTTTTAAAAGCATACCAATTAACCCCTTCATGGGTATGCCAATTTTTACAATTACGTATGTAATTGTCAAATAAAAGTGGATCTAGTGTTTGTAATTTGAAGAATGGGAAGGGAATAAGTGTTAAATATAATTTTAATTGCTCCACCCATTCTTAAGCCACCATAATTATAATTACTTGTTAGGCATCTTATGCCACCAAAATTATGTTCGATAGCTTTTTAAATTGCCAAAATTGAGCTAATCATACTATAAAATTATGATTATACTATATGATTATTTATTTTTATTGCCAAAAATTAAGTCAATTAATTACAAATTTTTTAATTTGATTGATCATACAACATGATATAAATCATATAGTTTGAATTTATTTGGTTATTATCTAATTTAAATCCAGAGTTTATGGAATTCAATTTTTGAGAATTTTTCTTTAATATGTTTATACTGTTTGATGGGTTCATATATGAAAAACAAAAATAGAGCTAAATTTTATTATATATTGTTCATGCAGTACGATCCTTGATCATATAGTATGAATAGTGATGATTATTGGTACAATCAATCATCCTGAGATCTTAATTCTAGAAAAATATACCAATCATACCATATGATGTTGGATTGTACAGTACAATTGGGCCAATCTTCTAAAAAAAAAGTGAATTTTCTAATATTTTTCAGCTCTCTCACTATAAAAAAAATCCCCTTTAGGGAGCCTAACTATAGTGCTTAGATGTGAAAAGTCATAAAAGATGCATAGGGAAGAATGTTTAGCTTAAGAGAAAATTGGGGTGATATCTCTTTTTCTATTTTCCATTTAAGGATCTTATGTTGGCAAGGTTGCACTTTAATTTTGGTTGATATTTTCATCCACCTTGCCTTTGAGTCTTGTGTTTTTAAAAAAGTCTATTCTAGTTGAGAATTTGTGTAAGATTTTTGTTGTAAGAAGTATTCTTTGTACCTTGGAAATGAATTGACATTTTTTTATCTTAAAAGAGAAGGGGAGTTGGTATATGGTTTCTCCATTACTTTTTAAGAAGAGGGACTTTTTCACCATGGCTTGTCATGTGAAAGAAGAGAGAGCGGATTGTTGTAGGAGATTTGGAGAGTTGGCGTTGGTCTCTTGAGCTGAACTACTGTAAATCTGTCTGTCCCTCTTTCTTTTATTTCTTTTGTTTTTGTCTACTACTTTTTTTATATTTAGATTGTTGGTTTTATTCTATTAAGCCTCTCTCCTATTGAATAATAAATATTTTATTTGATTTTTTTCTTAAGAAATTTTTAAAAGCACACCAATTTACCCCCTCATGGGTATGCTAATTTTTACGATTATGTATGTAATTGTTCGATAGCTTTTTAAATTGCCAAAATTGAGCTAATCATACTATAACATTATGATTGTACTATATGATTATTTATTTTTATTACCAAAAATTAAGTCAATTAATTCCAATTTTTTTAATTTGATTGATCATACAGCACGATATAAATCATATAGTTTGAATTTATTTGGTTATTATCTAATTTAAATCCAAAGTTTATGGAATTCAATTTTTCAGAATTGTTCTTTAATATGTTTATACTATTTGATGGGTTCGTATATGAAAAAAAAAATAGAGCTACATTTTATTATATATTGTTCATGCAGTACGATCCTTGATCATATAGTATAAATAGTGATGATTATTGGTACAATCAATCATCCTGAGATCTTAATTCTAGAAAAATAAACCAATCATACCATATGATGTTGGATTGTACAGTACAATTGGGCCAATCTCCTAAAAAAAAGTGAATTTTCTAATATTTTTCAGCTCTCTCACTATAAAAAAATCCCCTTTAGGGAGCCTAACTATAGTGCTTAGATGTGAAAAGTCATAAAAGATGCATAGGGAAGAATGTTTAGCTTAAGAGAAAATTGGGGTGATATCTCTTTTTCTATTTTCCATTTAAGGATCTTATGTTGGCAAGGTTGCACTTTAATTTTGGTTGATCTTTTCATCCACCTTGCCTTTGAGTCTTGTGTTTTAAGTTAAAAGTCTATTCTAGTGGAGAATTTGTGTAAGATTTTTGTTGTAAGAAGTATTCTTTGTACCTTGGAAAGGAATTGACATTTTTTTTTTATCTTAAAAGAGAAGGGGAGTTGGTATATGGTTTCTCCATTACTTGTTAAGAAGAGAGACTTCTTCACCTTGGCTTGTCATGTGAAAGAAGAGAGAGCGGATTGTTGTAAGAGATTTGGAGAGTTGACGTTGGTCTCTTGAGCTGAACTACTGTAAATCTGTCTATCCCTCTTTCTTTTATTTCTTTTGTTCTTTTCTACTACTTTTTTTATATTTAGATTGTTGGTTTTATTCTATTAAACCTCTCTCCTATTGAATAATAAATATTTTATTTTATTTTTTTCTTAAGAAATTTTAAAAAGCACACCAATTTACCCCCTCATGGGTATGCCAATTTTTACGATTATGTATGTAATTGCGATATAAAAGTAAATCTAGTGTTTTTTGTTTAAAGCATAGAAAGGGAATAAGTCCTAAATATAATTATAATTGCTTAGTATGTGAATTAATAAATTAAAATTAATTTAACTTAAATGAATGCCAATCCCTCTTACCCCACCCCCCACTTTCGCCTTGCCCCTTCTGATGAGCAATACTAGTTAAGGAGAGTAGTTACTCCCATGTAGTGGTCAGCCCATCCCACTACATAAGTTTGAATTTGTGTAACCTATATAAAGCATTTCTTCATTGGCTAATGAAAGATCGTGGACATTTTTAAATGAAAATAAAACTGATTTCTTTTCTTAGTGAAGGCTTGGTGACCAACCAAACATATGTAATGATTTGTTGATCTTTTTCAGCATAGGCTACTTTCGTGAGTGGTCTAAATTTATCATTTTAGTGTTTTTGTATAATTCATATTATGAGGTGTTTTTAAGGTTCTCTATTCTGTTAAAAATTGCTTTTGCAATTTTCTTCCACCAAAAGTGTGTTAAGTATTGTTTGTGGTTGGCCAACCCTAAGGCTAAATTGACAAGTTGTTTTTAGTTTGTTGTTATTACTATCATTACTATTGATATTTAGTGCCCTTAAACTCCACCAAATTGGGTGAACTTTTCTAGAAATATTTGGAACACACTTTTGAATTTCAATATGTTATTTGGTTTTTTTTTAAGTGATTTATAAAGTTTTATCCACTTTAAGAGCCAAACCAAAGAGTAAGCCTAGCTATTTTTAATGTGATCAATCTTGAGAGAAAATATTAAGAATCTAAACCTCTACAAAAATTATAAAAAATTTCCATATCACAATTAGACATCTAACTCATTAATTTCTTTTCAATTATGGACAATTAAAAAGAGAGTTATAATTTTGGAAGCTTGGGTTCTAAATTTATGGAATTTTTCTTTTGTGTGTTGGTCGACATAAAACAACTTTAATATACTTCACAACTAGTTCAAATTAAACCCCACTAGAACTTACCTAATCTTTTGGCAATCTTAAGAAATCCCCACATCTATCAATTGGGACACCCAAGTGATTCACCATAACCCACACCAAGTTTGAAACCTTGAAGATAAATTTAAACCACTCACCAAAAGTAGCCTACACAAAGAATGATCGCAAAATTCTTCCTTATATTTTACTATCCACCAAGCCTTCACCAATGGAGGAACTCCTTTCAATTTTAATTCAAAATTTTTAATAATCTTTTGTTAGATAGTAAGGAAATTCTTTATATAGGTTACACCAATTCAAACAAGCAATGGAGAGAAAGAAAGGTAGAAGGGGCTAGCCACTATGTGGGAGTAAGTTCTCACCATTACAACTCTCCTTAACATCTCTTCCTCATGGTGGAGCTAGTCATTGCTCTAAAATTAATTATAATGAATTAATTGACATATTAATCAGTTATATACATTTATCACTTAGGATCTTTCTTTTCTTTAAATTACAAACATTAAATCCACTTTTACATTATAATTACACATATAATTTAAACAATTAAAATAAATCCATAAAATACTATAAGATGACAAAAAATAAATTAAATAAGTGTTTTAATATGTCTTCATTTCTTCAAGCTTGATTTCATTCCTTGGCATTCATGATCCTTAAGATGGGGCCACCCTTGCCATTATCATGGCTCTTGTTATTGGATCTTGTACTACACCAACCAACCTATCAATCCTACTATTAATCTAAGTATGACACCCATTGAAGAACAACGTGTTGAGGTAAGTCAGGTCAACACATTTTTAGAAATTATTTCTACCTTGCACTGAGGGGGTTACTGATGTGGTTGACAAACTAAAAAATTGCTAATTGTTTAGTGGTAGAGAGTTGAAGTTGATAAAAAGTGTGGAGAATGTTGCCAAAAGAATGAATTTGATCTTTTCTTGGATAGAATATTTACTTGAATTCATGGAATGCCATTCTCAAAGTCATTTTAAGAAAATTCCTCTTCTAATATCTTCTAATGCTTTAACTCAATAAGAATAAGGGATGCTCAAGAGTTTAAATGATTTGGTCTAGAAGACTCCCACTTTCACTTAAAAGAGTATTCCTTAGAAGTTTATATAGTTACTAGAAGTTTACATATTGAAGCTAGACTTGTGAATATGATTGAAGAATTTAGTGAGGAACCCAACACTTTAAAACTAATTGTCATTGCTAACAAGAATGAGTTTGACCTACATAAGTCTAATTTTGTGATTGAATTAAAGAGTGCATTTGTTGATATTGAAGAAAGTCTTTGATAGGAGATTGTCACTCTCCACGACAAGTAGTTTCCAATTAAAGAAATACAAAATCTACTTAATCAAATCAATTCCTCATTGGGACAAATTTGAACTAAAGCATTTGTGGAGTGAAAAAAATCATACAAGAAGTCGCTTTAAACTCATGTCATCGATTCTTCTTCGACTCTTTCTTTATTTTTGATAGACTAAACAGTTCACCATATGTGAAATGAAATTGTATTACATATATTTTATACTAATAAATGTTTAATTTTGAAATGATTTATTTTTCAACTAATGGTGTAATGATTTATTTATTTATATTAAACAAACTATAAAATCTGAAGTTAAGATGACAAATCTTAAAAAATAAATTTAAATGTTTTCAGTAATAGATTTTATACTAATTGTTATTGCAGTCCTCTATTGGTCAAATTCTTTCCCTTCAAATTTGGCTTGATTGTAAAGAACAAAGAAGTTATATGATATAATGACAAAATAAAATTGTCCAGTCTCAGTTTGGTTCTTTGGTCCCAACGAAATATTTTATTTCATTCTTAACAGTTAATTTTAATTGAGTATCACATCAAACCATATGCGCGAAAACAGTGCCTATCATTTTATATAAATCTGAAACGTGACAATTATTAGCCACGATTTATTTTAGGGCGATAATATTCAACTTGAATTGACAATAAAATATTCTTGCTGTATTGATATTACAAACTCTAAATAAAATACTAACCATATTGAGAAATATATCAATTATATAACAGTATTTAGCACAAGAAATTTTCTTTGGCTACGCGGATGCCTGGAAAGTATGGGCATTTTTTTTTTTTTTTTTTTTGGAAAAGTTAAGGGCAATTGGCCAATTTCATTTCAAGGTTAGAAAGTACATAGAAATACATCTGGTAATCCCACGTGGGACTAAAGAAGAAAAAAATCTCAGACTACAAGAGAAAAACACAGACAAAGGGATGGATAGCATGCAAGAAAAGCTATAAAAACCAACTGAACTCAGAGAACAAAACTCATTGATTCAATACGATGAATAGAGCAAACAAAGAAAAGAAATGAACAAACTGGTCTAGTCAAAGAGAATGGTAGCAGACTAGCAGATAACACAGGTAGTCCAACCACGGTTGCCACAGCTACCGCCCAAGGGGTCCCAAGTGACCATCCAATGTAGAAAATCAACGACAATATAAGACATACCCGAGGTTGCATAAGTGGTCATCTAGGTGGAATGCACCAAAGGAGGACTGAAAACCAGTTGAAAGCAAAGAGCAAGCAACAAAAAGACTCATCATCGTCCGACAATCAAACTATTAGCAAAACCAAGTAGACTTCGAATGAAACAAATAAAAACGGCGCCGAGAAGCAACAATTAAAGAGCTGGTGGAGCTCCCCAAGTTTCCAAAACTCCTCCAGGATTCCATATAGGAGATAATATCCGTAGACTATGAAGATTTAAATTTCCAACATTTAAGCTTAAAAGCAACCAAGAGTTTAATTTTGACTGCCAAGCTAGTTGTAGCATTGACCCCTTTGTTATATAGTTTACGATTCCTTTCCCCCTAAATGACGTAGACTGTAATAGCAATTATCAGTAAACTCAGCCTTTTTAAATATGAATGTTCCTGATGAGAAATTGCGCTTAAGACTTGAGGAAGGGTAGCTTGCAAAAGAAAAAAGTTCTCATTGGGGAGAAAGGACCTCATAAAAAAATAAAAGGTGATTATGGGATTCCAGTTATGTATTACAAAGCCCCCACCCCCCACTTCACATAAGCCATCCAACAAAATAGGGCATAGTTGATAGCATGCCCTTTGAACCAGATTTCTTCCCACAAATCCATATCATGAACGAGAGAGAAAATAGTGTTGGATAAGACTGGATGAGAGCTTTTTATGATCTTTCCAGAGTGAGACATATTGGCCAATGTTTGGTTTGATGCTACAAATATGATTGTAACAATGAATATTAATCAATTTCAAGCTCTAAGGCAAAGCCCAAATGCAATAGGAAAGCATTTACTGAAGAATTTAGAGGTCTATTAAGAATAGAGAAGCACTCATGACCAAGAATATCAAAAATGGATCACCCATTGCACCACAGATCAAAGTAAATAGAGAAGGAGGAGCCATCACCAACATAATAAGATAAATTCTCTTTAAAAATACTATCACAAGACTTTAACTCCCTCCAGAGAGCGGAGAAATGATGGGGGAGATCATTCTAAAGAGAGCCATACTTATTCGTGCACGAAATAGCAAAGGGGGGTGTCCTGTTGATAACTTTCCACATAGTCTTAGTTTTGCAAATAAAATTAAGAGTGGAAATAGAAGTAAGACATGTTCCTCCTTTGTCCCTAAGCAGAGAGGTATTGGCCCAAGAGGTGAGATGCATTCTCTTAGATTCCCCATTGTGGAAGAAGTTGGCAATGAAGGAGGAGACTTTTTTTAAGAACCCCCTTAAGATAAGCCACTGATCTGAACCAGAAGGTTATATAGTTATTAATAGAAAGCTAAGCAGCTGGAAGCGGCCTCCATAGGATAAGAGGTTATTTTTTTCAACCCACCGGCCATGCCTGAAATTTGTCAAACAATGAATTAAAGTACACCATTCTAAAAGAACCAGCCACCAGTAGAAGACCAAGATACCTGAAGTGAAAGCAACATTCGTTAACATTAAGCAGTCCACAAAAGTGATTTGCACACTTAGCATCATTGGAAAACATATAAGTGATTTGTTACTATTAACTTCCAAACCCAGAAAGGAGGCTAAAGTATCAAGAGAGGATTTAAGAGAGGTCACAATGTGATCATTAGCAATACTAGTAACTATAAGATCATCTACAAACAGGAGATATGAAACATAGCAGTTACCATAATTAAAAGGATTATATCTATTTAGACTTACCTCCCTATCTAGGAGACTAGAGGAGTCCATAGCAATAGTGAAGAGGAAAGGGGATAGAGGATAGCCCTACCTCAGCCCATTAGAAGATCCAAAAAAAATATTTGATTTTGCACAATGAAAAAAGGAACATAAAAAATACAAGCCTCACTCTAATAGATGAAAGCTTGCGAAAAGCCTTTTTGTATTAACTGATGGAGCAAAGATTTTCTATTAATCATATCAAAAGCCTTTCTTGCTTCAAATTTAGCAATAAACCTCTCAGATGTGTAGGAAGAATTGAAGTCATAGCAGAGTTCCTGAGCTAGGATAATATTATCAGCAATATCTCTCTCTTGAATGAAAGCTGATTGAGCAGTGTTAATTAAATGGGGTGAAACTCTTCTCAGTCTGTTAGCCAAAACTTTGCCTAATACTTTCTAAAAGGAGTCACATAGAAAGATAAGCCTAAAATCAGATAAGGAATTAGAATGCTTTATTTTAGGGATCAAGGTGATAAGACTGTGCTTAAACAGATTGGGAAGCTTTCCAAATTTAAAAAAGTGAAGAGCCGCCTAAAGAAATTGCTTACCAATAATATCCCAATAATAAGTAAAGAATTTGGAATTGAATCCATTCAATTCTAGAGTTTTGTTCTCATTTATATTATAAAGAGCATTGAGAATTTCTTGGTCAATCATAATAGCTTCCATTTCACTAGTTTGCTGGGAAGAGAGAGTATTACCTAGAGAAATATCATGTATTTGAAAAGAGATCAAAGTACCACATTTGAAGAGAGAGTAGTGGTTGTAGATTTCCTCAACAATAGAAAAAGAATATGAAATGATGCCCTACCCCGTGTGAAGATTGTTAATATAGTTTGTATTCCTCCTCTCTTTAAGGGAACAATACAGGAACTTCATATCGTCATCTAATTTTGTGAGCCAGTGGATCTTAGCCCTTTGTTTGGTTCACATACTCTCTTTTATAGCCAGGACATTATATCAAACATTAATGTCTTTAGCCTCATGAACTAGGCCTTCATTTCCAGGGTCAACCTCAGAGCATGAGATAATATGTTCTTGGGATTTCTTGAGAGAATTTATTTGGTGACTAAGTGAAGAGGAACCCACTTTTGATTTTTGAGAGTTTCTCTTGTGAGTTTTAGTTTTTTGGAAAGCACATAAAGTGAATGAAACCTTAACACGACCTTCTGACCACTTCAGTGAAGTCTGAAAAAGAAGTCTAATAATTCCTAAACAGAAACTTAGGAGAAGAGGGTTGATTGATTTGAAGGAAAGTAATCAAGGGGGAGTGTTATGAAGATAGAGGGGTAGGACCTTTATATAAAAAAGAAGAATAAAGATCCACCCAATTATTATTACAGATGACTCTATCAATTCTTGATTAAATGAGGTTATTGGTCTGATGATTGGACCGAGTGTAAAAGAGGTCCGAGCTTGGGAGTTCAAGGAGACCACAATCATGAACACACTCTTTGAACTCCTGAGCCTTATTTATAGTGATAGGATACCAACCATATTTTTTGTTGCAGAAAAGAACACAATTAAAATCCCCCATAATGATCCACGGAGAGTCCATACAAATAGCTATCTCACATAGAGAGTTCCACAAATGAATCCTTTCTTGGACGTCATTATGAGCATAGCCACAAGTAATATAGAATGGCCTGACACTATTGTGAGTGATTTTCCCATGTATAAGCTAAGAAGTTTTAAGAACCAAAGAAAAAAGAGAAAGAGAGGAATTCCATTTGATTCAAATTCTGCCCCCTAAACAACAATCAAAGTTATTTACACTTTCTTCAGAAGGGAAGAGCTTAAGCTTATTAAGAAGTGACCCTTGACTTAGAAGTTGTAAGATTATCAATGATAAGAGAGACATCCATCGTACTGGCTACCTAGGAAAAATCAGATTCATTCCAGCAATGAAGTGGAAAGTTTGGAAGCTTGACTCATAGGGGAATCTCCGTAAAATTTTACTTAGTGAGTCTAAACTTTCATGACTATTTATGGTAAATGAAAGGCCTTCCATTGAGGACGCAATGACCATTATCTAAACAAAATCATAGTCCTCCTGGCAAAAAAACTTGAAACGAAAGAAATCTTCTTGCAAAATTAAGACTCAAGACTGCCTTTGAAGGTCAATTTCTTCTTAATAGCTGTAAATAGGAACCATAAAAGAGATATTAACCTTTGGCATACTTGACTAAAAAGAGCTGCCACTCTCTCAAGCTATCTTTAAGTTCCTCCTCAGAGAAGCTAACCTCATTAGATTGTTGACCTACAACTATGTGCCACTTGAAATTAAATAAATGAAGTAGAGGTTAAAATCCCCTAATTGCGATCGAAATCGATTAAATTCGATTCAATTTGAAAATTCGACTTCATAACACGTCGAAAGCATCAAAATTAATTAAATAGATAATATCAAATCAATTAATGATCAATCAAATAATTAAAATCAAATTTTTAATGAAATTACGCGCATATCGAAATTGGAAAGCCCCGACAACGCCCGAATGACCTCTATTCGCAAAATTGATAGCACCGTCATCGCCGAAACGTCGAAACCTATCAAACGACATTTTCCGCAATTGATTTGGCAAAGTGTACGCAAACGTCGATCAATTTGAGCACGACGTCGCACAATTTAAGCCTAATTTCACTCCGACCATCGCCGACGTTGCTTAAATGACCTCTGATTGCAAAATCGATCGCGCCGTTGCGTTCGGCATAACAGAAATATCTAAGATTGATACCCATATTGCTAGGATTTATGGCATAAATTAATATCATATAAAATAATATTAAATTATAATTAAAGGGATTAATAGCTGCTTAATCCCTTAAACCCCTCTAATACCTATTCTAAATCACCAAGCCACCATTGGGCGACCTAATCGCTTTGTGCGACCAATCAAGGCCGAAGGAATAGGCTCTCCCTCACGCTATCTCCTTCGTTGCCCTCATTTCCACGACATTTTTTTTCCCTCTCTCGGCTAAAGCTCACGGCATTCAACTCTCCCCTCTCTCTCGTTCATGCGGCTCTCAGCTGAAGCTCTAGTGTGCAATTCTCCCCTCCTCTTCGCTCCGGCGAACTCCCACGGCCTCCTTTCTCCTCTGAAGTTCCCTCAGCAGTTCCTTGCTCTCTCTGTTGAAGCACCAACCTAGCCGAAGCAAACAAAGAACTCGATCCTTCTTAATTCCTCTTCCAACCGAAACCCCAGTTGTTTTGCTTTCAATCTTAAGTTATATTTTGTTATGTGGGTTTCTCTTGAAGGAAATGCATTTCTATTTCCCTCTTCCATTTGTGTTTTATGGTTGGATTTGTTTTTACGGGTTTGCAATAGCATGAAATTAAAGTGATTGGATTTATGCTACAAGCTTTCAGTTTGTTTTCTCCTCCTGGTTGAGCCGGAGCTCATTCTCTTTGTTTGGTTCCTCCTTTCCTTTTCGTCTCCTTCTCTCCACTCTGACAATGAGGTTTTCTCCTCCTCCTGCTGTGTGATATGTTGGATTTACGCTATAAGCTTTCGCTTTGCTATTTTTCCTCCTTCTAAAGCTGAGCCGAGGAGCTCATTCTCTCGATTCTTCCTCCTTCTTGGCCGAGCAGACCTAGCCGAGCAGCACACCTGTCTTCCATGTCTCTCGCAGGTAGGGGTGTACATTGGATTGACGGTCGGTTTTAATTTGCTAATCCGTTCGGTTTGAAATTCATAATCCAAAATCCAAAGATAAAATTTAATATAATCCGAACCAATCCAATCCAAAAAAAAGTTCGGATTTTCGGTTCAGTTTTTTAAAAACCGAAAATAATTAAAAAGAAGCTAAAAAAAAGAAAATTTTCAATTGCAATATTAGTATATTACAAATATAAAATATTCATAAACAATCCACATTTAAAAAGAATTATAATTACAATATTAGTATATTACAAACATTCATAAACATTCTTAGAAACGGTAAGAAACATTCCAAATAACATTCCAAATATTCAATCAGAAGAATCATAATAAATTACAAATACAAATGTTACAACGGTCTAATCCTCTCCGAGGTCGACTCTCGCCTTCAAGAAATCCCCAATAGGCCCCATTGATAAGTATTTTAAATGTTTCCATCGCAAAAAACTCGGGAGTAAAAAAAAAGGAAGAGAAGCTTCAGAGAAAATTTTTCCTTGAACATAGTGGACAATAGTACAATACCTTGGGATAAAGGGTAACGCAAAACAATGGAGATGGAGATGATTGACCGTTGAATGGAGGTTGATGAAAACCAAATCTGTAAGAAAAAATGAACAACAAAGCACAATATGCTAACGGAACGTTTGTGATTTTCACTTTTATGTTAATTTTTTGTTAAACTCTTAATCTCACATCTACTTCTACAAACTCTCAGATTTAATGGAAGAAAAACTTAATCCTAGTGAAACCTATTTAGAAACATATTCAGTAAACCTTAAGCATAATATCGGATGTATTGATCGTTGAATGGAAATAGAGTGAGCGTTGTGTATGTCGTGCATAGGTCGGGTTTAAATGTCACAAATATTGATTCATAAACATTCCACTAATATGATTGAATAATATTAAAAGATTTAAAGATCTAATCATCTAACTAAAAGATTTAAAGATCTGATCATCTAACTAAAAGAGGTGACATATTTTATTATGATTAGAAATAGGAGATTAAACAAAAGAGAGATTAAAAAATGAAAATAAAATTCAAAAGAAAATAAAGGCTCAGGCTCAGTCAAAAAATTACTAAGAGCAGAATATGTGAGCATCCAAACTCAGATTGGAGGGTTACAATCACATACAATCTACCGTAAGTAGTAAATGAAATATAACATCAAAGCCATCATTCAAATCGCCAAACATTCCCAAAGCCGACAAATCACGCCTCTGGATTAGTAAACATTAAACAACTCCACCAGATCTAGCATAACAAATTACAAAATAATTCAGTACTCCATTCAATTTCAGCCGATAACAAAATGGAATTGCATGTCAATAGATAACAGGATAACTGGATAAGTGATAAGTCGGAGCAGAGCAATCCATGCTCACATTCAGATTTCAGCAAATAACATCAAAACCATTTTATAAACCCTAAAGCGGGTTCATTTATCAAAAGGGAAACAGACAACACCCAACAGCCAACACCCAACAGCCAACGGCCCAACACCCATCAAAGAGAGGAAACAGGAAAGCCGAAATCTATAGGAAAACAGCCAACACCCAACAGCCAGCATCCAGAAATAACCATCAAAGGCTCAAAAGCCACTGATGGGAAAAAAATCAGTAGAATATAAGCAGTTGTTAATAAATGAAAATGAAAACACCAAGATCACTTTTGTATGTCTCTGTTCTCACCTAAATAGTGGTATTACATATTATGTTAAATCCCAAAGACATAACATATATGAGCAGCAACAGCCAACACCCAACAGAGAGAGCCACAACCAGCCGAAACCAAGAAAAGACCCCAAAGGCAAAATCTCCACCCAAAATCCCAAATAGGCTAAATGGTTAATTAAACAAAGATAATATAAGCGAACAACCAACACACAGAGAGGAAAGCAGGAAAGGCGATCAGAAAGCCATGGGAGACCAAGAGGGCATCCGTAACCGAAATAACCATCAAAGCCACCAATGCAATGTAGTAGAGAAGAAAAACACTACACCACATCCTGATCCAGCACCACCGAGTCACCGACCAAGAATCCAACATGGCAAGAAGCAAATACCAGGAAACACCAAACAGCCAACAATACATTATTAACACTTAACAATCTAAACATGGTGGAAGATGACTTTAAGTCTTTAACATTCAATACAAATAGCAAAATAAGTAAGACTATAAGAGGGATTCAAATATTGCCAATGTAGAACAGTAGAAGCATCAAACATCCAAGGCAAGATAACAACCAATCCCAAGTCACCAAGCCATGGAGTCCGAGAGAGCCACAAACAGCCGAAACCAGGAAAAGGAAAACAACCAAACAAAATTGAAAAAAATCAAAGCTAAGCAAATCCTTAAGAGTTAAGAGGCCATTAAGTTTAGGAAAAATAGCAACAACAAGAAGTAGCTAACTTTGTATCAGATCAGATGTTGTATCATTTCAATTCTTTACCAAAAGTTTGGATCATCTATAACCTTTGATAGATCTGAAAAGAATTAAAGCATAATATAGTATGGTAGTGATGTATGGCTGAAAAAAAAAGTGTTGTAAGTAATTGGAAAAGTCTAAAAGATACAACAATACCTTCATCAAATTTATCAATGTCACGAATGTTCTCCTCAACATTGGTGGCTCATTTGTCCACTTTGCTCTCATCCAATCTTGGCACAAATAAGAGCTTGTACTATTTTAGAGATAATGAGCTCTAAAAGCATCTAGAACACCACCCGATCTAAAGTAGACTAAGCTACTGATTGATATAGAACAATATCTAGCCATTTGAGATAAGATGAAACCTTGGAGCATTAACCTTCCACCATGTTAAAATATTAAAGTCATCTTGCATAATTTCAGTCTTCAAAGTATTTATCTAAATCTGTTTTACTCTCAAGATCATCTCTTCCATAATTATGCCTCTTAAACTTCTCAACCATCATGTACTTTCTCCCCCCATCCTTGGATCATGATGGCTTAATTGGCTTTCAACAATATTTTGTCTTATCTCAGGAGCAATTTCTTCTCTATTCCTGTTAACTAACTTCATCTTATAATCATAGAATATATTGTAGTAGACCTTGTGCTCATGCCAAATTAGCCCCCTCCAAGCCAGGATACATATCAACTACAGCAAATTCAATATATCTAAGTTTGAACCTAGGATCAAGTACAACTGCAAGATAAATATTCATATTCATTTTATCAACACAACCCCAATACTTATCAAACTTTACTTTCATTTTCTTTGCCATGGTACTAAACTTTGAAGCACACATTGGACCTCCGCAATCTCATGAAAGAAAGTGTTTGAAGTAACATATAAGGAACGAAATGCAGTAAGCTCATAAAATCTTTCTAAGAATGTTACAAGCCTTCTTGCATTCTCCCAATCACCATCACATGGAACTCCACCTCCACCATCCACTTCCTTCTCCAACTCTATTCTAAATTGAGGATCAACCTCTTCATATCTCTCAAAAGCTTTTTTGAAAGCTGAGAATTTAACATCGGATATGTAGAATTCCACCTTGTAGGTACATCCAAACACAAGCTTTTGCTTTGTATTTTTCAATTTCAATGCATTCTTTGAATTTTTTAAGTCTTGATGGGTACAATGTACCTCAACTTCTTTGCTCATGCATTCTTTGAATTTTTAAGTCTTGATGGAGCTAATGTACCTCATCTTACAACGATTATCTATCCAACCTCCTTAATTCCATCTTGAACAATAAGATTTATAATATGTACATCATCTCATGTGTAAGAACTTACAATCAAGAACACTTCCTCCCGCTTTAGAAAATTTCTTCCGAATGATTGATAATACCATTATTGGAGCAAGATTATCAAATTGTAAATACTACATTAATACCCCAATCAATCAAACATCTCTCTACCTCCGCCAATAATCTCCCTCTATATAGGACAAAAATTAATGACTCTCTTATTTAACTTCCAATCTTCATCAATATAGTGCACGGTTAGACACATGTAATTAATTCTCTGAATTGATGTCCATGTGTCAGTTGTCAAGCAAACCCTAGTAGTTGAATCTCGTAATATTTTTTTCAAAGCATTCTTCTCATCTAAGTAAAATTCAAAGTCGGTGAGTGTCCAACGGAAGGTATTTTAAATATTGGGCAACATTGAGTCATAAAATATTTAAACCTATATCCTTCAACATGTTTGAATGGTAATTCATCCATAATAACCATGGCTGTTAAAGCTTTTCTAACAGCTTCTTGATCAAACTTCCAAGCTTTGAGACTTCCAGTTATTTGTTCACCTTTGTCACTAAGTTGCAATACTAGTAGAGTTTGATTTTTTTTTATTGAGGATTCTTCTGACATACAGATAAATGTGTCCATAAAGTTATAGTACCATTAAGCTTTGTATCACTATGATAAGTCTTCCCACAATAGTTACATTTACTCATCTTTTCTCCAATGGAACTATTAAATTTAGTAAAGTGATCCCGGACATCGTGGTTTTTCTTTCTTGTTCTCTTCAAAAGATGACTTGCTACTTGAAGCACTTGCAATACAATGGATATTATCTTGATTGATAGGTGTTTGATTTTGGGAAGAACCAATCATGCTAGAACTCTCCACAATGAGACATCTAATTAAGTGTAAAGAGATCAAGTAAGAATAAGCCAAATGGAAGGATTAATAAGACTTAAATATGACCGCTATCTTATTCTAATCGTAATAACAAAAAATGACGTAAGAAATTTAAAAAAATAAAGCATTCAAATAATTATATTTTCAATAAATTATAGTATAATTACATTATTATTCTGTACATTGAAAAAGCTAATTTTTACGTAATGGAAAGGTAATCCAAATTATAAAGATTGGAAAGAATACTACATATAAATATTCTCTTTGAAATGAAAATTGATATAAGGAAGATTGACCTCTCGATTAAAACCCTCTCTTCCACACTTTTGAAAGCCAAGGTATAATATTAAAAGAGTATTTGGGTGAGGCCAATAAACTACCTCTCAAGCCTTGATTCCAGTTCCAACAACTTCCTTGAACTCATATCATTTAAGCTCATATAAAATGTTAAGAAGGCCGAAACTATAAAAAATGTTAAGAAGGACGAAACTCCATATTTAACAAAAATTCTATTTGATGATCACTATGCCCATAAACCACAATGAGTCATATTATAGCCTTTAAACGAGTTGGGGGGCTACATGAGGTACCCTCTTCATTGCTTGATCGTTTAGATCACACATGCTTTATAACTTACACCTTTATTTCATCTTGTAAATCTCATCAAGAGATTTTAAGCTTAAAAAATACTCAATTTAATTAAATAGATGAGAAGAAAATGATTTACCTCATTACGCAAACTAATTTCAGCTCTAGCTTAATTTATATATACGAGAAAATTTCAAATGATCTAATAAGCTAGAATATATCATATCGTGAATGATAAGAGTTATGCTTGACCTTCAAGCCTTAACATTCACATAAATCACATTTAGAATGCATTTTCCAAAATATGAGAAACATGCTTTAAGAAAAACAAAGACGTAACACGTAAGTTCAAAAAGAAACTAAATTTATAACAAAAGTCACAAAACAAATCAGCCAGCAAACATAACAAAATAATCCATTACTCCATTCAGTTATTAAGAAATACCATAGAACTTCTCCTCTAAGAAATACCTCTCTCAACAATTCCAACTCCAACTCTCCAAGTCTCCAAACTTCCAAAGCGAGCCACAAACAAAAAACTAAACAAGTAAACGTAATAAAAAGAATCCATGAGAATCGAGACAAAACCGCGTATTGCTGAATTTGAGAAGAAGGGAGAAGCTAGGCATATGCCTTGATTCTTGTGAGAAGCGAAGGGAGAAGTCGAGAAGCGAAACGATGAATAGAATGAAAACGTCTGGTTGATAGCCTACAATGAATAGTCAAGCAAACGTAAGTCGAAGCGAAGAGAAAGTAGAGATAAGACCATAAGGTGATAAGAGAACCAGCTTGACCGATCGAGGGAAGGGGAATACTATCGGAATGGGGATTGGCGATTATTTGCCGATTGAATGGGATTGCCCCCTTCGCCTCCCTAGTCACTAATCGGTTTTGCACGCACGAGCATAACGCGAAGGACCTTCCTCCAGAATACTATCCGAAGTTCGCTTAATTGGATTTTGGTTTTTTTTTCATATTACAAATTTTTAAATCCAATCCATAATCCAAAAACCGAAATTAGCTAAAATTAAATTCAAAATCCAAAATAAAATTTAAAAACCAATCCAATTTAAAAAATTCGTTCGGTTTTAAACGGATTTTCGGTTTAAACCCTATACCACCTGAGTAGCCTCCAATCCCGGTTGAAGGGCGAATGAAACTCCTCCCTTGACCGGCTTCACTCTGTTTGAACGACTCACGCTTCTCTTACCCTTTCAATCGCTAAATCCTATTTTCTGTTTGCTGTTTGGTAAAATCTGAACTAGCAACCAATAAAAAGAAAATGGAGCAGTGTGATCTTAGATTTCATAAGGCTCAAAGCTTGGATTTTAGTGATGGAAATCTTGCTCACGTCATTATGTTAAACTACCATTCTTGCTGTTTGCTTGATCTATGTTGTATATGTTGTACTTTGACATGGAATAGCTACTCTATCACTAAAGCGAGCCGAAATGGGCAAATAATCAGATTTCAGGTTTCTATAGAATTCATTTTGTGGATTATGCCATTTGACATTGATTAAATCGAGCCAAATCCAAATTCTCTTACCAAAGCAATACCCTTCAAAATAAAAAAATAAATAAAAAGAAAGAAAGAAAGGGATTTCATATGTGTGGGATCTAATCTTGCTCCCTTCATGTTAATTGAAAGCTGAAATTCATTTTTCATGTTGTCTCAATCTCTTTTCAGATTTTAGATTGTCATGATTGTTGTTTAAATGGGTTAGATATTGCAAGCTTTAGGGTTACCTTGCTTCGCTTTGCCTCTTTCCACTATTTGATTACATGCAATCATGAAAGTGGCTATCTTATTTAGGCAAGATTTCAGATTTGCTGGACTTATTAAATTTAGTGTGATTATTTAATTTATGTGGATTAAACTTCATATAATCATCATGTTAAAAGAAGGAAGAAGGTGAGGGGACGGTTGATTGACTTTGTTAGCATTGTGCTTGTTTTCCTCTCTTTTGTGATCACTAAGTCAATAAGCCTTTGAAGTACAATCTGAAATGTGGCTTTGTGCAAGTTTAAAGCTTTCATTTTTGGTGCTTAGTTTCATTAAAGTTGCATCTTGCCTAGTGCTTGTTCATACTTTACTCAAAAGCAATTGCCAAGTCTCTATCTTGCATTAAAACTATTATATGTTTGCTATCTATGAGTATTTGGAGGTTGAAATCATGCAAGATATATTGTTTTATTCCATTTTTCTTGCTCTTGAATTATGAAAGCATGTTGTGATATTGAAATCCCAATCTCATTAGCTTATATGATGTCATCTTTGAAAGCTTACTTTGGTCATTGATATGTAATGTTTGTTTCTTTCTATCGATTTGGGGAAGAAGAAAAAGAGAGCAAGGATATTTGTATTACTCATGGGTTTAATCCTATGTTGATGTTGGCTTGAAATGATAAAGTGGGGTTGTGATTCCCATGAGATTTTTCTCATTTCTATTTGTCTCTACCATTTGGCAATGTCTAGGAATGTATTAGCTAAATCATGTTATTGTGCAAGCAAATATTTTTGTTGGATTGAAAATTCAGATTTATATCTACTAAATGAAGTTAGTTGTTTCATCCCTGATTTGCAAATCGACATTACTTTCAAACAACTATCATGAGGCAAAGTATGATTTATATTTGTCTCCTTTGAATTGTTGAAAACTATTTTTACCTGGGAAAATCTATGGAATTGTTGTTCAGAAATGTGATACATTGAAATCATTTTATCAAAGGAATTTATGTCATGCTACTTGTTATCTCCTATAGATTTCATTTGTTTTATCTCTTGTACATGAGTAGAATGAAATCTAAAAGTAAAAGCTAAAATTAAATGGAAAAGTGGCTATATCATACTATATGCTATCTCTTATGGATTTCATTTGTTTTGCCTCTTGCATATGAATAGAATGAAATCTGAAAATAAAATCTGAAATTAGAAAAAAAAAGAGGGTTTTGGTATATTACTTGCTATTCCTTATGGGTTTCATTCTTGCATTCACGTTTATTATTTCGACATATCTTGTTAATAGGGAAATACTATCTATCAAAATTTCTAGTGTTCACAACATCCACCCATACATACCTTTCTTGGCGATGGCGTCCCAGCCTCTCATGAACCCCACATGTGGGAGTCGGAGGTGTAGAATTTTGATTATTATGCCCTAATCAAATATACATGCAGTTAGCCTTTCTTTTGTTTATATGAAATGCAAGCTTTAAATTTATTACTATAAGTTTACTTAATGTTCTCCAACATGGTAGGAAATGCTATGCTATCAAAATTTCTATGGTGTCTCGACATCCAATATATGCCTTTCTTGGCATGGTGCGCCTCTCATAATCCCCACATGTTGGGGAGAGTCTGAGGTCAGTAGAATTTTGATCATTATGATTTTAATTAAATATACATGCAAGCAGCTTTTTTTTTGTTTATATACAAATACAAGCTTTAAATTTATTACTATAAGTACCTACTTATGTTCTCCAACATGGTAGGGAAATGCTATGCTATCAAAATTTTCGTGGTGTCTGACATCCACCCATACATGCCTTTCTTTGTGCCCAGCCATTAAGAACCCCACATGGGAGAGAGAGGTGTAAATTTTGATTATTTTGCTTTTAATTAAATATACGCAAAGAACTTTTTATATATACAAATGAAGTTTTAAATTAATACTTTGGCATGGCGGGGTTCTTATGATAATTTGCCCATACATGCCTTTCTTGGTAAGACATCAATTGGTAAATTTACGTGGACGACGGAGGCTCAAATTTATAAAAAAAAAGATATAAAGAAAGTGATGAAATGCTTAAGTTGTTTGTTTAAAATTTTCTTTTATCTAAAATGTGAATGCTTATGTGTTGAATTTATATCATATTTATTTATTTGACCATTATGACATGTATTTATTGTAATGCTCACTTTGGGATTCTATCAGCACATGTTATGGAATACACATTGACATATGCTCAAACATAAATACCTCACTTTACTTGTCATTCCCACCATGATTTACATACATACATGACATAGTGAAGACTTAAAGAAACACATATGAAATAAATTAAATCTATCATATGACATGACATATATCGAAGATATCAAAAAATTGTTGAGTTAAAAAAAAACTCACAAGTATGCACAACTTAACCCTTTACGCAAGATTGAAAGAACTTAAACTTGTGGTAGGGAGAAAAGGAGTAAGTATAGGTATTTTGTGAAAGGGAAATCCCTCTTATTTATAGGCTTCCCTTCTCCTTATCATCTATTCTTATGGCATCGACATACGTGGTCATAAATCGCTGAAAATCATCTAATTTAATGTCATTTCATATCGCACGCATTAATGGACATTATGGCATGCCATCGATCTTTATCACTTCCTTAAAATAAATTATTTGCATATCTTCTTAATAAATTTAATGAGTATTTATCCCACTGCACGAGTCAGAAGGATGTGGATTTTAATTAACCCACTTGCTCTCTTAAATGACATACGACATCTACTCATATCTTCTCCTTCCTTATCAAAAAAAATGTATAGATGATTGATCATATGCCTTCAAAAAAAAATTTGATTTATTTCACTTTATTGTTGACACATAAAGAAAGGTTCTGCCAAATAAATCGTAAAATTCATTCGGCCCATTACTTTATATTTGATCATACGAGCTTCAAAATGATTTATTTTTTTTATGTTGTGCACATAAAGAAAGGGTTCTCAAATCAGTGTCTAAATTCATTCTACCATTACTTTATATTTGATCATGAAAAAAATGATTATTTTCTTGCGGTGACATAAAAGGAGCCAAAAAATAATATACATATCATATTTCCGATGAAAAGGTCATGTTTGGTCTATTATCCTACATTTGATCAAATTGCCAAAATAATTTATTTCAAATACCCTCTTGATTTGGACATAAAGGGGGGCTTTTGCCAAAATAATATGATATCATATTTCCAATGAAAAGACTTGTTTTTGGTCTATTACCCTACATTTGATCAACAGTTAAAATAATTTATTTCATTCTATACCTCATTGATTTGTGACATAAAAGGGGTTTTGGGCTCAAATAAGAAGATGTTACATATCCCGAGTGCTGACCGGTCAAGTTAACAAACCCAAAATATCGTGATCAAAACCTAAACTTACAAATTGACACCTACATTTCAATAGACATTTCCATACAACATTTTAAAAGAAGATAATGTATGTATGTTAAAATGTTCAAACAATAAGGACATGTAAAGTTAGTATAAAAAAACAGAACAGACTTATACTTCTTTTTGTCTTGTCCGATTAACAAAACTCAAAATTAATTGACATCGAAACTTCAACATTGACATCTTAATGTACGAATTTTCAAAAGAATGATATTCATACGCATATCAAGTAATTATTAGGTAAATACAAAAGAAGACGCTACATAATCTCTGGGGTCTTCGAACCTCCGTTAACAAAACCTAAAAATATGATATTATAAAATTTTCGTTAATATCCGAAGTTAATTCGATATAATACAAGATATGAATCAACTAACATACTTCTAAAATTCAAACCCTCAAGAAGAAAAGTCTCAAACCCGATCCTCTATGTCAAGCTGACAAGGAAGGATTATACATCTTGAGCATGAATAAGACCGATCCTCTATAAACCTGGATAGAGTAGACAAGATCTATCAATCGATATATACGACGGAAGGGTAATTATAATTAAAATTTCAAATGATAAATGATCATATATCAAATCTAAATCAATCATAAAATGACCAAAATTCAAATAAAAATAACAAAATATAAATAAAAAATGAAATTAATTATTTAAATTAAAACTAAAAAAATATAAATAAAATAAATCGAATCTCCAATTGTTTGTCTTCTGAAAATTAAAAAATTTTGCTCACAAAGAGTCTATATCAAATTAAATACATAAACCTTCACACTCAAATATTCCTAAAGCGTAAGGACGCTAGTGTCTGCTCACATGATTTCTTAATAGACCAATATAAACGCGGCACGACCGAGCCCAACGTGGTTCATGATATGACCACTTAATTAACTACGCCATCATGTTCCTTTTTTCTTTGAGGTGAAATGTAGAATGATTTTGCAAGAAAGTTCCGCTAAGGTGGTTTATATTTGTCCCCTTAGACAAACTCCACCCTGCGCCTACAAGACACCTTGGACGACGAACCAGTATTGACAAGAATCCTTCTATCGGGGTCGACTACCTCCTCTCGACTGAATTGCGGATCACTACCGGAAGACGGAACCATGGGATCTACGGGCGGCCATCGTTCCCCACAAAGTTTAAAATTAAAATAATAAATTTCATAAGTTCTAAACTCCACTCAATTATATACTGTTTAACGATTCATCATTTTAATCGAAAGTCTCAAGATGGGAGAGAGTAATTAACTAAAGGCTGCCTATGAAAACCCTAACCAGATATAAAGCTCACCAAATGAACGAAATCTCGGTAGTGTCTTATCTACTATTCATCTGCCTTCTGAAATTATCACCAACACTTAAACAACTCTTTCTTTCCTTTTGTTTTCCGAAAGAGGTCGGTGACAAATTTTCGAATCCCACATAGATTCAAGGGGGATGAAAGAAAGGGCAAAGGCTTTGCTCATTTCATTTTGAGAAATTAGAAGGTCCTTCCAGTTGCAAGGCTTCAAGGTGTAGAGTGGAGAGGGTTAGGGTTTATAAAAGCCGAAGCAGAGGGGAATGTCAATAAAATAGAGAATGAAAGAGAGAAGTAGGAGAGAGAAAAAGTTAGAGATATAGGCTAAATCAAGGCTCCTTTGAGCAGATTGTCAACAAGAAGAAATGAGGAAAAAGAAAGGAGCACGGGAGCCGGAGGCCGAAGAGATGAGACGGAAGAGGGTTAGCCGGACGGAATAAGGGAAAGATAGTGCCTGAAAAAAAAAAGCCAAGAGGAAGTAGCCGTCGAAAACCACCATGGGAAGTGAGAGGAGAGCATAAACCTAGCTGAGGATTGTTGTTGGTTTTCTAGTACTTACCCATGTTGTTGCTTAGACGCCGCCACAATTTTAGTATGGGCAATTTCCTTTATTTTGTATAGTATAATAATTTGGGAGACCCCGCCACCAGGTAGGACCTTATTCTTCGTTTTAAATATAACCTGTCTCCTACTGTTGGACTTTTCTAGCTCATAACCATCAAATAATGACAGAACTGTTAAGTGAAAAGTAAAAAGTATAGAATACAAGAAGCATGCCGTTTAAGTGCTTTGATTATTCTTTGATTGATAATATAAGAAAGAAATCACACAACTATTTCAGCTTTCGGCCACAATAAAGACAAGAGTGGCCTGCTACGAAGGCCATCTTTTTTTTATTATTGTGATGGAAATTAACAAAACAAAAATCACATACAAGCTGGCGCATGAACGTTGGGTAGGTGAACAAAAACAATAGAAATAGGAGCAACTTTAATCGGCTGTGAGCCATCAACTTCTATTGGTTTTAAAGCAGGTATGTTTCCACGGGAATTCACATACAAAGCTTTGCCATTCAGTAGCACAGTTTGGCTGTGCAAGTCACCATTTTTCGCAGTCAAGTGATACTCTTCCCTTGTTTCCTTAATGTGATCAGCACCATCGATACTAACTTGTACATATGCTGTTTTTCTCTGGTCCAAATTGAGTAACAGAAGTGTTATACCTTTCTGTAAAAAAAAAACGGAGCTTTAGATATAAACAGGTAAAAATGTATATGGGATAAAGACTTGAAAGAGGGACATGGATGAGCTGTTCTTAGCTTACAGAATCTCTTGCACAATGAGTATAAGCCCTTATCTTCCTTGTTCCAATGAAATTTGTGGATAGCACTTTTGAACCCATCAAGCGATGCCATAAAAGAGCACTACAATGAATAGAACAATATAATCGTTGAAGTTGTGGAGTTGTAAATTTATAATTCATTAGATATTTGGTGATTTTTTGAGCATGAAGGTAGATGATAATATTCAAGTTGACTATTGACTAGTTTGTTATCAAAGTTTGGCATGAAGCATTGAAGCTGGTTGGTTGACCACACTTGGCACACAATGGAAGTGACAATTTAGTATTTTGGATTGTTTTTAGCACATGGCATTCCTTCAAGACAAACATTATTTACAAGTTAAATCAGCTTATGCTATTTCATGGGATAGCACGGAAAGATATTGTATTTAATTCATTAACCACAATAAAAAAAATGATAATGTTATTCTTTTATTCATCTAATAACTAATATTAAGGGCTTGTTTAATTGGGGCTTATAAAATAAATAGCTTTATTCAATCTTAGATTTTAAAATCACTCTCAATTTCTTCAAATTTCATCACATCTTTCCCTACCAAATGATTTAACATAGCTTAAGATTTTTCTCGTCACTATTATTTTAGTCATTTCTCGATAAGCTTAAGCTTATATACTAAGTGAAAACTATGTAAAATCTATGATTACTTGATAAAAGTTTTTCAAATAATATAAAAATGATATGGCATGCTCTAAAATTAAAATATTTACTCTTATGAATTGAGTTTTTTTTTTCTTTCAGTATAATATTATTAGTCTACCTATAGTAATCTGGATTTGGTTTGAAGGTGATGGTATTCAGTAGGCCATAGTTTCCACCTATCAAGCTTTGTCTACAATAGGACTTCGTGTCATATCTCGCTGACATCCCAAGCTGATCCAAATACCTGTTTTCAACAAGTAAAAAAAAATCAAATGTTTTTAATCCTTCAAAAAAGTTTTGTAATCTATATACAAGAGAAGAGTCACTTGCCAGAAGCTGGAAATAAATGAGTCAGTGACAAGATGACGGCCACTGTTGTATGCTCCTCCAGCTTCACCAACCCAAGCAGTCGGAGAAGAGCCAGCCTTTCTTAAAATGGCACTAAGATTTCTGAAAACTGATGTAACACTATCAAGGTATGAAGGGTTCAGAATCTTTCCAACCAAATGCTTATCCACACCTGTATATTGGCATATCATGAACTATGCCCAAATATTCATATGAACATCCCTATGTTAATTATAAGTTGTGATAAAATACCTGGACCAAGAATATACATATGGTGGGTTATTACATCCAGTGCGGAAGAAGTTTTTGTCAGGTCAATGAACTGACTATACCATTCTACTTCAAAATTACCACCAGGAGCAATTATCAATGGCTTCACTGGATGATCCTTATAGGTCTGATCCACAATTTTTTTCAGAGATATTGTATCTGCTGCATATTGATCTACATCAACTCGAACTCTAATTCCCTTCCCACTTAGTTCATTCCCTAACAAAAATGAAAGAAAATGGATTTGTTAGTATCCATGTGACTCATGAAAACAAACCTTTTGATAGGAAAGAAAATATTTATCATGTTAATTGATGCTATCATATTTCAGAAAATAATACTTTTTGATTTATATTACTTATCTTAGATCTTTAGGTAAAAAAGAAGTTTTGGAGAAATTTAAGGTATATATTCTTGAAAGGAGGATAACCAGTTTGACATTTTATAATTTCCTTTATATTTTTGTGGATGAAAAATTATTATTTAGCTAATTTATTGTGCCACATCTTATTTAGATATTCAAAATAAACATTACATCTTAATTTTCTTTAAATTGCAACCTCAACTCTCCAATGTTAACAATCTACCTTTTATGAAGTACTTTAGTCATTTGATAGGACTAATAACTCCCAATTCAATAATATTTGATCCAAATTTATTTGAATATTTATATTATTCAAAACCTTTTTGATCAATCTGATATTTTCAATGGAACTCTTTAATTTTATGCCTTCAATATATTCATATTCTATATAAATAAAAAAATTTAACCTTTTATTATAAAGCTTTTCTTATTGGCAAATCCTTCTTTAAATTCAAAAAGGTTAACTTTCTTAAGCTTATAAAAGAAAAGCTTCATAATGAAGTCGTGTTAAAATAAACTACATTTATATGAACATGCAAGAAGTTCTCTAAAGCATAACAAATGGAAGCAGCAATTTCTATAAATCATACCAAATTCCCAGCCAAAAATGTTATAACCCTTATTGGCCGTATAATGAATTAGGGATGCAGCATTTCTGTAGTCCCACGGACCTCCTAATGAGCCATCATTCATAGGAATCCTTCCATTGAGAGCATTCAAGCCAAAGATAACTGAAGCCCTATTGATGAGAAGTTATTTATAAGATAGACCCAAATGCCAAAACACAGAAGCAAAACCTTTTGACAATTACTCGAGCCAATTTGAAAGAATTTATCATACTTCGCTTCTTCGAAGAATTTATTGAGTTGATCCCATCTTGATATTGGCAAGCAGCCTTCATTAAATTCAAACAGTGCAGATTCATTCTTTACAAATGGTACGCATGGGCGCCCAGATCTCCAGTTTCATACAGGACTTTATCATCCAAAGAGCCTCCAAGACGAAGTTTTAAAGGAGAAAATGCTAAAGAGAAAAAAATTTTATGTTAGCGATTGGCGAATAAAGATGGATTTGATAGAAGAAAATAGAAATATTCATACCCTTCACAGCATTAAGAAGAATGGGGCTTGTAAGATCCTGTATCGTCAAAGATGAAATACAATGTCAGCCAATTCTTTAAATTACTCTGAATTCCAACAAAACTAAAGTTCTTCAGCATTAATAAACCTCAACCAAAAAGTGATAAAGATAGAAAGTTCTTTTTTCAAAGAAATTAACGACATTTTACAGCACCAACTTCAGATAATAACATATAGTTCTCCTTCAAAGAAAGTACTTCAGATTTCGTAATTTTGGAACGATTTTTCAGCTAGCATCCATTTGAATCAAAGCCGTTTGTTTCTATTTTACAGATTAATTTTCGTAATGCTGCTGTAAAATTTTATTGGTTAAAATTTAAATTGCCAAGATATAATTAATGTTATTTCTCATTAACAATTTGACAGGAACAAAAAGAAAAAATAATAATTTGGATTTTATGCTATTTATAGTTCTACTGGAAGAGTCAATCTGTTTCCATGGATCTGATGTGCTTCAACTTAAAATGGGTTGGTTTTAATAAATACCATTATCAATATAAATCTTTAGAAATTTAGTGATTTGAACTTGATCGACCCGTTGGAGATTTTATAAATTAAGTATATATCAGTCCTGCACGCTTTCCAAACAAATCCAAATGCTTCTAGAGAGATTAAGAACCGCATTTGATTGAGGATCCAAAAAAAGAAAACCGATTTATACAATATCCAGAAGTAAAAATCTCACCAGATTGAGAATCGAAGCTTCGCCCCACGAGCAGGTTCCATAGTCACACTTGTCCGAAGGCCACCAATCGAGGGTGGCGCAGATGAAATTTTGGTCTGTGGTCGCAATGGCGGCAGCGCCATTGACCACCACCTTCCCCGTCGCCACCTCAACAGCTTCGGCAGTCCAAGCGGCTGGCCTCATTGTAGAGAAAGTTAAGAGAACTGCTAGGAGACAGAGAGCAGGCTGCCGAAGGAGCGCGCCGGCCATCTCTTTGTGGTCTCTCAGTTATCCTCCAGAATGCTGAAAGGTGGAGAGAGAGAAAGGAGAGAACTTTGAGAAACAGAAGAAGAGATTGAAGAAGAGGGGAGGAAATGGGAGTGTATAAATAGCTAAGGAGGAGTGGTGGGAAGGAAGATGGTGACGAAGAGAAAGCCATGAAATGGGACTTTTTTTAAAAAAAAATTTTGCTTTTAGAGGGAATTTGGGAGAGCGGGGACTGCCTTAGTTCGTCAGACACTGGACCAATGGGGCTCAAAACTTCTATCAGGAATTTCAAGGGAAAGGCTTTGCGCATCATGCAAAGTTTATTTTTGCGCGTAAAAGAACTTTATAATCAATAATTTATTTCATAACACTGAAGATTAAAATATATAATTTAATTATATTTCTTCAATACAAAGAGAGAGATTACTCCACGATTTACTTTTTCAAAAAAAAATTTACAAACTAACCACTAAATTCTTAGATATTATAATTTAAACATTTTATTTATTTTTTGAACTCATGAGTTCATCTATTTAAAATATATAATTTTTATATTTGAAACATATTTTACCTGAAAAGTATAAAAGCTGTAGATGTATATTTTCCTTTTCTTTTAAGAAAATTAGAATAAATAAAATTAAGATCTTGAAAGTCAGATCAAACATTAAATTAAAAAAATTTCAAGTTTCTTAAACTCGGAGTTAAATTCAATTGAGTTGAACGACATAATAAATATTAAAATTATTTTAATTTAATTTAAATAATATAATAATAATATTTTACTAATTATTTGTAATATTTAATTAATAACATTTTACTTTTGAATATTTTGGTTAAAAATTTAAATTATATATATATAGGTAAATATCAAAATTTTAATATTAGATATATAAATGTATAAGAATTATGTGCTGAGATTTATAAACACACAATGAGACTATTTTCCGTATGTAACCATGATTAAGTGTATGGTAAGCCTTATTTCTTGTAATCATTAGGCATTCATTAATTTCATTAATTTACTGCTGATTTTAGCCATCTGGAAATGAATTGATGTTCCAGATACTTAATTTTTTGTCTAAGCTGTTTTTATTTCGTATCAATAGAAGAGAGAATATCAGACTTGGGAAGTTGTATTACATCAACAAGTGATTAAAGTGTTCAATCCTCATCTAAATTCTGAATACAAATTAGAGCAAATTGTTTTTCAATATATTAGTTTTGTATTTGTTTATTTTGCAATCATTTCATCCATCATTTTGTATTAGTACATACTCACAGAAACTACATGTTAATTTTTATTTTGTATATTTCTCTTGGAAGTATTGTTGACTGCTCGAATCATCATTAAAGCATAAGGTCACTTTAAAAGAAGGCATCATTCATATTATTGTATGCTAAAAATTTAGTTGTGGTAGAATAAAATTTTATGCTTTTAACTTTGTTGAGAAATCCAGCACACAGATATTTGAAGAAAGAACAAGAAACTTCAGGATTTTTCTGTGGAAAAACCCCAAAATGAGGGAAAAAATCACGGGACTAATGTAAAAATGTTCCACTATATATCTACTTTGAAGTACAAAGTTTAAGTTTTTCCGATAACAGGATTACAAAATTGTATGTGGGAAAATCTGACAATGGGAATTCTAGAATCAAGTAACAAATGATACAGAGAATGGGGTCGCAACAAATAAGAATGGTAAAATAATAATGGATGATGATCTAATGACCGGGTGGTGGCAAAGGTGGTGACCGGTGACGCAGGCATGGCGTGACCATTAATAGTAATACGGGCGGCGATGGAGGTGGCGATGACATGACGCGGATTGGCACGCGGCGCGACTAGCCGGTGGTGGTTGGTGACAAGTCGATGGTCGTGGGTCGAGGTGATGACGGTGGTGATGACGGCGACGGATGGTCGACGCATGACAAGCACGGCGAAGTAAAGGATCGTGATGACATATATGACCGACGGTGGTCGATGGCGATAAGAAGTGGTCGGCTAGTGAACGACGGCGGTGGTTGATAGCGAGACCGCGATGGCCACGCCAGTGGCAAAATTATGCTTTGAGGTTCTTCAAGTCTTAGAGCTTTCTCCTCCCTTTAGCTTTTGGGGCCCCTCATATGAAAAATGAGGGGCTATTTATAGATTAGAGGAGTGACATTTTTGTAAATACATGCAAAAATCCAAAACACACCATCGGCCGGCTCAAAATGATTCATTTGATCATTTAATGTATTTTAAGTATTTGAATGCTCAAATGAAATCAGAATCAAGAGACCTTGAGCTTGTTAGATCCGGCTCGTTAAGATGCTCGATTTGATTATAAACACTCCATATTTAGGATCCGTTTAGGGATCTAACTGATATTCTAAAGTTTTTAATTATATTTTAAGCATTTAATCTGGGCTAGTCTCGACACAGAATCAAATTATTTTTGATATCAAGATTTGTGCTTCAGCTAGTGAAATTTTCAGTGCTATATCAGTTGCCCCCTATTTTTGAATGATATCACCTCTATCATCTAAAAATACATGATAAAAAATTGAGAATAATAACTTCTTCAATGTTAATGAAATTTGTGGGTTCATTAGTCTTTGCATTAGATATAATTTGAGAGAATAGATCTTCATGAGCACATAGGGCATAATCACGTAGTGCGTAGTCGCGGTGCATGCGTGCTTTATGCCAGGTCGCAGGTTACGAGCTCGCCACAAGCGTGGGTGCGTGTGGTCATGGGTGTCTGCCATGCGCACTGGCGGTCGACAGCAGTGGTCGACGGTGTTGATGATCGGTGGTGGTGGCCGACAGCGACGACCGACGGTGGTCGGCGGTGGTGACAGGCGACAGTGGTTGGCCACTGTAGTTGGTGGCAGTGACCAACGACTGTGGTTGACGATGGCGAGGACCGATGGTGGTGGCCGACGGCGGCGGCCGGCGGTGGTCGGCGGCGGTGATCGACAGCGGTGGTTGTCAACCATCAACTTGTAGCACGATTATGCTTTGATGTTCTTCTAGCCTCAGAGCTCTCTCATCCCTTTAGCTTTTGGGGCCCCTCATATGAAGAATGAGGGGCTATTTATAGATTAGAGAAGTGGTATTTCTGCAAATATGTGCAAAATCTAAACCACTCCATCAGATGGCTCAAAATGATTATTTTGATCATCTGATGTATTTTAAGTATTTGAAAGCTCAAATGAAGTCAAAATCAAGAGATCTTTGGGCTTGTTAGAACTGGCTCGTCAAGACGCTCGATTTGACTATATACACTCCATATTTAAAAGCTATATATTGATTTGAATTCCAAAGTTTTCAATAATATTTTAAGCACTTGATCCGCTACCTCGACTCGAATCGATTATTTTGATATCATAGGTAGCAACCACGGTGGCGGGTGGTAGTGAGTGGTAGTGATCGCCGACCGGGTGGCACAATTATTCTTTGAGGTTCTTCAATCCTCAGAGCTCTCTCCTTTCTTTATCTTTTGGCATCGTCTGTGAGAAATTTATCCCACAATCGCAATCTCTGTGAACACCTGCATTATGGCCAATAGACACAATACTCGTAACAATGGAGCCTCCCACAATAACACAGCCTCCCTCTCCAACTCCTATCACTCATGAAACTAATCCTTAAACTAAGGATGTCGTGCTTCTACCTCACTTCTCCCCTGATAGGCGTGACCCTATCGGTGAAGGTGCAATAGAAACCTCTAGAAGATCATGTTCGCCAAATAGAAGAGTCTCAGAATGAGATAATTTAACTTTTACGAGAAACACGCATGCCTACCACTGAAAACACATCTCCCCAAGATCAATCGCATGGGAGGTCAAATTGTTAATATGGGGCATTCTCACCATCGTCAAGTTCCCGCTTAGACCGCGATGTCAATTCTCCTTGACATTGCTAGTTCTACTCATCCATCACTTGCAACTCAATCGATTGCTAACCCACCAATTATTGCCGATGGCTTGACACATTCTTATCCTGTTGATTCCACCCATCATGTTATACATGCAGAATTACAATGCTTATTGCGAAAAAATTCCACCTTAAAGATGAAAATTATCTTTCCTCTCACCGCGGCTATCACGAGTTTTCACCTTTAGCTGAAGCTATTCTTCAACATCCTATTCTCGTAGGTTTTAAGCTTCCGAGCATCGACTCCTATGATGGGGCAACTGACCCATATGAATACATCAATCATTACAGAATCATCTTGCATATCCAACTAGCTTTTGACAACCACATCGCCGCCGGACCACCACGGCCGCCGCCAACGTACCATCGCCATCGCCCACACCACCGACATTATCACGTTGACCGCTGACCACCATCGCCGACCACCGCGACCCGATCGGCCACCACCGCTCGGGCCACTTCCACCGACACTGTACGTCCCCGTTGCTGCCGCCCGCTGCCACTGCCACATAACTATCGCTCATACCGGCTACCACCGCTGATGCCACCAACAATCAAAATTTAACTACTCAGATTTGCATATTCGATTCTAGAATTCTCATTGTCAGGCTTTCTCACATACAATTCTGTAATTCTGTTATAAAAAAAACTTAAACTTTGTACTTCAAAGTAGATATATAATGAAACATTTTTACTGGGCTAGGCCCCGTGATTTTTTTCTTAATTTTGAGATTTTTTCACGTGAAAATCCTGGAGTTTCTTGTTCTCTCTTCAAATATCCGTGTGTATGCTGGATTTCCCAACAAGGCTAAGGTATAAAGTTTTAGTCTACTGTAACTGATTTTCTAGCATGCAACACATATAGTTTGGTACCAGATTTAGAGGTGGTATTTTTGTTTAACAAAGATAAGTGTTTTCTTCTTTATAAAATAATAGGGTAGCTTTTTTCTCCATTTACTTTCGAGTGAAGTAAGCTTATGATTGCAATCTAGATAGTGAAATCCTAAATCATGTTGGAGATTACATGTGCACGTAAGTCATGGATTGATTTATAATTTATATAAATATTATAGTGTTTCAATTGCTATGTGGATATAGATTTATGTTTCATCCATATTTATTTATTTGGTTAAGTTCTTGAGTTCATGTGATGATCAAATTATATTATATTATGAGTTAAATTATTATTATTATTCTAATTAGTTAATTGCTTCCACATCTTGCATTATCTCGTAACCTTGATCATGGTATCTATATTTGGACATGCTATATATCTATTATAGTTTGATTATATTAATTTTGTTAACCTAAGTAGGGAAATTATTATATCATCATTTTAATAATTCATTACTAACTCATTGTAGTACTTTGCACCATTATACTATTTATATGTTATCATTTGTCTGACAATTGGAGCAAATAATGTAATTAAATTACTCAGTGAAGTTTAAAAATTTTATGTTCTTGAGAGTAAATCAATCACCCATTTAGTTTAATTATTTACCTATAATAAAATTATTATGTGTCGTGTCCATTATAAGATTGGACATAATCACAGATTGTAATTTGTTAGATTATGATTAATCAATTAGTCATTCATTTTATAAGTCTTGACATGTTGCGTATATCATGTCTCTCATAATTATACCTATATAGTTTTTTAATTATTTAATATAGCTAATATTCATATAAAATTATAATTGTATTTTAATTAATTTTTATTTACTTCATTTATAATGATTTATTAGTATTAGGTTGTTAAAATTTTGTAAGAAACTTTTAAATATGAAGAGTGCACATCTAATTGATCTCCTTTTTGGAGTTCCTTAAACTATATTAGTTGATATTTATTAGCATATCATTAAAGGAGTGAGAATCGCACTAGGTAAGATGACACCTATTCATTATCCATAGGTAAGTCAAAGAACAAGTGAACAAACTAGGTACATTGATTCCTATAATGGCCATAATATGGTAAAATAAATTTGATCTTAACTAAAATCATTCAAAAAAAATATTTGCATAACGATTTTAAGGCTACTTGATATAAAACCTAAATACTATCTTTTGTTAACTAAATTTTTTATTCGGGGGAAAGGAGAATCCCCAAAATGAGAAATCACTCAATAGGAGGATGGATAGGTTATGGCACTCAAGTTACTCATTAAGAGTTAACCTAAAGTAAAGAGAAGAAAGAAAATGAATGATCACACATAAGTACACAATAATTTAGAGTGATTCAATTGCTAAGATGATCGACCTACATCCACTATAGTGGGGAGATGGTAAATCTTCACTATAGTTAATTATGGTTTATAACGAAGCAATATCTCTCTCTCCCTCCCTCCCTCCCTCTTTCTCTCTCTCTCTCTCTCTCTCTCTCTCTCTCACCCCAATAAAATTTTCACTAGAATTCCCAATTATTCCTAAGAAAAAGAGAAAAAAGATTTGGCAGAGAAATGCTTCTATGATCTAGTGGGGAGGGGATCAAATATTGTGATTATCATCTTGCTTGATAGGGTTTTTAGGAGAGTTCTTTAGAGGCCCTCTAAAAAGTGGTCTTGCTCATCATTCCTTCCTTTAGATTTATGCTAGATCTTTTTAGTTAGGTGACTATCTTTCCTTTTTAGAGGTATTTTACTTTTCCTCAGGGGTATTTTCCTTTCAAAAGGGCTGAAGCTAAGATTCATGATTAGTTATGGTTACTATTTTGGTATTCGAGTTAATCTGGTGGTGTATTATGCCTAACGATGATCCATGTGCCTATACCATTTTGACACATGACGAGCTAAGATCTCATACTGCTTCCGTGGTCACCACAAAGGTCACATAAATCTTAAACCACTTGAGGTCATGTTGGTCAAATCAAGTGGGCTTTACTTAGAACATAACATGAATAACTAAATTTGGAAATGTGTTGTGGCTCTTCTAGTGTCATCACGTGTCCAAGCAAAATTTTGTGATTTCTCAACTTTTCGCTCCATTTTTGGCAAAGAACAATTTTTAAGGAGAAATATGAAGCTTCCCACAAATTTTATCTCTCTTGAAGCTTCAACGCCACCTAATTCCCCTAATTAACTACATATGGAAGCACATCAATCATTTAAAATGCTGATGAAGAAATCAAGGACTGGTTCTCTATCACTGGTGAAAGAACCCCAAGTAAGCAACCAAAACTTGGGGTGCTCAGAGTTGGTGTGGAACCAACATGGGTAGTTGCCTCATTGAACAATGATGCTTGTCGAAGAGTGGAACCTTCCACGCCCAAAGTACTGTTGGGGACTGAGGAAGCTCCTTCGATCATCAATGTCGTCACGATAGAGAATGAGGGAGGTGATGGAAAAAAGTGGAAGATGAGGTTGTAGAAGAGAAAGAGTGATGTAGCACATTATGTAGATAAAATAAATGAAACTAAATGTCCATTTACAAGAGCCCAACCAAAGGCCTAAAATAGTGTCTAATTAAGTACTAAATCAAGGCCCATCACAAGGGCCAATCAAAAAAGAAATACTTTAATTTATATTTTATTATTTAGTTTTTAAATTTAGTTTCTAGAAGCTTTGAATTCTAGAATTTCATAGTATATACTCGCTGAACATTTAAATTAAAAAAAAAAGAAGAAAATGAGAGTTAAATTATAAAGGGGTTAGCACCTTTCTCCATGCACCAACCTTTGCCTTCAAAATTTCTCTCTTTTTCTGAATTTTGGTCAATGCAATTCTTATATATAGGACTGATATATAGTGAACGTTTTTAAAATTAAAATGAAATATTTTGAGTAAAATTTTTCTCCCTTTTTTTGTGCTTCGTGGCTTCAAGTATATGTCTTATCTTGGGCGAGATTAGGTATTTATCTTTTTTTATATTTAGCATATTCCATATCTCTCCATGTCACATGATATAAAATGACATCCACTTTTCCTCACATTACATGCCTCTCCTAAGTTTAATAAACCAACAACTAAACTCATGTAACAATTCCAAATATCTTCTTAAAGGTCTAAGCCAAGCTAGGAAATACTAGGACCTAATCATATTCTCAACTCCTTAATACCCTTGTAAACCCATCCAAATTTCACCATCTATTTTAAATGATAATTACACATCCTTAGCTAATTATCCATATATATTATTAGCCTTTTACACAATCATAAGTCACTTTCCTAAAGAGATCTTTTAAATGAGCCCAAATTAGCCTAATCTAGATTAATATTGGTATTTCTACTACCATAAACCCTCTAACCCCTCATCACTCCACACAAACTTTAAAATACTTCTTTAAACATTAAACTAAAAATTTAATCCTTTTACCCTATTAGATTTGATTGAAGGCCACCTACCACCATCATAATTTGTATTAGAGCCAAAGCCTAAAGAAACTACCATGGTAACAACCTTTTTTTTTTTTTTTTTGACAAGAAGAGTATTTCATATGGTGGACTTGTCTACAAACTTGTGAGATGAATTAATTTTCTAATGAAATTATAAATTTATGTTAGTATCTTAGAAAAAATGTGTATTATTTGCAAGCCAATGGTGGCAACCTAAAATTTTAATTAGTCAGCTCTACCATATATTCGTGACTTTGCCTCTGTTGTGTGAACTTACCATAACCTCTTATGAAAGGACACCTTAGTGAGGGAGTGTAAAATAGAGAGAGATATCACCATCTAACCATTATTGTAAATCAAATTTTAATTACTTGCTTTATTTTTTTGTTAATAGATATGGTTAATTTTAAAAGTTTATTTTGAATAACTTATGATAACTTGCATTATTATGCAATTGAGACTTAATAGTTTTATGTAATCATCATTGCATTAAATGCATAAGAATATAAGTGTGTTAAACTTGGTGGTTATTGAGGCTAAATAAAATTTTATAAAAAAAATATAAACTGTCTAAGGAGAGCTTGGGTTGTAAGTAGTATTATTCCCTCCTCATCACCTAGAAGTTCTCTTAGCCTAAGATTTTACTTTGATTACAGATTTAGATTTTTTTTTCTTTCATTTAATTTTTTTAGTCCCTTTTATTATATTAGATATAAAATAAGGGAAAAAAAAATCTAAATGGCACCTAACTTAGTATCTTCGGACCAACTTAAAACTTGGCTAGATTAGCCTTAGAACTTAAGATACATGATAATGAATTTAAGACTCAACAAATCATAAAAAGGTAAGAACTTGAGAAGAAATGCAAGCTATAATAGCCTATATATAGAATAATAGAATACTAAGTCCTCCAATTCCTACTCAAACTGCACCCATAGGAACAAATGATGAGGATTCATAAACAATCCTAAAAAAATTCAACCACTTATAATACCACCAACTTTAGAAATGGAAAAACGGAATAAATTCTATAATATAATTTTTTTTTCATTATCATTACTCATTTCATGAATTTTAAAACATAAACATATTAGTTTTGTGTGAGCTGATTGTTTAATTCAATGTACTTAGTGTGTGTGTGTGTTTTTTGAAGGGAACTAATTTAGAAGAAATTCTATAATATAATTGCAAAAAAAATATGCCTCTCTTTTACAATTCTTTTTTCTAATAGTATAATATTTTTCATTGTGCTTATGCAATTTTCTAAAAAAGTTATCTTTAATTTATAATAAGAGAAATATTAGCTATTTTGTACCATGTTTGTATTATTATAATATAATATCTAAATGTGTAAGTCAAATAAAATTTATCGTACAAGATCATATGTTGGCTTAAAATTGAATTTGATTAATTTGTTTATTCTCTGTTTTTTGAGCAAAGTCAAAACTCCAATACATTGGAGTAACCTTCTTATTAGACATAAGGTCACTTATTTGATTATTTAATAATATTAGATCAGAAGATTATTCTATGGACTCTGCCTATCCAAATGAAGAAATGTTTGCTAGAAGTCCACTCATTTCTCAAGAACTTAGTTGGATTTTTAGAGAGTTGTGGTCATATGTATGAAAAATTAACTATGATTAATTCCCTTTTTGGGTGGGGTTTCTCTGTTTATCCACACTTTTGGCTTTTTTCCTGTTATTTTCTTCTGTGCTCTCTTTTGAGAATTGTGTACTTTTCTATTTTTGGTGGGCTATGCTTAGTTTAGTCCTATAGGAAGCTTCATTTCCCATTGAGAAATTCAACCTTTTGTAATTTTATTTCAATAATGAAAAATTATCTGTTGTTAAAGAAAGTCAATTCATATAATTCTGAAGCTGTTTGAAACTTCAGATTAATAACAAAATATACTTCATACGGCAATTCAGTTTTTTATAGAACTAATATTTAGTTTAACTATTTATTTTAAATCAAGTTAAATGCGTTCGGCTAACTTTGAATATGACATATTTGAGTTACTACAATACTTAAAAAATCGAACTGTCCGCCCGTGTCTTTCATCTTGTTTTTAAATTATCAATTAATTCAGAGATAGATATTCACCTTTTGTGGTTGGTGGGACAAATTTTTTTTTTTTTGTATTTCATTCTTTTAGAATTTATAGTTAGCTGAATGATATTAAAAATTTGGTAAATTTTGAACAGATAAAATTTTATCTTATGTTTAAAATAAAAGTAGGTTTGTTCCAAACATTTAAATAAATTACGTATTTACAACATTCATCCAATTTTAAAAAATTAATAAAAGTATCACTCCACTGATGCCTGTTTTATTAAGCTTTTAACAATTTGAGAGGTGGCATTATAACCAGATTGTCTTCAATATTAATTGTTGTAAAAATTAAATATTTCAATATACAACTCTATTTGTGTTAAATCAGTTAATAATTAGGCCATTGATTTCAAAGCATAGATAGATAAGATTATTAAACATTTCACATCAATCTAATTTCTTTTTTCAAAAAGTAAATGAGATGAATTTGTAGATTAACTTTTTTCCTGACCATTATATTAATATGTATATAGTTTGACACTTATCATCATTTTTCTAAACCCTACGGGGAAATTATTTTTGTTAATTATGAGAGTTCAAGAGCTTAACATCGATCTAACATTTGCATAAGAGATTTTATACATTATGCCCTCTATGTTCTAAGTCACTTTTATGGAAGCCCTAAATGTTGTGACATCTTAGATGCTAGAGGCATTCGATTTGTCCATCATTATCTTCCAATGTTCATTGTATACTAACTTTTGTGACTTATATTGTGCAATAAGAAGAGAACTCCATTTTGTTGTGTGGGAAATTGAATCTCTAGGAAATTTGATGTGCATTGGGAAGGCATACGAAGGAAGAGCTTATTAAAGACTTGTTAGGATCTTACATCATTAACTTGAAATTTACTTTGAAAAGGTATATTAAATGAGAATGTGGGCTTCAAAAGAGCTTGTATTAAGAAAAGGATGAATAGCCTTAGAAAAAGATGATATATATATATATATATATATATATATATATATATATATATATAATATATATATATATATATATATTTTTATATATGTATATATATATTAGAGATTTATTTTCTGCATAATATGAGAAGCTAGGCATATTTGTTTATCTCCATTTTTAGTGTAGGCCAATTTCATACTTATCATTGAGCCTTCTAGGCGAGACTCAACCTAGATTATCCCTTTTTTTTCTAGTGACCATAGGTGGTGCTTGGACATATGCTAACTTAAGATCTTCTAACCTTTGAGGACACCATGAAGCATTCACAACATCATTTGAATAAATTTACTCGTTGAGCTCATTGCTTCGATTATTTGAGCAAAAATTCAATTTGTCTTGAATTAGCATAGGATGACTACAGTTTATTTTTAACTTAGGTATCATAGCTAACTTAGAATTTTGTAGTTGACTTTATGATAGGTTGACCCACCTAGTAAATTCTCAATAAAACCTTACTAAGTATAAAATAATGAAATCTCATAATAGCTTAACCAATTCTAATTACCTTTCAAACCTTGATTGACATTGTTTAAGAAGCCCTTATACTTTATTTGTGACCCATATCACCCATATGTTTGTATAGCTCTAACTAGCACCTTAGATCGCCCATGTGGTTGTAAACTTAAAGCTATGTAACCCTTCTACTTTATTTGAGGCATATATATATACCCACTTGGTTGTAAACCTATATATATATATATGTCTTAGATGAACTTAACCCCTAGTGAACTTAACGTCTAGATATATTAATCCATTTAGATCTCTTAGCCTTATTGGACCTTAACATATATATTAAGGGACATTAAGCCATTTCGAGCCTTATCCTTAGTTTGACATGACTTAAAAATGGTATTCAACCAATTTAATCCTTAGTGAGTCAATGTTAGGTTAATTGACTTAATGGGATATGTTCACTATAAAACCTTTCATCAGACTTAACTGAGCTCAAATGACCTTTAGATCTTAAACTTAAGTAATTAGATTAACTTAGCCAAATTAAAATCCAACTTTGTCAACCCTAGTTTAGATCGATAATAGATTGAATTAATTTAGACTTGATAAATCTTTATTTTGTATACTTTACTTAAACTATGTGGTATTATACTTAATCTAATTTGGATTAAACCAAATACAATTTTGGTATTTCTTAACCAAATAATTTAATTTGCTTTGTTGGCCCATGCAATTGGAGATGTTATAAGTTCCCTTAAACCCATAAACTTGCCCATGGAATTGTTCTATCCTTATTAAGCTTAACTTATTGAAATTTGGTTAAAATTATTTTATCCTTGCTCAATGTTATCTAATATGATCTACTAAGATTTAGGTTGACTAATCTGACAATAAGAAAACTTAAACTCACCACCATTTGAAAGTATACTAGAGGACTAAATGACATAATTAAATTAAGAAAAAAAGTGAATAAGTTTTGGTTTATATTGTAGTTAGTCAAATATAGCCTTATCAAACTCTAAGTAACCCAAATGGATTTAGTTTGGTCCAATTAAGTTTAGTTGGGTTTAAGAACTTAGGCCATTTGATTATGAATAAATGTAAGTTTGACTAATGGACAAGGCAACAACCTAAATAAGTTGACCAATTTCACCTAACTTTCATTGAAAATTGCAAAGAAATAACCTTAACCTACCATTTTTATTTGTAGACCTATCATAGATCCACTGATAACATACATCATGTAGATAAATCAAATTAAGCCAAAGGTCCATTTACAAGAGCACTAGTAAGGGACAAAATTAGTGCTCAATAAAGTACTCAATCAAAGCCCATCATAAGGGCTAAATTAAAAGGAAAGAAAATGTGAATTTTATATTTTATTATTTACTTTTGAAGTTTAGTTTCTAGAATATTTAACTTTTTAAATTTGGAGGCATGTATTGACCATTTAATTAAAAAAGATAAAAATTAAAATTATGAAGGTGGTTGGAACCACCCTCTATTTAATGGGAACCTATCATTCCCTCTAAAGTTTCCCTCTCGATTTTTTTTTATAAAATTTTTGCCAATGTAATCCTAAAATGGGGCTGATATATCATGAAATTTTTTAGTATTTGAATAAAAATTTAAGTGAAATTTTTTCTCTTTTTCTTAATACTTCTTGGCTTCAAGTGTGTGCCTTTTCTTAGGTGAGATTAAGTATTTTTTTCCTTCTATTTTTTTAATTCATTCCCCATCTCTCCATTACACCTACTCTAGAGACATATCACTTTTATTCATGTTATAAGCATCTTCTATGATTAATAAACTAGCAACCAAACCCATATATCCATTATAAATACTGTTTTAAAGCTCTTAGTCAAGTAAGGAATGCTAAAATGTAGTCTTATTCTCTATTTCTCAACTCCCTTGTAAACCCATCCAAACTCTACCATCTACTATAGATCATAAGTAGACATCCTAAGCTAACTATCCATAAGAAATATTAGCCTTTTACTTTACCATAAACCTCTTTTCTAAAGAGATCCTTAAAATATACCAAAACTAGCCCAATCTAAGCTAGTTTTTATATTTCTG
This sequence comes from Cymbidium sinense, assembly GCA_021442155.1. Classification (NCBI taxonomy): domain Eukaryota; kingdom Viridiplantae; phylum Streptophyta; class Magnoliopsida; order Asparagales; family Orchidaceae; genus Cymbidium; species Cymbidium sinense. Next base: position 110,371,308 of record CM038216.1, read on the forward strand.
CTATAATAACCCCTTTAACTCCTCATCCCTCCACCACAAAACTTTAAAACACTTCTTTAAATATTCAAATAAAGATTATTAGACTTTTAACATCTTAAATCTTGCAAAAGGCCACACACCAATATCACCCACCTTATTAGACTAGGTCTAACTTGGCTGATGGTTCATCAAAGTGTCTTGGACTGAAACCATTAGACTTAATTATGACTCTTATTTTATGTTGTTTCTTATTTCATTTGTATTTCTCTTTGTTCGAAGTAGAGCTACTCTATTTAATAAAGCTGTCACTCCATGACTTAAAGAGAAAAATTCTAGGAAGATTTTAATAAAAGGGATAGTAAAAAAAGTTTATTTTTAAAGTACTTGGAATGGCGAATAAATGAATTAATATGATGATATAATTTTCATATACTTAATCACAAGAAGAGATGAAAAGGGAATACCAATAAGATTTTCATCTTCATCTAAACTCATGATAAATAATTTTTTTACATGTTATCAAGTTAATAAAATAAATCAAGAGAATATGGGTTACAAGATATCCTAAAAAGGAATGGATTTGTTTGGTTAATTGCACTCAATGACTCCTCCAAGAAAAAATCTTGATAAGTGAATACATGTATCTATTTTAAATTTATTTTCTAAGTTTTCAAAGAATGGTAATGATTTAATAATTATTATTGTAATAAAACTATTTATATAATGGGTGCTCATCAACAAGGCAAAGAGTGATTCATCATAACCAAATGAGATGACATCCCATTATATAGAAAGCCTACATGATATTAATAGTTTAACCACTAAAAACTCAATAAGATGTATGATGAGCTCAAGAGGGTAGATGGGTAAGAGAAAGATGTTAAGAAAAAGGTAGAGACAACTATAGTTGGGATTTCATGTTTCTATCATTCTAGGTTGACAAGCTTAAAGTTGTATAGCTTAGGAAGGTAGTAATCTCAACTCAATTGTGAGATGCTTTATCAACAACCATGAATTATTTCTTCCAAAGTTAACCTCATGACTTCAAACCAAGATAATAAAATTAAAGATTTCTTAGACATATGATTTAAGATACATGATTTGTAAACTCAAAATAGGTAGAGAAATGCTTATAGAAGAAAAAAAATGAAATAGTTTTGTTATACATAATTAGAGCTACTCAATTTTGGACTTGCAATCCTATTTTGGTTATGCTACAACTATATGATACTAAGACTCTCTAAGCATAATTAAAATCATGCCTATCTAATTCTTTATCATAAAGGATATGGCATGCAATGTAGGTTGTTTGTCTATATGTGAAGATCTTTAATGCATGCATGACTCAACTATATTATTAATATGTATTAGTGCTTAAGGATTTTGGTTGTTGGCTAGCTTCAACTCAAACCTCCTTCAAGAGATACAAGAGTGTAAAGATAAATTAAAATATTTAGCTAGAGAGAGTCTTAATTTTAAAATTAAAAAATATATATTTTAGTTGATTTTTAATTTGTTTATCATTTTATTAAAGTTGGTATAAAGTATTTATACTATGAGACTATCATAAATTTATTTATTGCCCAAAAAATCACATTATAATAAAAATCAAAATTAATAAGAAATCCAAACAAAATTAACAATTCTATTTTATGATGGTTATAGAATAATTGGTAGCTGGTCGACATAGTTGGACAATATACTCTTATATATCCCAAATAAGAATAAAAAGTGGCAATTGTGTTCTTCTTAACAAGCTTGGACAATGGTCAAATAGAAGCTCAATCTTCCTAAGTTTACCAATTTATAGTGAATTAGAGTGATAAGCTGTAGGTTAATTAATTTTATTAAAAAGTTTATATTAAATATGATTATAATTAAATGATTTTTCTTAACCAATAAATTATGATCTAATAATAATCATCATCAATTAAAAATAGTAGAAGTTAAATCTAACAAATGATTCAATATGATGAAAATAGTTAGAACCATCAATTATTGTGTATATGATTCAAGTGTTTAAGTGAGGTATGAATTCGTGTGGATAGATATGTTCTAGATAAGTTGTGAAATATTTTGGATATCTATGTGTATGGTAGTAGTAAATGGAAACTACTAATTCAGAAAAAGATGGAACAATAACAAGTATATGTGTATACTTGGAATCAATGTTGTTCAATCACATAATATGATTGAATCACATATTGACTTTATCTAATTGATATGAATCAATCTACTAAGAATTAATCAAATATAGTATTAGCTAAACTCATTTTGGACATGGTCCAAATAATAACCAACTTCATAAAAAAGAAATAGCATAATCATAAGAGTGACTATACTATGATTGGTTAGGATGAGTTTAGAGTAATTGACAACCACAATTATGAAAATTTAGGTCCAAGTCCATCCAAATAAAAAGATAATATGCCATGATAAGGTGGAATGAAAAAGTCAAATAAATTTTCCCCAATCCACTTCCTTCTCTCCATTTCTCATTCTAACTTCCATAGGCTAACCTCAATCAATGGACCATCCCTTAGAGCTATCCTCCAAAGGTGGCCATCACCATGGCCAATAAAGGTTGACCTCCCTCTCCATAAAGGTTTTGGCCAACCATGGAAAGAAGAGAGAGAGAGAGAATCAATCTTAAGCTATTCTAAGCATTCCAACAACTTCCCCAAGGTAAATGAAGAAAAGTGCACCCATCCCCCAAATCTCATGTTATTGGTAAACCAAACTTTGATGAAAGACGTCAAAAAATGGATGGAGTTTGGTCTTTAGAGCAATGGATGGGGAGGCATTCCAATTCCTTGCACCTATAGTCTCCTCACATCCATACAAAGCTGTTTAGATCATTTCCATTGTCGAGATCACCACTGATGAGGTATGGGTTCAAACTAACCACCTTAGCTTTTGGTGTTGGTCCTTTTGAAACAAACTTGATCTCTAGTGGGATCAAGCCATATAGATGTGCTCCAATTGAACTTTTGATGGATTTGCAAACAAAAGCAAGCAATTCTACAACATAAATAGCTAAAAATTGATTCAATTTAATGGACGACACTCGGTTCTCACCATTGATAGGGAAGATGTAATCTCCACTATTTGTTCTTTCTATTAGGAATGGATGGCTGAAATTCAGTTAGATCTCTGATTAAAATCCATATAAGAAACTTTGAGATGAATCTGAGCCATCCAATCCAGCCTAGATCAATCTGCACCCCACCACCAAAATTACATGGAATCCATATAGATCTCATGCGATCTAATCATGTGCCACCATGTGCAAAGGGGCGTCACGTTGCATTGATGCAAATAAGTAGGAAAATTCAGATTTTTTAAATTTAAAAATTGCAAAAAAATCACCAAAAGTTCAAAAAATCATAGAAAATTAAATACTCAATAAAAAATGCAAATAAAGGGTATATAGATTCATCTTAGTGAGGAGAATCCATTAAACCTAAATCTGTAATTTTTATTGAGTATTTTTGGGTCAATTTGGGTTTAAATGAAAATGATCAATCTCAAATTAAACTATAATCATTAATCTAATTAATTTGAAACTTTAGAGAATTACAACTAAGGTTTAAACCTACCTTAGATAAAATATTCATGATTTATTAGAAAGTAAATCAATAGATACATAAATTTTCATTTTAAACTAGTAATTTAATGAAATAAATTAATATTAAATTAAAAAATGATGGAAAATTATAAAATCAACTTGAATCATCATAATAAATTTTAATGAACCTAAACACATCATTAGAAAAATTAATTATTATCCTAAGAGCCTAATTGCATCTAGGCCATACAACAAACACCAATCATAAATAAGCTATGAAGAGGCATGCCATTTCTAATGCGCAAGCTAAATAAAATATCAAATAATTTTATAAAGCTATCACAAAAGAATAAGAGACTGGTGCGGTCGGGTACCATCGTACAACCCTAAAAGAATGGTGAGTATTGAAGCTCTACCCTTATACAACCCAGATTATAAAAGAATAATTATAATTACAAATGATAAATGCTATGGGGGTCTTCATTCTTCATTCTTCATTCTTTCTTCATTCTTTTTCTTCTTTTAATTTGGTTTGGATGTGCTTGCTCCAAAGACTTCACATGGTACATAAGACTTGGTCTTCTAACCAATGCTCATCCTAATCCCCTATAACACTTTCCTAATCCTAATATAAAATTATATTAAAATAAAGAAAGTAAATCTAGCTACACCTGCAAAATAAATGTCAGCTAAACACACCATGCAACCAAAGTAGTTATATGAATAATCTAGACTTAGCACCCCATACATGAGTAACCAAGTCCACCTGCCCTAATTTAAGTTATGGTTAGTGGTATAAGCAACATAGAAAAAATATTTATATTTTTATTACAACGCCCCTTAAGCATAACCCCTGCAGAAAACATGATTAGGCTAATATCGACTTTACATCCAGACTACGCACATACACCCTAACATCCAGTCTAAAATAATACATCACAAAACTAAGCATACATATGCACCATCCTAACATAAAGCTAAAAGTGGTGACTTAATCTAATGTGTGTGCATTAAGGCTTGTGTGGTATGTCCTAGTTGGGCTTTGGAGTTAAGATTTCTTAAGCATGAAGGACATTTAATTATAAAGGGTGATTTCACTTTAAATGGTTTAATCAAATTGTAAATTTTACATAACATCTTCTTTTATTTCATTTGACCTACACAAAATAACCAAGTGTTATGAAGAGAAAGGAGGAGAGAATCAATCTCTTTTATCCCTACCTTAAGCCATACCTAAAGCAAATTAATTAATCAATTCTCTTTAATGAATGGCTTATTATTTGTTTTAATTGGTCCTAAGTTTAGGCTAATTTTAAGTAAACCCATTCAATAAGAAAGACATTTTGTGATTAATTAGAATGAATTACTATCACATAATACATGTTTATTCATTTCTTGTGTATCATGCAAATGATTAAATCCTAAGCATAACTATACATGTAATTTGCATTTTAGCACACTTAAATGATGAATGTGAGTAAATATGTTTGGAAGTAATGTTTCATTTGATTGAATTTATCTTATCATATTACTTTAAAGCTCTATCAAGATTCTTATGCAAAAGCATAAGGAAAGAACCTTAAATCACATGGCTAATCAACTCAACCAAATAAATAAAGTATGAATGCATGTCTTTTTAATAGAATAAGAGGGTTATCATTCATTAGCTAAGTATACATCCACATGTATAAAAGTTTTAAGTAAGTATGTTTCCATTGTTCTATACCAGGGGCCTAAGGTACAAGACCTACTTAGAATACTTAAAGCCTCGCAGCCCCGAGATGCCCAGACTAATATACCACTTTTCTTATATACATATGGATGTATAGGAAATTATAAGAATAGGAAAACCCATGCAAAAAATTATATTTGATTTTTTTATTCTTATTCGTTGGTTATATCATACATACACATGTATAAGAGTTTTAAATGAGTACGTCACCATTGTTCTACACCAAAGGCATAAGGTACAATACCTACTTAGGGCTATTTAAAGCCTCAAAACCCTAGGATGTCTAGAGTAATATATCACTTTTTTTATATACATATGAATGTACAAAAAGAACCATAAGAATAAGAAGTCTTGCAAGAAGTCATATTTGATTTGATTATGTGATTTATATATGTGATATGAAATTCTTCTTAAGTCTTAGGATGGAGATGCATGGGAGTGGATTTAGACAAATGTTATGTTCTCTTCAAATGAACTATACATTTGTAAATCCCATGCAAATTTATATAAGGTAAAGAAAGAGAGCTTCATATTGCATATCATATATTATCAACACATGCAAGCTTATAGATATTTGTAATTAACATCACTCCATCTATTATAATTGATTTATGGGCGTTTGAAAATAACTTTTAACTTAATAATAATAATAGCCACACCTATTTTTAATTTAAATCAACATATACAATTTGACATAAAAGAAACTATTTCATTTTAATTGATTTCAAAAGGAATGAATGTATGATTACAAATGGCAAACAACATTTAACATGATTGGAAAGAAATAAAGAAATATAAGGACATGATCTCATTCATTCCAATTAATTCCTAAATACACTCATACTAAATAAGGCTATTTAAAATGAACCAAAGTTCTTTAATGTCACTTCATTTTGAGTTTGACTTGATTTAGGAAATGTGAAAGAGGTTTGTTAATTCTAATCCCATTCCTTGTGTGTGAGTTAATTTGGTTTAATAAAGAATATTTAGGTTGATATTATGTTTTAATTAGGTTAAGGTATGAATTAAGTGAATTAATTAACCCTTACCTACATCACCTTAAGTTAATTAACTAATTAATAATGAGCCAATATGATATGTAATCACATGAAAAGTAAATTTGCAATGCTCCTAAGAAACGTAAGGGGCCTAATGCAATTGGCTCATGATTAATAGTTAATTAGGCTTAAGGGATCTCACTTATCTACTTTTATGGTTTTCTCACACATGTGAGCTAACCATAATTTCATCATCTCTCACTTTGGGTCATTGAACACCCAAAGAGTTACCCAAGATTAAATTAGAGAAATAAATTCAATTGAATTAATTAAGTTCATTAATTAACTAATTATATCTTAATTAACATTAACCAATCAAAATGAGATGGACTAAGAGAAAGAGACAAAGAAGGGAGGCTAAGTCTCAATCCCTAAATCCTTTCACATAGTTAATTAAGGTTTAGGTATGATTTGGATTTTTTGATTAATCTGGTTAATTAATTAATTAAGGAGTGTTAATTAATTAATTATTTAAGAGGGATTGGAGAATACTTAAAGGAAAGATTGGAGGAGGGAGTCCTAATACATTCCCCTAGACTTCGTCACCATTAACAGAGGTTAATAAGCTTAATTGATTGATTAATTTACTATTCATTTGCTTAATTATCATTAATTAAGAGAGGAGGGTATAAGGCTGAATCTATTGGTTTTCCCAATTAACTACCCAATAAATCCTAAGAAAAATAAGAGAGGCAAAGGTCATCCCCCTAAACATCCATAAAAGTTGGAGATCAATTAGATGACTAATTAAGAAATAATTAAGCTAATTATATTTCCAATTAAACCTTAATTAAGCAAAACCACTATCCAAAATTAATTAATAATAATTTTTCTAAATTATACTCGAAAATATCTTTAAAATGAGCCTAAGTTTGTTTTTTTGAAATTTTTATGATTAGTTATGAATTTGGGAAGTATCAGCATTAAAAAATAGATTATTATGCCCTAATTAAACCCTTAATCTCGTCGGGCCACATTGCGGCTGACGCAATGTGCTTTCCACATGGCGCGTTGGGATTTGCTATTTAAGTTATCACATCCAAAGGGTGACTCAGATGGTGGTGCGGTAACTCCATGGACCATCCAATCTAAGATCATACGGCCATGATTAAACCCATGGATCCGAAGGAAAAATGAGCAGTTCAATGCATGATCAGATCAGGACCGCCCATTCCAATCATGCAGGATGGACGGTCAGTGATCTATCTCCTTTCAAGCAATGAACGACAGTAATCGTCCATCGATTGTCACTTGATCTAAGCTCACCCGAGCTCGAATGGAGATGAAATTAATCCCACACCTTCGAGGATGCAAAACAAAGCAATCCAACAGTTGAAATTGCATGACATAGAACTTTCTTTCACAAAAGACCAAGTTATTTTCATTAAAGGATCAATTTTAATGGCATACTCACCAGAGCTTATGACCAGTAGTTCCAATAGTTGAGGAAGCTTCGTTTGGTAGAAATGAAGCTCTATTGAGCTACACAAGCTTTAATTTTGTGTGGTTTGCTCGGATGACCATTGCATGAGGCATAGGTGATCGATCTTGGTCGAACTACTACTTTTGGTGGTCGAGGGGCAATGGGAAATGATTCATTATTGCTCGTCTAGCTCCAAGGAAGGTGTGGGCAGAGTTAATTGCACTTTGGTGGAGGTTTGAGCAAATGACAATCAGATTGAGGCTCCCTTATTTTAGTTTCACGTAAAACTTAGAGTGAGGATTTTAGGGAGCTTGAGAAGCCTTGGAAATTGCTCTGGGATGTGCATTCTTGGCTGCTAGGGTTGAATCAAGTGTGAGTGTGTGTTTGAGTGAGAATGAGGGGGGTATTCCCCTCATTCCTTGGATCAGACGATAATGGCTATTTTGGCTTTTTGATTAAATGGTCACCATGGGGAGCTCAATTTGGGCAGAGAATTATGTTAGCTGGCTTTCTTTGAGTAGAGGATGGTGTGAGAGTGGTTGCCATGGCAAAGGAAGTGGGTGTCCTTAATGCCAAGCACTCCAATGGGAATGGGGAGGTGATTTCACCTCCCCATGAGCCATGGCTGACCCAACCAGCTTTGGGTTAGGTCAGCCATGGTCCTAGGTGCCTAAGTGGACCTATGATTAGGTGCCATGTGGCCAAGGGAGGAAATGACCAAATATGCACGTGTCATATCTCATGGGATGCCCTAAACTGAAGGAAAAAAGTGGTCATTTAGCAATGGGTTTGATATGGGATCGGTCAAAAGTGGGTTAGCACAATTTTCAGGTGGTTTGGAGTTAATTTGGTTTGATTCAGCTTGATTTGACTTATTTAGGTCAAATTAGGCTAGGTTGGGTCAAGTTGACCAATTGGTTAAATTAGATCAAACCAAGGGTTGGGTCAAGTTCACATGACCAATTGGAGTGTATTGGTGTCATTGGTTTGATTCAATTCACTTTGGGTTTGATTATGGATCATTTGGGTTCATATAAGTCAAATGGGTCAAGTTGACCAATTTGACTAATTTGAGTTAGGTTAGATGTTGAGTCAAGTTCAATTTGCTAAATAAAAATGATTGTAGGCTTTAGTTTGGTTTAATTTAAAATTAATTTAGATTTTGGCTAATTTGACCATTTAGGTCAACTTGGGCTAGGTTAGGTCAAGTTGACCAATTGGTCAAATTTGGCTCAATCATGTCTTTGGTCAAGTTGAATATTTGATTTGGAATGAGCTTGAGCCATTGGTTGCAATCAATTTGGGTAGGATTATGATTTTACCTATTTTGGCTTTTTAGAATCTAACTCTATAAGTTCTTTTAACACAAGTTAGATGCTCAACCTAGTTCTATTTTTTTTAGAATTAATAGCTATTCCTCTCACTTGAGGGAACTAACCTATCGCTGACTCTTCTGGACTTACAACTCGTCTGGAGAGGTTGCCAGCTAACACCACCTAAGTGCATATTAAATTCACGGTGCTAAGTCTTATGTATGTAAGATGGCTAGGCTACTGTATTTTTAAGGAAAAGAATCTATGAAATATAGACTCACTCCTAATCCCTAAGATCATGTAGGGTGTGAAATGTATTTAACTAATGTACATTTTCAGCTTCTCAAATATTTTGACTCAAGATTCTTTTAAGGTCTTTGGTATGCTTTTTTATGACTAAATGTCATGCAATTAGAATTTGTTATGGACTAAATGGGTAAAATAAGGTAGAATTCTCCAAGAAGGTGGTCAACCTCAAAGATTAGATGTCTCTTATGTGCAATGAGGAAGTGCCCAATTCAAAAATTAGAGAATAATATGATTGCATAATTTTCGAGAGTTAATTATTTCTAATTGATTTTAAGTTTTGCCTAAGGCTTTAATTTATGTGAGATTCTTCTTTATTTTTGTTTCAATTGATTAGATTTAAATTTGGTAAAATTTTAAATTTTTTCTTTGAGCCCATCCGCATTCATCACAAAAAGCATAACATAGAAAGAAAATTAGACAATCATGTTGATTCTATTACGCACCTAAAATAAATCAAGCCAATTTAGTTTAAAGAAAGACCAATGAGACTAGGTACCACTATACACCCCAGAAGAAAGGTAAATGAGCTTGAGCTCTTATATAGCCCAACCTTGAACTACAAGTTTAGATCTATGGGTCTTCTTTCCAAAATTGTCTCATTCTTTGGGACTTCCATTAGGCTTCACAGGGGACTTTTGCACCATCTCTTGGTAGGGTCAGCTTCTACTAATCTTAGATGTCATAGATCCTAACCTAATTATAAACTTAAGGTTACATTTTAAAATTTTTATAAAATATTAATCCTTGTAAAATAGATGTTACGAAAATACAAACAACACATAGCAGTTATATTTTACAAACATATGGGCATAGCATTAGTTGCTTGCCATGTCCACTTATCCTATTGGGCTATGCTAAGGGACTATTTAGAATCTACAAGCAAACAATAATTTTATGTATTTATTTATGATGACAGTCCCTTTTAGCACAACCCGCCCTGCAGAAGATAATGTTAATTCTAAAAAAATGTCCTACCATCCAAACTAATGACAATCAATCCTAGCCATCTAGTCAAAAGTAGTACACTACAAAATAATAAAAATGCATTCCACATCACAACATCATAGAATATTATAGAAAATCATAGAATGACCTTACCTAAGTTAAGGATCCATGACCTATTATTCTTGTGTGTGAAGAAAAGAGGTTTGTGTGGTAAGACATTACTAGGCTTTTAGGTGTCAATTTTAATTTTGGATTTGAACATTTGTTTATTTACCTTTAGATGGTTTCAATTCAAATAATTTAATGATTTATTGATTCTTGTTTTCATTTTATTCACTTTATTATGTTAAAGTGAAATTTAAATTTTCAAGAATGAAGAATAAAATAAGTTCCACTTTTGGGTGAAACCCATTCTATTCAACATCCTAAATAGGATGATTTCTTTATTATAAGGTAAAGATTCAACCTAAAGGTCTAACTAAAATACTAAGTATTTTAATCAATTCTTTCTTTAAATTTACATGATTTGAATTAGTTTAGTTTATATCACTTTATTTTAAATTTATTTATTCTTTTTTCACTTAGTGTTTTGTGTTTTGATTTCTTTAAGGCATGTTTCTTTATTAAAAATGTTGTTATTGTGATTTAACTTGAATTTTAATTTTCACTTATAGTTTAATTCATTTGGTATTATTATTTAGTTTGGTTTCTCTTTAAGTTTAATTCATTATTATGGTTTTAATTTCATTTAATTTTGTTGACCTCATTTTTAGAATGAGCTCTCAACCCCTCCAACTTAGGCTTAGGATTTCTCTTAGAATTTAAGAGTTCCTTACTCTTAAGACACATCTAGTGATTATGTGGACACTCAACCTAGCTCTAGAGACTTAGAAGAGTTAGCCTTAGGAATAGGTCATGCCTTAGAGGTGTTAGGAAAACTTTCCTACCCTTTAGCTTGAACCATTCCTCACCTTCCTTCCTTCAAGTGAAATTCCAAATCAATCTTATTTGATTTTCTCCAAATCTCAAATCAACTCCACATGAATGAAATCTATGATTGAAATACATGATTGAAATCTATGATTGAAACCCAAAAAAAATTTTTTAAGTCCAAATTTGACTAAGTCCTTAACCTTCCCTTAAGGACTTATTCAAAGTCATGATCTAAACCTACTCAAATCTTTGAGATTTTCTCATGATCCATTTATATTCTCATTTATATGCACATATATAAATGAAATATAAATTCAAACTCATCAAATCTAAACTCAAAATTCCAAATCAATTCATGAAAATTTTATTAAGTTCCTTTAATTTTCCATTAAAGGACTTAGCCAAAATCAATCTTAAACATTGATCAAACCTATTCAAATTCATTGGATTTTCCCAAAACATATTTATATTCTCATTTATATTCTCATATATAAATGAAATATAAATATAAATCAATCAAATCAAAGGCAAAAATTAAATTCCAAATTTAAAATCCTTGAAATTCTCCTTAAATCATTAATTTTCTATTAATGGACTTAGCCAAAACTTTGATCAAACCATTTCAAATTCATGGGATTTTCTCAAAACTTCTTTATATCCTCATTTATATTCTCATATATAAATGAAATATAAATATAAATCAATCCAATCCAATTCAAAAATTAAATTTCAATTTAAAATTTCCCTTAAATCCTTTAAATTCCCGTTAATGGATTTAACCTAAATCATGGTTAAATCATTTCAAATCCTTGAAATTTTCTCATGATCAATTTATATTCTTATTTATATTCACATATATAAATGAAATATAAATTCAAAGAATCAAAACCAATTCCAAAAATAAAAAACAAATCCATTCAAAATCCAATCTAAGTTTTTCAAGTCAAAATCTTGAACTTAGCCAAATCACTTTCAAATCAAGCCAAACTCTTGATTTTCTCCCATGGTTGAATCAATCCTGCAATCATGAGCTCATATATAAATCCAAACTTCAATCAAACAATCAAAACCTAATTCAAAAATCAAACCCAAAACACTTTCATATTCTTCTTTTGAATATAAAATTTTCAAATGGACCTAAACTCATTTGACTTCAAACCACTTATAAATGGATTTATATTTCAATCATGAGTCCATATACAAGATCAACCAACTTCAAATCAAGCTTTGACCAAGCCATTTGACCCACTCACTTGACCCAAAGTGACCTAAATACCCATGAGCCAACTTTTGATCCTAACCAAATTGATTGAACTAAACTCATATATCCCGCTCATCATGATCAACAATCATCATGGGATGATCAATCAATCAAATTGGGTCAAGTCAAACCTAAGGGTTGACCAAGTCAACACTTAACCTAAAATGAAATCTTACATAGCTAAATTTCATAGGCCAAATTGATTGAAACCATCAACCTAAGTTCACTCATGACCTATGTTTTGAACTTGAAATAACATTTGAACCTAGCCCAATTGACCCACTTGATCCAAGTTGACCCATTTTGACCGTCAAAACTTAATCTAAGCCAAATTGCTTGAAACCAATGGGTCAAGTCCATTCCAAATCACTTGTGGAACTTGATCAAAGCCTCAATTGGCCAACTAAACCAAACTTAGCCCAACTGACCTCAGACCCAACATAACCTAAAGAGTTATGTTGAGCTAAAATTGAACCTAACCCAAATTGATTGGAAATAAAGATACCAATCCTCTCCATATGGCTAACTTAACCTAAACCTACCCTTGACCTACCTCAAATACGTCAAATGGGTCAAATGGGTCAACTTGACCCATTTGACCTAAATGAAGTCATATGAGCGAAAATCAAATATATGTCAAATTGAATCAAACCAAAGCCACCAAAATATTTCAAATGGTCATATGAACTTGACCCAACCCTTAGTTTGACCTAATTTGACCAATTGGTCAACTTGACCCAAGTTGACCCATTTTGATCTAAATGGGTCAACATGAGCCAAACCTATCAAATGGATTCCAAATGCAATGAAACATGGCCAAACCTAGTTTCTCCACATACCGAACATATCTAAAGTGGAAAATAGCAAAATGACCATTCTACCGCTAGGCCATAGAAAAATTTTTGGCCTAACCCATGGGTAATTTCGTCATACCCTCTTCACAATCACTTGAGTCTTTCATAAAAGCTCAAGGGGACTTAGTGATGAGTGGTGCACCCAACCAAATGGGTTTGGGTTAGTCCATTTGGCCCCTAGACCAAACCCGACCACCTAGCCTAAAATTGAAATTTAAAACTCCCTCTTAAGCTCAATTCAAGCACATGGGAAGTTGGCTATCCATTCCTTGGATAAAATTGACCATGTGCACACTCAAAATAGTCAAAATAAAAAAACTCTCCAATCTCATCAATTAGATCAAAATGGCATGTACATTATTGATCATCCGATCCTTCAAGGGGGGATATATACTCCCCCTAATTCTCTTCTATTTTCACACACTCAAGGTCGATTGAAGAATAGGAAGCCAGTGGAGCCATTGGGGATTGATCCTAAGCCTCCTAGAGCTCTTCCCATTTTCTTCTTCTCGGCTTTTGAACAGTGAAAAATAGGGGAGGAAGAGTGAATTGCTAACATCTTCTACACTTGATTTCCTCCCAATTCCTCCTACACACTTCTTCTATGCACCAATCCAAGCTTATTCAAGCTTCCATTGGAGTTCCCATAGCAAGAAGAGAAGCAATTGGATCAAAGCCGCAAGGATCTTCAAGTGGTGTTGGTCCATAGAGCAAGCCACTCAATCCCAAGGCCTAGGAATTTCAACAGGGCTTCATCTCCACTAGATGAAGCTACCTCATCGATCTCGAGCACCGGTGATCACCTTGGATGATGTATGGAATTTTTTGATCACTAAACTCAATGTGGTGTGTAGCATTGTAAAAGAAATTTTTACCTCATCAATTTTTGACCATTGGATTTGCCGCTCTCTGTCTTTAGATGGTGTGGGTTGAGTTTGGTGTGATTCCATGCTAGATCTAGCTTGGATCTTCCCCTTGATCATGGATGGTCTCTGTTGATCAAGGAGAAGAAGTTGGACATCTCAGCCATCCATCCACATTTTACATGGACAACTAAAATTATTTCGCATGTTTAGTTATCTGTTTATTCTAAATAAAATGCGAGGGAATTCTAAGTCGTCTGATCTTTGATCGGACGATAGATAATATAAGCGCATGCGTGAGCACCGTAATTTGGGATGTGACATTTAAGTTTCACCCTCATGGTGTGATGCATGCAAAGCACGCTGACAGTCATCGCCACATGTCATGCCGTGAGCTAGGGATTAGTTAGGGGTTAATTAAAGATGCTTAGTTAATTTTTAATTAATCCATGGATATTCAAAATTGCATAACTCTTCATAAAAATTTTTAAAAAATATGGAATAAAAATATATGGATAGATAATTAAACCAAGAATATTTTAAAATTAATTTTGATAAGTTTTGAATTGTGGTTTTCTCTGAATTTGGATTTTGTTGAAAAGTGTATTTTAATAATTACCTTGATTTGGGACCTCTAAATTACCAAATTTTGGGAAGTGATTTGATTAGGTAATGAATTTTGGATTATAAGTATAAGGTGGATTAATTTTAATGGGTCATTAAGCATTAATCAATTCAATAGTAATTAAAATTACTTAATCAGGTGTACCTTGGTGCCAATGTTTAATTATGGAAATCAAAATCCCATTCAAAAGTGTGAAAGGGTATTTTGAAATTACTTAAGCTAAACTCCTTAGCTTAATTAATTTTTAATTATGAGCCAAATTGCATTAGGCCTTTTCATTATTAGGTGCATTACAAATTTAAATTCCTTGTGGGTTTTATGTCATCTCATTGGATCATAATTATTTAGTTAATTCTTCTAAGATGGTGTAGGTAAGGGTTAATTAAGCCACTTAATTCATACCTTAACCTAATCAACACATGGATCTAATTACCTAAAAAAACAAAAAAAAATACAAAACACATGTAGGAATGGGTTAGGAACAACAAATTCATTTACCTTTTCAAAATTAAATCAAAATTCTAACTAAACAAAAATTACTTTGAAATTCATGTTGATTTATTCTAAATTTTCTTATTCTATAAGAATGTGTTTAGGATTTAAGTAAAGTGAGTTTGTTTACATGCTTTCATTATTATTGGATCTTTCACAACATGTTAAGTTGAATGCCATGTGATTTCATACATTCATAATTTCATTTCTTAAATTTTAAAATGAAATTGTTTACTTTATGAGTGGCTATTATCACTACTAAATCTAAATTATTTTCAAAAATACATAAATCAAATATCAAATATGAAAGTGCGCTACTTACTTTAATTATAAGCTTGCATGTGATGGATTATAAAAGCATGTTTAGCATAAGTTTCCTTTCTTTCTTATGTTGGTATAGCTTTGAATAGGAGTTAGTAAGATGTAGGGTTCATTTGAAAAGAACCCAACACTTACTTAATTTCATACCCTATTCATCCCTATGCTATCACCTAAGAAGGGTTGCCTATACTTGCAAAATTGCATAAACAAAATGAATTAAAAAATAATTTTATTTCATATAAATTAAGAATTATTAGAAAGAGGTAATGCTTTCTACTCTTTCTTTTCTTACTTTCATGTTTGTATGTGAAATTTTGATAAGGAAAACCTTTTCTACTTAAGAAAAATCATGCATATTCAACTTCTAAATTTTCTTAAATGGATTACTTAGCATGCATCATAAAGTGTGTCTCATTTTGCATGTATGATATGCTTAGGTCCATCCATGTATGTTATATATGTTGGGAAAGAAATGAAGTAATGTGTTATGTGGAATTTTGATTCATTTTATTTAAAATGCCTTTCTTTTGAATAGGTTTGTTTAGAGTTTATCTAAATTTAGGATTAATTAAAAGATGTAATCAAAATATTCACCTAAATGAAATTAAATATGAACCTACTTTAGAAAATTACTTATGGTTAGGGAAAGAAAGAGAAGTTCTCTTCTATTTCCCTCTCTTCATAACTTAGTAATTAATTGTAGGATCCACTCAAACCAAATTAAAACATGAAATAAAATTAACCCAAAACACTTAAACAACTTAAACAAAACCCTCCTCTAAGTTGAACATGTCTTTCACACTTAAAAAATTTAAACCTAAAACCCTATCTAAGCATACCACATAGACCTTCAAAACACACACATTAGCCAAAGTCACCACTTCTAACCTTTAGGGTATGCATGGTTTGATGTTATTTTTGTTTTGTGATATATGTTTGATGTGGGTGTATGTTCGTAGAATGAATGGTAGGATGTGCTTTCTTTTTCTCTGGATTGTTAAGTGCTATCATAAATAAAAATATAAATGCTTTTGCTTGCGTGCTTTATACCTCTAAGCATAATCCATAGGGACTTAGTCACCCATGTGTGAGGTGATAAGTCCAATATACATGCTTGGGATTTGTGTGGTGTGATTTAGCTAACCTTTATTTTGCGGTGTTAGATTTCCACTTTTCTTTTCATGTAAAATTTATATAATTAGATTTTGGAATGATTGTTATGGGGATTTGGATGAGCATTGGTCATAAGATCCCATCTTATGCACCATGTGAATTTTCTTCCAAAGGAGGAACCAAAGAAGAAAAGAAGAAAGAAGAAGAATAACCCCCGCTTGAATTGAATCTTTGGTGGGTGCCCTACCACCATTTATTCTTTTGATTAGCTTTATAAATTGATTAATGATTTATTTAGCTTTTAAGTGGCATAATTTTTCTAGTTTCTTCATTACTTTATGTATGTGGATAGATTTAGGCTCTTTAGGAAAAATAAATCTTTACCCAACTTAACAACTCAAAATAAAATTAAATAACTCATAACCTCACCTAAAGCTTAGGTTTAAAATCAAGATAAAAGAATTAGAAACCCCTTAGATGGATGAGCATTTCTTTATAATATTAGGCACAAATACATCTTATTTCACTCTTATTTTGAGGGCTTCCACCTTTGCCAGAGAACTTGACATGACCTTTGAGAAACATGGAGGAAACTCACCTCCTCCCTTATCGCTAATTTTGGTCAATAATCATCTTTCTCATGCATTAGTCATAAAAATAATCCTATTAGCTTGAGTCAAAAGAATTGTCCAAAATGAAAATAAAATGAAATTTAAATTACATTAGATTTAGGTCATTGAACCATGTCCCTTTACATGATCTAGTCTTTTTAGGGAATGAGTTTAAGGACTTAGTCTCTTTCTAAATAATAATAGCCTAGCTATCTTGCATAAGCATAAAGACTTTCCTTCATATATTTAAAATCGTAGGAGGAGTTGGCGCCACCGGTAGTAAGTCCAAGCTATCAAGTGGTTTGTCCTCTCTTGTGGAGGAAAACCAATTACCTATTTTTACCTTAGATTTAGGTTGTGCTTCTGACCCTCATCGAAGATCCCTAGATTTAGGTTCTGAGATTGCTTCTCCCCTTTGTGGGACATAAGTATAATTTCTCACCTCTTAGGCATTTCTTTAATCTTATGTTAAAGAATCTTAAGTCCTAAAATTCTAATGAAAAATATAACTCAAACAAACTAAATCAATCTCTAAAATGTAAAGCTGAACTATAGGATAGTTTGAGATGCTCTCTAAGTTTCATAGCATCGTGAGAATCTCTTACTTATCTTCCATTTTGGCTTCAATAATAACTCATTCTTTTGATCAATCCCATTTTGATCTTAAAAAATATAAACTAATCGATTGATAGTCCTTCCTATTGAAATCTTCAAAGACAATGATCATTTACCTTAATTGAGAGTTTTCCTAAGGGATCCCATCCTTTAGGATGTAATTAACTATGGGGGCTTGCCCCTGTAGGGAACTTAACTAATTCAGTTTAAAATAAACCCTATTTTACTTTTCCATATAAAGTAGGGGAAGAATCTCTGGTACATATGCAGACCTATCATCTTTAGAGTCTTTCTTGAGGTGATTAGATTCATTAAAGGGTAGTGACTTCTATCTTCGAGATAGTACACTATTACCTTGATGATGTATCCGATCACCTGAATAAGTACATTTGTGGATCTACATGGTGTCTTACCAAGATGAATTTTTATATAGGTTTTGCCTCTTTCATTTCTCCCCACAGATTTGAAGGCGACTCTCTAATAGAAAATTTTCACCACAGATTTTTTTGGCTTAATTTACCAAAGGATGGTTCCTCTCTCCATCTTTGTAAATGATCATTGTCTTTGAGTATCGATAGTGGTTTGTACTTGGTATGAATCCAAGACTATCATCCTTCTTCATCACTAAATTTCATTTCACCTTTGAGTCGAAGTTAGCTAACATCTTTGTTTTAGGACATTTTCATATCTTAAAACCCCTTTCCAATGGGTAAAATGAAAAGATTTAAATAAAAAAAATACATCTTAAAGACTTCCTCCTTACCATCTTCATGATAAGGAAAGGTTCATCCTAAAATAATATGATCTTCCATAAAGAACTTTGCTTCTTCAAAAGTACCTTTTCAAAAATGCACTTAATAAAATATTTTCCAAAAATTTTGTCATTTCATTTAACAATTCATAATTGTTACATGTAGGATTTTCAAAATAAAACTAATAAATTTTCCAAAAGCACAAATGTATATATCTTCTTTCATCACTTTGATGAAGATTTCATTTTCAAATAAAATGAACAATCACCTTCCAAAATTTTAATCATACAATCTTCCATTCAATACACTCACATTTTATTGAATAAAAGTTCATGTAAACAAAATTAAAACTTTTCAAAAATATGAACATCTCCATTTAATATCAAGTTTATTAAATGAAGATTTCATTCCCAAAAAAATAAAATATTTAGGAAATCCCACTTGAGCATATCTCACATATGTTTCAAGTTGAATTCTCCTTTCAAAAAATCACACACAAAAATTATATTTCAAAATAAGATTGATCTCCATTCCATACCCTAAATTTGTTGAATGGAGGTCCTCTTTCAAAAAAATTAACTATCATATTTCAAAAAAATTTAAACATACATTTGGAACCTCACTTAGCATACTCAAATTTGCTAAGTAAAGTTTCCAAATTCAAAAACTCAAAATCCAAAAATTTTCTAAACACATTTGGAACCTCACTTAACATACCCAAATTTGTTAAGTGAAGTCTCCAAATCCCAAAATTCAAAAATTTTCAAAACACATTTGGCACCTCATTAGCATACTCAAATTTGCTAAGTAAAGTTTCCAAATTCAAAAATTCAAATTCCAAAAATTTTCTAAACACATTTGGAACCTCACTTAACATGCCCAAATTTGTTAAGTGAAGTATCCAAATCCCAAAATTCAAAATTTTTCAAAAAATATTTTGGAATTTCGTTTAACATACTCAAATTTGCTAAGTGACGTTTCCAAATTCAAAAATTCAAAATCGACAATCACATTTTAAAATTTTCAAAACAAATTTGGAACCTCACTTAACATACCCAAATTTGTTAAGTGAAGTCCCCAAATCCAAAAATTTTAAAATTTTCAAACAATATTTGGAACTTCATTAGCATACCCAAATTTGTTAAGTAAAGTTTCCAAATCCAAAATTCAAAATTTTTTAAAACATATTTTAGAACTTCACCTAGCATACTCAAATTTGCTAAGTGAAGTTTCCAAAGTCAAAACCAAAATTTTTGAACACCTTTTGGAACTTCCTCCCTTAGCATACCAAATTTGCTAAGGAGAAGTATCCATTTTCAAAACCAAAATGAAATCAAAATTTTGAACACACCATTTGAATTTCATTTAGCATACTCAAATTTAAGTGAAATTTCCATTCATAAACTATGGGATTTCATCTTTAGCATACCAAATTTACTAAAGTTGAATCTCCACTTTCAGTCACCTTAAAAACAAAACAAAACACTTAGGATTCCCTTAGCTTACCAAATTTGCTAAGGATCCTACCCTTTTCAAAAATCAAAACATTCCAAAAAAAAAAAAAATGAAACACTTAGGATTTTCTTAGCATACCTAAATTTGCTAAGGATCCTATTTTCAAAAATTAAACAAAATACACTTGAGTTCTTCACTAAGCATACCTAAATTTGCTAACTAAGAATTCCAAAATTTTCCAAAAAGAAACAATCACTTTTACTTCACTTAGCATACCTAAATTTTCTATGTAAGTAAAATTCCAAAATAATCAAACAAAATAAAACCAATTTGACCCTTACTTTAACATACCCAAATTTGTTAAAGGGAAGGGTCCTCAAAATCACAAAAATTCAAATTCAAAAAAATAATGAACCTATGGAAGTATCCTATCAAAAATTTTGAATCCATATTTCAACATACCTAAATTTGTTGAAGTTTGATTCATATTCAAATTCTCTTTCAATCAATCTTTTCCAAATCTATTTGAACCCCACTTAACACTTCCAAGTTGTTGGATGTGGGTTCAAATTTTCAAAATTCAAAATTCAAAATCTATGAGATAAAATTGATACAAGTTCATTTCATTGCAAATTCTTTTCAAGCAGTAGTTCTCGCTTTACTATATGCAAAATGGTTCAAATTTATCTTTACATTCCCCCCACATATGGATATAGCTCTAGATTAGGTTAGACTTCCCTCATTTGGACCATACCCACTTGATCCACTTTGGTCAAGGATTTGAGGGGGCCAAGCTCACTTGTGACGACATTCCCCTCACCACCAACAGAAGAAGGGAAGGTAGAAGCATCATCGATAGACTTACCATCTGATGTCTCCTCACTAAGAGGAAAGTTGTGGTAGTACCATACTTTAACTATTACATTCAAAGAAGGTATTCGATTCTGCCAGCTCATCCTAGAGTTGCCATGTTGCTATGGCTAGCACCTACCATCTGCACTCCAAGGGTAAGGCTCCCCTAGTTGTGGCTTGCCTCCCCACATTTGAGTATGGGTCTAGCTCACCCTCTCATCCTACCACACCCAAAGATAGGAACAAGAACAGTATGATCAAACGATTCCATACTCGGATAGCTAGAGAGCTAGAGGCAGCAGCTAGATCAGCTATGGATGAGTCTCCCATGATCACCTCATCATTGGTTATGGAAAACCAGTTTCGTCCTCTCTTGGGATCAAATAGAAAAGAGGCCAGGAGGATCCGTTCGTCATCTCCAGGTGCACTAGAGCACAGCTTTAGGAGAGGGCAGCCTCCTGCGGTAGGTGAGCATCTGATAGAGTTTGGTACCTAGTTTGATCTTCGATCTATTATCCCCCATAGTGTAGGGAGGCAGATTCATTAAGAGAGTGCCCGTGAGGCCTATACGCCACTAGTAGAGAGCTGGAGGTTCACCGTCACCGCTTCACTTCAAGTTTCATGCTACTGCACAACCATACCGATAGTATTCATGCACGGACCAACCACCACAGAGGGCAATTCTGCTCATGAGAGTCGATGGTGTCTCCACCCCACCACTCCATGTCCACCATCGTGTTAAAGATCACCCATTCCATCTAAGGCCATGAAGGTCACATCCGGGGAAAATGCTGGTGATTTATGACCAAGGGATCCTACTCCTCCTACACCACCCATTATAGGTCAGCTCTCCCACTCACCACCCCCAGGTGGTAGAAGTGGTGACCCCGAGCATCATGGTCGCCTTCACCAACTCCACCACACCTGATGCAAAATGGTGATAGTTATCAAATATTCTAGATGATAGTTAGTAGTAGAGGATCATCCTAGGATTGTTACCCCTATTCAAACAGAGTATCATTCTTCTAGTGAGTACACCACATGTGATTGACTCCCAACAAGGAGCTCTGCCTCAAGGTATGATGATCACACCTACCCAAACTATTTGTACTTACTGAGTTAGATCAATCCTTAGATGAGATAGTTGCACACTATTTTATGGAAAAAAGGAGATCTTAGGGTATGCCTGGTCTGATGAAGAGAGAGTCAACATCAATCTCAATGAAGATGACTTGATGGGGGGATTCGTATGCATGGTGGTCTAGAGGTTCTTCTTGAGATCAAAGCCATGGAAGGTGATGAGGTTGATCAAGGAGACACCGTAGAATCAACCCATCACCTCTGATATTAGTTAAGGCAGAAAGAAGAGCAGATTGATAGGTTGGCACAATAGTTACAGGACTTGTTAGCAATAGTTCATCCTAGCATCGATGTCACTGAAGCTAGTGCACTTAGACCCAATTAAGACTCTACCTCAGGTGTAAAGCACTAGTATAGGAAGGTAGAGGAAAATACATCCATACATTAAAAAGATCTAAAATCTATGGTTGAGAAATAGGTGAAGGAAGCTTTGGCTCAAGCCCGGGGAGGATCATCAGTTCCAAAGGGTAAACCCTACCCAGAGGAATTTGATGTTATCCAGTATCCCAAGGGTTTTGTGCCTCTTTCCTTCAAAAGCTTTGATGGTAGTGGGAATCCAAGATAGCATATAGCTCACTTCGTGGGCCATCAATGTGGGAATGCTTTACTCTTAGACTCTTTGTTAGTAGCTCGTATTGCTTTGATTGGTCGAACTAATGGTTCAAGAAAGATATTTGCTAAGTTAGAGCAACTCTTCATCAAGAGATTTTGGAGCTCAAATAAAATTTAGGTGATCTCATAGCCCAACATTGAGTCACTTTTTGATTATATTCTTCGATGGTGTAACTGAGTATGAAGTGTGAACCAATGTTCAACAACATGCCATTGAGATTCTCTTAAAAAATATACATGGCCCGATCACCTTCATGCTTAAGTGATTCACCATAAAGACACTTGAGAAGCTAATCAATAAGGTGGTTAGTCTACAAGGAGAGGCCAAATAATTACTTTTTCTAGATCAGTTGCCTAAGTACAAATCCCAAAAGGTCTATGAAAAGAAACCTAGAGTAGTAGTAGCGGTTGATAAGGGGAAGCAGCTAGCTAGAGATCAATCCGAGGACCACGACCTCAGAAGCCTCCACCTCATTTTCCACCACCGAGGCAACCATATCGCTCCACCAGCCTCCATGGCCAAAGACATCGCCTCACCCATACCACTAGAAGTGGCATGCATATCCGCCGTAGGTAGCTATCCACCTACTTTTAGATAAGTTAAACAAACCTTATTCTTTTAAGAGGGAGGTAATCGAAAATCTTTAAGAATCTCTTAAAGAAACTGATTTTCACTACCCAGCCTAGGAGACCGGAGGAAGTAGCAAAAGTCATGATCCAAACTTTTCCCCTACCACCATGCTAGGCCATTTTGGAGGATTGCTTCACATTCAAGGATTGGCTTGAACATAGTTTCAAGACGGTATAGTTATCCCAAAGGAATACCTTTGGAACAACCTTCTAGTTCCATTAGGTAATCCTTGGGGATACAAGTGATCCTAAAAGCAAAGAAGGTTGGGATCTCATTGTCCAAAACCTCTAAGAAAATAATTCAAGATCAAGAAGCTTTCCTGCAGTGAGTACTCAAACCTCCAACACCAAGGAAGGTTTGCAAGTTGCCGTAACTCTAAGAAAGTGGGAGCTCAAAGAAGCATGTGTGCCATAATAGCCCATTAGCCACCAACCGTCAAGCCTCCAACCTTCGCTTGTACCTACGACTTCTTCCATTTCAGCTAGTTTCTTATTTTCTACTAGTAGAACTCTTGTATTGTGGATAAGGGCATCAAATCTTACTCCACTCACTCTACTTGACTTCTACTTTGTACCCCAAATACTCCAAGAAATTGAAGAATAAAGCTGATTTGAATTACATCTATGTCCTCTAATGAGTTGTCTTCTTCTATTCCTGATAACTCTTCAAGTCTAATTAACTATAATGATCTTCCTCTTTTGTTGGACTTTCCAACTCAATACTGGTTCACCTCTTGAGATAGACTTGGAATCATGATTCTGAAAGTCCCATAGGAGAAGTCAGGTGAGCAAGTGTAGGTAGAACTTGCCACCACCTTGCCTAAGAGATTACAAAGTCAACCTCCATAGTGGCAAGGTTCTACCTCCTAGGGCAAAGCACCTCAGATGAGGGAAACAAGTCATTGGTCAAGATCAAGAAGCCCTTCCACAGATGCTCCACCCTTGATATGCTTGTGGAAGACCACCAAGGTGGACTACAATGTCCTTTCTCATCTAAGAAAGTTGCCATCTAAGCTAAGCATATATGATGCCCTTGTCTTATCCAAAGAGATGAGGGAATCACTAATCAAGGCCTCCTTGATCCTGAAATATGCTTAGCTCAATTGACCATTATAGGTGAGGAAGCACATTATGAAAAAGAAGCCCAAGGGATCACCTTCATAGATGAAGACCTTCTACTAGGGGACTTGGAGCACAACCGTCCCCTATACATTATAGTTGACATGGACATGTTCAAACTCACCGGTTCTCATGGATTTAGGTGCATCAGTAAACATTATGAGTCTAAAGACCATTGCCTATTTGAAGATTGACATCTCTACCCTCTGAGGAGATAGAATGATGTTGAGAGGATTCAATGATCAAGGTGAGCGGGCTTTAGGTTCTATAATGTTACCATTAGAGATAGGTGATTGGAAGACTGAAGCCAAGTTCTACATCATTCACTGCTTTGCTTGGTAGGCCTTGGATACATCAAAGTAAGATCGTTCCATCCTCCCTTCATTAGTGCATCAAGTTTAGAAAAGATAAAATTGAGTACCGTGTCAATGGGGATGAAAACCTTTTTCAATTAGAGAGGTTGAGATTTATGAGGATCCAAACTATTATCTTCCTCAAAACACCCTTTCTTATGAACTTGGATAAAATTCAAATGCAAATGCAAAAGAAAAAGAAAATATAAAAGAAAATAAAAAGAAAAAGAAAAGTCCAAGTGAGCAAGAAAGGGGAATTGAAGAAAAAGTGGATTCACATATCACATTCCACCCACGCTATTCCATCATGGACATGTGGGTAGATGGCTCAACCTCCACCGTAGAGGCATAAAATAAAGGTCCTGAGGTGGAGACCCTAGTTGGCCTTCAGCCAATAGAGGTCATGTTCTAGTTCATAGGAGTACCCCTACTATTCACATAGACTTGGAATCCAATTGAGGATGAGTCTAATGTGATTAGTATACCCAACCCTCTCAAGTTCCATTGGAGGTGACTTTTGATCTAGCCAGAGATGAAGACCAGGCCTCCAAGTAAAACAAAGTATTCAAATCTAGTTTATGTGAAACTATTAGGCAGCAGTTGGGAACCTTAGCTCTTACCTCACTTACATCTCAGAAAGTTGAAGGTTTAGTAGTTAAGGAAGTCCCTAAGTCTTCCAATGACATGAAGTAGAAGAGGTTCTTTTGTTCATCCCTCAAGTCCCAATTGATGGACTTGAGGAAGATACTTTAAAGAATTAATGGAATTACCTTTTGACTTTTACTCTCCTTGTGTTCAAAATCTTATACAAAAGGTTTAGTTCCTACACATGGTCTAAGCAAAGGTATTTTGAAAGCTATGGAACAATAGAAGGGAAGCACAATCAAGAGCAGATTAGGATTTGGTACAGGGTCCAAATGATAAAGATTATTGCTTAGTTGTTACCAACCATTTGAGTGATAGTTCTTCTCACACATCCCCAACTCTTATGAGAATGTGTGTTTAGAAACTTTAGATGATCCAAATGATCTCCAAGTCAAAGAGGCACCGCTAGAGTTTGAAGAGGAGATTCATTCAATAATCAACAAGCTTAAAGAAATCAACCTTGGGATAGAAGAAAATCCTCGCCCGACATACATCAGTTTGTTGTTGAATGAAGAAGAAACCAATGACTTAGTTAACATTGACCGAAGTTTAAAGACCGCTTCACATGGAGTTATGAAGAAATGCTTGATTATCTAACGTAGTAGTCCAAAGCTAGCAATAGACCTAATTTATTAAGCAAGCTCCTAGACTCATGCGATTAGAAATTAAACAACATGTCATTTTTGAAGTCAAGAAATTGATCGATGCTAGTTTTATCAGGGAAGAAAAATATCCTACCTGGTTAGCTAGTGTCCTCCCAGTTAAGAAGAAGAATGGCTAAATTCACATTTGTGTCAATTTTAGGGACTTAAACAAGGCATGTCTTAAGGATGAGTTTCCTCTTTCTATACCAAAATTAATGGTGGATATTGCCTCATCCCATGCAATTTTCTCTTTCATGGATGGGTCATCTGGCTATAACCAAATCAAGATGTCTCATGAAGATGAAAGAAACATTGCTTTTCAAATCTCGATCGAAATCTTCTATTATAAGGTCATGCCTTTCGGCCTTAAAAATGCTGGTGCTATATACCAACGTGCCATGACTCAGATCTTCAATGAAGTCATCCATCATCAGGTTGAGTGCTACGTTAATGATCTAGTAGTCAAGAGTTTATAAAAGGAAGACCACCTCTTTGACTTGAGAGTAGTTTTCAAACTATTAAGATAATATAACCTTAAAATGAATCCCCTGAAGTGTGCATTCGGAGTCACTTTAGAGAAATTCCTTGGGTTTGTTGTTCAACACCGGGGAATAGAAATAGATCCTAAAAAGATTAAAGCTATCTTAGAAATGCCACCTCCTAAGAGTTTAACTCAACTCAGACCCTTTCAAGGATGGATATATCTAAGATGCTTTATCTCAAACCTATCGAGAGATGCAAGCATTCTCAGACTTGTCAAAAGGATGCCAAGTTCAAGTGGATGACAAGTGCCGATGCTTCGAAATCAAAGAGTACTTGGTGAAGTCTAGTTATAGCTCTATCCCAAGTGTGCCACGATCCTTTACACGCTACATTGGATGACTCTCTGTTTGTTGGCCTAAGCCAATGATGAGGGAAGGAAAGTGCTCTACTACCTCAACCCGCCTATCCCAAGCAAACTATCCACCTATTGAGAAACATTGCCTAGCTTTGATCTTTGCATCTCAGAAGCTACAACATTACATGCTTTCTCATAAGGTGAATTTGATCTCTTAAACCAATCCACTGTAGTATCTCATGACATGACCAATGCTTTCCAGAAGTTTGGCTCATTGGTCCGTGATACCCTCACAATTTGATATCACATTTTTACCCTTATCAGGATTTCTAGCAAAGACACCCACTTCCTCGATTCCTACTAGTGATGATCTCCGATGAACAAATCATGAACGAGGCAAACCACCATGGGAGATGTATTTTGATGGTGCTTCTTTTCTTAAAGGTGAAGCACCATGATCTCTTTCTGAAAGGTAGGGTAGAATAGTTCTTCTAACTCCAAACCATGATATGTGATGAGATTCTCATATCTTTCCAACTCTGCACCAACAATGAAGCGAGTATGAGGCTTTGATTACCGGTGAGTTAGCCATCACTGTTTCAAGAGCATCAACATCTTTGGGATTCTGTTGGTCATCAACCATTGTCAGTCCTACAGTTTTCAAACCCAAGCTTCATCATTACCATGAGTATACCATGAATTTATTCTAAGTCACCATCTACAAGGTTCCCCGAGCAGAACAATAGTAGATGCCTTGAAAAACTTGCCAAAGAATTGGCATGTCGAAGATGAGTCCATTTCAATAAGGGTCCAAAATAGACAAGTCTTATCCCTTATTGCTTCATCGAGAGACTTTCTCTTGAAGGGGAGGTTGTCATTGCCAAAATGGACAAGGAGCTATTGGAGGCAACCATTCATAGATTACTTGAACACACAAACTACCTCAAGAGAAATCACAAGCCCATCGTGAAACAGAGCTCTCTCCCTGCTCTTATTGATGGCACCCTATACCGCCGTCTTTTGACCAAACATGTGGTTACATTGTTTAGACAAACATGAAGCCCATGATATGTAATCAAGGTACACTCGGTCTATGTGGAGCATCAAATCTCCAAGATGAAGACAAAAGATCAAAAGACTTGGATACTAGCCTTCGATGATCATTGCATGGATAGCAGATGCCAAGTCGTACACGGTGGTCATACCACCAACATTCTACACCCTACATTGGCTTCATGGCCATTTGAGTGTATGGGTACCAACATTGTAGGTCCAATCGATCCTCCTTCTTCCAAGGGGCATAGATTCATATTAGATGCCATCGACTACTTTTCTAAGTGGGCGGAAGCCATCCCACTCAGAGAGGTCACAACTCACCACGTGCTTCAATTTTTTATGAACCATATATATATGTTCAAAATTAACATTCAAAAGCACAAAAGATCAATAGCTTTTAAGACATGGTATAGATTGGAGATACTCCACCATCTACTACTAATGGTTTAGCGTAAGCATTCAACAAAACTCTCATCCGATACTAAAGAAGACTTTGATGATAAAATGATAGTGGAACGAGCAATTGGTTGAAGCTTGTGGCCTACACACCATATACCAACTCCAACTCCTACCCCATTTTTCTTAGTGTATGGTCCAAGCCATTCTTTCCTTAGAAGTTCAACTCCCACTAAGGATAGCATTGGGTAACAAGATCACTATAGAGCGTAATGCAAAGTTAGAAGAGCTAAAAGGTTTGGAAAGAGTCACCCATGTGCAAAATCTTGAAGTTCTACAAGGCCAAAATGATTCAAGCTCACAACAAGCTGTCCTAGGTCTTTTCAGGAGAACTTGTGTTAGTCCCAAGGAGACCACTATTGCCCATCAAAAGATGGGAGGCAAGTTTGAACCCACTTGGGAAGGCCCCTATGTCATAGAGAAGGCCTAAGGAGGATCTTATGAGTTTATTGATTGTAAAAAGGAACAGATGCTTCCAATTAATGGGCTCTATCTAAAGAAATATTACCCATGAAATAAATCATGTTTGAAAATAATCATTAAAAAAAACAAAAAATGATTCATTCATCTTCTCTCTTTCAAGTGTTGTTTGCTTATCTTACGAATCCACTATGATGTGTCTAGGGTAGGTGTAAGAGTCCCCAAGTGGCATCCTATCCCTCTTTCACAACACAAACATAATCTCCCGATGCTATTAGAATAGGTGTAAGAGAACCTGAGAGGCATCCTATTTTGATTAGCATAAGTTAGGTGAGAGAACCCAAGCATCCTTTCTTAGTGGGAATTCTGTCCATCCATGGCATCATTTCATATTTCCCAATGTGTTTTAAGGTAGGCAAGAGTATCCTATTCTTTTAACACACACAACAACAAATATAAATCTTTGTCTGAGCTATTTGATGTGGCAAGCCCCTCACACTCATTAGTCGCTCTAGGTCGGGTCTACATGCTACCTCAAGCATGTCACCCTTGGTCATTTATTGGAAGATGTGAGTCCACACTTTCTTCCTAACTTGATCATTGCAAACCAAGAGCATCTTTTTAGTATTACTTCACGCCAAGAAGTTACCTCATGTTGACTTTGTTTAAGAAGATGTGAGTCCCGTGCTTTCTTCTTGAACTAGCCATCATGCTAACTAGGTTGAGTATATTTGAGGCTTAGATAAGTCCCCAGAGGCTCCTTTCCTCTTGACTACTTTTGAGTTGATATAACCCGTGGCATTCACTCAAGAATGCCCAGTCGATAGACCATCGAAAGACAGACTATCCTAATAGTTCTATAGGAGGATGTGAGTCCCCAGCTTTCTTCCTATTGCAAACCCATGAGCACCTTAGTTGATATTTTTATGTCGACAAAGACTCACCCTATGAGTACACCACTCTTGAAATATGAGTCCCCAGCTTTCTCCGAGTTGACATACCTATTGAATATATACTAGCCATGTCATTTTCTAAGGTGTTGGATTAAGCCCTGCCCCATCCCTGTGGGCACTCTATTTGGATCAAGTCCACAAGACCCCATTTAGACCCGGTTACTTTTGGATTGGATAATTCCTCTACTACCACCCTGGTAAAAAATTTATTCAAGGATGCATAGATTCTCCTTTCAAGAATCTGAGATAGGTCTAGGCTGATATAAACTCCTTCTTAGTTTGATCCCTCACAAACTAATAGGGTCCATGATAAACCAAAAAAAATAAATAAACAAAACAACTAAATAAATAAAATAAACAAATTAATTCACTTGTGGATTAGGAATTCAAGCCCCCAAAGGCCCCTTTTCCCAAGCAAGTATCCTATCTTAGGGTCCAGAACTCCCTATAGAATTGCCGACTACCAGTTGAGATAAATCCCTGTCATAGTCACTCTATAGTCTTAGGTCAATCTATTTTCCACAAGGGTTACCCCGTCATTCCGCTTTGAAAGATATAAGACCATGATGTTTTTTCTAGCATGATTGTCCAAAGAAACCATCACCTGATCTTTCTAGTGGAAGATGTGAGTCCCCGAGCTTTCTTCCTTAATTGATCATTGCAAACCAAAGGAACTCCTTTGGTTGATAGCTCTCCCATCGGCGGGAAGCTACTCCCTTTGGTTCAGTAAATTTAAGATAGGTCTAGGCTTCTATAAGCTCCTTCTCAGTGTGATCCATCACAAATGAACGAAATCAATGAAATAAATTTAAAAATGAAATTAATCTTTGACTATCTTGATTTTAAGTCCCCGGGCATTCACTCAATAGTCCTCTAGGTTTGATTTGTTGCCCAAAGCAACCAATCACCCTAGTGGTTCCTCATTTCTAGAAGATGTGAGTCCCCATGCTTTCTTCTTAAGACTTGACCATTGTATACCAAAAGCCAATACCCTTTGTTGGATAGTTCTATCTTGTGGTTGGGAGACTACTCCTTTTGAATTGATAAATCTGAGTTAGGTCTAGGCTTCCTTGGCCCCTACTCAGTGTAGTTCATCGCTAACCTATGGAACCTATCATTATCAAAACTAACAAATCAAAAAATTAAATTAATCTTGACTATCTTTGAGTTGATCTAAGTCCCCCAATGGCATTCACTCAATATTCAGTCTTAGGTTGGGTTCAATCTGTTGTCTTGCCAATAGATTACCCCAACAACTGGTCTCTACTTCAGAGAATGTAAGTCTACTATGCTTTATTCCTAGTACAACTACTGTATACTAAAAGGCATCCCATTGGTTGGCTAGTCCTACTATGTGTTTAGTAGACTACCCCTTTGGATTGGTAAATCTGAGGTCTTAGCCTCATGGCTCTATTCAAGACAACCCACAAAACCAATAGGTTCATCTCAAAAAATTCAAACCTAACAAAATTTAAAACAAATTCAACCCTTCCATAGTGGAACAAATCAAATCTCTCCTCGTGAGAATCAAATCAAACCTCTCTCCCTTGTGGATGACTTGAACTGCTTCCTAGTGGAAGGTTCACACTCATCCCTTAGTGGATTTCTTCCCTCTCTTATGTCTTGGACATAAGTAGAGCCACATTGCACTAAGCTCGGATTCTTTCTTTTCCTGGGTTAAAGATAGATTATTTCTATTAGTTGTGATCTCGGTTGTTGATCATTTTGTCACCAATGCGGTGTTTCACCACACCACACCTATTGCCTTGTTGACCTCATTTTAGAATGAGCTCAACCCTCCATCTTAGACATAGGATTTCTCTTAGAATTTAAGAGTTCCTTAGTCTTAAGACACATCTAGTGATTAGTGGACACTCAACCTAGCCCTAGAGACTTAGAAGAGTTAGCCATGTGAATAGTCATGCCTTAGGGTGTTAGGAAAATTTCCTACCTTAGCTTGAACCATTCCTCACCTTCCTTTCTTTAAGTAAAATTCCAAATCAATCTTATTTGATTTTCTCTAAAACTCAAATCAACTCCACATGATTGAAATCCATGATTGAAATCTATGATTGAAACCCAAAATTCTAAGTCCTTAAGTCCTTAACCTTCCCTTAAGGACTTAAAAAATCATGATTCAAAACCTATTCAAATCTTTGAGATTTTCATGAACCATTTATATTTTCATTTATATTCACATATATAAATGAAATATAAATTCAAACCCATCAAATAAACTCAAAATTCCAAATCAATTCATGAAAATTTTCTTAAGTCCCTTCAATTTTCCATTAAAGGACTTAGCCAAATTCAATCCTAAATCTTGATCAAACCTATTCAAATTCATTGTATTTTCTCAAAACTTATTTATATTCTCATATATAAATGAAATATAAATATAAATAAATCAAATTAAAGGCAAAAATTAAATTCCAAATTTAAAATCCATGAAATTCTTAAATCATTAATTTTCTATTAATGGACTTAGCCAAAACTTTGCTCAAACCATTTAAAATTCATGGGATTTTCTAAAAACGTATTTATTTCCTCATTTGTATTCTCATATATAAATGAAATATAAATATAAATCAATAAAATCCAATTCAAAAATTAAATTTCAATTTAAAAATTCCCTTTAATGGATTTAACCTAAATCATGATTAAATCATTTCAAATTCTTGAAATTTTCTCATGATCAATTTATATTCTCATTTATATTCACATATATAAATGAAATATAAATTGAAACAATCAAAACCAATTCCAAAAAATAAACTCAAATCCAACCTAATCTTTCAAGTCAAAATCTTGAACTCAGCCAAATCAACTTCAAATCAATCCAAACTCTTGATTTTCTCATGGTTCAATCAATACAATCATGATTTATATAAATCCAAACTTCAATCAAAGAATCAAAAGCTAATTCAAAAATCAAACCCAAAACCCCTTTCATATTCTTCCTTTGAATATGAAATTTTCAAATGGATCAAATCATTTGACTTCAAACCACTTGTAAATGGATTTATATTTCAATCATAAGTCCATATACAAGATCAACCAAATTCAATCAAGCTTTGACCCACTGCTTACTTGACCCAAAGTGACCTAAATTTTATGAGCCAACTTTTGATCTAACCAAATTGATTGAACCAAACTCATATATCCTCTCATCATGATCAACAATCATCATGGGATGATCAATCAATCAAATTGGTCAAACCAAGTCAAACCTAAGGTTGCAAGTCAACACTTAACAAAATGAAACCTTATATAAATCACCATACCAAATTGATTGAAACCATTGATCAAGTTCACTATTAACCTGTTTGAACTGACCAAGCTAATATTGCCAACTATGACCACTTGACCCAGTTGACCCATTTTGACCTAAAGGGTCAAAATGTGTCAAAAACTTGATCTAAGCCAAATTGATTCAAAACCAATGGGTCAAGTCTTCAAATCACTTGGAACTTGACCAAAGCAAGCCAACTAGACCAACCCAATTGACTTGACCAACATGACCCAAAAGGGTCTTGAGACAAAATTGAACTAACCCAAATTGATTGGAAACAAAGACACCCATTTTTTCCTTATGACTAACCTAACCTACCTCCCTACAAATAGGTCAAATGGGTCAAATACAACTTGAAATGATTGACCTAAATGAAGTCATATGAGCCAAAATTAAATATATACCAAATTAAATCAAACCAAAGTCACCAAAACATTTCAAATGGTCTTATGAACTTGATCCAACCCTTGGTTTGACCAAATTTGACCAATTGGTCAACTTGACCAAGTTGACCCATTTTGACCTAAATGGTCAACATGAGCCAAACCCTATCAAATGGATTCCAAATCCAATGAAATCCAAACCAAGTCCACATACCCAACATCCAAAGTGAAAAATATAAAATGACCCTTCAACCCTAGGCCATAGAAAATTTGGCCCAACCCATTGGTAATTTGATACTCTTCAAATCACTGACTTTTCAAAAGCTCAAGACTTAGGATGAGTGGTGCACAACCCAATGTTTGACCCATTTGTGACCAAACATGAGCCTAAAATTGAAATTTCAAGCTCCCTAAGCTCATTCAAGTACACAAAAGTTGCAATCCATTTTGATCAAACCAACATGAAATCAAAAAAATAAACTCTCCACCTCATCAATTGATCAAAATAACATGGACATTATTGGTCATCATCCTTGGTATACTCCCCAATTCACTATGTTTCACACACTCAATCTTGAAGAATAAGAAGGTGAGGAGCCATTGGTGGGATTGATCCAACCTGAGCTCTTCCCATTTTCTTCTCAACTTTGAGCAAGGAAAAAATGATAAATTCAACTCCACACTTGATTTCCTCAATTCACACATGGGGACAATCCAGCTCACGCTTCCATTAGTTCCCATAGTAAGGAGAGGAGCAATTGGATCAAAGCCATAAGGATCTTCAAGTGGTGTTGGCCCATACCCACTCAAACCCAAGGCCTAGAATCATCTTCCTCCACTCAAAGCAACCTCATCGAGAGCATGATCACCTCCAACAAGGTATGGAATTTTCTGATCACTAAACTCAATGTGGTCTGGAGCTTTGTAAAAGAAATTTTCACCTCATTGATTTTTGACCATTGGATTTGCCGCTCTCTGTCTTTAGATGGTGTGGGTTGAGTTTGGTTTCATTCCATGCTAGATCTAGCTCATCTTCAATGAGCCATTGATCAGCAAGAACTTGATCACCATCCATCGCAAATTTTAGATGGAGAGAGATTATTTAACATTTAGCTATCATTTATCCTTATAAAACATGGGAAATCTCAACCTTGATCGATGGCAGAATATAAGCTCACCAATTGGATGACATTGCACCTCTCATGTGTGTGTGGAGCCACCACCATCCAGTGAGATAGGGATTGGTTAGGGGTTAATTAAAAATGCTTAGTTAATTTCTAATTAATCAATGGATCTTCAAAATTGCATAACACTTCATAGAAAATTTAAAAAATTATGAAATAAAAACCTATGGATAAATAATTAAACCTAGAACATTTTAAAAGTAATCTTGATAAGTTTTAATTTATGGCTTTCTCTAAATTTGGGTTTTATTAGAAAGTATATTTTATTAATAAATTTTAGATTAGGCCTTTGATTAATCTCAAATTTCTTGAGTAAGTTTTAGGGGATGATCTCTATCCAATTTTCTTGATTTATTGACGATTAAGGAATTGCATATGGTTTCCTAATACCCCTTCTCATGTAAAGCATAATTAGTGTGATTAGTGTATTTAACCCATGATTAGTTGATTAAGGTATAAGTAGAGGTTTATGGAATAATTTTGGGGCATTAATTTCCCTAAATCTCTCTCCTTAATCTCCTCTTAAATTAATTCATTAATCATAATCAATTTTCAAAATTCTAAAAGAATTAATCTACCATGGGTAGATATGTTTAATAGCTTAATTCAATTAAAAATAAAATTATTCATAAGTGTGAAAGTTTTGAAATTACTTGCTAAATTAATTAACTTTAATTGTGAGCCAAATTGATTAGGCCTTTTCATTATTAGGTACATTTCAAATTTAAATTTTATGTTTTATGTCATCTCATTCTCATAATTTTTAGTTAATTCTTCTAAGGGTTTTTAAGGGTTAATTGCTATTAATTCATACCTAAATGTAATAATGGATTAATTACCTAAAAATTAAACAAATATACAAAAAAGTGGGGAGGTTAGGAATAGAAAATTTATCTCACCTTTCAAAATTAAATCTTCAAACCCTTAGATTAATTCATTAATTATCGCCTTAATCAATTTTCAAAAATTCTAAAAAAGTTCCAAAACTTAATTAATCTACCTTGGGTAGATGCTTAGGTGTTTAATAGCCTAAGCTCAATTAAGGAAATTAAAATTCCATTAATAAGTCTGAAAGGGTATTTTGAAATTACTTAAGCTAAACCCCTAAGCTTAATTAACTTTTAATTGTGAGCCAAATTGCATTTGGCCTTTTCATTATTAGGTGCATTACAAATTTAAATTTTTTGGGGGTTTTATGTTATCTCATTCTCTCATAATTATTTTGTTAATTCTTCTAAGGTGGTAGGTAAGGGTTAATTAAGCCACTTAATTCATACTTTAACCAAATCAACACATAAAAATGGATCTAATTATCTAAAAATTAAACAAAAATACAAACACATGGGAATGGGTTAGGAACATCAAACTCATCTCACCTTTTCAAAATTAAATCAAACTTCAAACTAAACAAAATTACTTTGAAATTCACTTTGATTTATTCTAAATTTTCTTATTCTATAAGAATGTCTTTAGGATTTAAGTAAAGTGAGTTTGTTTACATGCTTTCATTATTTTGATCTTTCCCAACATGTTAAGTTGTATGCCATGTGATTTCATACATTCATAATTTTATTTCATAAATTTTAAAATGAAATTGTTTACTTTATGCCAAATTTGCATGTGTTGGCTAAAGTAGAAATATGAGTGGCTATACTAAATCTAAATTATTTTCAAAAATACATAAATCAAATATCAAATATGAAAGTGTGCTACTTATACTTTAATTATAAGCTTGCATGTGATGATTAAAAGCATGTTTATCATAGTTTCCTTTCTTTCTTATGTTAGATAATTTTGAGGAGTTAGTAAGATGTAGGGTTCATTTGAAAAGAGAACACTTACTTAATTTCACCCAATTCATCCCTATGCTATCACCTAAGAAGGGTACCTATACTTGCATAAATAAATTATAAACAAAATGAATCCATTAAACAACTTTTGCATTTTTCTTTTCTATTTCATTTCTTTTATATACATGTTTGTATTAAGAAAGTGGTATATTAGTTTGACATCTGAGGTTGTGAGGTTTTAAGTAGTATAGGTTTATAACACATCTTAACAATGGCATTGTACTCACTTATGCCTTTCTTACTTTCATGTATGTATGTGAAATTTTGGATAAGGAAAACCTTTTCTACATAAGAAAAATCATGCATATTCAACTTCTAAATTTTCTTAAATAGGTTACTTAGCATGCATCATAAAGTGTGTTAACTACTTTCATTTATATGTATAGATATGCTTAGGGTCCATCCATATGCATGTTATATATGTTGGGAAAGAAGTGAAGTAATGTGTGTTATGTGAATTTTGATTCATTTTATTTAAATCTTAAAATGCCTTTCTTTTTGAATAGGTTTATTTAGAGATTATCTAAATTTAGGATTAATTAAAAGATGTAATCAAAACATTGACCTAAATGAAACTAAAATAAGAACTACTTTACAAAAATTTTAGGTTAGGAAGGAAAGAGAAGTTCTCTTCTCTTCCTCTCTTCATAACTTAGTAATTAATTGTAGGATCCACTTAAAACCAAATTAAAATATGAAATAAAATTAACCCAAAACACTTAAAAACTTAAATGAAACCTCCTCTAAGTTGAACATGTCCTTCACACTTAGAAAATTTAACCTAAAAATTTAGCTAAGCATACCACAAACCTTCAAAGCACACACATTAGCCTAAGTCACCACTTCTAGCCTTAGGTTAGTCGGTGCATGGTTTGATGTTATGTTTTATTTTGTGATATAAGTTTTAGATGATGTATTTATAGAATGAATGGTAGGATGTTCTTAGTCTAACTTTTTTCGTAGGGATTGTGCTTAAGGGCTATCATAATAAAAATATAAATGCTTTTGCTTGATGCTTTATACCCCTAAGCATAATCCATATAGGGACTTAGTCACCCATGTGTGGGTGATAAGTCCAATATACATGCTTGGGATTTGTGTGGTGATTTTAGCTAACCTTTATTGGTGTTAGTTAGATTTCCACTTTTCTTTTCAAAAAAATTTATATAATTAGGATTTTGGAATGAGATTAGGATGAGCATTGGTCATAAGATCCTATCTTATGCACCATGTGAAGCCTTGGAGCATCCACCTTCCAACCATCCAAAGGAGGAACCAAAGAAGAAAAGAAGAAGAAAGAAAGAAGAAAAGAAGAAAGAAGAATAAAGCTTGAAGACCCCATAATAATGAATTCCTTTGCTTAATTGTAATTTAATTCATTTGTAATCCGGGTTGTATAAGGGTAGAGCTCGACTACCCACATTTGATATTTTGGTTTTGGTGGTGCCCATACAATGAATTTATTT
This sequence comes from Cymbidium sinense, assembly GCA_021442155.1. NCBI lineage: Eukaryota > Viridiplantae > Streptophyta > Magnoliopsida > Asparagales > Orchidaceae > Cymbidium > Cymbidium sinense. The sequence continues at coordinate 110,409,423 of CM038216.1, forward strand.
ATTCTTGATTAGCTTTATAAATTGATTGATGATTTGTTTAGTTTTGCATTAAGTGGCATGATTTTCCTAGTTTCTCCTTGCTTTATGTATGGCCGGATGTGGATTAGGCTCTTAATTGAAAAATAATACCAAACTAAACAACTCAAAATAAAATTAAATAACTCATAACCTCACCTAAAGCTTAGGTTTAAAATCAAGATAAAAGAATTAGCAACCCCTTAGTTGGATGAGCATTTCTTTATAATATTATGCACAAATGCATCTTATTTCACTCTTGATTGGAGGGCTTCCACCTTTGTTAGAGAACTCAGCTTGACCTTTGAGCGTCGTGGTGGAAACTCACCTCCTCCTTCTCACTGATTTTGGCCAATAATCTTCTTTCTCATGCATTAGTCATAAAAAAATCCTATTAGCCTAAGTCAAAATAATTGTCCAAAATAAAAATAAAATAAAATTTGAATTGCATTAGATTTAGGTCATTTGAAGCATGTCCCTTTACATGATCTAGTCTCTTTAGGGAGTGAGTTTAAGGACTTAGTTTCTTTTCTAAATAATAGCTATTATCTTGCATAAGCATAAAGACTTGCCTACATGTATTTAAAATTATAGGAGTTAGTTGGCCACCCCCCAAGTGAAGAAGCTAAGTAAGGGTGGTTTGTCCTCTTGTGGAGGCAAACCAATTACCCATTTTGCCTTAGATTTAGGTTGTGCTTCCATCCCCTCAAGCTCCCTAGATTTAGGTTCTAAGGTTGCTTCTCTTTGTGGGCCATAAGCATAATTCCTCACCTCTTAGGCATTTCCTTAATCTTGTGTTAAGGAATCTTAAGTCCTAAAATTCTAATGAAAAATATAACTCAAACAAACTAAATCAATTTCTAAAATGTAAAGCCCAACTATAGATAGTTTGAGATGCTCGCCTAGTTTTGTGAGAATCTCCTACTTATCTTCCATTTTGGCTGATAATAACTCCCTCTTTGATCAATCCCATTTGATCTTCAAAATATAAACCAATCGATTGATAGTCCTTCCTATTGAAATCTTCAGATACAATGATCATTTACCTTAATCGAGAGTTTTCCTATGGATCCCATCCTTAGATGTAATTAACTATGGGGCTAGGGAACTTAATGAACCCAATTTAAAATAAATGCTTCTTCCATGTAAAGTAGGGGAAGAATCTCTGTACATATGTAGACCCATCATCCTGAAGTCCTTATTGAGGTGATTATTAAAGGGTAGTGACTGCCTTTCAAATGTACACATTTTTTGATGACATATCCGATCACCTGAATAAGTACATCTGGGGATCTACGTGACATCTTATCAAGATGAATTTTTATATAGGTTTTGCCTCTTTCATTTCTCCCCACAAATTTGAAGGTGACTCCTCTAATAGAAATTTTTGACCACAGATTTCTTTAGCTTAATATTATGTTATTGAGATTTTATATTTTATCATGTATTTTATATTTAATCTTTTTTTAATTTGATTCATTATTCCTTTACTTTATATATTTTCTTTGTTGATTATGATGATTTATATCTTTCCAATTTTAAGTTCTTTTAGATTTACTTTTCTTGAACATTAAATTTGTCTTACTATTATAATTTAGATTGATTGTGTTTTAATGTTTATGTTGTGTGAAATATTTTTTAGTTTAATATTCATTTTTGTTAAACTCATTTTATTTATTTGATTTAAATTCAATTCATTTACTATGCTTATATAACTTATAAGTTTTCAATCATGTTTATATGGTTACTTTATTATGAGATTTAGATTGAATCAATTATCCTTAGCTTATTATTTCTTTATTAACTTAAGTTAGTACATGATGATTCTATTACCATTTATGTATTATGAATTTAAATAAAAGAGCCTAATTATTTCTAATTATCTTTAATTCAAATGATAATTCTATTATTTTAGAAGAACTTCCCTTTCATCCTTTGATTTAATATATGTCCATCTTGATTATGACTTAAGGAATTTAGTAGAGTTATTTCAGGAGAGTTTTTTCTTCTTATGCTAACTTATTCATTCCTTTATAAGTTTAATTTTTACTTAAGTTTGTTGATTTTATGGACTTAGCTTTTTAAATTTCTAATTATATAACTTATGCATTTCATTATGTTCATTTAATTCATTTATATTTAATTTAAATTAATATAAATCATATCAATCTCATACATTTAAGTTAATCTTTCATTCATTTATTAATTAGAATTCATTGTATACTGAAAATTCATTAATTTATTTACTTGGGAATACATTAGTATTAAATTTACTTAAGCTTAATTTCATTATTATTTTTATTAAACCCTAGGCTTATAATTAATCAAACATTTAACTTAGGGTGTTGGAAAAGTTTATATTTATCTATTCTGATCTTGATAGGAGTGTTTTACATTGATTTATAAATTTTTACTATTTATTATAATTTTCTTATTTATTATTTATTTAAATTTACTTAGAGACTGAGAATTTTGATAATTCGCAAATTAGAAGTCAATTGGGTTTAATATTTTTATAAGTGGGATTCCTTGCCAATTTGATTTCTCTAAAATTTAATTTTAATGATGTGTGTAATTAAAATTTTAAGCATTTTATTAAAACATTAGGTTAATTTAGTGAAGGTCACTTGGGGTTTTATTTTCCTTGATTCCCTTGTGGAATATACACCAAAAGAGGGTTTATTCATAATTTTTGAGGTTCTGGTTGATTTATTATGTTTTATTTAAATTTAGGTTGATTAATTGAATTAATTAATTTAATTAATGGCCAAATTAATTGATTTTTGATTCATTAGGTTTTAATGGGTTTAAATGACTTAGTTATGTTCATTAGAATGTGTTATGATGTTTTAAGTTGATTTGATCATTTTCATAATTTTTATTTATTATTAATTTATTTTATGAAAATTAGGGTTTGGGAGTTTAAAATTTTAAATATTAAGATTTATTACTCAATAAATTTTGAAAAATTTACCATTATTATATTAACATCATTTCAACTCCCTAAAGTTTAATTTCATTTTGAGCAATGGTTTGGGATTAATTAGCATTTGAAAATTTTCATTGAAACCTAAATTAAGGCCAAAAATACCCCAATATAATTTGACGATTTTATTTTGATGGATTCCTCTCATCAAATGGAATCCAGAGGCTAAGTTTGTAATTTTGGATTTATATTTAATTTTCTATAATTCTTTAAATTTTTAGAAATTTTCCTTAACTTAATTCAAAAAACTTGTATTTTTATTTAAGCATGTTGGATCCACATGAATCGTGGCACGCTTTCCACGCAATGCCGCATCATCTTCACAGATCCATGTGGTTCTTATGTTAAATGCGACTTAATTCTAGGTTATCCGATCAATGGGCAATGATCGAGGTTCTCCTCAATGGTTTTAATCAAATTATCTAGATCTCATCCATCCATTCCTTGTAAAAGGAATGATGACAAAGATTTCTTTTCCTACGATGACAAAGAAACTAAGGGTCGTCCATCATTTTGAATGATTTTGGCCATTTTATTATGGAAATTACATGATTTTGATGCCAAATCCATCAGTGGACAAAACCATGAAGATCTAATGGTTTGATCTCACTTGAGATCAAACTCCCTTCAAAAAGTACAAAAACTGAAAGCTTGGAGAGGTTGTTAATGGCATACCTTGATTACGATAATCTCCAATGGTGAAATCAAATCCAATAGCTTCAAAATGATGTGGGGAGCTTATGTGCAAGAGGAATTTAATTGACTCCTATAAGTTCTTTAGCCTCACGGTGGTAGGGATGAAGATCAGTTCATCTTACAAGGTGGGAAGGTGATGGGATGGCCAATTTTACTTGGGAATGTCTCTTTTGGGTTTTTCCATTGAAGCTGAGAACTATATGCTTGTTTCTACTTCTCTTGGTTAGCTATAGGTGATTGCTAACTTTGGAAGTTAACATGGCTAAGATTCAACACCTACATGGCTAAAGAGGGTGGGAACTCCAAGGAAAGAGAGTATTGGCTTAGGGTTTTGTCTCCATGTATCTTCTCTTGCCATGGCATATTCTATTGCCTTGGGATCTATTGATTTGATTAAATGGATTAATATTTAAATCAACACTAATTCAATTTGGGAAGGATTTGATTGCATCCCTGGGATTAGTTGGAGATTAGGTTCAAAACATTTTTGAATTATGCCACATAATTTTCAATTTGATTGAAGTTGTTTTACTTGATGGATTATTTTTAGATCAATGCTTGAATTATATTCACTTAATCATTAATGAACATTTTTAATCAAAGGTTTTAGAATTTGAAATTTATTCTTATTTTATTTTTTAGTCCATTTTGATTCAAGTGGATTTGGGTTGAACTTAGTTGACTCTAATGGTTTATTTGGCTTAATTAAAATGAATTTAATTTTCAAATTAATCCATGTAATTTGAAATGCATTAGATCAAACAATTTTATTTATTTAAAGTTTAAAATCTAATTTCATCATGTTAGTATTATGGGTTAAATTAAGTGTGAATCCATTTAGGTCAAGTGGCCATTTTAACTCAATTAAGTTATTATGTTCACACTCCAATTATGTTTAATCATATATGTGAGATAATTTGGAGTAATTAATTTCAATTTTATTTCAATTTGAACCCATTTGATTTAAATTCATAATAAGTTTGGGTTCATTTGGGTCAAATGACCAAATTAACCAAATTAACCCAATGATGGGTTTGTTTATGTTGAATCATTTTCAAATGATTTTGGACATTGACTTGGGTTGATTTGAGTTTGATTTAGGTTTGAACCAAATAAGACCCATTTATATTTAGGTCATATGACCCAATTAGCTTAAGGCCACATTGAGTTATATTCTTTAAATGAATGTTTAAATATGTTCATACTATTTATTATAATTTTCTTATTTATTATTTATTTAAATGACTTAGAGACTAAGAATTTTGATAATTCCCAAATAAGTCAATTGGGTTTAATATTTTTATGGCAAGTGGATTCCTTGCCAATTTGATTTCTAAAATTTAATTTCAATCAGATGTGTAATTAAAATTTTAAGTATTTTATTAAAACATAAATTAGGCCTAATTTAGTGAAGATCATTTGGGGGTTTTATTTTTCCTTGATTCCCTTGTGGAATATACACCAAAAGAGGGTTTATTCATAATTTTTGAGGTTCTGGTTGATTTATTATGTTTTATTTAAATTTAGGTTGATTAATTGAATTAATTAATTTAATTATTGGCCAAATTAAGTGATTTTTGATTCATTAGGTTTTAGTGGGTTTAAATGACTTATTTATGTTCATCAGAATGTGTTATGATGTTTTAAGTTGATTTGATCATTTTTCATAATTTATTTTATTTATTATTAATTTATTTTATGAAAATTAGGGTTTGGGAGTTTAAAATTTTATTAAGATTTATTACTCAAATTTTGAAAAATTTACCTAATTATTATATTAACATCAATTTCAACTCCCTAAAGTTTAATTTCATTTTGATCAATGGTTTGGGATTAATTCACATTTGAAAATTTTCATTGAAACCTAAATTAAGGCCAAAATACCCCCAACATAATTTGACAATTGTATTTTTGATGGATTCCTCTCATCAAATGGAATCCATAGAGCCTAAGTTTGTAATTTTTGGATTTATATTTAATTTTCTGTAATTCTTTAAATTTTTAGGCATTTTCCTTAATTTTTAATTCAAAAAACCTTGTGTTTTTTATTTAAGCATGTTGGATCCGCATGAATCTGATGTGGCATCGCTTTCCACGCAATGCTGCATCATTGGGCCACACAGGATCCACGTGGTTCTTATGTTAAATGCGACGGGTTAATTCTAGGTTATCCGATCGAACAATGGGCAACCGTGATCGACCTGCAGTTCTCCTCAATGGTTTTAATCAAATTATCGCTAGATCTCATCCATCCATTCCTTAAAAGGAATAGATGACAAAGATTTCTTTTCCACGATGACAAAGAAAACTAAGGGTCGCCCATCATTTTGAATGATTTTGGCCATTTTATTATGGAAATTACATGATTTTGATGCCAAATCCATGAGTGGACAAAACCATGAAGATCTAATGGTTTGATCTCACTTGAGATCAAACTCCCTTCAAAAAGTACAAAAAATGAAAGCTTGGAGAGGTTGTAATGGCATACCTTGATTACTAATCTCCAATGGTGAATCAACCAATAGCTTCAAAATGATGTGGGAGCTTATGTGCAAGAGGAATTTAATTGACTCTATAAGTTCTCTAGCCTCACTGGCGAGGGATGGGCAACAGGTTCATCTTCACAAGGTGGGGAAGGTGATGGGATGGCCAATTTTACTTGGGAATGTCTCTTTTGGGTTTTCCATTGTGAACTATATGCTTGTTTCTCCTTCTCTTGGTTAGCTATAGGTGATTGCTAACTTTGGAAGTTAGCTACATGGCTCAGTAGCCACTTAACACCTACCTATGGCTAAAGAGGTGGGAACTTCCAAGGAAAGAGAGTATTGGCTTAGGGGTTTTGTCTCCATGTATCTTCTCTTTGCCATGGCATATTCTATTGCCTTGGGATCTATTGGATTTGATTAAATGGATTAATATTGGCTGGAAATCAACACTAATTCAATTTGGGAAGGATTTGATTGCATCCCAAGGGGATTAGTTGGAGATTAGGTTCAAAACATTTTTGAATTATGCCACATAAATAATTTTCAATTAGCTTGATTGAAGTTGCTTTACTTGATGGATTAGCTTTAGATCAATGCTTGAATTATATTCACTTAATCATTAATGAACATTTTTAATCAAAGGTTTTAAGAATTTGAAATTTATTAGTGCTTATTTTATTTTTAGTCCATTTTGATTCAAGTGGATTTGGGTTGAACTTAGTTGACTCTAATGGTTTATTTGGCTTAATTAAAATGAATTTAATTTTCAATTGGGTTAATCCATGTAATTTGAAATGCATTAGATCAAACAATTTTATTTATTTAAAGTTTAAAATCTAATTTCGCCCATGTTAGTATTATGGGTTAAATTTGGGTTAAGTGTGAATCCATTTAGGTCAAGTGGCCATTTTTAACTCAATTAAGTTATGTTCACACTCCAATTATGTTTAATCATATATGTGAGATAATTTGGAGTAATTAATTTCAATTTTATTTCAATTTGAACCCATTTGATTTAAATTGGGCGTAATGGGTTAAGTTTGGGTTCATTTGGGTCAAATGACCAAATTAACCAAATTGAACCCAATGATGGGTTTGTTTATGTTCAGTAATCATTTTCAAATGATTTTGGACGATTGACTTGGGTTGATTTGAGTTTGATTTAGGTTTGAACCAAATAAGACCCATTTAGGGCCATTTAGGTCATATGACCTAATTAGCCTAATTAAGGCCACATTGGAGTTATATTCTTTTAAATGAATGTTTAAATATGTTCATACTATTTATTATAATTTTCTTATTTATTATTTATTTAAAATGACTTAGAGACTAAGAATTTTGATAATTCCCAAATCAGAATTCAATTGGGTTTAATATTTTTATGGCAAGTGGGATTCCTTGCCAATTTGATTTCTCTAAAATTTAATTTCAATCAGATGTGTAATTAAAATTTTAAGTATTTTATTAAAACATAAATTAGGCCTAATTTAGTGAAGATCATTTGGGGGTTTTATTTTTCCTTGATTCCCTTGTGGAATATACACCAAAAGAGTGCTTATAATAGCAATACGTAAGTTGATTTATTATGTTTTATTTAAATTTAGGTTGATTAATTGAATTAATTAATTAAATAATTCCCAAATTAATTGATTTTTGATTCATTAGGTTTTAATGGGTTTAAATGACTTATTTATGTTCATTAGAATGTGTTATGATGTTTTAAGTTGATTTGATCATTTTTCATAATTTATTTTATTTATTATTAATTTATTTTATGAAAATTAGGGTTTGGGAGTTTAAAATTTTAAATATTAAGATTTATTACTCAATAAATTTTGAAAAATTTACCTAATTATTATATTAACATCAATTTCAACTCCCTAAAGTTTAATTTCATTTTGAGCAATGGTTTGGGATTAATTAGCATTTGAAAATTTTCATTGAAACCTAAATTAAGGCCAAAATACCCCAATATAATTTGATGGATTTTATTTTTGATGGATTCCTCTCATCAAATGGAATCCATAGAGGCTAAGTTTGTAATTTTTGGATTTATATTTAATTTTCTATAATTCTTTAAATTTTTAGAAATTTTCCTTAACTTTTAATTCAAAAAAACTTGTATTTTTTATTTAAGCATGTTGGATCCACATGAATCTGACGTGGCATCGCTTTCCACGCAATGCCGCATCATTGGGTCACACAGGATCCATGTGGTTCTTATGTTAAATGCGCACGTGGGTTAATTCTAGGTTGTCCGATCGAACAATGGGCAGCTGTGATCGATCTGCAGTTCTCCTCAATGGTTTTAATCAAATTATCTGGCTAGATCTCATCCATCCATTCCTTGTAAAAGGAATAGATGACAAAGATTTCTTTTCCTACGATGACAGCAAAAACTAAGGGTCGTCCATCATTTTTGAATGATTTTTGGCCATTTTATTATGGAAATTACATGATTTTGATGCCAAATCCATGAGTGGACAAAACCATGAAGATCTAATGGTTTGATCTCACTTGAGATCAAACTCCCTTCAAAAAGTACAAAAAATGAAAGCTTGGAGAGGTTGTAATGGCATACCTTGATTACTACAATCTCCAATGGTGGAATCAACTCCAATAGCTTCAAAATGATGTGGGGAGCTTGTGTGCAAGAGGAATTTAATTGACTCCTATAAGTTCTCTAGCCTCACGTGGCGAGGGGATCGGGGAAGATCAGGTTCATCTTCATACAAGGTGGGGAAGGTGATGGGATGGCCAATTTTACTTGGGAATGTCTCTTTTGGGTTTTTCCATTGAAGATGAGAACTATATGCTTGTTTCTCCTTCTCTTGGTTAGCTATAGGTGATTGCTAACTTTGGAAGTTAGCTACATGGCTCAGTAGCCACTTAACACCTACCTATGGCTAAAGAGGTGGGAACTTCCAAGGAAAGAGAGTATTGGCTTAGGGGTTTTGTCTCCATGTATCTTCTCTTTGCCATGGCATATTCTATTGCCTTGGGATCTATTGGATTTGATTAAATGGATTAATATTGGCTGGAAATCAACACTAATTCAATTTGGGAAGGATTTGATTGCATCCCAAGGGGATTAGTTGGAGATTAGGTTCAAAACATTTTTGAATTATGCCACATAAAGAATTTTCAATTAGCTTGATCAAAGTTGCTTTCCTTGATAAATTAGCTTTAGATCAATGCTTGAATTATATTCACTTAATCATTAATGAACATTTTTAATCAAAGGTTTTAAAGAATTTAAAGTTTATTGCTACTTTTTTTTTTTATCTTTAGTCCATTTTGATTCAAGTGGCTTTTGGTTGAACTTAATTGATTCTAATGGTTTATTTGGCTTAATTAAAATGAATTTAATTTTCAATTGGGTTAATCCATGTAATTTGAAATGCATTAGATCAAACAATTTCATTTATTTAAAGTTTAAAATCTAATTTCGCCCATGTTAGTCTTATGGGTTAAATTTGGGTTAAGTGTGAATCCATTTAGGTCAAGTGGCTATTTTTAACTCAAGTAAGTTATGTTCACACTCCAATTATATTTAATCATATATGTGAGATAATTTGGAATACTCAATTTCAATTTTATTTCAATTTTAACCCATTTGACCTAAATTGGGAGTAATGGGTTAAGTTTGGGTTCATTTGGGTCAAATGACCAAATTAGCCAAATTGGACCCAATGATGGGTTGGTTTATGTTCAATAATCATTTTCAAATGATTTTGGACAATTAACTTGGGTTGATTTGAGTTCGATTTAGGTTTGAACCAAATAAGACCCATTTAGGTCCATTTAGGTCATATGACCTAATTAGCCTAATCAAGGCCACATTGGACTTATATTCTTTTAAATGAATGTTTAAATATGTTCATATCATCATCCAAACCATCTAAAATGATTTTATTTGATCAAATTTTGGTGGATTGAATTTTGACTTAGTGGGACCCACATATGTTTGGATTTAATTTAAATTTATTTAAGTTTATATGGTTCTTAGCTTAAATAAGATAAATAAGTTTAATTACCTAATCAAACCTTAACATAAGCTTAATTAATTTCAATTTTGGTTTTGTGTATGTTTAGGTTGGGGATTTGGGTTGAATCTAACTAAACCCATTAAGTTAAATCAATCCAAGGAGGATGCACTAAGTCACTAAGTGTAGTGTTCTAAGTGCTTAACTAGAAGATTCTTAACTTAAGATTAGGAGTCAAAAATTATCTTTGGGAGTGTTATTAACCTCATCTAAAAATGAGGTCAACAATGGCCTATTAGGTCTTGGACGCTTTGCTTGGACTTGAATTGGAGCTTTTCCTCTATCCATTGTAAACAATACCTGCCCTCTTTTCTAGTACTTTCCTAGGTTTTGTTGTTTCCATAGTAGATTGATCTCTAAGGAAGGATATTCTAGGAGCTTCTTCTTGTAAGCTAGAGGCTTTATTTAATAGTTTTTCAAAAGTTTTAATAGTAAAACCTTTCAATAAAAAGGCAACATGGATATTTTGAAGAGTATTTCTATAGTGTACTACTTTTGTAGTTAAGGCTTGCACTTAAGACTAAGAATCCCCATCTTAGGATATAATCAACAAGAGATTCACTTGGCTTTTGATTTTTAACTACTAAGTCTCCTAAAGTATTGTGGTGCTATGTGACAATGAATCATTTTACAAACATGTTTTCTAGTTCAGTGATAGTGTATGATCCGAACCATTCAATATTTTTGCATACCAATCAAAGGCTACCCCAAGTCAAACTATTGATGATCTACCTAAATAACAAGGCATCACTCCCTCTTGCACTACAGTAACTTACTGAGAAATGTGCCAAATGTTTTTTGGGATTGCCTTTCCATCAAAAACTTTGAAGAAGGAGGCACAAATCCTTTTGGATATGGTATAAAATAATATTCTTTAGAGTAGGATCCACCCTTTGGAATAAGAGTCATACCACAAGATTGAGCCAAAGCTTCATTCACTGATCCACCAAAGACTTCAAGTCAGTTTTGAAAATATATCATCCATTGGTTTAAGCTCTTGGTGATATTCTCTTAAACCAAGCTTTATCTCATTTGTAAGATCAAGTGCAAGATCCTTGTGCGTTTCTTTTTTTTTGTTTTTTGATACCTTTGTATCCACCATAAAAATATGTGTGAAGGGTAACCTAGGGTCATCATCCAACAAGTCATCTTGATCTAAATCAAAGTGAACTTGGACCTACTTATCTTTTCTTTTTCTTCATCCTCTCTAATAATAGTTATTGACCTCATTTTTGGATGAGGTTAGCATTACTTCCAAAAGTAACAATTAAGATATTTAATCCTAGATTAGGAATCTCTATTAGAAATGGAGGACACTTCACTTAATGATCTAATGCACCTTTCTAGGATCTAACCAAATAAAATTGGTTAGACCTAGACCAAAACCAAACCCAAACCCATTATAATTGGAATATAAAATGTATTTGAACTTAGGTTAAGATGAATGGGGTAATTAACCTAATTACCTTATTTTCTTCTAAAACCAATTAAACTTAAAGAAATTTAAACTAAATAAAAAATTCAAATCAAAATCAAATAAAACCATGAAATCAAATTAAAAGCATAAATAAATCCAAATCCAAACTTGGTCAAAAAGTGGTCAACCTTTATAACATAAGTTTGACCTAGGTGGATCCCATCGAGTGAAAGGTCATCCCACTAAAATTTGATCAAATAAAATCATTCCAAATGATCTAAACAATAAAATATGTATAGTTAAATATGAATTTAACATAATATAAATCCAATAAGGCTATAATTAGGCTAAATAGGTCATTTGAGCTAAATGGGCCTAAATAGATCATATTGGATTTAAATCCAAATGAAATCAAAATCAACCCAAACTATTTGGCTAAAATAATTTAAGAATGACTATTAAACCCAAATTAATGCATGATTGAGCTCAATTTAACCTAAAATGGCCATTTGACCTAAATGAATCCAAACTTAACCCAAGCTTAACCCAAAAGACCAAGATAAACTAAATTGGGTTTTAAACCTTAAATAAATAAAATTAATTGATCCAGTGCATTCCAAATCCTTGGATCAACATAATTGAAAGCAAATACATTATAATTGATCCAAATAAGCCATTTGACCGAATTTAAATCCAACCCATGTTTAGTTTAACTATAATGGATATAACGTGGAATAAACTAATAAATATTTGCAAATTTTATTTAATCCTTTAATTGGGAACATCAAAAAGAGTTAAATTTATGTAATTGAAGTATTAATCTAATGTTAATACATTCAATGGACTAAGTTAGATTAATTTAAATAAAAAATTCCTTAAATGGCACAATTGAACCCAAGTTGAAACCAAATCCCTTGTAATGCACTCAAACCCATCCTAAAATGAATTTAGGGTGATTGGTAACCAATTTTAAGTAGCTTAATTAAATCTAAGTTAAGCCAAAATGATGGAATATTCCATGGAAAGGAAGGATTGTATAGAGATAAGGAAATCTTTCCCAATCCCCTCACCCCATTAGTACCTCACCTCTTCAGCCTTGGACAGCTGTTAAATAGCTGATGATCCATGGAGCTAGCCTCCAAGGACATCAATTAGCCATGGCTGGACAAGGAAAGAACAAAATGGCATAAGATCCTCTCAGCCTCTAACGAAAAAACCCAATAGACACACTCTCGAGCCAAATTGATTATTCCATCATCTTTGCCACCTCACACGAAGTCAATTGCAATATTCCCTTGATCCCCTCACCATTAGGATGCTGGAGAATGACCAAAGCTATCAAAAGGAGGTCGAGCTTGGACTAAGAGGTAATCCACAAGGATAGGATCCAATTCCTTCCCACAGTCTCGTTGCATCATTCCATAGCTATTGGAGTCAACCCCATCACTAGAGATCGTTGGAGCTGAGGTATACCATTTAAGCCTCCTCTTAAACTTCCAGTTTTGGAATTTTTGGAAAAAGTTAGATCTCAAGTGAGATCAAACCATATAGATCCATTTGATTTCATTCATTGATGGTTTCAAAATCAAAATCAAGTGATTTCAATGGTTGGATCACAAGAATTTGACTTAAATTGATGGAAGGCTCTAGAAGCTCGTCTCTATCTAAGGAGAGATAATATCCACTGTCTACTCCTTCTTTAGGAATGGGCAGCTCTGATTTAGTCAGATCATTTTATTTAATCCCTTAAGGAAATTATTGAAGGAATTATGACATCCAATCAAAGATTGGATGATCGGGATGAATTCCATGTGCATTGCTTTTTAATGCTGGATCACGTGGATCCTGGGAGGACAAATATCATGGTGCTGCTTGTAAAGTGGTGCCACATCGGATCCACGTGGATCCGATCCGATTAAAGTGGAAAATTAAGATTTTTTGATTTAAAACTTAAGGAAAAATGTCAAAAAAAAAATCATACAAAATTAAATATAACTTCAAAATTTAAAAATTTGGGCTCTATGGATTCCTCTTGATGAGAGAATCCATTAAACCCAAAGCCCCAATTTTTATTGGGTGATTTTATGTCAACTTAGGTTTAAATAAAAATTTTTAAACTTAAATTAATCTTAAACCATTAACCTAATTGAAATGAAACTTTGGGAATTAAAATTGAGACTAAAACACTTCTTAGAGACAATTCTCATGATTTAATTTGAAGTAAATAAGAAAATAGTAAATTTTGAACCCCAAACACTAATTTTGATAAAATAAATTAATATTAAATGGTATTAATTATGAAAATGATCAACTCATTTTAAATCATCATAACACACCCCAATAAATTTATGTATACCAATGAAACTCACTGAAACCTAATGAATCACTAAATCACTTAATTTGGCATTTAATTGAATTAATTAATTAATCATCTTGAACTTAGAAAAATCATAATATATCAACCAAAACTCTAAAAATTCAAATGAGCCCTCTATGGATGCATATTCTAGAGAGAATTTAGAAAAAAAACCCTAAGTAATTTCTCATTAATTAAGCTTAATTTATGTTATAATTAAATAATTAAAGCATTAATAAATCTCAAATTATATATTTGAATATGGTGAAATTTTAAGGAACTCAAATTGGCAAGTAACCCCACTTGCCATAAAAGTTTCAAACTCAATTGACCAAATTAGAAAATTATTAAATTTCTAAGTCTCTAGGCCAATTTAAATGAAAAATAAATTAGAAAATTGAAATAAGTAATAAAAATAAACTAACTCAATTGAAATATCCTCATAAATATGAGAGCACATAAAAATAATTTTCCATCATCATAAATCAAAGAATTTGATTAATTACAAATTTAAAGTCTAATGAAAAGAATGGTGAATATAAAGTTTAATTAAACCTCAAGGTTAATAAATTCATAAATAAACAAATCAATAAGACTTTAACATATAATTAATTCAAGCTAAGAATGAAACAATGGATTAGCCTAAATGTATTATGTTAACAAAATTTAAATAAAAACAAATCAAACAAACATAATCAAATGAAATAGTTATATTCACATAACTTGAAATTTTAGGAACTTAAATCCTTAACATGAAATGAACTAACCTTAACCAATAAATAAGATCATAAGTTGAAACCAATGTGATTAATTCAAATTTCATACTGGAAGGCTAATGAAATGACAATATGAAAATAATCAAAACAAAATAAATCATTAATGGAAAACACATAAACTAATGCATCATGAAATGTACTAAATCAATTAAATAATGGAAGTTAAAAAATGTAAAACATTAATGTAAATAATTAAACATAATCTGAAAATAAAATAAACACATAATGGATTTAATCTTAACATAATCATAAGCATAAAACAAATATATGATTTAAACATAATATAAACCACAATACAAATGAAATAAACTTAAAAATGAAAATTAAATAAAAAATTTCAAGTAACATAAACACTAAAACTTAATTAAACTAAGTTACATAAATGAAAAGTTAAATACATGAATGAAATAAGTTCAATGAAATGAGTTAAATAAACATAAACTTGAAAAATATAAACTATCATAACAAATAAACTAAAAAAAATGTAAACTATCATAACAAATAAGCAAGCCTATATGTGAAAGAATAATAAGTCAAATCAAAAGGATTGAATATGAATTTAAATAATAAAATATAAACATTAATAGACATTAACATTAATAAAATGAATGAATGCAATTGTAATATGAAATTGACTAAATTAATCCCACTAACATAACATGAATGAAATAAATGAATGAAATCAATTCAAATATTAATCAAATTGAAAGAATAATGAATCTTAATTAAATTCCAAGTTAAAATTAAAACTTTAATCAAACTAAACTTAACTTAAAAGAATAAAAAAAAATAATTAAAATACTTAGGATCTTAGTTAGACTTTTAGAATGAATCTTTATCTTGGGATAAAGGTTTTTTTTCTATTAGGACTTAGGATGTTGAATAGAATGGGTTCCAACTAAAATTGAACTTATTGTATTCTTCATTCTTGAAAATCTAATCTTACTTTAACATAAAATGTACCCAAAATGAAAATGAAATTGTAGATCATTAAATCACTTAAAGTGAACTAAATTAAACCAATTTTAAAACTAAAAGAAGTAAAAAATAATTAAAATAAAAAAATTTCATAATCAACATCATATGGTATATAGTTTTGACACCCGAGGTCACAAGGCTACCTGTCTGAAGGAGGTCTTGATACCTTAAATCTCTAGTATAACAACGACAGATACCTATGAAGCTAAATTATTAAAAATTACAAAGCCTAAATGTAAAATCAAATTAAAAATTTAGAAACTAAAATTGGAACTTGAAACTAAAAGGCCTAGTAATGTCTTGCCACACAAACCCCCATTCTTCACACACTAGATCATTAAGTCACGAACCATAGACTTAGATTAGGCTATTCTGTGACATTCTATGATATTTTTTGATGATATGATGTAAAATACATTTTAATTATTTTATGGTGTGCTATTTTAGATTGGATAACCATGATTGATTATCATTAATCTGGATGATAAGATGTTATTTTTAGAATTAATATTGTCTTCTACGGGGGATGTGTTAAATGGGGCTGCCATCATAAATAAATCTATAAATGTTATTTTCTTGCAGGTGTTGAATAGTCCCTTAGCATAGCCTAATAGGATAGGTGGGCTTGGTAAGAAACTAATGTTAAGCCCATATGTTTGTAAAATATAAATGATGTGTGTTGTTTGTATTTTCCAGACATCTATTTTGTAGGGCTTAGGATTTATTTTTGAATTTGAAATGAAAATTTAAGTTTAGAATGGGAATAGGATCTATGGGGTTTACAATTAACAACCCTACCAAAAGATGGGTGTAGAGGTCCTTGAGTAGATGACGGTCCTAGAAAAAGACCCATAAATTTAAATTCTAGTTATAGGCAGGGCTGCATAAGGGTAGAGCTCGACTGCTCATTTTCTCTTTCTTTTGGGGTGTATAGTGGTACCCAACCGTATTAGCCTTTAATTAAATTAAATTGGCTTAATTTATTTTTTTGTGTGTTGTAGAATCACCGCTTTTCTAGTTTTTTTATGTGTTATGTTTTCTGTGATGGATGCTTGAATGATTAGGCTCTTAAAAAAAGTAAATTTTATACCCAACTTAAATATAATCAACATAAACATAAAAATAAAGTAACTCAAACCTTCATATAAATTAAAGCCCTTGGAATAATCTAAAATTAACTAGAAATAATTAGCTCTTGCAAACCATATTATCATATTTCTCTCAACACTTGAATTGGGCACTTTATCTATTGTATATAAGGGGCAACTGACCTTTGAGGATAATAACCTTCTTGGAAAAGTATACTTTTCTTATTGACTTGGCCATGACCACTTCTAATTG
The DNA here is from genome assembly GCA_021442155.1 of Cymbidium sinense. Lineage (NCBI taxonomy): Eukaryota > Viridiplantae > Streptophyta > Magnoliopsida > Asparagales > Orchidaceae > Cymbidium > Cymbidium sinense. Next base: position 110,426,520 of record CM038216.1, read on the forward strand.
CATGTCATTTAGGCATAAAATGCATACCTAAGACCTTAAATGAAACATGAGTCAAAATATTTATAAGTTAGAAAATGTGCATTAGTTAGTGTATATCACACCCAACATGATCTTAGGGATTAGGGAGTGAGTCTAGGCTCTTAGATTCTTTCCTAAAAATGCAACATCCCAATCATCTTGCATACATGAGACTTGGCATTATGGATTTTAAGATGTGCTTAGGTGGTGTTAGATGGTAGCCCTTTTAGGTGGGTTATAAGTCTAGAAGAGTTAAGGATAGGTTTGCCTTCTCAAGTAAGAGAAAGAGCCAATAATTCCCAAAAATGGAACTAGGTTGAGCATTTAACTTATGTTAGAAGCACTTATAAACTTAGGTTATGAAGCATCCTGCTCAGAGTAAGTCTTTAACCCCAGGCATTTCCTTAGTCTTATGTTACTAGAATATAAGCCCTAGATTTCTAAGAAATTATCAACTCAAAATTTAAATTAAATTCTAAAATGTGAAGCCTAATGATAGGATAGTTGAAATACCTACTAGGCATCCTAGTATTAATAAACATTTCTTAATTTATCCTAATTGGCTTCCAAAAATAAGTCTTTCCACTTTGGATCATTCCTAATTAAAATTTCCTAAATATCATTCCTTTGAAAACCACTTAGAACTTCATAGAAATAATAACTTATTTTTTTTAATCAAAAGTATTCTTAGGAAGAGATCCTTCATGACTAAGATATAATTAACTATAAGGTCTTTCCATTATAGGGAACCATGAACTTTTAAATAAAAACCTTGCTCTACTTTCCATGTAGTTCAGGGGAAAACTCTTTGGTACAAAAAGACACATTAGCCTTAGGAGTGTTTTATTAAATGGTCTAATCTATTATAAAATATCATGTTTATCTTCTGAGATAATATGCTTACTCTGTAATGACACATTTGATCATCCAAATAAGAATTTCCTAAATCTTATGTGGTCTCATAAATTTTCCCCAAAATAATCTCCACTTCTTCTTTTGTAAGATGAAGTGGAACACTGTTACTATCAAGGATAGCTTCAGATTATTCCACTACATCCATGGGTTTTACTTCAGATATATCTATTTCACTAGTCCCCTAGAAGGTGGGAACTTTCTCTATAGCCAGAGTGGCACACAAACCAAGATGTCCTCATCTGCAACATCTCTATTATAAAGAGATAAATTAAATGGCTCTATCTCTCTACTAAACGTATGAAATGAGGATGGCCTTTCAATTTAAGGCTTAAACATAGATGATGATGAACTTTCTTTAATAGGTCGAGTAACAAATGGTTCTTCTAATTGTGATAATGAGTGAGTCTTTGCCACATAAGCCAATGAATCTTTCTTAACATAAATTTTTTTAGTTTATTTTCTAATGGTAACCTTATCTCTCCTCAAACTGGCTGATTCACCCTTATGTCAAGTTAGTGATCTCCCGGGTGCTGATACTTGTCTGGTATAATAGGCATGGGGTGATAATATCTTCTTCCATAAAGGAAGATGATCTTTTCTTTTCTTTTATTTTGAATGGTCAATGATATCTCTAAGACCTCTCTTTAGCTCTCTAGAAACTTATTCCTTCATAATCCTAAGTAACTCTTCTTTGGTGTAAGAAGTGGACCTAGGAGTTCTACGAAGGATCTGGTGTAATCTACTATGAGCTTCCCTATTTACCATTCTAAAGTTCTATGTAGTTTCATATTAAAAAAGTCAGGTGGAAAACTCATAATTCTAGATACATTCTCCTCTCCCTAGGCTACAGAAAGAGGGTGGAATCTACTACCTCTTAGGAGAGGGGAAGTATCCATAAGGGTAAATCCCTCCCCCATCCTAGTTTGTTCAATCTCTATCCTTACCTTTTGTTTCTTCTCCATAAGGCTTGCCTTTTAGTCCTTCTACCTCTATTTTTCTTGTGATTTTAGTCAACAATGAAGGATTAGAAGTGGAACCTATTCCAGAAGTACTGGGAAAGAGGAAATCAGGTGTCTCTGTAACAAGTAATTTTACTTTCTTCAATGTAGGTCCTATTTTAATTTTTCAAGAGGCCTCCATGGCCATCTCCCTGCTAATAGAAAGAGTACAATAGGGCACTCGGAAAACTCTAAGATATGCTTCCTATCCTTAATAGCCAGATTACTAACAAGAGCAAGAATTACACCATTAGCGGTAATGTTCAAATCTTCAAAACCAGTCATGAACTTGATGATAGAGCCATCAGGTACTGCTACTATCCATATAAAAGGTAATCCTAAGTGTAGCAATAAAAATCAACACCAACTATTTTCTATTTTATAAACAAGAAACTTCATGAAATTATAATGAACATTTAACATCACTAAAATGAGCTTTTAACATAATGTAGTCAAAAGGTATCAACTTTTGACCCATTAAGAAAAGTTAGCCATTTTTATTATGGCTAGAGTTTCTAAGAGATGAACTTTATTTTTGAAAATGTAAGAGTTATAGAACCCTCTTATTTACTTTCAATAAATAAGAATGTTCGATACTCCATTTAGTGGATGTTGAATGTACTCTACCAAGAATGAAATAGTGAGATACCCAATGGAATAAATGGTGAACCTGACCTATAAAAAAAACACATGTACATTGTTGATGTATATAAATAAAAGTCTATTTCTAAAGATGGAGATAGGAACTATTCTCCAATGGAGTCACTAGAAAAATTTATGAAAATTTTATTTTGAACACCATGTAGATCTTGGGGGTACTTATTTAGGTAATCAAATATGTCATTAAGAGAAAAATATATTATCTTGAAAGATAAACATATTACTCTATATTGGATTAAATTACTTAATAAGGACTCCTAAGGTTGATGGGTCTTTGATGTATCAGAGATTCTTCCTATAAACTATATGGTAAGGTAGAACATGGTTTATTTTATTACAGGGTTCATAGTTCCCTATAAGGGTAAACCCTTATAGTTAATTACATTTTAGGAATAAAGGACCTCTTCCTAAGAGTACCCTCAATTAAAAAAGTAGATTTTTATTTATATGGATTTCAAACCTTGTTTTAAAAGGATGATGATTTAAAAATTCTAAAAGGGATTCTCTAATGCTCCAAGGTGGAAGAGTTCTTTAAAGACCAATAAAGAATAAGTAGGAAATGCCTTAGATATTGGAATGCCTACTAAGCATTTCAACTAACCTACTATTGGGCTTTATAATTTTGAGTCTAAAATTATTAAGATTTAAATTAACATTTTTTTAGAAATCTAGGACTTAGATTCTAGTAGGACAAGACTATAAAAATGCCTAGTAGTTGAAGACTTACTCAAAAAGAATGCTTTAGAACCTAAATCTACAAATGTACATGACATAAGTTAGAAGCTTGACCTTATATATATATATATATTGGAAATTATTATTTCTTTTCCTACCAGAGAAAAAATAAACCTATCCCTAACTCTTATAGACTTATAACCGCCTTGAAGGGTTGGTAGCTAACATTACTTAAGCAATATTAAAAACCATTAATCCAATCTCATGTATGCAAGATGGCTAGTCTATTGCATTTAAGAAGGAAGTTAAGAGCTTAACTCACTCCATAACCCTAAGATAATATTTGTCATGTCATGTACTTAACTAATGTAGTAGATTTTTTTATTTTATGTATTGACTTACAATTCATTTTAGGGCCTTGAAAATGCAATTCAGGCTCATAATGATACAGAGTTAGAAATGATCGTGGGTCAAATCAAAAAAGAAGGCACACTTCCCCCAAGAAGGGTGGTCATCCTTACAATCAAATGCCCCCTTATGTGTAATGGGTGAAGCTACCAATTCAAGAAGAATGAATAATATGTATGATCTGGTATCACTGTATACCCTGAAAGAAAGAGAAAATGAGTAGTCGAGCTCTTCCCCTGTACAACCTAGCCTATAACTAAAAGTTTGATCTGTGGGGGTCTTCATCCAAAATCATCACCTTCTTGGGACCTCCACAAGCTTCAAATAGAACCACCCATATAGTAGAGTCAACTCTTGCTATTCTTAGACCTCATAGATTCTAATCTCATTTTAGGCTTAAAGTATATTTTAAAATTGCAAAATAAATTCCTAATCCCTACAAAACAAATGTCAAGAAATACACATAGCACATCAAAAATTTATATTTGAAATATAAGGGAATAGCATTAGTTGCTTGGCAAGCCCACATGTCCTATTCAGCTATGCTTAGGAGCTTAAGCGTACCTGCAAGCAATAAAATTTATTTATTTATTTATTATAGTGGTCCATTTATGCACAACCCCCTATAGTAAATAGTGTATGCCTAAAAAGAACGTCTTATCATCCAGACTAGCGAAACAATAATCCTAGCCATCCATTCTAAAAGATTACACCACAAAACAAGAAAAATATTTCGCTTCACAAATATCAAAGATCATTAGCCTATCCTAATTCTAAGGTCAGTGACCTAGCAATCTAGTGTGTGAGAAAATGGGCTTATGTGGTATGACCTTATTAGGACTTTCTAGGTATAAAGTTTAGTTTAATTTGATTTAAAATTTAACCTTTCACTTTTCATAATTTTGCTTCATAGGGACATGTCATTGTTAAACCTAAAGTTTGAGGTATTAAAACCTCCTTAATGAAAGTGACCCCAGTGTTTATTATATACCACATAATTGTTAGTTATGAAAAATTTTATCATCATTTATTTGATTTGTTTGGGTGGTTTCAATTTAAGTGATTTAATTGATTTATGAGTTCATTTTAAATTTTAGGTTTGCTTTTGTGTTAAAGTTGAAGTTTAGGTTTTAAAGAATGAAAGATATAATAAATTCTACTTTAAGCAGAACACATTCTATTCAATCATCCTAAATTCTTATAGAATAAAATTTTCATCTATTCTAAGGGTCAAATTAAGATCCTACTATCTTAATTAGCCTCTTTTGAATTGATTTGAATGGTTTGTTTTAAATTGAGTTTGATGTGGTTATCTTTTAATATTTAAATTTTATATAACCTACTCTTATTAAGATTTTGAAGACTTTGTTCTAATTTTATTAATATTTCTTTAGTCTTATTTAATTAAAATTAAAAATATTTCTTTAAATTTAATTAAAAGTTGATGTCATCTTGATTGAATAATTAAGTTTGATTTAATTTTTATTTTAGTTTAGTTTAGTTCAAAGTGCTTTAATTCAATCATAACCTAGAAAACTTTGGCTACATTGGGCATCAAACCAAATCTAAGCTATTTTAACTTTTATGTTATTTAGTTTTAATTATTTTGATTTGTCATTTTATTTGTTTTGGAATTATGTTATTAATTTAAATGGATTTAATGAATTTCAATATTAATGAATTTCTTATCTGAATATGAAATTCAGAGGTTGATTAGTTTTGAATTTCAATTGATTAATTGATTTATGAAGAATTTATCAAATTAATAACTTAAGATTTGATTAAATTTTATATTCTTTTATTTCATTAAATCCTAAGTGCATAACTAATTAAATTCCTTAAATTCAGAGAATTAGGAGATTTTTCTTAAGTGTTATAATGTTAATGAAAATGTTTTAAGTTAATTTACAAATTTTTATATTTTTTTGTAAATTTTTAAAATTTTTATTTCATTTAATTGATCTAAGGATTAGAAATTCAACAACTTATGATCTAGAGGCCATTTGAGCTTGCAATGTTTATGGAAAGTGGGGGTTCCTGTCTATTTTAAGTTTTCTAAAGTTTCATTTTAATTAGATGTGTAATTTAGGATTAATTGGGATTTTAATTATTTCAATAAAACCTAAATTAACTTTAAATTAGAATGAATTAAATAGGGTTTTAATTTTTTTAAATTCTCCTCTAGAAGATAAATCCATAGAGGGTTTATTTAGATTAGTTAGAGTTTTAGTTGATCTATTATGATTTTTGAAAGTTCATATCAATTAATTGAATTAATTAATATATTTAATCCCTAATTAAGGTCATTTTGGGGATTATGGGATTTTAGTGAGTTTTAATGATGTTTTAATATTGAATAATGTTCCTCATGATGATTTAAGGTAATTCTATAATCTTTATGTTTTTCTTAATTTAAAATTAATTTATTTTATTAAATTATGGCCTTTAACTTGAAAAATTTATTTTTATGGATTTACTTCCCAATAAATTTTGAGAAATTTATCTAAGATGTGTTTTAACTTTACTTTCAATTCCTCAAAATTTCAAGTTGATTAGCTTAATGGTTTGGGTTTACTTTAGTTTGATTATTTTAATTAAACTCAAATTAAACTAAAAATATCAAATAAAATTGAGGGATTTTTGGTTTAATCTATTGACCTCACTGAGATGAATCCATAGAGACTTTATTTGCATTTTTAATTGAATATTTTATTTTATGTTTTTTTAATATTTTTAGAATTTTCTATAATTTTTAATATTTAGAAAATAAAAAAATTTATTTTAAAATGGTAGGCACTGTGTGGCACTAATGTGACACTATTTGCCACATGGTGAGATGCAGTTGGGCTAGTTGGATTTTGTTTATCAGTCATAACCTAGAAAACTTTGGCTACATTGGGCATCAAACCAAATCTAAGCTATTTTAACTTTTATGTTATTTAGTTTTAATTATTTTGATTTGTCATTTTTATTTGTTTTTGGAATTATGTTATTAATTTAAATGGATTTAATGAATTTCAATATTAATGAATTTCTTATCTGAATATGAAATTCAGAGGTTGATTAGTTTTGAATTTCAATTGATTAATTGATTTATCAAGAATTTATCAAATTAATAACTTAAGATTTGATTAAATTTTATATTCTTTTATTTCATTAAATCTAAGTGCATAACTAATTAAATTCCTTAAATTCAAAAAAATTAGGAGATTTTTCTTAAGTGCTATATAATGTTAATGAAAATGTTTTAAGTTAATTTACAAATTTTTATATTTTTCTGTAAATTTTTAAATTTTTATTTCATTTAAATTGATCTAAGGATTAGAAATTCAACAACTTATGATCTAGAGGCCATTTGAGCTTGCAATGTTTATGGAAAGTGGGGGTTCCTTTCTATTTTAAGTTTTCTAAAGTTTCATTTTAATTAGATGTGAAATTTAGGATTAATTAGGATTTTAATTATTTCAATAAAACTTAAATTAACTTTAAGTTAGAATGAATTAAATAGGGTTTTAATTTTTTTAAATTCTCCTCTAGAAGATAAATCCATAGAGGGTTTATTTAGATTAGTTAGAGTTTTAGTTGATCTATTATGATTTTTGAAAGTTCATATCAATTAATTGAATTAACTAATATATTTAATCCATTTTAGTGAGTTTTAATGATGTTTTAATATTGAATAATGTTCCTCATGATGATTTAAGGTAATTCTATAATCTTATGTTTTCTTAATTTAAAATTAATTTATTTTATTAAATTATGGCCTTTAACTTGAAAAATTTATTTTTATGGATTTACTTCCCAATAAATTTTGAGAAATTTATCTAAGATGTTTTTTTAACTTTACTTTCAATTCCTCAAAATTTCAAGTTGATTAGCTTAATGGTTTGGGTTTACTTTAGTTTGATTATTTTAATTAAACTCAAATTAAACTAAAAATATCAAATAAAATTGAGGGATTTTTGGTTTAATCTATTGTCCTCACTGAGATGAATCCATAAAGACTTTATTTGCATTTTTAATTGAATATTTTATTTTATGTTTTTTAATATTTTTAGAATTTTCTGTAATTTTTAATATTTAGAAAATAAAAAAATTTATTTTAAAATGGTAGGCACTTAATGTGACACTATTTGCCACATGGTGACAAGGGCTATTTGGATTTTGTTTATCAGTCATAACCTAGAAAACTTTGGCTACATTGGGCATCAAACCAAATCTAAGCTATTTTAACTTTTATGTTATTTAGTTTTAATTATTTTGATTTGTCATTTTTATTTGTTTTTGGAATTATGTTATTAATTTAAATGGATTTAATGAATTTCAATATTAATGAATTTCTTATCTGAATATGAAATTGAGGTTGATTTTTGAATTTCAATTGATTAATTGATTTATCAAGAATTTATCAAATTAATAACTTAAGATTTGATTAAATTTTATATTCTTTTATTTCATTAAATCCTAAGTGCATAACTAATTAAATTCCTTAAATTGAGAATTAGGAGATTTTTCTTAAGTGTTATAATGTTAATGAAAATGTTTTAAGTTAATTTACAAATTTTTATATTTTTTTTTAAATTTTTAAAATTTTTATTTCATTTAAATTGATCTAAGGATTAGAAATTCAACAACTTATGATCTAGAGGCCATTTGAGCTTCCAATGTTTATGGAAAGTGGGGTTCAGATTTCTAAAGTTTCATTTTAGTTAGATGTGTAATTTAGGATTAATTAGGATTTTAATTATTTCAATAAAACCTAAATTAACTTTAAATTAGAATGAATTAAATAGGGTTTTAATTTTTTTAAATTCTCCTCTAGAAGATAAATCCATAGAGGGTTTATTTAGATTAGTTAGAGTTTTAGTTGATCTATTATGATTTTTGAAAGTTCATATCAATTTATTGAATTAATTAATATATTTAATCCCTAATTAAGGTCATTTTGGGGATTATGGGATTTTAGTGAGTTTTAATGATGTTTTAATATTGAATAGTGTTCCTCATGATGATTTAATGTAATTCTATAATTTGTTATGTTTTTCTTAATTTAAAATTAATTTATTTTATTAAATTATGGCCTTTAACTTGAAAAATTTATTTTTATGGATTTACTTCCCAATAAATTTTGAGAAATTTATCTAAGATGTGTTTTTAACTTTACTTTCAATTCCTCAAAATTTCAAGTTGATTAGCTTAATGGTTTGGGTTTACTTTAATTTGATTATTTTAATTAAACTCAAATTAAACTAAAATATCAAATAAAATTGAGGGATTTTGGTTTAATCTATTGTCCTCAGAGATGAATCCATAGAGACTTTATTTGCATTTTAATTGAATATTTTATTTTATGTTTTTTTAATATTTTTAGAATTTTCTATAAGTTTTAATATTTAGAAAATAAAAAAATTTATTTTAAAATGGTAGGCACTGTGTGGCACTAATGTGACACTATTTGCCACATGGTGAGATGCGAGTTTAGTTTTGTTTATCTCATTCATAACCTAGAAAACTTTGGCTACATTGGGCATCAAACCAAATCTAAGCTATTTTAACTTTTATGTTATTTAGTTTTCATTATTTTGATTTGTCATTTTTATTTGTTTTTGGAATTATGTTATTAATTTAAATGGATTTAATGAATTTCAATATTAATGAATTTCTTAGCTGAATATGAAATTCAGAGGTTGATTAGTTTTGAATTTCAATTGATTAATTGATTTATCAAGAATTTATCAAATTAATAACTTAAGATTTGATTAAATTATATATTCTTTTATTTCATTAAATCCTAAGTGCATAACTAATTAAATTCCTTAAATTCAAAGAATTAGGAGATTTTTCTTAAGTGTTATAATGTTAATGAAAATGTTTTAAGTTAATTTACAAATTTTTATATTTTTTTGTAAATTTTAAAAATTTTTATTTCATTTAAATTGATCTAAGGATTAGAAATTCAACAACTTATGATCTAGAGGCCATTTGAGCTTGCAATGTTTATGGAAAGTGGGGGTTCCTGTCTATTTTAAGTTTTCTAAAGTTTCATTTTAATTAGATGTGTAATTTAGGATTAGTTAGGATTTTAATTATTTAAATAAAACCTAAATTAACTTTAAATTATAATGAATTAAATAGGGTTTTAATTTTTTTAAATTCTCCTCCATAGAGGGTTTATTTAGATTAGTTAGAGTTTTAGTTGATCTATTATGATTTTTGAAAGTTCATATTAATTAATTGAATTAATTAATATATTTAATCCCTAATTAAGGTCATTTTGGGGATTATGGGATTTTAGTGAGTTTTAATGATGTTTTAATATTGAATAGTGTTCCTCATGATGATTTAAGGTAATTCTATAATTTGTTATGCTTTTCTTAATTTAAAATTAATTTATTTTATTAAATTATGGCCTTTAACTTGAAAATTTTATTTTTATGGATTTACTTCCCAATAAATTTTGAGAAATTTATCTAAGATGTGTTTTTAACTTTACTTTCAATTCCTCAAACTTTCAAGTTGATTAGCTTAATGGTTTGGGTTTACTTTAATTTGATTATTTTAATTAAACTCAAATTAAACTAAAAATATCAAATAAAATTGAGGGATTTTTGGTTTAATCTATTGTCCTCACTGAGATGAATCCATAGAGACTTTATTTGCATTTTTAATTGAATATTTTATTTTATGTTTTTTAAATATTTTTAGAATTTTCTATAATTTTTAATATTTAGAAAATAAAAAAATTTATTTTAAAATGGTAGGCACTGTGTGGCACTAATGTGACACTATTTGCCACATGGTGAGATGCAGCTAGTTGGATCCACATGGATCCAACTCAAAAAGTAGTGAGGATGTGGGATTCATCACGATCGTCCGATTAGAGAACGGATGGATATGATTTAATTTTCCATTCCTTAAGAGATATAGTCAGATGGCCTAGCAAGATTAGAGGCATCCATTCCAAATAGAAGGAATGAACGACATATAATTTGTTCCTATTCTCTCTAGTGAGATCGTCCATATTTCAGGGACAAAATTTGACGATCTGGGGAGAATTTTAATGCATTTTCAATTGCAAAATGACCAAGTCTATTTTAACCACACACACACACACACACACACACACACACACACACACACACACACACACACACACACACACACACACACACACACACACACACACACACACACACACACACACATATATATATATATATATATATATATATATATATATATATATATATATATATACATTTCACTTGAGATAGAATTTATTTCATGAATGACCAGACATAATTCAATATGAGGTCGAGTTTTGGGGGATATCTCGCCGATGTTGATCCTTGGCAGTGGGAATATTTTGAATAGCTTCATGGGAAGTGGCGAGCATCTGGGTGTAAGAAATTGAATTGCCTCCTCACCAATTGCTCTATGGACCAAGCTTCTCTTATTCGTTAGTGGTTTTGATCAAAATTGAGCTTGCCCGCAATGTGGGAACCAGGTAAAGGGTTGATTCTTCTTATTTCACTTGGAGAAGTGTGTGAGTGCTCAAATCAGCTTGAGAAAACCTCTTTGGTCATTTTCCATGAATGGTTGAGGGCTATATGGGGAGGCATTTTACTTTGGTTTAGCTAGCGTGGTTTCCACCCATGGAGGCTAGTTTGAAGGGTTGATTAATTGATTGGGAACATTCCAAATTAGTGAGGATGAAGAGTGGAGGAGGAATGGATTAGGGAGGGTTTGTCTTCATATTCCATATTACTCTCTCATGGTATTTTCTTCTTCTTTTTGGATTGACTTGAGAGCTTTAATCTCCCAAATTTGGTTGTCAACCCTTTTAGGCTCATCGTAAAATGAGTTTAGGTGAGTTGGAATGTGATAAGTGTAGGTTTAAGCTCACATACTCACATTTAGTTCATTTGAGTTTAACTTGATTTAAATTAAGATAGGTGTGACCAATGTTTATTATTCATTGATTTAAATTAGTAATTAATTATTAAAATCATAATTAAGATGATTCATGAGTCAAACAAACTCATTTCAATTGGGTTTAGAGACAAATACCTTAGGTTAATCAACTTAAGCATTTTCTACCTTTAGTTTAGCTTAGTTTATTCCATTTTATGGATTGTATCTAGATTTAGGCTTTAATTATGTTATTTCAAGTACTTGAGATGATTTGAATTAATTAATTTCATTTCATTTGAAGTGAATTTGAATTTAAACCCACTTTGAATCATAATGGGTTTAATGGGTCAACATGGGTTTAATTTGGTAAAATGATTAAATTGATCAAATTAAACCCCTATAATTGGTTAAATTATGTTTAAAGATGATTTCCAAATGATTTTGGATATTTAATTTGGGTTGATTTTAGTTTAATTTGAATTTATACCTAATATGGTCCATTTAAGTCTAATTAGAATAAGCAATTTAATTAACCTAATTAAAGGCTTATTAGTTTTTTTTTTTATAGATTTATGTTTTAAAAAGTTCATTTGATGACCTTAAGTTTTTGGAATAATTTAATTTGGTCAAATTTTAGTGAGTTTACCTTTGACTTGGTGGGACTCATATAAGTCAACTCAATGTCAAATGGTTGAACAACTTTGACCTTCATTTGGATTTAGTTTTAAATCCATTTATATTTATGTAATGACTTTATGCTTTTTATTTTATTTAATTTTAATTTGTTTTAAGTTTATTTAAATTTCTTTAGATTTAAGAGATTTTGAGTTTAAGTAGGCTAATTGAGTTAACCACCTCAATTACCTTAGTTTAGGCTCAATTAGATTTAGATTTTAGTTAGAATATATTTGATTCAATCATTTATTTAGATTTTAGTTTGGTTTGAATTCATTTAATCCTATTAGGTTAGGCAAAACCCTAGAATGCTTCACTAGGTCACTAAGTATAGTGTTCTAAGTGCTTGAATGGTGAGTTGTCTGAGAAATTTAGGGATCTCTCGCTACCGTTCTACTTTGGTGAGTAGAACATCTTTGCATCCCTTCTTGTTCAATGAGTGGAAGGCTGTGGTCTTTTTTGTATGTCTTCCAGTTTGGTGAGTAAAGATAGTGGAGCATCTTATTTCTTACCATATGTTGCAAAATCCTACTCTTTGTAACTCAACCCACCCCCGTCAAATATGGTACACCAAATTATATAATATGTAATCTTAAAAAAATTGCAACACATTAAATACTTTAACAAATTTCAAGGTAATTTTTCTTATGGATTTAGATATATAATCATTAGTAGCCATTAATAATTTATGATCTTCAGAAGAAGGGGGTTCAATTAACCTACTTATAATTGATAATAAGTACTTACCTGACTAAGAAGTAGTGGTTGAGTGTAATAGGTTACGAGGCATATAATGAATTGGATTGTGAATTTGGCATAGATGCTTTTTCTTAGTAAAAATCATAAATTCTTGTGTGATTATAGGCTAATAATAACCAAACCTTTTAATCTTGAGTTTCATTCTAAGGCTGTATTGATTGGACCCAATTAAACATCATTAACTTCATTCATAATCTTTTGTACTTCTTTATTCTTTAAATATTGAAGCCACATTTGGTCATATGATTGTCAGCTTTAGACATTATTTATGATTAAATATGACATTGTTCGCCTTTGAAATAGAGAGTTTGACAATTGAAATTTGGGAGAATTTTCTTTTTAAGGTAATCAACAAATATTTGCCTTTAGTCATTTCATCCTAAAGTAATAGAATTTATGACCAAAATTGGTTATTCTATTAAATCTTTATCTAATAAGTAGAAGATAAAATCTAAATATTTTGAACCATTACATGGATAGCCTCTTCATGTGAGTTTGAAAGCTCTTTGGTAGTCTTTCCAAGTAGTTACTTTGCTATTTTAATAATGAGAAACACAGATTATATAACATTTAGGATATTTTTAAGCAGTGGCCTATTTGGGATCGAATTAAGATGATCTCTTGGAGCCTCCTCTAGTGGATTGATCTTTGTGTTGTTCTTTCTCATGGATAAATGCTCCTCTGGCTACTCTCGATGGAGAAGGTTCTTTTTTACTCAACAAGTGGTTATTGCCTTCTTGCATAAGTTCTTTGGTCTAAAATCAAATGAAATAGTACCTGAGCTTCCTTTCATCAAATACTAGGAAACCTAATGTTTACCTAAATGATGAAGACCTACATAGGCTTACTGAACTTTTCAAGTTCTCCCTTATTGGAAAATGTGTAGCTAAACTCATTATCCTTACTAAAGTTAGGTCCTTTTTTGCTAACCTGAAACTCAATAATAAGTGATTTGTTTGCTTCATTAATGATCAACACTTCTTTATTCACTTAGACAATGAAGATGACTACACTTATATATTTTCCAAACATTTTTTTCAACATCAATGACCTCCCCCTCATAATTTTAAATTGGACCATTGACTTCTCACTTGATGTAGAATCCCCAATTGTACATATTTGGATTTAGCTCTTTGGGCTTAAAGTACATCTTTTCAACAAATAAACCCTCTTTTACTTATTGTAGTTAATAAAAGACCTCTTCATATGGACTTTCCAATACCCACCCTTTCTAGGCCTTCAATTGCAAGAGCTCTGATTAAGTTTGATGTCATCTTACATTACCTCCCCCTCAATCAATTATTGCTAAGTCTCCTCCCAAGAATCAACCCATTATCAAACCCCATAACACATCAAGCCTCTCCCTTTCAAAGGATACTCCTTTGGACACCCCACTCTTAATGAGATCCACCAAATAACCCAATACTTCCAGTAAGATTTTGACTGCATGATGGAGGAGGAATCATAACAAACAACACAAGGAGTAGTCTACTCTACCAGAAATAAAAAGAGAGGAAACCAAATTTTAGAGGTAGATTTAGATCTCCCCCAAACAAGTGATGAAAATCCTCACATGTTAGATAGTAATAAAGAGCTTCTAAGAAAGCTTAAGAATGAATCAAATGAGGGATGGATCCTAGTTAGATGATCCAAAGGCTTAAGGAGCTAAAGTCTTACTAAAAGATCAATCCATTAAAAAATCTAGTAGTGCCGAAAATCTCATTGACATTAGAAATTAAAGGAAACTAGACCCCAATAAATGATCAATTTCCTAATTTGGAATGTTAGAGGCATTACTAAGGCTTCTACTAGAACAAGACTTAAACACTTACTCAACCATCATAAGCTCAACATCATTAGTATCCTTGAACCAATGGTCATCAAATACTCTATTCAAACTCTAGCTAGATATTTAAACTTGCATGGATACTACTCTAACATAAATGAGAAGTTTTGGCTTCTTTAGAGATAAATTTTCCATTATTATCCTTGTTAATAATCCATAATTCCTCCATATTAAGATAACTCAAGGGGACATCTTTATCTTGGACACCATTTGGTATGCTGCTTGTTCAAGCCATGGTAGAAAAGAGCTTTGGAATAACATCAACCGGCATAGTTCCTCCGTCCATCTTCCATGGTTGGTTGGGGGTGACTTCAACATGATTGCATCTACTAATGAGTGGAAAGGTGGAGCTACTCCCAGTCTTATTCCTATAGCAAATTTTATGGAGTCCATTCTCAAAGAAAATTTGAGTAATGTTGGATTTATAGGCTACTTCTTCACTTGGAGGAGAGGTAAGATTCATGAGAGAATGGATAGAATTCTACTAAACTCAATTTAGAAGCACCTTCTTTAACACTACCATCCATCACATATTAAGAACATCCTTAGACCATGCTCCTCTTCAAATTAGTATTGATATACTCCCTAGAACTCCACCCCATCTTCAAGTTCCTTAACATGTGGACCAAGCATGCTGATTTCCTTCCCCTCATTTAGAGAATCTGAAAGGTGGACCATTCTGAGAATAGTTGGGTTAAACTATGGATATTACATGAAAATGAAGAGAATTGAAAGGTTGGAATAAAGCAACATTTGGCAATCTTCATAATTTGATTAATGAAGCTAAGGCTGATGCAGTCAAATGGGAATCCAATCTGGCTAATAATTTTGTGGTATCAAGTGAGAAAAACCTAAACTCAACTATCTCAATTCTTTAAAAAAGGTTACAAATAGAAGCAATGTACTAGACTTAAAAAACTACTAGCTTAAGTTTTGATGATGGGGATAGGAACACTAAGTATAACCATGCTTTGATTAAGAGTAGAAGAGACTAGGCAACTTTCAGAAAAACTCAAAACTAGTTAGGACATTGGCTCAATAATTCTACTTACAATAAGGACTCTGTAATCTCCCAATTTGTTAACTTCCTTGCTCATGTGGTTCAGCAATCCACATAAAATTTTATTCTAAATGTATTTTACAACTCACACTTTATTGATATAAGCTTCACCCACCCCCTCATTGGATGGGATTAAGAATGTTTTTTCTCCCTAAATCTAGATAAAGCAGCTGGACTTGATGGTTTTTATGCAACCTTTTATCAACTTGCATGGAATTACATCAAACATGACTTATTTGAATCCATTCAAGACTTCTTTAAGCGGTACTTAATGCATACATACATTACTTTCACTACTATTATACCCATTCCCAAATAACCCTCATACAGTGCTAGAATTTCTTTAGCCTATTAGTCTGACTACCATAGTCAACAAGATTATTTCTAATAAAATTCAGACATTCCTTCCTGATATAATATCCCCAAATCAGAGTGCTTTTGTGAAGGCAAAGAACATCTATGATACTATGTTGGTTGCCCAGGAAGTGCTGAGGGATTTAAATTTGAAGTGTTGTAGACAAAATATAGTAATTAAGGTGGACATCCATAAAGTATTTGACACTATGAATTAAGATTTTATCATCCAAACCATTTCAACCAAAGGTTTTAATTAATAATCTTATAATTTGATACATAAACTGATCTCAAACCTATTACTCTATATTGGTGAATGGCAAGAAGGTGGGATTCTTCAAATCTAGTAGGGTACTCAAACAAGGGGGCCCTCTCTCCCCTACTTTATTTATTATTGCTATGGATTATTTTTATCCCTCCTAAACAAAGTATCCATTACCATCCCTTCCACAAAATTTAAGACCAAAAGATGACTTCCCTATTTCACATTTGATGTTCGTTAATGATATATTACTCTTTTTTAATAAATCAAAATCTTCTATAAGAAAGATTCTCAAACCAACTAGGATTTTGAAATCTATTATGGTATGACCTTCAATAAGAGCAAGTCCAACATCTTTCTTAGCAAGCATATCATTAAAGTACAAGCAGGGTGGATCCAACAATTTATTCATAATTGCTCATCTCCCACTAGATATTTGGGAAACTCTTTATTTTTAGAAAGGGTAAAAAAGATCTATTTTGAAGACATTTTATCTAAAATATAAGGCAAGATACTATCATGGAAGAATAGATTCCTCATTATGAGGGAAATCTAACTTAATTAAGAGCATCCTCAATTCTTTACCTCTACATGTCTTGCAAGTCATCAACATGCCTCTAGGTACACAAAAGAGAATTGAAACTTTTTTCAACCATTTTCTCTGGAATGGTGATCATAAAGGATACCATTGGACAAGCTAGAATAGGCTTTGCAAACTAGATAACTTATAACTCAATAAAATCATGGATCAAATTTAAATAACAAGACACTCTATGGAGCAAGTTCATGAAAAAGAAATACTGCCCCATTATTACCCATGGTCCATCCAATTAAGCAATTTAGACTCCCTACTTAGAAGACTTTGCTATTACATAGAGATGAAGTTGAAGCTCTTATCAGGAGGAAAACTAGAGGAAGACATTAGTTTTTGGCATGATACATGGCTGCCCAATTCCCCACTCTCTTCCCACCACTAGGTTTAGAATGAGGAGCTAAGGTTCAAAGATGTTCTTTCCTGACAAGGAAATTCCTCTCTTTGGAATAAAGGTAGGCTTGCTAAATTTCTAACCAATGATGTTATTCAAAATATCATCCAGGTTCCCATAGATTAGAGAAGTAAGGTTCTACTCACTCTTAACTGGCGAATACTCATCTCAATTTAAGAAGAGCTTGTGATGACTCTTTCAGATTGCATAATCCTTATAGCTGGAGAAATCACCTTTGACACCGTGCATGTAAACCTTCCATTTCCTTTTTTTAATTGGAGGTTATTTCACAATGAAATCCCCACTAATGAAAGAATCAAGGATATAGGCATTAACATTGCCTCCAAATGCCAACATTGCATTGATTCTAAAATAGTACAACACCTTTTCATTTAGTGAACAAATCCCAACAAATCTACAATATCATGGAGATCTTATTCCATGTGAACATTGATGGAAGTAGTTGTTCTAACCCAATTCATCTATAGAGCACTTGACATGAATTCTCAATAAGGACCTCAGTTGATCTTAGTTGGTCCATCTTACCCACCCTTTAATTTTGGCTTATTTGGATTGATAGAAAGAAACAAGTCACAATAGAAACAAGAAAGATCTTGGAGACATTGTTCAAAAAGTCTATAACTACTTAAGGAAAGCTTATAATTGCAAACTTATCAGCACTTCTCAGTCTAGTGTTGCTGAAATGCTGAATCACATTAGAATGCACTCCTACCATCCCATTCCTAAAATGATACTATTCCATTGGATTAATCCTGACTACCCCTGATCAAGTGTAATTTGGAAGGCCCTTTTGTTAGCACCACCAATCTTACTAGTTTTGGTTGTATCTTTAAGGTTTGGTAGGGTAGAATCTTATACTATTTCTTCAAACCATGCTTGCATATTAGCTTTCTATATCTAAACTAGATCTTTGTTATTTTCCTTGAAGATGGCTCAACATTCCCCAACACTCTCAATTGGTTTGAGATTGAAGCTATTCCATCGAAAGCATCCCCTTTTGGAAGTCGAATCATATCATTAGAATAATTTGGAGTTTATGCTCATAACTAATCATACAACTTTCTCACACTTTTAGAGAAGGGAATAGAGCTACAGATTATCTTACAAGACTTGGACAATAGCATTAATCAATCATTAATTAGTTTTGTCTTGATCATAATGTTAAGTTTATAAATTTTGGTGATAATTTGGACTTACCTTTCTTAAGGAGAAAATGATGTATTCCTTGATTTTTTATTAATGAAATCCCACTTTATTTGAAGAAGAATACTTTCAAGCAGTGATATTACTTTGCAGTGGCAGACATATAGGTCAAGTTTTTGGTCTTTATATATACTAGCTATTTGGCTAATGATCAATTTAGTCACCATGTATGATGATTCATTTAATTCCCTTTTAAATAGTTAATTCAAGACCTATATTATGAACTTCATATTCTATGTCCTTATTTACATGAGGATCGGTCAAAGCATATGTTTATCTCATGATTCATCCTTTAGGTGATAAAAAAGTATTTTCTTGTCTACATTTAAATGAGGAATTTTTTTGGAATCTATTCAGATGGAGGAAGCTCCATCAAAATTTAATTCTCATTATTTATCTTTTATGGACAATATTTGCTCATTAAATAATTATCATTTAATGGGGAAACTAAAATGATAGGATGAGCTGCAACAAAGTCCTTAAGCTTGTCCTTTCATAGATTTTTAAGGATGGAGACTAGAGAATGTGCATTGATAGTAGAGGGAAAATAATTTACTAGATGGAGGAAATTTAGAAGTAATGCTAAACCCTTTATTAAATGGCAGATTGGGGAAGGGAAAGTAATCATTTTGGCATGGATTTAGTTACATGAAGAGTCCCTTTGGAACACACAAATAGAGACAATACTTTCAACAACAAAGAGATTGAATTATTTTGAATGAATAGGACTCTTAAACTTATACAAGCTAAAACTATAGCTAAAATCAATCAAAGCCCAATTAAGCATAAGAAAAAGGACAAGTCCATAATCAACTTATATAGTTATCAACAAACTCTTTCTAAGGCCTTTTACAAAGTGGTTAGAATTTATACATCATGAAATTAGGGTAACTATTATGGTACTGAAGTTGTAAGACATCTATATAATTTTTCAGTTAGTGACTATTAATAAAGATTTACCAACTGATGACAAATTGATGAGAATGGGATCACATCAGTTTGTAAATGTCAATATTTCCTTAACACTGAATTCATAATTTTTTTATTTTTACATTGCAATAAAATTGATGCTATTTAAAGAATATTGAAAGGGCTCTTTGGTATCCAAATACATATGCACTCATAAATAGATCCTGCATAACTATTGCTAGTGTGGAAGAACTAAAATAACACACCTTAGGAAGTAATATAAAATTTATAATTTCTATCCTTATGTTCTAGTTTATCTAGCTTGATAGGAACAATTCTAAACACAACAACATGAAGAAAGATTGAAGACTTATTATTCAACAAGTTTGCATTTATCTATAGAAAGCACAACATAATGGAGAGTAAAGTCTATTTATTATCTTTGAGACTCAAAAGTAGAATGCAAAAGGTTAAATATATATTATTTTATTAGATTAAATCCCATGCTACATGGTTGAAATCAATTTTGATGGATCCATCAAGAATATATGTAATCTCTGAGATTAGGAGGAGCTATAAAGAATTGGAATTGAAAGATCATGTGTTTTTTACAAATTGTGCAAGAATGTAAACTCCTTCTATGTTGAAGTTGATGGATTATTGTTTGCACTACAAATATCCTAAGCCTTCCACAAAAATCCCATTTGGTTTAAAACTAATTCCCACAGCTTAAAAATAATATTCCACAAAAATTGCCTTCTAGTGGCAACTAACTTATATCCATAGAGAAATTTGGAGAATTAGCCCATAAGTGAATATAAAGCTTACTCACATTTATAGAAAAGAAAATAGAGTAGAAAATTACCTAGCCAAGTTGGAAGAGATCAAATAGGATACCCACATCTCTTTTGCCTTAAATGATGTTACAAAGTATCTTATATTTTGTGATATCTTGGGTTTGTCTTATGTTTGAGGCAACATTTTGCAACCATTAACTCTTTATCAATGAATTTCTAAAGTTCTATAAAAAACAAAAGCTTTGCATAATAGAGAACAACAAGAATAATAATTCAAATAAAGTTAAAGCAAGTAAAATAAAAGTATTACTCACCAATGTAATGTTGAAAATAATATCATCCAACCCTTATTCTTTGGCTAGTCACCAAGCTCTAACTAATAGAGAAATTCACTCTTTTCTTGATCTAAATGACCACCATTCATTACATTTATATTAGAATAAAAATGTTTACTATAAGAGACACTTCAATTTTGAGTTTAGGATGGAATAGGTAGGGGAGAGGGCTAGTCAATACATGGGATAACTACTCCCTATAAACTATTTTAAAGCCACCAGTCACTCTATTAAATTCTTCTTATTATAATTGATTAATTTTATTTTAATTATGTGCAAATTACATTAGAAACTAATATCCTTTCTTTTACATGATATTACATTTACTAAATACAACATTTATGATAACATAAAGACATTCAAATAATTATATGAATATAACAAAATATTATACAACATGATAATGACTAAATAAGACTATATCTTCCAAATGGTTTTCATGGATCCTTAAAGTTCAAAGTCATCTTAACGATCTCTTACTCTTAGTAATAAGGCCACCATGAGTGGTCTTAATCTCCCTTGCCTTAGTTTTAGTCAAGGGGCCTTGTCCTAGTATTATATTCTTTTCCTAGACCCCAATAAAGTTTTCTCTGAAGAGTTATAACCCAAGTAGTCCATTGCATGTTCTCGTGTTAGCTTCTCTAAATCCTCTGAAGTAAACTAGGTGTCTTCTATGGATGGCTTGTGTCTCCATCTCATAAGAAATTTGTGGTTTGTATTATGGTCTTCTTCATCTATGATGATATGGTCCACTTTGAAGAATGAGAGTTGGTTTGGGCCCCACAAAGAATGATTTTGTGTTCTTCTAAAAGAATCATCCTATACATTGGAGGTTTGTTATCCTTTTTTATATGATATAAGATCATCCATATCTAAAACTAGGTGGATAAATATATCTTAAGACAAATCAATGGACATATGCATTTGTGTTCATTTTTTTAATTAAATGACCCACATTCTCTAGCTTGTAAGTTTCTAAATGATGTAGTATAATACCTCTTAGATGGAATCTAATTAAAACATAATCATCTATATTAAAACCTTTAAGAGTAATATCTTTATTTTTAGTTTTAAAATATTTTGCATTAACAACTTCTAGTTATTTCTTTACATTCTCATTATGGCATTTGAAATCCCGTGTAAATATAAATGTAGATTCAAAAAAATGCATGTAAGTGTATGCTAATAAGATTATTTAGTTTCTTAAGGTTATATAGATAGACTATCTCAATTGGTGTTCAATTAGTTGCCTCAAAAACTAAACTATAGGGGAGAAATTAAGTTGTAAATAGTGAAGATCATAATTACTTAAGCTTTTACCCACCAAACTTCTGACAAGTTTTTTAAAGATCTATTGACAACCTTAGTTTGGTCATCATTTTGGTAGTAAAAGGCTAAAGAAAACTCTTAAGTGAGGTATCCATATACTTCCATAATATTTTCTAAAAGTATGATGTGAATTTGACATCCCTATTTTAATTGAAAGGAAGTCCATGTAATCAAGCTATCTCCTTGAAGAATAACTTGACTATATGATATGCATTATTAGACATAGAACATAGTAAGAAATGAGCTATGTTCAAGAATTGAGCAACCAATTAAATGACCTCCAATAGTCCTAAGAAGTCTTAATACAAAATCCATGGATATGTTATCCCAAGGTCTAAGGAACATGGAAGGAATAATATTTTTTTGGCATTTTGCTTTGTGCTTTTAGCTTTCAACATGTATAACACTAGGTCACTATATATATATATATATATATATATATATATATATATATATATATATATATATATATATATATATATATATATATATATATATATATATATATATATAATGTAGATCTAGAGTTTAGTAGGTGTATAGTTTTTATCATCCCGAACTATCTTGCTATTCCTCTTGAATATAGCTCTATGATGAGAAATGTACTTATTGAAGTTCTAAGGATGTAGAGTTTCTTTCCTTTATAAAGAGATCACTTAATAACATAATAATTATCACCTAAACTAATAAAAGATAAGTCTTTATTGGCATGCTTTAGATAAATCAAATAAAAATTAGAACAAACTTGATATTCATTTTTAATACTTTCAAATCCAAGAATTTAAAATTTTAAAGTTGATATTACAAAGGAAACCATAGAAAGTGCATCTATGAGTTTATTTTCTAGTCTACTTTTATGTTTTAGAATAAAAGCGAAGTTCTGATGGTACAATACCTATTTTTCCTGACTATAACTTAACATTCTTTGGAGATTCATTAATTTTAGAGCATGATGGTCAATATTAAGAATTAATTTTCTATGAAGTATGTAATGTCTTCAATACTTTATGTCTAAGCAATGGAATCAAATTCTTTATCATAAGTTGAATATCTTCACTTGGCATCATTCAACTTCTCATCATAAAAGGCTACATGATGGTTTTCTTAACTAAGAACTCTACTCATACTTGCAACAAAGGCATCACATGTGACCTCAAATGTCTTACTAAAGTTTGGAAATTTAAGAATGAGTGATTATGTTATAAGGATTTTGATCAGGTCCATAACTTTTTGTGTAGATGTAGCCTAATAAAATTTATCATTCTTTAGAATGTCAGTTATACAACCAACAATCATGTTGAAATTTTTCATAAGCATTCTGTTAAAGGTGGCTAAGCCATGAAAATGATAGACTTTAAAAAAGTTCATAGGAACTGGCTAATCTAGAATTGCTTTGATTTTGGTTAGGTTTGCCTTCAAGCTATTAGCAATAATAATGAATACAAGAAAAGTTTTTTTAAGTTAATAAAAGAAGAATTTCTTGAGATTAATATAGAGCTAAGATTCTTTAAGCTTGATCAAACTAACTTTAGGTGGTTTAAGATCCCCTTTTCACAAAGTTAAAAATTCAGAATGTCAGTCACTTGAAATTTCCAATAAATGGCTTAAGGATTATGTTCATCAATCTTATGAATATGCTAGATTCATTAGCTAATCTGAAAGGCATTACTAACCATTCATATAGTCCAACTGTGATATTGAAACCACTTCTCAACTCATCCCCTAGTTTAATTCAAATATATGATATTCACTTTTGAGATTTATTTTGTAGAAATGAGTTGCATTTCCAACTAAATTTAGCATGTTATCCACTTTAAGGATATTATACATACATATATACATACATATATATATACATACATATATATATATAGTAATCTTGTTGATAACTCTACTATCAATGCACATTCTCTAGGTATCATTCTTCTTAAGATTTTACAATGCTAGCACTATATAAGGACTTAAACCTTCTTAGTTGAATCCATTTCAAAATAGTTCATCAACTTATTTTATTTTCCTTACATGTTTAGTATGGTTCATTTAATAATGGGTTAGTGTTGACCTCACTTTTAGTGTGGTTGTCATATATATTTTTTAGACATAAGTTTCCATCTTGCCACTGAGACTTTCTCTCTTAGTTTTAGGACACTTTTAATGATTAAGAGGATACCCAAACCAAAAACCTGAAGACTTAGTCAATTATAAGTTTAGACCATGATTAGACTAGTGGACCTCACTTACCCCAAACTAACCCAAAGCCAAATCGATTTCAAACTAATCTTAACTTCAAACATAAACTTAACACAAAACAAACACACTTAACTTCAAATGAGCTAAGTGGCTTACTTAGCCTAAATTAGCCCATTTAACCCATTTAGGTTACCTTGACCCAAACCTTAATTTAATCCAAATTAATTTCAATCGATGGATCACATGACATCCAAAATTAACTATACTCAAATCACACCCAATTAAGGTCTAATTTGACTAATCAACTCAATCGACTCAACTTGGCCCAACTGGGCCTAAAGGTACTAAACCCAAAATAAATCCAAGGTAGTTGAAATTAAACTTACCCAAATCATTTGAAACCTTAATTGAACTTGATTAAACCCTAATTAAGACTAAATTTAGCTAATTAATTCATTTAGCCTATGGTAGCCTAATTGGACCTTATGAAGCTAAAATCAAATTCAGTCCAAATCTAATCCAAATTAAACTAAACCAAATATTTCAAAACACATCAAATTAATTTTTAAACATAATTCAATGATTGACTAAACTCAATTTAGTCAATTTGGTCAACTTGGTCAATTGACCTAACTTAGCCTAATTTGATGTACATGAACCATGTTAAACCAAAATACAATCCAAGCCACATTGAACCACACCAATCACTCTAATGTGTTTCAAACTGACATTTGCACATGACCCAATAACCTCTCAAGCCTAAATTGATCAATTAGTCAACTTGACATTAAGTAACCCAAATTGACTTATATAAGCCATATTAAGCAAAATTTAAATAAATTAAAAACTAAATCAAATTAATCACTCAAAATGTCTTAAGGCACTTAATTATACTTAATCAAACCTTGTGGGTCCAATTTGGTCAATTTGTCCAATGGACCCAAGTGAACCCAAATTAACCCAATTTAGCTAATTATAGTCAAATCTAAAATACGTCCAAATCAATCGTAATCAATCAAACTCAATCACCTTAAATAAAATATTAAATATAATTAAATTAGAATGTAAACCTAAATTGATCAAACCAAATTTTGGCCCAATCCAAACTCAATTAGGCTAACCCAAGCTAATCTAAACATAAAAACATCACATGAAACCCAAACTAAGCTCATCACACTTAGCCTCACCCAATATTTACATGTCTAATTTGATACTTCAACATTAGAAAAAGAGAAAAGATGTCAAAGGTGGGGGATGAGAAAGGAGGAAAAAGTGCAAAGCTCCAAAACACACCATCTCCTCACATCCCCTCACCATCTCCTCATATCACTCCTTTTCTTGTCTTGGAGTGATTTCAACTACTCAACCACCACACACCAAGAATCCTAGCTACCCACCATCAATGGATACATTGCCATATCATCCTATGGTGATTTTTGTCTGAAGATAAATAGAGGAGAAAGAGGCTCAAAAAAAATATATTTTTTTTGCTAGAAACACCACTCCATCTCCCAAGAAGTAAAACCAACCCATCCCCTCCTTCTTCACTCACAAAACTCCAATGGGTAGATTCTGGTGAGAAGTGGTGGCACTTGGTGGTTGGAGCAATCCGAAAAGAGAAAAAAATGAGAAAATTAATTTCAAAGCCTCATCTTGGCCTAAGGATCATCTCCAAGTCAAAAAATTCACTCAACATTAGCTTGGGTGAGGTAAATTTCAAATCTCATAGGCAAACCATAGGTTTAATGTTTATTAAAAATATGATGCAATTTTAGGAGTTTTCTTAGATTTTCAATGCTCTTTTGATTTTTGAACCTCCTCGATGCAAAAGAAGTGATTTTTGATGAAGGTCGCAAATTAGAAAATCTAGTGACTTATGGGTGGATTCCATGCACCCCTCCCACCTTGGTTTGCATCTCATGAGGAAGACAAGCTTAGGGCCATCCATTGTACTTGATTAGAATGTAAGACTATGAATAGTTCCTTATTTTTGATTTATTATAAACCTCTTTTGATGAGGACCATCCCATCTAAAAAATTGGATGGTCCAAATCTAATTATTTCCCACATAGTCGATGTCATTTACATGGCCCAATCAAGTGTTGACACACATAGAGGAATGCCATATTAGCATTGATTAATTTATGTTAAAAATTAACTATATCTTTAGATCTAAAAAATTACTAAAATTAGCTAAAACTTTAGAAAAACTATAAAAACTTAAATACTCAACTAAAATTAAAAACAATCCCTATATAGATTCATCTTATTGAGAGAAATACAATGAACCTAAAGTCATCAAATTTCATAGGGTATTTTGAGCTAATTTAGAAATGATCAAAATTAATAATTTTTTTATTATTCCAAAAATACTAATCCAATTGAGCTAAAATTTTGTAGATAGAACTTTATATTAATTCACCCCTAAGGTAAAATTTTTTAGTCAAATGGGTATCTAGTTTATGAGTTATTAACTTTTGAGTTCATTAGGTGATTTTTAAATAAATAAGTAAATAAAAAGATAGAAATTAGAGAAATTTACTAAATTACTTTAAAACACTGAAACACATAATCAAAAACCTATAAAAAATATTTAAGCCCTCTAAATTACATAAAACCTCACTAATCACTTAATAAGAGCTTAATATGGAATTAAAGTCAATAAATATAATTAAATGGTTTGTTTGAACTAGAGCTTCAAAAATTCATAATAAACTAACCACTTAACCAAAAAATATAGGTGACGCTCTATGGATGCATATTTAAGAGAGGGATCTAAGAAAATTAAATTCCTTAAGTTTTATTAAATATTTTACATTTAATTTGGAAATTATAAAAATGATAATTCCTTAATAACTCCAAAAATACAACTCAAACTAAGTTTGAATTTGTAGGGTAACAGTTGATTGCAAATATCTACTAAGCATAAAAATTTTAAGTTAATGAAACCCCTAGATTAAAAGATATGATTTTTGAGGCTCTTTTAAGATAATTCAAATAAAATTATTAATTTTAAAATATAAAAATATAGAAAAATATCAAAATAATTTAAAACATTTTACCAATTTCAGAGACTCTTTTAAAATTAAATAGACTCTCTTAAAATGATAAAATTCTAAAAATCACTTAATTAAAGCTTAATAGGGAATTCAAATTTTAATTAATTGAATTAATTGAGCCTGAACTTCAAAAATTTATATCAAATTAATCATTAAGCAAAAAATTAGAAATGTCCGTCTTTGAATGCATATTTAAGAGAGAAATCCAAGAAATTAAAATAAATCTAAATTTTGCTAAGTGTTCTTAGAATAATTTGGAAATTATCAAAATTGATTATTTCCTAATTAATCTTAAAAGACGTACTAATTGACTTAAAATTTTTATGGCAGGTTAACCATGTCAATGCACAAATATCATAAAATTTTCATGAATTTTGGGTGATTAAATTAAAAATTATGAGTTTTAGAGTGGTTTATCACGAAATTTACTTAACAGTTAATAAACAATTCTAAAATTACCAAATTTATATTTAAATGAATAAATGCATTATCTAATATAAAGACACAAAATAAAACTTTTATGATATTTGGTTTTCATTAAAACTCAAAATTAGCATTAGTAGGATTAATTAGTAATTAAATATTCCATGACTTGGAAAATCTATAACTAATTATATTGGCTTCTAAAATTGTGAGCAACCCATATTTGTGCTAATCTAATAGAGATGATTTCAATGAAATGAAAAGCCCTAATTAGTTAACATTTTGAGTGTAACTGATGATTTGAGATTTTTCTCATTTATTTAGTTAGTTGTAAATTGTAAGCCAAATGCATTAAAATTTTAGGATGTGTTTTATTTATGTTAATGCATGTTCTATAATTTTTCCTTAATTTTAGGCTTATATTTTATGTTTAATTAATTTTTTGATGTTCTTTGGGCATAATTACATTAAATGATTATTAAAACCTAATTAAATCATAAAATTATTTATCCAAAGGAAATACACAATAATATGTGAATTCTTAAGAATTGGAGCATACAACCCATGAACTTGAGGAGGAGAGGCTGATAGAGAAAAAAAGAAATAACCATAATGGAATATGGGAATTAAGACATATTAACCCAAATGTTGCATCCTTTATAGGAAATACCTTCTTAGTAGGAATCTTTGCTAATCTCGATGATAAAATTTTTACTAGGGCCTCTAGAGGCTGAAAGTACTCTAAACATGACTAAGTTCCTAATTTGGAATATTATGGGCATTGACGATCATGCAGCATCTAATAAACTCAAGAGTCTAATAAGAGCTTACAACCTTCAAATTTTTGCCATCCTTGAACCTCTCATTCAACTTCACAACATTGACAAGTTAAGAAGAAATTTTAGAAATTCAACATAGTTTCTAATTGTACACATAAAATTTTTCTATTATGGAGGAATCCTCTTCATATTGACATCTTACTAGATGAATCGTCTCATTCAACCATTGTTTATGCAACTTGCTGAAGGGACGTTAGAAGGAAAAATTATAGAACATGCATAATAGAAAAACCTAATTAAATCATCATAATTATACCACATGGTTGGTTGGTTGGAGGTGACTTTAATATGATCACAAATTCAAATGGGAAGAAAGGTGGAAGAAAACTAAATGAAATTGTTATGGGGGAATTTGCTACCTATAATGAAGATGTAATTGACCATCCTTTAGTGGGTTCCTTCTTCTCTTGATAAAAATCCTTTGAAAGGCTGGATAGAATTCTTATGATTTCCCATTAGTTTGGTCCTTCCAACATTCTATGGTTCATTATTTGAACAGAAATTTCTCACATGCAGATTCTTTTATATCTAACAAAATTGACAAGTTCAAACCCATATGCAAATTCTGGAACATGTGGACAAAGCATATCTTTTCATCAATTGCCTTTAAAATGCATGGACTTCAGATTTAATGGACCTATGGATAAGATTATAGAGTTTACATAAAAACCTACCCCAAAGTCCCAAATAATGGAATTGGATGATTTTAGTGATATGCATCATAAAATTGTGGCACAAGAACAAATTGTGTATCCTAGCTTGAAAATATCTACATAAATGACTCTTCATTAGAATTTGAAGTTAATCTCAAATGATAACTCTCAACAACCCTTTGCCATGGAAGACTTCTTTCATAGGGAAGGCAGACAAATCTCAAAGAAGGTGGTATAAGAACTAAATACTATCATGCCTGCATAAAAAAGAGAAGGGAATAGAAATCCATTACAAGGATAAAATCAAATCATATATAGCTGGAAACCCAAGAAGCCATTATAGTGGATGGTGTTAACTACTTCAGATCACACTTTATAGAATAAGAGGTAAATTTAATACTATTTTGTGATGATTTACTCAAATGCTAACACTACTGAAGCCAACTGAACTTCTTTTATACACCTATAGAGAATGAAGTAAGGAATAGCCTTAACTCCCTTTGTAGGTCTAATGCTGCAGGACATGATGATTACACAACACATTTTTATAAATACTCATGGAATTTGATTAAACAAGATATTATCTATGCTATTTAAGCATTTTTTAGGGGCACTGACATCCATAAGATCTTTATCTCTACATCCATCACTCTCATTTCCAAATCTAATAATAAATACACCTGGTAGGACTTTAGACCCATAAGTTTAACTTCAGTTATTAGCAAGACCATCAGTAAGATTGTTTCCTCAAGATTGTAGCCACATCTCCCCAACCTTTGACATATAAGTTACTTTGAAATTAAAGGTCCGAATTGATGTCAGATAAGCTATTTCAAATATGGAGTTGGTTATATGGGGGTTTTGCTCCTCTTTCACAAATGTATCTATATTCATGATTGTATTGGGAGCTTGTTGAATATCCTAAATGGGAGATAGGAGGGCAATGGTAGTGGGTTTTGAAGGAATGTTATTTACCATTGAAATATCTATATCCAAATTTATGACTGAATGTAACAGTTGGAGATTAGAATCACTTGTAGTATAGATAAGGAGAGATTGAGGGATGCAATGGTCAGCCAAGTTAGTTTCTTGATTATTCTCAAGGTTGGTTGGTCTAGGTTCAGCTTGCAAGAGGCTAGGATTGAAGTGTTTGTTTGGATCAAGTGGCTTCTTTCCTTTGTTGTTTATATTTTCTTTTAGTTCAAGATGGGCAAGAATTTATCCAGACTATGTCTCAACATTATGCATTTCCTATAGTATAATGGTTTTATTTCAATCTCAACCTTTTTCCATTATTCATTAAAGTGTACCAATCTAAAATTCTCATTGTAAGGTGCTATTATATCCATCTCAACTAATATTCTTGTAATTGAGGGTTTAGAGATGAAAAGTAGGTGTATCAAGCTTTAGGGGTCTACCAAAGATGGCAGCTATGGAATATAAGATTTCTTTATTAAAGAGATGGAGTTTTAGTCCAACAAGTTTAATCCAAATGGGAGCAATTGGTGGTTCAAAACTATAGGCAAAGGAGGGTGTCCTTTAAAAAAATTTAACATGGACATTATCAACATGGTAGAGCTTTTTGGAAAAGATTCTAGCATAGTCTTCCTCCTTTGAGAGTTTAATCATAATGTGTCTTCCAACTAAAAGTCCAACATTCCATTCACCAACTAGTTTGACTTCCTCAAGTGTTTCCTTATAGAATTCATTTTGGGATGCTTGTAGGGATTTTCCAACTAAAGTAAACTTAGAAGGTTTGACAAGTGTCCAAGTTTTCTCTTTAGAGAGTATAATGGCAAGTTTTCCACCTTATCTTAAGGCCTTTCTCAGCAAAGAAGAGTTAGAGTTGTTTGAATATAAATCATGGAAGCATTGTGGGAAGAGAAGGATATTGGTGTGGAGGGAGAAAGAGAAGAAGAGGTGCTTGGAATATCTTCAAACTTAATGGAATAGTAACCATGGGGAAAATGCACATACCCAGGAGCGGTGATGCCATCTTTCTTCTAATTTTACATCCTTTTGGTGTAGCAAATATTTTCCTTAGTACTAGTTAAGCAACCTTGTTCTGGTGTTACATCATCTATACTTTTATTTTGAGATGTCAAAAGGGAAAGTATTTTTGATTTTTGATTTTTAACATTATTTTTGTATGTTTTTGCATATATTTTTTACATGTGTAGAAAATGTACCTTTTATTAAAAATTTAAGTCAAATATTATTCTAAATGTCATATTTTTATTTCATATTAGTTTATCTATCTTTCTAAATAAAACACATTATTATTAGTAACTCTAATGCTTTTACATTTATTATATATTAAAATAAAATTTAAGAAAGTTACACATATATGAGTGGTTCTCTAACATACATCCTATAACAATAAAAAAAGTACATTTATCATCCTAGAAATAGGAAAGAATATTAACACTATGAACCTCAACATGTATTAAAGTGTATTGATGATCACAAATATAATTCTATATTAACAAGCTTTAGTTACCTAAGTTTTGTAAGTTTATCTAATAACATTTTAGGTTTAAATTGAAGGACAATTTTAGAGATACTCAAGACATGATACATAAGTCGAAGGAAGCCTTAAATTTAAGCTTTCCAAAGATCAAGTGAATTAAATTAACTACCATAGATACCAATGGGTGACGTTGCTTTAATGGTTTAAGCGTATAAATTTTATTTTTTTAGATTATATGTTCATATGTATTTTAGGTGTAGAAGATGAAAAGATAAGTAGAAAATACATAAACAAGAGAATTGATCAAAGATAAATTCTAATAATAAAATACAAAAACCAAAGATCATAATTGATTGTACTATATGAATTAAAATCATACTGTAAATTTAGAATCAATTAAAAATTTAATTTGAAAAATCAGTTCTTTAGGTTAAGAGGATTAAGTTTAAATTGAAATTGATATTTACATCTTATTATTTGATATACATTATACTATATGATTAGTTTTACTTTGATATAATTATCATAGAATCAAATTTCATTAACATATAATTTTAAAATGTAAAATATTTTTTTTATACAAATTATCTTGTACCCCATAATTAGTATCATTTTCTTCTCTTAATTTATAGTTTAATAGTCTTAATTTGGCTAATTTAATACTTAAAGTATTTAGAATTTATAATTTATATCATTCTATTTGATAGGATTCCTTAATTAATCTTATTAATTAAATACATTAATTTTAAAAAAATTTATACAAGTCAACATAAATTTATCCTACTATATGATTATGATCATATTTTATGATAAATAATTTATTATGCTTAATAAATTTAAGGTTATTTGCATTAAGCACGTGATGAAGTTTATTTATTTAAAATTTAAATGTGAGAGAGAAGTCTTCTTGATGGAAACTCAATATGTTAGTACTAGTAGCATTTAGAGAGAAAATATAGTGAGTGGTCTCTTTTGAGAGAGAAAAAGGAGAGCCCATGTTTGTTACAATTTAATTTATTATTAATGTTCCTTATGATTGAAATTTTGATTAATTTGAGAGCAATAATTTTATGTTTTTTGTGAGTGAAATCTTAGACCTATATGATGAAGACTTAGTGTGACTAGCTTAAAGGCTAAATAATTATTATTTTTTTTAGAAGAAAATTAGGTGTAGGGTTTCTCAATTTTCAAATAAATAGAGAGGTTTCTACCCTTATAGTAGTAAAAGGTGATGATAATAACAATCTTAAAGAGTACTCAAAATGTAGGAATAGAATATTGCACTAAAGCATTACACATTAGTTCGCATCCTTTCTTCCTTTCTAAAATCTTACTCTTATTCTATCTTAGTTTATGTTTTAAATTTTTGTGATGATGAGAAAATTGTGATGATTTAATTGTTGTGATATGATTAGTGAGTAGTAAATTACTTTTATTTAAGACACTTATCATGTGAAAGTATGTTTTAATCTATTAATAAAGAATCAAATTCCTTTTGCATATTGTTAGTTAGCACACTTTATTTTAAAAATAAAAAATAATTTATCAAAAATAAATTTATTAAATTATTTAAAAAAAGTAATGTAGATGTACACAAATTTACCCTTATGTAATTGAATATTCCATACCTTTTTTTTACCTATTTGAGTTAGCATCTTTGCTTTTTCAAAAATTGTTTCTACAACATTTCTTAAATAACTTGCATTTAGATGAAGGTTTTGATGGCATGTGTTTTAAAAATAATTTAGTGAATTTAGTTGGCATGCAATTCTAAGAGAGTTTGTATGTCCGAAGAGGTTCAAAATCCTTGATTTGCTTGAGGTTAAGATACGACAAAAAAAAATCATTTTCAAACAAAATCAAAAGAGAAGTATTTGGATTTTTCAAGAATTAGATTTTAATCTCGAGGCAACATTGATGGCATCATCTACTTGAAAAATCATGATGATGTCTTACAAAAGTTGTATAGTGATTTGCAAGGGCCCATCATAATAACCTGAAAAGATATTAAATAATACTATTTATAAGAAATCAAGAAATTGGCCAAGCAAATGCCTAAAAAATTGCCCAATCAAGGTCCATTATTGATGCCCAATCAACAAAAAATGATTAATTATATTTGAGTTATATGACTTTACATTATAACAATAATATTTTAAAGATTAAATTTAAACATTAGGAAAAATGTATTGGCTAACCCCTTAATGTATTTTGGAAGGGAAAAATATTGTCATAGTTGGATCTTTACTATTGGCATTGATTGTTTTGGTGGGAAGGTTAATTATCTATACTTCTTACTTTTTTTTTCTTTCACAACCTCTCAATCAAATCTTTTTCATTTCTTTAGTGTCATCATCTTAGCATACTTTTAAGAGCATACCTTATAGTCAATAACCTTCTATTACAAAATTCCATAATTTAGCTACCCATGAACCCCTTCCTAAGAGAATTAAATCAAATTAGCTCAAACTAGACACATGGCATAAACATGTTTTTCTCACCTTCATATCTTTCAAAAACCACCCAAAACCAACGTAAACTAAAGAAAACACCTTCAAATCCACAACTCCAATTGTAATCCCTTCCATTAGCACCAACTCATACATCCATGCTAAAACTAGTTGTTGGTAATTTAAAATAAGGGTTGCATACAATTAATATATGAATTTTGACCCCAATATGCGAAGAAATATTTTTCCCAATGGAATCAAAGTGTAAATATATATAATGGGGATTTTTATAGTACCTCAAAGAACTAATATATTGTTTTAATAGTTATGTGGAAATATTAACATATTTTTATTTGTTAACTATGGGGAATGAGACCTCAAAATTTTTGCTCACTCAATTCTTTTGACTCCCTTTATGGAGTTTAAAAGTAACTTTAATTTTTTGCAAGAAAGCTTGATAAAACATACAAAAGGAAGAATAAATTCTATATATGATAAAAAATAATCAACAAATTAGAGATTGATTTTGACAAATAGTTTCCACTCCCAATCATATTAAATATTCATGACACCGAACACTCAATCCATTATATGAAGCAACATCATTTTCTTACCATACAAATGGAATCACTCTCCAAGGTCTTAATTCTCAAAATAATTCTACAATAATAAATATTATTAAATTTCTCTAATCAATCCACTTATAAAAACCAATGTATATATATTTTGTAGGTTGCAATTCAACCAAATTTTAAATAAATAATAAAGATTTTAACTTTGCAAATAAAAGTTCTTGAAAGTATAAGATAATTTATGTAAATCATGAGCTCAATTTTAAGCTAAATAACAAAAGGGAGTATACTAATCTTTTAAAATAATGAGTTGTAATTAAAAGTTTAGATTTATGACTTCTTGTAATTGACTAAATCATAAAAAAATTTAATGAAAATAATTTATCGATATTTGTAAGGACCCATCACACAAGCCCAAGCAAAATCAATTATTATAACCATTGAAAGAACTAAATTAAGAATCCAATTAAAGATGAACATATAAGTCTAATAAAAATATAATAATTAAGCTTATAAATAAAATATTATATTTAAATTTTAATTTAAAAGTTAGACATTGTTTTTGGGAGCATGTATTGGTTGGAAACTTCAAGTATGTTGGAAGGAAAAAAAAGAAGAGTTAATGAATGTGATTTGATGGAAGGCACCTTAGTTTAATGGTTGAGAGTTTCTACTTCCAATCAAGAGGTCTTGCATTCAAGCCCTTACATATGTGTTGTGTGAATGTGTTTGCTATTAAATTCACTCATGTGTCCAAAAAAATTTATGATTGACATCTCACTCTATGCATGGTCAACCACATCCCCCCTTCATGTTTATCTTCCATTTTGTTTAAATGGTAATAGTACATGTTCCATTGTAAATATTATAAATAGAACAAGAATTAAAAATGAAATGTTTTATTTTGGGTGATTAAAAGAAGTTAAGAAAACAAATTTATTAGTAACTAACCTTTGAATTTTCATAGTGAGAATAAATAGTTTATAATAATACTTACTATTTTGATTCATTATCTATCTTACAAATCATTTCCATTTTATCTTTTATTTATTAACTACAAATCTTAATCATTATCAACTAACAATCTAGACATTAAAACTATTTTTATAAGCTTCACATTTACTCTTTGCTAAAATTTAGTTAGCCTTTCTAATCTTGAT
This sequence comes from Cymbidium sinense, assembly GCA_021442155.1. Classification (NCBI taxonomy): domain Eukaryota; kingdom Viridiplantae; phylum Streptophyta; class Magnoliopsida; order Asparagales; family Orchidaceae; genus Cymbidium; species Cymbidium sinense. The sequence continues at coordinate 110,462,460 of CM038216.1, forward strand.
TTCTTCTTCTATACATTCATTTAAACATATTAAAACTTCAATAAATACAGAAAAAATTACTTATTTCTATCATAATATAGCCATATATTTTCATTTTCTATCATCTAGTTATTCATATACCCAATTATAGAAAGAGTTGAATTAAATCAATCAAAATGAGGTAGTTATTCATAGTTTTGTTTTCCTCAACTACATTTATAAAGATAACATCAACCAACTAATAACTCCAATACACACCTATGCATTCATAACTCCATTATTAAAGCCTCCACCCATAATCAAATGATATTTAAGCACTATTAAGATCACAAGTGTAGCATTAGATTTATTATTATGTAATAATCTTGAATAGATTTAAGTTAAAAGCCAATGTCTCTAACTGTAATATCATAAGCCATTACCCAAGATAGTTCTCTAATAATGATTTCATTATAAGCATGACTTCATACTATAATATTTCAATAAATAAAATAATTTAAACATGTTTATAATTAGTTCTTATAGTGTTAAAGAGTCTAATCATAAGATAACATATCTGCTTGTCCATAGCATCTAAAAGTAACATGTTCACTTGTTTACTTTCTTAGACTCTTCATATCATTCTTTCTCTCATGTAAGTTTATATAATTTGATGTTTAAATGATTACATATATACGAGTTATCTTAAGTTAAATAATATTTATATTCTAAAATTATGAAGTAACTTTTTTATATCAGTCTTTGTAGTACAACTTACTTCTTTATGAAAAGTAAAAGTTTTAAAATCTATTTTTAATAAACAATGAGGGGTTTATTTTCTACCTATCAAGGAGGTACATTTCCTCTCTCAAGGAACACTTTTAATAATCATAAATAAATCAAAGATAATTATTCAAAATAAATAAATAAAATAAAAAATTTATTTTTTAGCTCCCAATGAAACCTTCAAGATTCTATGATAATTCATTATTAATGGGTCAAGAAATTAGGTTGGATCAAATTTAAATAATAGTTAGAAGATTGTTAGATGTTGTTTCATATGGGCTAGAAATAAGATTAGCAATTTTTGTGATAAAATCAATCCATGATATTGGCAAAATCTCCTAATGGTGAAACAATACCATATAAGTGTCCTTGATGTAGTCAATTCTAACATGTAGCATACTTTAAAGAAGGCACATTTTTACATAATTGCATTATAATGGTAGTAATAGATAAGCATCACATATGACCTTAAGGGTCTCATTTTGACACTCATTCTATAAACATCGTTCATTAAGGATGAGCCAAAAGAGCAATCCCCTAGTAAGGTTGTATTAATCTAGAAGGAATGGATCAAAATGTTATCATCTTTGGTTCCTTAAAAGTTATAAGAGTGATGATACTTGGTATCAAGCTCCATTTTTGTATGTGTTACTGTTACTATCCTTTAGGTAGGTACTTAGATAACCCATGATACTAGAATTAGTTTTCACAAAAGATGTTAATTAAGGCATGCTAGAATCTTCAATAAAGTACAAAGTAATAATATATGATTTATTATTTTATAATAATTTCACATATATAATGATAGATTGAATATGCCATAGAATAGGTAGAAGATGTTTAATATGAAAAATGAGTAAAAGTAAAACATAGTTCCAAATAAATTATAATAATACCATTACATTATTTAAAAATTATAATGATTTATCATTCTCCAAAATTAGAAAAGAAAGAATTAATTTTCTTGAATCATAATGATTTCTTATAATTCTCTTGGAGAATATTTGAGCTCATAATTTTGATCAGTAAGTGTTGGGAGGTATTGGAAGTTGATTAAAAATAATTATAGGCATTAGTGTTGTAGAATGAATTGTAGTAAGAGTCGAATCAAATAAATTTAATCTCTAAAAGATAAAAGATAATGATTTTTAACCTCTATCAATGGTGAGATTCAATGTATATGGTGATATTAAATATCAAAGAATGGAAAACATTGACCATCAACATTAGTTAATAGTGACAATGAATACTAAAGGTAGAAGACATCTGCAATAATGTTGTTGGCATGATTGCCCCTAATATCATAGGGAAGATCACTAAACCCTAAAAGTAAATAATAAATTTAGACATATAAAATTACCAAGATAGCAGTTGGGTTCCAAATAAAGGTTAATTCTCAATTCTCTAATTAAGAATTCATTCAACCAAAAATATACTCAAAATATAAAATCATGGGGTATTTATAGAATTTTGGAAGGTGTATGTTAATTCTTTATACTAAAGATCCTTAAAATTCCATTAAATAATTTTCTTCAACCTATGCTTATGTTCCAATTTTTGGACATCTTAAGATATCATTTAATCCAACATAATTACATTATGTTGATGCTAACTCATAAGTTATCTATATGACTTGAATAATCTTATTTTGAAACTACTCCTTCCTATAAGCATGATCATTAATGGATGAGAAAAAGGTACCTTTTATAATACAGGTGTATTAATCTAAAAGAAAAAGAGTAGAGGGATGTCATCATTGGTAAATGAAAAAGTTATGTATCCAAAAAAATTTAGTAGTGGCTTCCTTATTGTATGAATTTTCCATTGGATGTATTTATAGAAACGTACAAAGGTGGGATTGACTTTCATAAATTATGATAAACTATTACATGCAAGCATATTGATGATGATAGAGAATAATTTTATCATGTTATTCTTGCACAAAACAATTATACATAGATATATATATATATATATATATATATATATATATATATATATATATATATATATATACACATATATATATATATATATAGAGAGAGAGAGAGAGAGAGAGAGAGAGAGAGAGAGAGAGAGAGAGAGAGAGAGAGATAAATAGAGATGAATAGCATATAGTACAAAAGAGGCATAACATGTTTTTTACATGAAAAATTGGTAAAAAATTCATGGGACCTAGATTAACTAAAATAACTCAATTAATATTATCAAACAATGTGCATTCTAACACAATTGCATTATAATGGTGCTAATCAATAAGCTGCGTATATGACTTGAAGGAAATCATTTTGATACCAAAAGAACATTTGCTAATAAGTTACATAAATCTAGAAGGAATGGAGAAAAGGGGTTGTAATCTTTGGTGCATGGAAAGTTAAAAAAGTGGTGGTAGCTTGTTTCAAGTTCCATTATTATATGAGTTACTCTTGCTACCTATTGTCTACATGCTTAAAGCACCCATGATAATATAATTTCTTCTCACAAATGATATAAAATTAAGATATGCTATAATCTTCATAATAGTATTAAATTAATAATTATGATTTATTATTTCACAAAATTTCTACATATATAAAGATAAATTATATATAAAATATAAGACACAGAAGATATTTATCATGAATAATTAGTGAATGAAAAAAATCATAATGCATAATCCAAATTAAAATAATTTCATAACATTAGCTAAAAAGTTATGATTTATCATTCTCCATAATTGAAAGAGAAAGAATTAATTTTCTTAAATCATAAAGGTTATTTCTTAAAATTTATTTGGATAATATTTAAGCTTATAATTTAGATCTATAAATGGTGGGTGGGTGGTGGGTTTGGATGTTGGCTAAAATCATGTTAAACTATTGCATGCTAATTTATTCATAATAGTAGAAAAGAAGATTTTATAAAGTTATTGTTGCACTACAAATCACTCACACATAAAGGGATAAATGGAAGAGAGAGAGAGAGAGAGAGATGAATAATTCATACACATAAGAGGTATAACATGCTTGCCAAAAAAAATTTGGTAAAAAACCTAGAATAAATGAAATAATTTAATTATGATATTTAAAAATATATATTAATTTATTATTATATATTATGAACTAAAAAACTTACACCATCTATGCCATTAGGGTTATCTCCTATTATTGAATCCTAATTTGTCCATGGATCAGCACTAAATCTTCCTTACATTTTGCAGGAAGTAGAGAGATAGTGAAAAAGAATAGGAATGTTTGATAACATCAACGAATAAAGAAGAGCACATTGTACATTTTAATATAGTAGTTCTAGGGTAATCTCAATCACGAAGAACCACTATAATATAGAAACAAACTTATAAATTTGAGGAAATATAAAAATGTCCCTAGGATGCCTCTAGACCATCTATTTCTAGGGTTAAAGTGCTATCTATGTATGAAGCTACTTTAAACTCTTAGAATGATAAAAGAAAGTTTGTAGACTTTAGGAACAAATAAATTACAAACATGGGTATATTGAGCTGGTGAAGCTGAGGTGCAGCCTTAAAGTGATGTGAATCCCTAAATAGGTCTACTTTTCTAGATCCATATGTGGGGAAAGTCAACAATCTGGGTGTTTACTGAGTTGAGATGAAGGGAGTAGATAGAAAGATATCTTATATAGATTTCCAATATGTTGTATTGGTCAAGTCCAATGAGCAAATTGGGTGAATCAACAAGTGGCATGATCTTTATTAGCTGGATCAATGATGAGTCCCCTGTCTATCAAGTGATGCTAGTGAGTGGCCATTATTTGAACTAATCTTATCAATGCTTGATTTGAGTTTCGGCTCCTTGAGTGAGTAACTTTCTTTAGTATACCTTATCTATACACCTATGATGGTGTTTGAGAATATTTAATTTTGGTGTTAATAAGTAAATGGTGCGAGGTATTGCATGTTGGTGTTAGCTAATAAAAATGAATGATATCAATGGTGAAGAATGAATGGCAATTTGAGTTAGAGAACAAATAATGTTAATATTCAAGGATGGATGATGATGTTTTTGATGTTAATGAATGGTGGAGCATCAACATATGAGGTAATATATTTGTCATCAATAGATGGGTAACAATGGTTGTTGGCATTAGATTGTAGTGGCAAACACCCAAGTTGGAAATTATGTGCATGAAGGTAGTTGGCATCGTGATTTCTCTAGTCATAGAAAATACAGGAGTTAAAGGATGGTATAGGAAATGTTTGGACCCACGAAATCACAAAAAATACAAGTTGGAGTTCCAAATGATGGTTGAAGCAAATCTTGTATGCATGACACCTAGCTATTATATAAAATTATTATATATTTATGGATGTTTGGAAGAAAGTTTTCGGTTGTTTTTAAAGATTTGAACATTCCATCATATGGCATAAAATAATCTCCTTTGATTATGCTGCTTCTTTTTTTAGACTCCTTAGTATTTTAATGGATTTAAAAAAGTGTGATTTTGAACTCGTTGAATTTAACTCATTGAAGCTCTAGATTCAAATACAAGTATGCAAAATTCAGAGGATATTTTTAGCTTTTAAATAATCTTAAGAAGTATTTAAAAGTACCTTATAATCTTGATGTAAACCTAATTAGACTTGGATAAAATTTTTTTGCTGCTATTAAATTTTAAATTATTTCAGATTCAGTTTTTAACTCTTTAACCTAAATACTCATTCATTTCTAGAGTTAAAAATAATATATAAAATTGTGTTAGATTTTGATTTCTTTGAACTTAACAAACTTAATATAAGACTACATTTGCTCTATTGACATGACGGAGATCAACCAAAATTTTAATAGTTTTGCCGTCCAAGCCGCATAAAGGGCCAAAGTTTTATGTCATTTGAGCAACTAATAATGCTATAAGGAAGACATTATGATTGACACAAACTTTTCAGAAGCCGCGTACTGCACAGCTAATTTTATAAAATATGACAAAAACCGAGTTGCCTAACTTGTCTCTAGCATAGAATGTGGAAGCCTTTTATAAAAAAGGTAAATGTACTCATCTTACTCTAAAAATATGGCGTATAGTTATATAAATGTTGATCCAGAATTTTCGCAGTGCACGTCATCTATCATTGGAAAAATAGACTCAATAAATTATTGACAAGTTTGTATCATTTTATTTCGAAACACTTTTATTTTAAATTTTAATTACTTTAATTCAAATTTAAAAATAATCCTAGCTTTTAAAATTTATTTTTATTTATTTAATTTGAACCATAGTTTTAAGTTTTAATCTGCTTTAGTAAATTGTATGTTTAGCGTTAATAGCTTAAAAATAGATGCTTTTTTGCTATACTTAAATGGTTTTATTAGTATTTATTAATGTTGAAATAATTTACTATGTAATATTTATATTACTTGATGATGTTAATATTAGCTCCGGCCTTCAGCATTATATAAATGAGTTTCATGTTGTTAATCAAATGCAGGATGGATGGTGATCTTCTCAATAGATATTGTTAGTATCGTAGGAAGTCACAATGTCATATTCAAGGTTAGTCATACGTATTTAACTTGATTTAAATTAAATATTGTCCATCGACATAAAAAACATTAGTAATATAATGTTGAAGGCCGGAGCTGGTATGACAATCATTAAGATTTTCACAATTCATATCAACATGTAATATATATATATATATATATATATATATATATATATATATATATATATATATATATATATATATATATATATATATATATATATATATATATATATATATATATTCAACCGAATATAATGGTGTCAAATTGTAAGTGTAATATTTGGGTATTTTGTTATTATTATTATTATTATTATTATTATTATTATTATTATTATTATTGTAATAGCAGAAACTTTATTGATAAAAGTGGTTACAAAGAAACATCAAGTGTGATATCAAAGGGTTACAATACATCAGCCTCTAATGTAAGACCAAAGTAATCACTATAAAGTAACTTCTATAGGTGGGTAGTTGGCAAGGAGTATTGTATGTTGTCCAATGATGCTTCTAATTTTGCCAAGAAATTAGCAATTTGGTTCCCTTCGCGATAGGTGTGAGTACTAATGTAATGACCACTATTTAAGATGGTAAGAATTTGCTTAGTGATGCTGATGAGATACCAAGGGCAGTTGTCAACCTTTGTAAGCATGTGTAGAAGAAGCAAGGAGTCAGTCTTAATCTAGAAAATAATGAAAAGCTCAGGATATCTTCAAAGCAAGAAGGCAGGCCATTAGTTCAGCATGAAGTGCATTTAAAGTCTGGAATGGCATAGAGAAGTGGAAGATGTAGGTGCCATTATGGTTTTTAAGAACACCAACAAGTTTGGCCTTTAATGTGTCTAAATGAAAGGAGCCGTCAATGTTAATTTTAATGTAGTTGAGCCTTGGCTTAATTTAATATACAAGAAACTATTTATGACTTTTGCAAAAAAAAAAGAGAGTGGAAAGTCCAAGAAATCTCCAGAGATTAGGGAGAGTAGAAAATCATACTTCTTTGATACATCAAGCATTATAGGCTTTCAAGAGAAAACCTCAGACTCGTAGGATAACTTTATTTGATAGTATTTATTTCCCTTCATGTTTAATGCTATTTCGAGCCATCCATGTAAACCAATAGACAATCAATGAAATGGGAGTGTCAAATTGATTGATGGGTTGTTGGAGAGGCATTGATGTCAAGTTTAGTAGGAAAGTATGAATGTTTTGAATGTTGAAGGAAGTAAAGCAAACAAGCTTCTCTAGTTGAATCCATATGTCTTGGCTAAACATGTACAAAAAGAAATGGTGTCATATACTTTTTTCTTTATCTTTACATAAATAACATCTAGAAGGGAACCTTAGATTCTCGAGCTTCAATAAATCATCTCTAAGCAATAATTTATAGAAAAGTCTCCAGTAAAAGAAAGCCATGGAAGGTTTCAGAATTCTATTCCAAATCACTTTGCCAAGGGAATGCAGATTGCACTATCAATTTTAAAGAATTCATAAATAGCTTTAGTAGTAGAAGAATTTTCTTGTTGCATTTAAGCAGCTTGATATCATGATTAGGCATATCGGTTGGAATTTTGATGATTTTATTGATGAGATCATGAAGGATATATTGTTAGAACTTATCCTGCTTCCAGTCATTGTGTGTCCAAAAATCCTTAACCAATAGATTGTTCAAGATTGGATGGGAGGAGAGGTACATTGAACTGCTTTCTTTTAACCAATTGTCAAGATTGAAGCTTACATTACCTTCACATACCAAAAGATTTAGTCTTCAGCTAAACTCCTGACATTGAGTAAAGCTTTCCAAGTATTAGAGTCTCTTTTGTGCCACACAACAAGTTTAGGATTGGTTGAGGAGTAGTATTTGGTCCATAAGTAATTGGCCCAAAGTGAATTGTTGTTCCTAAAATGGATCCATTGCTTAATTTTATTAATAAGAATCATGTCCTTTATAGCTATAAATCCAAGTCCACTTTCTCCTTTAGGGTTACAAAGTTTTTTTCCATTTGTCCAATTAATAGCTTTCTCCTTTCTACTCCAAATGAACTTGTTGAATATCTTTTCTAATTTAGTTTGTATTACTAAAGGTAAATTAAAGGCTAGGATTTTGTAGAGAGGGATATAGTTAAGTATGCTTTTTACCGAAGAGAGTTGTCCTCCAAAAGACAAGAAGGACTTTTTCCATGAATAAATCTGGTTATTAACTTTATAATAATCTCATCAAAGTAGCAATATTTCATACCCCCTTTAAATATGCTAATACCAAGATATCTAATAGGTAAGAATGCTTTAAAGAAATAATATATTGCTTGATCCACCTAACATGAACATGATTGCAGTCTTTGCTAAGGACAAAGGTGCACTTGGGTCCTATAATATATGGATTGCTTAATGATAAAACATACTGGGAAATTCAAAATATAGTTCTAAAATGTTTCTTAAATATCTTAATACACTATAAGAAAATTGCAAAATTTTGGTGGACCAATCCATTAGTAGCCACAACTAATCCATCAGTAATGAGCTTTTTTGATGGATTTGAGTTAGTCGGTAAAATCTTAGTTGAAAATCATTTATGATGGACCAAAATTTGACAAAAAAATATATTTAATTGGATATCTAATAGATTGTTTGTTGGAAACATTATCAGGAAGAACCAATAAAAACCAATTGAAAAGGCCACCTAAATAGCACACAGCCAAAAAATTTCTAACTGGTCTATTTCTAGAGGCCATGTCGATGGACAATGACACAAGAAAGTTCCAACAAAGGTAGTTCATTGGAAATCCACCAAAAATTGTCTAGTTGGAAATTTTTGGTAGTTTTTTGTTTGGCAATGCCTCGTATCAAGGTTACCAGCAAAAAAATTATCAGCAGTCTGCTGAAAACCTATAGAAAAATGGAAAAAAATTAGAGCTTCACTCATGCTCTAAGTTTTTACACCTACAAAAGATTCTCAAACAACTAATCACAAGAATAAACTCAACATCCACATATGACTAACAAACAACTAATCTCAAGCATTTATTTATTAGTTTCAATACTTTGAAAACCATTAAAATGAACTAATAGTTTCAAAACATTTAAATGAAATAATCTAAATATAAAAATATGAATAAACTATTTACATATGGAAATATATAAAAATGAGGCCTACTCCTCATAAGCCTCCTTGTCCTCTTACTCCTCCTCCTTCTCCTCATCCATCCCCACCACCAGCTGCTTCCCCTTGCAGCTATCCCTCCTCATCTTCTTCATTCTTGCCTTTATTTCAGCCATCCGGGCTTCCATATGTGAGATCATCCTGGATTCCATCTTCTCAGCCATCACAACAACCTATCTCTGAATAATCTCATCAATTATCTACATGCTCATTATAGAGAATGAATGCCATGCATCATATGCTACTCCCTATGAGCCCAGGCTATAAATATGTCACTTCTTCTACACTTCCCCCTTGCCATCACATCAGCGGTCTCCTTCCATATATCATTTTTCGATTGCTCAGACTGCCTACTATAAATTCCTGCACTAGTGGTGCCTAAACTACCAGCATCCTTCAGCTGCATGTAGTCATTCTATGAACAATTAGAATGTAAGTTAACCATAATAGATTATTAACTCAATTATATTTAAAAAAAATTAATGTTGACTTATGAATTATCTCCATGAATGAATATCAACCCACTGAGAGTTAGTCAAATGATGATGTGTTCAACTATGAAATTCAATAGTAGTAGGCTCTTAGTCAATAAGTTTAGCCTATAAACAGTATAATATAATTTATGAACTATAATTATAGTTTCAATTAATAAAACTAACAAATAGCTTACTATCCTACATCGCACTCAGTCTGCGATACTCAACCTCCAGTCTATAGAGAGGTGCCCATGCCCCCACAAAAAAAAATGTGATTCTACTTTGCCTACTCCTTGTTGCGAACATAATCTGGGGAGGCTCATACTTTATAGAGGTTAGCCCACACATTCTCTCCAATTCAAAGAGTTCTTTGCCTAGACTTATGTATGCCTGTGAACAAATCACGTAGGTGAGTAGCCCTTCTAGACTCAAAGTTTCTTTTGATATTCTAGTTCTACTTTAGCAACCAACTAAATTCCTTCTATAATATTAAATAAAAAAATACTAATTAGTAATCCTTAAAGATCAAGTAATGGATTAAAATATTTGTAAATAGTTTAGGCAATACCTTAAACTCCCTAAATCACATTCCTCAAACCTTGATTGGGACCTTCTTCCATGATACATATGGAGCATCGTACTTGCTCCTTATAATGTCCCTAATTTTATGAATAGCTTCCTTGGATGAATTGAACCTAAAAATTATAATTCATAGTAGAAACATAATATGTCAAAATTAAGAACTTTAAAAATATGCTTATGTGTCAACCTCTCGCTCAATAAAAATGCATGTTGTCAATGGTCTAGTGGGCATAGAAGTATTTGGTTGATCAGAAGATCTACATTGAAACTTGAGCTCTATGAAATCTATGGGTGGTTGATATGGGTAGAATGAAGTGGTTTTTATTGCCTCTAGAGAATGGTAGGCACGTGTATCAACTACTCCAAAAGTATGAGGTTGCAAAATTGAAATGGAGGTTGAGGTAGTGACTATGATGATAGCCTGAATAATGGGTTGACTAATGACCTTCTTCTTCCTAAAATGCTCGTAAATGAGTGCCATGGAGCATCATCAGCACCACTTGATGCCATCTATAAGGAACATAAAATGGAATGATTAAATCAATCATAAATATCATTATTTAAAGAGCTTAATAGAAGCAGTATATAAAATGGGCATGCAAAAATTATGTAAAAGAAGCATGGAAAAACTAAGTATAAAAAGTGAATTATAGTATGCAAGTATATGCAGGTGCAATAAATAAATAAAAAATGTAAAAGTAGACATGTACAGTATATGAGACAAAATTATTTCATAGTTAAAGTATGTTAAAAAAATAATATGTATCTCTTCACTACTATTTTTAAGACATATCTGCAAAATGTTCAAGTACCTTTAACGTAAGTGTGAGGTCTTTTACTTTGATAAATTAGTAGAAGTTAATTTCATAGTATCATTTTCATCATCCTCCTCATTGTTCTCATCTTTAGATTGAATAACTTCCACATAATTAATATTACTATCAATCAAGCTCACATTTGGTTCTGCATCATCAACTGAAAGTTCAAAGCCTACCATCTCATTCTCTTGATGAGTAATTCCAATGGTATTTCCAACTTCCATTCTTCCCTTGGGTTTGATTTTAAGTACCACAACTCATTCCATTTTCTTTATTATTCTTCTAGATATCTTAGTTAATACATTTGTATGACTTGATATGCAAGAATAAATGGATCATACTTAGCAAATTTCCATGTCAACTTTACCTCAGCGATTCCATATGACTTATACTTTCTTATCCTTCTATTATGCACAAGATCAAACCAATCATAATTGAATAGAATCACATTCCTCTTATTTGATCTAGGATATTATACTTATACAACTTCTTCCAGAACTTCATAATAGTCAATCACATCATCTGAATACATGTTTCCTCAAATATAAACACTAGAGTTATATGTTTTCATTTTTTTAGACCAAAATCTTATATGAAATTTATTACCAATGACATCATAAATGTGTCATGTATTTATGATTCTCTTTGGACCCTAAGCTAGGTCATGAAGATCCTAATTCTGTACTTTATTTCTCCAATCATGTACCTTGAACATTCAAAAGAAGAGACTAAGCAGTACAAGTAACATATAAAATATATTAAAGTGTTAGTGATGATTGCTCACATATAATCTAAACCATATTGGGAAATCATCTTCGACTTTCTTATTATAGTGGTATTAACCAAGTTTAATGAGTTCATGAATAATCTAAACTTAAATATCAAATTAACATAATTAGGTAAGTACTATATTTGATTAAAATTAAAATGAGATATTATTCCATTGACGTTTACTCAAGAAAGGGTTGAACATCATCACAATTTATCAAAAATAGTAACTATCGCTGCCTTAAGTTCTTTATCATTTAGATATTTGATGTGCTTCTACCCAATATTTTTTTAGATAGTTGGAAAGTAGATAACACATTTTGTGAAAATCCAACACCATCAGTATTATCTGAACATGCATGTGGCTCAGAATAGTAGGAGCAAAAATTTATAGTCTCATAGGCCAAGTAAGCTTCACATATTGAGCCTTCAATATGTGCTTTAATCTTCAAAGTTCTTTTTAGTTTATTCAAGAATCGACATGAATTTTGTAAAATAATTAGACATAAATTAAATATTAATTGATTTTTATACTACCAATATATAGGTTCCTTCAAATTGGTACATCTAGTGATATTTCACTGGACCTCCCACTCTACCTTCATATGGTAGATGTATTGGTAAGTGCTACTTGGAGTAAAAAAAAGTGGGGACGGAGAATATCTTCTTGAGCTTATAGATAATAACTAAAGGTTTACTTCTAGTTATTTTATAGCTTCCATATTTAATCAAGCTAAGGATAATTCCTTAAAGAAGAGACTAAGTTTGATCAAATGATTACTATTTGGCATTCATGGCTCTTCAGTCTAAATAATGTTTCTATTCTCAAATCAACACATCTATTCAAGTTGAATGCATACCAATATGGTAACTTTAATGATTGTACCCACTCACATGTTGTTCTTCGTTGTTCCAATATGAGGTAGTATTTGGGTTTAGGCTTCTGAAATGTACCAGATGTAGTCTATCTCAATTGTAACTCTCTTCTATGATAATATCTTCTCGAGCTTGCAGATAATGAAATATTTACTTATAGTTATTTTATAGCTTCCATTTAATCAAGAGAAGAGATTAAGCTCAATCAAATGATTTAGTTTTTGCTCTCGTAAAGCATTGAATGCAACTAAAAGTAATTATTATAGAAAAATGTAGTAGTCATGGCACTTCAACACATCTACTTAAGTTGGATGAATACCCATATGATAACTTTAATGATTGTACCCACTCACATACTGTACTTCATTGTTCCAATGTGAGGCAATATTTGGCTTTAGGCTTTTGAAATGTACTGGCTATAGTCTCTCTGAGCTCTAGCTCTCTATGGTAATATCCAAGTCCAACATGGCCTTCACATTATGTTTAGTTTTGTCCTTAACATCCATCAATGTGTTTAAAATATTGTCAATTTTTTTCTATATGCATCATGTCAAGATTATGCCTTATCGATTAGACTTCCAGTATGGTAGATCTTAAAAAATACTCCTCTTTTCTTGTTATATGTCACACCATAACCTAGTACATGATTGTGAGCTAAAATAAGAGAATCAAATATAGTCAGGATAAAACTAATAATATGCCATAAATCATCCCCAGTAAATCTTGGAGGTGGCTTAGCTTTATTAACTTGATTTTTTGTGAATGCATCCATATTTCTTATGAAGGGAGGAATATACGATTACAGTCAAACCAAATTTTTTTGGCTATTATTAAGAGTTATGCCTTTGATAGATCCATGCAGATTGGACAAGTTAATTTCCAAATAGTACTCCACCCTGATAGCATTCTATATGCAAGAAAGTCATTGATAGTACACATAAGCATTACTTTCAGCTAAAAGTTTTGCTATGTAGCTATGTTATATGTCAATACACCAAAGTCCCATAAAATTTTAAGCTCATCTATCAATGATTGCAAGTAGACATCAATCTTTGTCTTAGGGTTATGTGATCTAGGGATTATCAAAGTTAAGACCATCTAAGGAGTTGTCATACATCTCTAGTGGTAAATTATATGGTATAGCTATCACTAACCAACAAGAATAGGGTGGTGCAGACTGACTAAATAATGTGAAAGAATCAATGCAAAGGCCAAGTCTATCATTTCATCGCTTAACTGTAAAATCTAGATAAGTGAAATTTAAATTCTTCATGCTTCTCCATCTAATGGATGACTCAAGATATATGATGCACTAGCTCGGTTGTGATGCCATTGCATGTGCTGGGATAAACGCATTGAAGAGTATAGTCTCAACAAATGTGAAATTAGTGGTAAGTAGAATAGACGCTTGTGCATTACATCTTTTTGCTTACGTTATTTTCTACTATGTAGCTTGAATGTCAACACTCCACAAAATTTGCATTCAATATCTTGTGCACTGTCCTTATAATATATTATACAATCATTCACACAATGGTCAATTTTTTCTAAGCTCAGTCCTAACTTTGACACCAACTTCTTTATTATGTAAATGTCTTCAAGAACTAAGCTTTCTAGTGGGTTTGTCTCTTTTAGTATCCCTATAAATTGGTTAAAGCATTCGTGTGGTATATTAAATTCAATTTTAGTACTTAGCATTCTTACAATCATAGATTCCTCAGTGTGGTTTTTGCATCCTTCCCATAATGGTCATTGTACTATATTTAATAGGTCATAGAACTTTTGAGCTTCTTTATTAGGTGGCTTCTCCTCCACAGGGTACTTTAATCTAGCAATATCATCAACCATTTTTTATAAGGCTAGCTAGAATGATATTCAACTTAGGGACATATATGGCTCATTGAGACACCACTATCAGTATCAACATGTGGCTCAAACACACCATATAAAATCCATAATCAATAATTTGGTTGGACACTCCTACAATACAAGTCTACTTTGACTTCATCCAATGTTAAAATGCTTGATTCTTATGCCTTGTACATGGACATCAAAACTTTTCTTTAGAAATGTAAAGAGAAAGTTAAGATGTCGCATATGAAGTGCTCAACATCACTTAAGAATTCATTAGTTAATCCTTTTCTACCATGATGCAAACTATTATAAATCCATGACTGCTCACTACTGATAACCATAATCTAGGTAAATTGGAAAATGTGGGAATTCAATTAATATATTATCTCAGGAACATAAGTAACACTGATTGAATAATAAATGGCTAATTTCATGTGACTCCCTAAGTGTCTAAGTCATTCACAATGAACAAAATTTCTTACAACTGAAACTATTTTAGCCTATAATCATAAAATACATTTTTTTTTTACAAAACTAAAACTAGAATGTGGGAAAAACTTGTGACACCACATTGAATTTAGGAATTTCTTATTTGGATGATCAAATGTGTCATTAAGAAATAAATATATTATCTTGAAAGATAAAATGTTATCCTATAATGGATTCAATCATTTAATAAAAGACTCCTAAGCCTAATGGGAATTTCATGTACCAAAGATTTTCCTCCTAAAATATATGGAAGGTAGAGCAGGGTTTATTTTAAACTAGTTCTGTGGTTCCTTATAGAGGAAAGCCCTTATAGTTAATTATATCTTAGAAGGCTATCATCCTAAGAATACTCATGATTAAAGAAAAAGTTGTTATTTTTAAATATTTCTAAGTTGGTTTTTAAAGGATTGATATTTGAGATTTTCAATTAGGAATGATCCAAATTAGAGAGAGTTCTTTTGGAGGCCAAACGAGATAAAGTAGGAAATGACTACTGATACTAGATGCCTAATATGAATTTCAACCATCCAATAATTGGGCTTTAAATTTTGGATTTTATTGTAGACTTTGCATTAATATTTTGTTAGAAGTCTATGACTTAGATTCTAGCAGCACATGATTGTAGAAATGCCTAGGGTTGAAAACTTATTCCTGAGAAAGATGCTTTAGAACTTGTTCTACAAGTCTACAAGTGCTTCTGACACATGTTAGATACTCAATCTAGTTTTATTTTGAGAATTATTAGCTATTCCTCTGAGAATTAACTTATTTCTTACTCTTTTGGAATTATACCGCATGGAGAAAGCTGGTAGCTAAAACCACCTAAGCACATTTTAAATTCATGATGCTAAGTCTAATGAATGCAAGATGACTGAGTTGTTGTATTTTTAAGAAAGGAATCTATGAACCTAGATTCACTTCCTAATCCCTAATATCATGTAGGGTATGAAATGCATCTAACTAATGCACATTTTTTAGAGTTTTAAATATTTTGATTCAAGATTTATTTGAGGTCTTGGGTATGCATGTTTATGCCTAATGCCATACAATTAAAAATGGTTATGGGAAAAATCAATAAAAGAAGGCAGGCTTCCCCAAGAAGGTGATCATCCTCATAGGTCATATGCCCCTTATGTGCAATGGGAGAAGTTGCCCAATTCAAGGATTGGAGCAGCACGATTTCATGGTTTCAAAACTTGATTATTTCTAATTAATTTTATGTTTTGCTTAAGGCTTTAGTTTATATGAGGTTTTAATTTTCTTTTAATTTTTTTTAGTTATTTAGATTTATGTTGGGTATAAATTTTAATTTTCCCTATTAGCCTAATCCTCCAAGCATTCAATCATAGGAAAGCATAATATAGAAAGAAACCTAGAAAGGTTAGGTTGATTCTATTATGCACCAAAAATAAATCAAATCAATTTAATTTAATAAAAAAATCAATGTGGTGGGTATCACTTTAAACTATGGAAGAAAGAGGAAACAAGCAGCTGAGGTCTGCACTTATATAGCCCGACCTAGAACTTCAAGTCAAGATCTATGGGTCTTCTTTACAGGATAGTTTCCTTCTTCAAGGACATCCATTGGGCTTCATAAGGGATCACTACACCTATCTTATAGTAGGCCAACTCCTACTAATTTTAGACCCTATAGATCTTAATCTAATTCTAAGCTCAAATTTACATTTTAAATTCAAAATTAATCCTAAATCTTGCAAAACAAATGTCAAAAAAAATAAACAACATGCAACAATTATATTTCATAAATATATGGGCTTAACATTAGTTGTTTTCCAAGCCCACCTATGTTATGGGATATGTTTAAAGAACTAAGCATACTTACAAAAAAATAGCATTTTTAATTTTATTTATGATAGCAGTCCTTTCTAGCATAGCCCCCTGTAGAAGATAATGTTAGATCTAAAAAGAATGTCCTATCATCCAGTCTAATGAGCAAATAATCCTAGATATGCAGTCTAAAATATCACACCACCAAGACATGTGAAGCACATCATATCATAACACATCACAAGGAATCATAAAAAAAATCACAGAATGGTCTAACCTAAGTCTAGGGTCCACGACCTAATGATCTAGTGTGTGAAGAAAATAGGCTAATATAGCAAAACTCTACTAGGCCTCTTTAGTTCAAGTTTCAATTTGGAATTTGAGCTTGTTTGAACTTTACCTTTAGATGGTTTCTATTCAAATGATTTAATGATTTATTTTTATTTTTATTTCTACTTTTATTTGGTTAAAGTGAAGTTTAGGTTTTCAAGAATGAAGAGTAGAATAGATCCCACTTTTGGGTGAAACTAATTCCATTCAACATCATAGCCCCTAATGGAATGAAACCTTCATCCTAAGATGAAGATCCATCCCAGAAGTCTAACTAACATCTTTAAGTATCGTAATAAATCCTTTTAGTTTTATTTAGATGATTTGTATTTAAATTTAATGTGAATTTTTAGATTAATTCTTTTCTTTAAAAATTTGATTTTCCATTTCATGATTTTGATTAGATTTAATTTTCATTCTTGGTTTAGTTTATTTATTTTATTTAATTTGGTTTGAATTATTTCATTTGACTTGATTTGAATTGGTGCATTTGATTTAATTTAAGTTGATATTGGTTTTAATTATGTTCAGGTTTTAAGTTAAGTTCAGTTCAATTAGTTTAATTTATGTTACCTAAGGCACTTTGGTTAAATTTTGAATTCATTCTTAGGTTAGATTTATTGTGTATTTAAGTTTCATTGATTTATTTAATTATGGTTTTTATTAAACTTAAGATTTGATTAAGTCTTAATATGCCTTATCAATTTCCTTAATCCTTAAATATAGAATAATTAAGTTTTTTGACTTAAGATGTTTGGAGAACTATGCTAAGTATTTCTTAAGTTGATGAAGATTAATTCAAATTATTTCATGATTTTATGAATTTATAAATTTTTTTATTAATTATTTGATTTATATTGACTTAAGAATTTGGAAATTCCACACTTCCCAATCCAAAATTCAATTGGGTTTGAAATATTTATGGTAAGTGTGGTTCCATGCCAATTTCATATTTCCAGAGTTTTTAGCTTGATTAGATTAATAGTTAAGGTGTAATTAAAGTTTTAATATTTCATTTAAACCCAAATTAGGCCTAATTTAGTGAAGGTCATTTAGGGATTTTAATTTTCATTAATTCATCTCTAAAAAATATTTCTAAAGAGGGTTTATTCAGAATTTTTGGACATTTGGTTGATTTATTGTGATTTAATTAGATTCTTGTTAATTTTTTGAATTATTTAATCCAATTAATTACCAAATTTAATAATTTTGTGATTTATTAAGTTTGAATGAGTTTCTATGATGACTTTATGTTCATTAGGGTTTATTAAGATGATTTGAAGTTATTTAAACTATTTTTGACATTTATTTCATTTTTTTATAATTTATTAATTAAAATTGAGGTTTAGGATTTGAAATTTCATATCTTATGGATTACAATGAATTAATTCATGAAAATTTTTCCTAAGGTATTTTTTAATATCAGTTTTAGTTCCCCAAAGTTTCATTAGAATTTAATTAATAGTTTATGATTAATTAAAGTTTAATTGATTTTATTTAAAGTTAAATTAAGGTTAAATACCCAATATTAATTGGGGATTTTAATTTATATGGATTCCTCTCAAGAAGATGAATCTATAGAGCCCAAGTTTGCATTTTTTTAGATTTATGTTCAATTATTTATGATTTTTGAATTTTTTGTGATTTGTAATTAATTTTTACTTATTTAAAGTGAATTTACTCATTTTATAAATGTGAGCCAACATGGTAACCTCCGTGGTGCCATCACCATGTGGCACAAGATTTAGCTTGGTAGATCTTGCTTGCCTTCCACATAAAAAGTTATGCCATGTGGGATGATCATTGGCCATTTGATCTTTGATCGGATGGTCTTGATTCGATCTACGGAGTCCTTAAGGGATAAAATCAAATTGTCCAACTAAACCACATCCATCCATTCAAAATAGAAGGATCAGATGGTGGAGATTAGATCACATAACTGTCCGGTGAGAGATGGACACCGTCTATCATTTTTGAACAATTTCTAGTGATCGTCGGTGAATTTCAACACAATTTTGATTGCAAAATGACCAATGATCATTTTGTAACCCATTCATGCAGTTTAATCCACTTGGGGATCAATTTCATATTGAAAAGTATAAAAGCCGATGGCTTAAGGAGATGGCGGTGGAGCGTACCTTAATTTCATCGACCACTAGTGGTGGGATTGACTCCATTAGCTTCATTTTGATGTGACAAAGGTGTGTATACAATTTAGTAGCTTGTCTCTCATGGATTTCTCCCTAGACCAACATCAGATCAAAATCTGGCGGTGTTGTATGTTCTCCAGCCTCGACACGGCGAGAGGATGGGTTGGTGATTCGTTTAGTTTGCCTCAACCTCTTGAACATGTTGGAACTTTTAATTTGATGTGGGAGAGTCTCCCTTGCATTTCACCATTAAAAGAGCTCCAAGGCCATTGATTTCCATTCATTTTTCAATGTGTCAATAGGGAGGAGTCTTGGGAAGGGTCTCCTTCTTCATCTCTTGCCTTGGTGAATGATTTGAGAAGAAAAGGTTGGAATAAATTGGCTCTCCTACCCCTTTTTCCATGCTTGGCTGAGGGCTACTACTTTGGATTTCTAGGTGACCAAAATCTAGCCACCCACGGTGGCAAGGTCGGCCAAGGAGTGGTGTCAATCCCCCTCGGCCTTGTGAACATGAATGGATCATGGAATGGAAGGGAGGAAGGCAATTCCTCTTCCCTTTTTCTTTGACTGGGCCATAGGGTCTTTCCCTTCTTCCTTGGTTTCTCCTTGAAGAAAGCCAATTTCATTTTTTTTCTTTTTCTTTTGGTGGTCTTCAATTGATGGCATCTATCATCATTATCTTTAAGCCAAGTGATGGAATTTAAATGGGATAAGGGATTAAAGAAATCAAAGTGGACTTTGCTTCCTATAATACCTCTTTGCCATTGGATAAGTTTATTATTTTGGTTTGATATAGATTTGATTAATTTAATAAGATTACTTGGTAACACTCTTAATGCAAGCAAGGATGAATTTAAATAAGTTTCATAGGTTTCATTACAATTTGAATCCATTTGGTGATTAATCTTAGCATTGGGATTAGTTTAAATTTTAAATTTTTTAATCACCATTAATTGGTTTTAAATTTTGATTTGGAACATCTTTGATTTTCCATTGGATGTTTAGGAGTTGACTTAACTCCCACATGAAGGTTTAGCCCAACTCCTAGTCATCTTGACCCATTTTTCCTTAAATAGGTTGAGTCAAATAACTAAATTTAACTCAATCAAAGTATATTCATACTTATGCCAAATAGATTGACTATATTTGACTTTGATTTGATTTTTGATTTGTTCATTTGTTTTAATTTATTTTATTTTGATTTGATTTAGTCCAAATTTAAAAATTAGGTTGAGTGTACCTAAGCTCATTAAGTTAGATATAGCCCAAGGAAGGTGCACTAGGTCACTAGGAATAGTTTCCTTAGTATTAAATTTGGAGATTCTTATTTGAGATTAAGATATCATAATTACTGATTTTAGAATGATGTTAACCTCATCCAAAGATTAGGTCAATAATTGGACCCCCAATATGTGTAGTGGATTGGCCAAAGTACACTACACATATTGGTGTTGATCGAACAAGTTAACACTACAAGCATACTTTTGGAATGATTCAAATGCAAAATTTTGATTCTTAATTTTGATTTTGATTTCAATTTATGTTATGATTGGATTTGATTATGAAAGATAGGCATATGTATGCCTATACTTGTTTCAATTTGATTCACTCTTAGGAACTTAAATTCACTAAGTTCTATGATGAATAGTGATGTCATTAGGAGTGGACCCAAAGGATGGTCTAGTCTTAATGCAATCACTATGCTCAAAGAAGATGCCTTCAAGGCTGATATGAGAATAGTAGTTGGAGAGGATTCCCTCCAATATGGACACTTACTTCAATTCCATACTACATAATTTTTTAACCAGGGAAACATACCACTAGGGGATTTATTCTTATCTAGTTTGCTATTTGGAGGGGGTCTTTGAGACTTGATTCCAACCCAAATAGCTGAGTTGAGGAGAAGGGGCTTAAATAGCTTAATCCTAATCCTCAACATTTTAATTACTAAGCACGGGTCATATTGACTTAGTTTCTGGCTTGAGTAATCCATAATAATGGGGCCTTCAATAGATTATTTCCATTCCTCAATTTATTTTGTTTTAATTAGAAAAGAAGTCACAAGGAATTAGATCCTATTCTAATGAAATTAAACTAACAAGATGGGGCCTTCAATGGCTTAATTCTAACCTGAGTAACTTGAAAAGGAAAGGGGTTTTAATGACTTTATGTTATCCATACAAGGATGCCAACTAAGGGACTTACTCCTTTATGATTGGATATTATGAAGGAGTCTTCATGACTTCATTCCTTCTTGAGTAACCATAATAAGAAAGAGGTGTTTTAATGACTTATTCCTAAACCTCAGATTTTGGCTAATAAGAAAGGGGTCTTCATGACTTGTTCCAAACCTAAATAGCCTATTTGACAAGAAAGGGGTCTTCGTGACTTATTCTTATTCTAGTCTTTTAGAATGAATGCTTATTGGGGACTTATTTCTTTCTAGTTTTCTATTAGGATAGAGCCTTCAATGGCATAATCCAACCTAAATAGCTTGGGTGGAGGAAAGGGGTCTTTGATGACTTGATCCAAAACCTCACATTTTTGTTTTGATTTAAGGATAGGGGTCTTCATGACTTTATCCTAACCTTAGTCATTTTAATAGAATGCCTGTTATGGGGCTTAGACCTATGTGATTAGCTATTTAGATGGGGCTTTGAATGTCTTAATTCAACATAGATAGCTAAAAAAAGAAAAGGAGGGGACTTCATGACTTAATCCAATCCTTAATATTTTGGCTAATAGAAGAGGGGTCTTCAGGACTTATTCCTAATCTTGTTAACCAGTATGACATGGAAAGGGGTCATAGTGACTTTATCCTAACCTTGTCATTTTAAAAAGATGCTTACCATGGGACTTACTCCTTATGATTAGCTGTTAAGTTGGGGCCTTCAATGGCTTAATTTAACTTAGATAGCTAAAGAATAGGAAAGGGGTATTAATGACTTGATCCAATCCTTAAAAGGTTGGCTAATAAAAAAGGGGTCTTCATGACTTATTCCTATCCTAAATAGCCTATGTGACATGAAAGGAGTCTTAATGACTTAATCCTATCATGTGAATAATGGGAATGGTGTTAAGAAAGGCTTGCTCCAAACCCATGGGAAGGTATAAGAAGGGTGCCAAAAATGGGCTTACTCCCAACTCAGAGGGATGACATGAGAAAGGTGCCACAAAGGGCTTACTCCCAACTTAGGGTATGTATAGGAAAGGTGCCACAAATGGGCTTGCTTCTAACCTATAAATGATATGAGTGAGGAAAAGGGTTATAGTGACTTAATTCCTAATCCTCAAATCTTTTGACTAATAAGAAAGAGTCAAATGGATTTGATCCTTAATTAATTAGTCTAACTATTGAAAGGTATTGGAAAGTTTGCTTTCATTTCTTGGTTTCACTAATGCTTCTTACACATGAAGAAGTTTAGTGAAGATGAATTCAAAGAGTTGAAGTATATTTTTGAAGGAGGATTTGGGTATATTTTGGGCCCATGCTTTACTATGCCATAAGCATAAGATTTCTTTTCTTCTCTTTTTTTTACCTCGAAGTTACATATATCCATGATAGATGTCTAATTCACTTTAGGAAAGACATCATATGGTACTAACCTAAGAATTTTACTTTTTTTAGCATGCATGTGACTTTGTAGTTCTTATGTAGTAAAAATTAAAGTCAACTAATGCTTCTCAAATGAAATTACTTTTTTTTGTGTTTGGATATGTATTTCATTTTGTTTTGTTGACATGACTCAACAACTTATAAGACCTTCTCTTAGATTTAATAATGATCAAGAGATTTTTTTGAAGCTTTCAAAAGTGTTTGAGAATCAAAGAAAAAAAACTCTTGGCTTCTCATGAAGTCATCTTTTTTATTTTATTTTTATTCTTTTGTCCCTAGTTAATAAGGGAATTGAAAGGGTTAAGTTATGAGAGAAATTAAGATTCTCTTGATAAGTTTGAAATTGAATTTCTTAAGTTGATTTATTATTCTTTAAAAGTTTTATGAATTGATATTTCATAAATGGTTTTGATTAATTTCTTGTTTGTTTATTTTTGATCCTACTAAATTTTACTACAAGGTCCTTCAAATTACTTCGAAGGTACATTTCAAGACTCTATATGTAGTTATGTTTATTTTTTGATCATAATGAAATTTCTTTTCTTTTTCTTCTTTTCATTCATTTTCTTTTTGACAAGACTTTCAATATAACACTCCACTTAATTAATGATGAGGCTATTAGAAATTTTGATCATGACCCTTTAATAAATTGTCATAATTTTTGTGAGACTAAATGATATGACTATATAACAGAACATTCTTGTAAGAATTTTGAATGTCAAATCATATGCTTTCAATTTTCTTTCATAGAATTATCTTGATTTGACAATTTTTAGGTAAGTTATCCTTAATGAGGATGATCTTTTACATGAAAACCTTTTTGATTTTGAAGTGGATGAGTAATTGGAGTCCATCTTCATGACAGAATTGTCCTAGTCCCAAGATGTGGGTCATGCAAATTTGATCTTTTTTGTCTTTTTTAATCTCGATCTAATGATTCTTAGCCAACTAAAAAGATTGTATTCTTCTCATGTAAGGTCATCATTAACTATCTTTTAGTTTAGCAAAATCTTGCTTTTCTTTTGAAAATGTGACCACAGTCATCAAGGGACTTAGCTCATTTGAAATGGCATCAAGCCTAAGCTTTAAAATGCTACATCTAGAGATCATTTTATTTTATTTTAAGATAAAGTAATCTTTAAGCTCAAAGGATAGCTTGATCAAATCATCAATATCTGACTCATTAAAGAGTTAGATTATTGATAATAGTTGTAGATCAACTTATATTGGTTGGCTTATTTATTTTAGTTTGGAAATTATGAATGTATATTTCTCTTCAAAATTCTAGTGGTGGATCCTGAATTTGAAGCCTATAGATCTTTAGACACATCTTAACAATATTCATTTAATAAGTTAAAGTGCCTTTGAAGAGAAAGTTAGGACCCTGTATACTTAACAATTTTTAACTTACAGTGGCTCTATTTTTCCATAACTTTTCTTATTTATGTTTATAGGCCAATTGTAATGGAATCAGAGTATACTCAATTGAATCTTTGACATACAAAGGAAAAGAATTCTTGGAAAAAATCCATTATCTCTTTAACCTGCCATTTGAGCTCACCCAACATGGCAGAGGCTATGATGACAAAGTATCAAGCATCTTATTATTTTTAAGGTAAGGGGAATTCTTGACTTCTAACCCTACCACTTTATTTTGATGTGGAGGAGTATAAGGTTAAAAATGCCCACATGCTTAGAAATTTTAGACTTCATCCTTTTTCTCTTGGATATAGTCCTGCCATCCCTTTAAATTTATTTATTTCTTTTATTATTTTATTCTTTCTTTCTTTTGGTAACATTTTGATGACATTTCAATTCCTTATGAAATGTCACATGTATAATTTTTCCTATTTACAACATTACTAGGATATTGGATGTATTTTACTTTTTGTGTGAATAAAACATTTGATATGAGTCAATTATTCATTTTGATTGATTGATCATATTACTTGATATGATAATTTTTAATTCTTTGATGAACAAAAGATTTAGTGAGGTCATTTTTCTTAAAGATTCAACACTCATGAAGATAGAATAGATACAAACATCTTTTCTCAATTATTATTCTTCATTTTTTCTTTCATTTTAATTTTTTATTTGGGCTCAATAGGACCATCCAAGAGCATTTAAAGATGTTCCTAAATTCCTAAGTTTTTTTCCAATGTTTAAATTTTTATTTTTGTTCAAAAATGTGATTGAGATTATTTTTTATTTTGAATTAATTTTCAAGATTAATTTTATTTTTAGAAAACTAAAAAATCCTTTCTTTATTTGATTGAATTTACATGGCACCATCTTATCAAGGTTAGATTAGAGTTGGGCCTACTTATTTTCACTTTCATGTTTAGAATTGATGTTGATCGATGCACCTGGATCAATAAGTATTTGGGAGATTTTCTTCTTTTGAATTTTCCACATTAACTAAGATGTTGATAAGTTCTTAGTAGTCTATCTTCACCATGGAAGATAACACTAGTACTTCTTTATAGTGGAATTCCACATGAAGAAGTTACTTAAAGCTAAAGAAGGTAAAATACAAGAACATGTAATTGCTTGCTTCATGGTTATTTTTTATATCTTTTATTTCATTTCATTTTTTATAGAGCATTATGATGCTTGATTTTACAAACAACCTCTTTAAGTGGGAAAAATTATTATTTGAAGATGACTTATTTTCCATTTCATTTTAATGTCATTTGAGGCTATGACTCTACCATTTTGAATTTGATTTCAAGAATTTCCCTTTTGATATGAAAAAAAGGTAGGTCTAACTCTATCCTTAATGGATCAATAGACCTCATGATCTATCTATTTGGAGGATCACTCTTTAAAAGAGGATCCTTTAGGGAAGATGATGTGCTATTAGAAAGTCAAGTATGACTTGTACTTTTTTATAGCACAAATAAGATTAAAGGTAATCTCAACTTACAATAAAATCTTTAACTATCGTGCTAGACATTAAGGCAACGTTAGGTGAGTCATAAGACATTGTAAAAGATTCTCCTTAGATTCACTTTGTATTGAAAGCATATAATGCATTGGTCTTTGAGTGGAGAGAACTAAGGATTTCTTCATTAATTTGGACTGACAAAGGCCTAAGTGATATATCTATCAACGTACCATAGATGAAAGTTTTATACTTTCACTCTGAGAGATAGAATCGTCAGCTTTAAGACCTAACCCTAAGGTCATGATTTCTTTAGAAGAATTAAAATCTTCATTTATTTTCTCTTTAGAATTTATCCTTAAAATTAATTAAGGCCATTTATGAAATATTAATGACTCAATGGGAGAAGACTCCCATTAAAGAAAATGATTTAAATTTATTAGCTTTATCTTTCATTCATTTCAACCTTATCAAGAGAATCAGAATTCTCTTTCCTGCCCTCTCTTTTCTTTTATTGATCAAGAGAAAAAGTGAATCATGTTATCATTTTTTATTTTACATTATCATGTCATCTTCTTCTTTTGACTCTCTCGTAATCTCTTATGGATTCAAAATTTAGGAGAGGTCTAAAAGAGGGTTACCTTAGAGTCACTCCCTATAATTTTCTAATTAGCTTGAACAATTGATTTTCCAAAATTTTAGTGGATGTATGGAGATGAATTAAGATTAAAGCAGATTTGCATTTATGTAAAATTTTCTTCTATAAGGATAGAAGGTTTACATTCAATTCCTTAATCGACCTTTACCCAAGGTCAATGAAGTATTCTTTTAGGATGATTTTTTTATCTATCCCTCTTTTTTCAATTTTCTTTTGAGTTGATTCTTTCTTTAAATGCATTTCTAGCTTCAATCATATTGGTAAGGGGCAATAGGTACAACTATGCCTCATTCCTTTGGTTTGGATTTTCTCAAGATTTGAAGGAACTTCTTCATTTCAATATGTGTTTGCCACCTTTGAATGTATTAAAACAAAGGGTATCAATTTTGGACCCTGTCCTCATTCTCTTTAACTTTAGTATAAAGATGAAGTAAGATTAAGGACAAGTTTAACTTTAAGATTTTTTTTCTTGAGATATTTTTTTAAAATTTGAAGTAATTTTCAAAATTTTTGAATTTAACATTTCTTTTTAACATTATAATGGTTTCAAATTCGATTAGAATTAGGTCTAATAGAAATAACTTTATTTTCACTTATTTCTCTCTCTTTTTTATTTCAAGATTTAGTTTTAGGACCCAATCGTTTAACTATGGTAAATAAAGAGTTCTAGAACCTTAGTTCAGGATGTTGGATAGGCTAAACTAAGAATGAAATGGAGAGGTATCCAATGAAAAGAAAGACAGTCTTAACCTGTGAGTGGCACTAGTACACTGCCGACATATAGAAATTACAACTTATTTCTAAAGATGGAGAGAGAAACCATTCCAGGAGTTGTGAGAAAATATATTTGTGGGAAAAATTTGTGACACCACTTAGAGTTTAGGAATTTCTATTTAGATGATCAAATGCATCATTAAGGAATAAACATGTTATATCAAAAGATAAATATGTTATCCTATAATGGATTTGATCATTTAATAAATGACTCCTAAGGCTAATGGGTCATTTGTGTACTAGAGATTTTTCCCCTAAAACATGGAAGGAAGAATAGGATTTATTTTAAAAT
The DNA here is from genome assembly GCA_021442155.1 of Cymbidium sinense. NCBI lineage: Eukaryota > Viridiplantae > Streptophyta > Magnoliopsida > Asparagales > Orchidaceae > Cymbidium > Cymbidium sinense. The sequence continues at coordinate 110,490,218 of CM038216.1, forward strand.
GGGTTCATGGTTCCCTATAAAGGCAAGCCCATATAGTTAATTACATCTTAAGAATGGACACTTCCTAAGAATACTCTCAATTAAAGAAATAAGTTGTTATTTCTAAATATTTCTAAGTTGGTTTTCAAAAGATTAATATTTGGGATTTTCAATTGGGAATGATCCAAATTGGAGAGAGTTCTTCTAGAGGCCAAACTAGATGAAGTAGGTAATCCCTATGAATATTGGGATGTTTAGTAGGCATTTCAACTATCCCAAATTGGGCTTTAAATTTTGAAATTTAGTTTAAACTTTCAGTTGACATTTTCTTAAAGTCTAGGACATAGATTTTACTAACACAATATAGTAGAAATGCCTATGGCTAAAGACTTATTCCTAAGAAGGATGCTTCAGAACTTAGTCTACAAGTCTACAAGTGCTTCTAACACATGTTAGATTGACCTAGTTTTATTTTGAGAATTATTGGCTATTCCTCTCACATGAGAAAATTATCCTATCCCTGACTCTTTTGAGCTTATAGCCAACCTGGAGAAGGCTACCAGCTAACACCACCTAAGCACATTTTAAATTCATGATGCTAAGTCTCATGAATGTAAGATGGCTGAGCTATTGTAATTTTAAGAAAGGAATCTATGAACCTAGATTCACTCATTAATCCATAAGATCATGTAGAGTATGAAATGCATCTAACTAAGTATATTTTTTAGAGTTTTAAATATTTTGATTTAAGGTTTATTTGAGGTCTTAGTATGAATTTTATGCATAAGGCCATGCAATTAGAAATGGGTATGGGTCAAATAAAAAAAAGAAGGTAGGCTTCCCTAAGAAGGTGGTCATTTTCATAGGCCAGATGCCTCATATGTGCAATGGGAGAACTTGTTTAATTCAAAGATTGGAGAAATATAATTTCATGGTTTCAAAACCTGATTATTTCTAATTGATTTTAAGTTTTGCCTATGGCTTCAGTTTATATAAGGTTTCAAAATTTCTTTTATTTTTGTTTCAGTTGTTTAGATTTAAGTTGGGTGTAAATTTTAATTTTCTATATGAGCCTAATCATCTAGGCATTCAATCATAAGAAATAATAACATAGAAAGAAACATAGAAAAATAGGTTGATTATATTATTTAGCCAAAAAAATTAAGCTAATTTAATTTAATAAAAAGGCCAATGCGGTCTGGTACCAATGTACACCCTAGAAGAAAGAGCAAATGGGTAACTGAGCTCTACCATTATATAGCTCAGGCATAGAACTACAAGTCTATATCTATAGGCCTTATTTCAAAGATAGTTTCTTTCTTCAGGGACATCCATTAGGCTTCACACGGGACCACTACACCTATCTTTTAGTAAGGTCATCTCATACTAATTCTAGAATTGATAGATCCTAACAAAATTCTAAGCTCAAATTTATATTTTAAATTTAAAATTAATCATAAACCTTGTAAAACAAATGTCAGCAAAATACAAATAGCATGCAATAGTTATATTTTACAAATATATGGCCTTAGCATTAGCTACTTGCCAAGCCCACCTATCCTATGGGCTATGCTTAAGTACTTAAGCATACCTGTAAGAAAAATAGTTTTTTAATTTTATTTATGATAGCAGTCCTTTGTAGCATAACCCCTTGTAGAAGACAATGTTAGATCTAAAAAGAATGCCTATCATCTAGTCTAACGCAAACAATCCTAGACATGCTGTCTAAAATAGTACACCACCAAGGCATGTGAAGCACATCACAAGGAATCATAAAGAATCAGAATGACCTAACCTAAGTCTAGAGTCTGTGACATAATAATCTAGTGTGTGAAGAAAATAGGCTTGTACAACAAGACTTTGCTAGGCCTCCTTAGTTTAAGTTTCAATTTGGAATTTGAGATTGTTTGAATTTTACCTTTGGATGGTTTCTATTTAAATGATTTAATGATTTATTTTCATTTTTAGTTCTACTTTTATTTGGTTAAAGTGAAGTTTAAGTTTTCAAAAATGAAGAGTAGAATAGATCCCACTTTTGGGTGGAACCCATTTTATTCAACATCCTAACACCTAATGGAATGAAGCCTTCATCCTAAGATGAAGATCCATCCCAAAGGTCTAACTAAGATCCTTAAGTATCTTAATTAATTAATTTAGTTTTATTTTGATGATTTGGATTGAATTTAATTTGGATTTTTGGATTAATGCTTTTCTTTAGAAATTTGATTTTCCTTTTCATTCTTTTGATTTGATTTAATTTTTATTCTTGGTTTAGTTTGTTTTTTTTATTTAATTTGGTTTGAATTATTTGATTTGATTTGAATTGGTTCATTTGATTTAGTTTGAATTGATTTTGGTTTGAATTATGTTTAAGTTTTAAGTTAAGTATAGTTCATTCAATTTAGTTTATGTTAAACTAAGGCACTTAGGTTATATTGATTGTGTATTTAAGCTTCATTGATTTGTCTAATTATGAGTTTGATTAAACTTAAGATTTGATTAAGTCTTTTTATGCTTTATCAATTTCCTTAACCCTTAAGCATAGAAATGATTAAGTTTTATGACTTAAGATGTTTAGAGAACTATCATATGTATTTCTAATGTTGATGACGATTAATTCAAATTATTTCATGATTTTATGAATTTTTTATTAATTATTTGATTTATATGGACTTAAGAATTTGGAAATTCAACACTTCCCAATCCAAAGGTCAATTGGTTTGAAATTTTCATGGTAAGTGGGGTTCCATGCCAGTTTCATGTTTCCAAAGTTTCACTTGATTAGACTCATAATTAAGATATAATTAAGGTTTTAATTGTTTCATTAAAACTTAAATTAGGCCTAATTTAATGAAGGTCATTTAGGGATTTCATTTTTAATAGATTGTTTTCTGAAAGATATTTCCAAGGGTTTATTCATAATTTGTGGACATTTGATTGATTTATTTTGATTTAATTAAATTATAGTTAATTATTTAAATTATTTAATTCAATTAATTACCTAATTAAATAATTTTGAGATTTATTAAGTTTGAATGAGTTTCATTGATGACTTTATGTTCATTAGGGTTTACTAAGATTATTTGAATTGATTTAATCCATTTTGGTCATTTTATTTTTAATTTATTTATTTAATTAAAATTGAGGTTTAGGATTTGAATTTTCATATCTCATGAATTACGCTAAATTAATTCATGAAATTTTTCTTATGGTGTGTTTTAATATCAATTTTAGTTCCCCAAAGTATAATTTGAATTTAATTAATAGTTTTGATTAATTAAGGTTTAATTAATTTCATTCAAAGTCAAATTAAGGTTACATTACCTAGAATTAATTGGAGATTTTAATTTTGATGGATTCCTTTTATCAAGATGGATCCATAGAGCCCAAGTTTGCATTTTTTGGATTTATATTTAATTTTGTATGATTTTTTTGAATTTTTTTGTGATTTTTAATTAATTGTTAATTAATTTTAAAGGGAATTTACTCATTTTATAAAGGCGAATCGATGTGGCAGCCTCCGTGGCGCCATTGCCACATGGAGCAATAGGATTTGGCCACACGGATCCCACGTGGAATCCATGTCAAAAGTGGGGCCATGTGGGATGGTCCTCGACTATCCAATCTTTGATCGGATAGTCCCGATTTGGTTCATGGAGTCCTTAAGGGATAAAATCAGATCGTCCAACTATATCATGGCTGTCCATTCCAAATAGAAGGATTGGATGGTGGAGATTAGATCCCAAAACTCTCTAGCAAGAGACATACATCGCTGTCATTTTTACAAATTAGTGATATTTTGTGATTTTGACATTCTGATTACAAAATGATCAACAATCATTTTGCAAGCCATCCATGCAGTTTGATCCACTTGGGGATCAATTTCATTTTGAAAAGTACCAAAGTTGATGGCTTAAGGAGATGGTGGTGGAGCATACATCAAATATGGTGATCACTAGTGTGGTGGGATCGACTCCATTAGCTTTGTTTCGATGTGATGAAGGCGTGTATACAATTTGGCAGGTTGCCTCCCCATGGATTGCTCCTCAGACCAACATCGGATCAAAATTTGGCAGTGTTGTACATGCTCTAGCCTCCACGTGGTGAGGGGATGGGGTGGTGATTCATTTAGGTTTTCTTGACCTCTTGAAAGTGTTGAAACTTTCAATTTAATGTGGGAGAGTCTCCCTTGCATTTCACCATTAAAGGAGCTCCAAGGAAGTTTATTTCCATTCATTTTTTGGCATGCTGGTGGTGAGGAGTCTAGGGAAGGGTCTCTTCATTCATCTCTTACCTTGGTGAAGATTTAAGAAGAAAAGGGGGAATGATATGGCTCTCCCTCCCCTCTTTCCATGCTTGGCCAAAGGCTACTTCTTTGGCTTTTTTGGTGGCCAAAATTTGGTCACCGATGGAGGCAAGGCCAGCCAAAGAGTGGATTCAATACCCCTTGGCCTTGTGAACATGACAGGATCATGGAATTAAAGCGAGGAAGGAAATTCCACTTCCCTTTTTCCTTGGCAGGGCCATAGGATCCTTCCCTACTTCCTTGGTTTCTCCTTGAAAACCAATTTCAATTTTTTACTTCTCTTGGTGGCCTTCAATTGATGGCATCCATCATCATTGGCTTTAGGCCAAGAGATGGAATTTAAATGGGATAAGGGATTAAAGCAATCAAAGTGGACTTTGCTTCCTATAATCCCTCTTTGCCATTGGATAAGTTTATTATTTTGGCTTTATTTAGATTTGATTAATTTAATTAAGATTACTTGGCAACCTTTTTTAATCCATGCAAGGATGAATTTAAATAAGTTCCATAGGTTTCATTTCAATTTGAATCTATTTGGTGATTTATCATAGCATTATAATTAGTTTAAGTTTAAAATGCCTTAGCCACCATTAATTGGTCTTATATTTTAATTTGGATCATTCTTGATTGTACATTGGATGATTAGGAATTGTCTTAACCCATGGCACATGAAGGTTTAACCCAACTCCATGTCAACTTGACCCATTTTTCCTTAAATTGGTAAAGGTTGATTTGGTTCAGTCAAATGACCAAATTTAACTCAATCAAAGTACATTCACACTCAATTATGTTTAACAAGATGTGTGAGATGATTGGAAGTGATTGATTTTATTTAATTTCAACTGGATCTCAATTTGAACCCATTTGACCCAAAGTGAGCCTAATGGGCCAAGCTTGGGTTTCATTTGGATCAAATGACTAGTTTGACCAAATTAGACCAAATGATGGGTTGGATTGTATTTAATTATCATTTTTAAATGTTTTTGTGCAGTCAAATTGAGTTGATTTCAATTTGATTTGGGTTTGCGCCAGGTTCATTTAGACTAAGTGGTCTAATGAACCAAACTAAGGTCTAAAAGAATTTGAATTTCCTTAGATTTGTAATAAAACATGTTTATTTGATAATTTGAAATATTTAAAATGCTTTAATTTGGTTAAATCTTGGTGAGTTGAACTTTGATTTGGTGGGATCCACCTAAGTCAAACCCAAGGAAGGTGCACTTAGTCACTAGGTATAGTGTCCTAAGCATTGAATTAGGAGATTCTTATTTGAGATTAGGACAACCTAATTACTAATTTTAGAATGATGTTAACCTCATCCAAAAGTTAGGTCAACATGGAACATTTTGTAAAATTTAAATAAATGCATAAAAAAATCTCTTAATCATATAATTAAAAATTTTATGCATTAAATGACTTAGATGAATAAGTAAGCTTAAATTCCTAAATCCTAATTTTATAAAATATACAAAAACTAACATGTGAAACTAAAGATCTACACACAAATATACATTTCAATGTACTATTTAACAAATTCACGTAAATATGAAAAATATTTAACCTAAAATCTGTTAAAATATCTCAAAACTTTAAATCTTTGTTTCACACAAACCAACGGATGAAAAAATTGCAATAGAAGGAAGAAATTGAGGTATACCCTTGATTCTATAAAGAATATAGAGAAAATAGACACATTTTTAAAGCAAATCTTCATGCCCTAGCTGTCATTCCGTCATCGACTGAGAGAGAAAGAGAGAGAGAGAGAGAGAGAGAGAGAGAGAGGGAAATTGGTAAAATGGCTCAGGTGAGTGGGCGACCGATTTCATCAGCCCTATAATAATAGTTTCTAGTGGCTTTTCTGGAAAAACATTCATCAAAAAATGCTATGATGGCATAATCCATCAAAAATTATGTTGAGTTTAAGTGATTCGAGCCCGACGTCCTTCTCAATCAAAAATTCCATCAGAAATATTTCTAGCTGATTGTCCGGTCAATTATTCAGCCAGTAATTAGTGACAAAATAAAAAAAGCCATCAAAAATGCCTCATAGAAAACTATGGTTTTTCTATAGTGATAGATGCTATAAATTTGAGTCTAATTAATAACATTTTTTAGAAATTTTTTAATAAGGATTTAATTTATAATTATTTTTATAATAGATTGTAAGCCCTTTTAATGTACTATTTGCCATATGTATAACTATCACTATGTTTATGACCTAAATTAATGAATAAATTATTTAAGCAATGTTTTTATATATATAAAAATTAATAACTAATCCAAGTCAAAGTGATGTTGATTATATATGTGTGACTAAGTGTATGTGTTGCCCATTGCATTGCCTAGATGAAAACTAGTTAAAGGGCATACCCATTCTTTTGAGGCCTTGGATATTATGTATTCTTCTCACTAATCCAACAAGTTCTATTGAGTACTATTGGAAAAATAAGTTCAGCATTCTATTTTAAGATATGTATTAATAATGTGGCCTCTCTATTAGATTATTTGTCATATCAAATTATATCAAGCATACCAACTATGATCATAGTAGGATGACTATTCATACTACATTGATGAGGCAATTCTAATTAGTTATGAGATTTGAGATTGAGTTGTAAGATAAAATGAAGTCATCTAAGTGGGCCTAAGAACCCAAACAACTTAGGAATCATGGTTAACTTGGCCTTTCATCCCCTCGACAACTCAGTCACACAAAACTCTAGCAAAAATCTTAGAAAGAGAGATGATAGTTTGTCCATACCATCAAATAGAAAAATGACATCTTCCTAGATGTGATGCTTGAGAAAACATTCCAATTCAATTTTAAACAATTTACCAGGTAACCCAAAGCTAACTAGGTATTCTTATGTAACATCAATTAATCAAACTATGACCAACTAGTCTCATTGTTCAGACATAAAATGATTTTCTTGGGTAAGATGAAGATCAAGAATATCAATATTCAATGTTCCAAAAAATTAGAATCATAATATAAGGAACATGTTATCAACATAAAAGTCACCAAAGCTTCCATTATACATAAGAAGGACATGACCCTAACATATAATAGTGGATGCAAATGTTTGTTTTATGTGTGCACTTCTTCCATTAGAGCACACATTATATGTGATCATTAAATTTTTAAAATTTGGAGAATTTGAAATAATAGATTTTTATTATATAATCCAGAGACAAAAATGAAGATCTTTTATAAACTATAATCCATATAAGCTAAAACAAACATATTTTATTAACCTAAAGAGCTAAAAAGAAGTAACTCTCTAATATGAAGATGACAGTTATCCAAGGGAAAAAAAGGCATGTAGCTAATAGAAATGAACTATAAAGTTTGTGCTTGAAGTTCAAAATCAAAATAAAGTTCATGATGATCAACCATGCAATCAACATGTGATTGCTATCAATAAAAGAAATATAATGTGTAGAACTAACCTACAATCATGTTTGAAGATTGGAACAACCAACATAAATGAATTTAACAAGGTCAAACAACTATTTCTAGTCTTTTAAAATAAACCTTAAAATCATCATATCTAAATAAAACTTTATTTGACTATATTGGCATAGAGATTGTAACCATAATAAATTAAACAAATTATCTTTAAGTCAAGCTCATACTTTTAGGATAAATTTTATTTCTATAATATAAAAATTATATATAAATATCAATAGATTATTAAACCTTATTCTATCATATCAAAAAATATTTTTAAAATTAGCTTTTAAAATTTAATATTAAATGATAAGCTTTTGTTAAGTTGGATTCATGATATGAGTTAGCCTAGTATTTTATCACTGTCATGTATGTTGAGCTTCACCATACTAAGACTTTTGCAGACACCTTAGGTGTTATGCTAAGTCATTTATTCTTTGACTATTGTGTTGTTAGGTCATTGTGATATAAACTTGAGCATGGCTTACATTTCCATGTGACTAGTAGGGTTAAATGTTTAATAGCATTTAGTGTGGATACTTTCATATTAAGTTAAGGATATTTTTTTGTATGTGCTATATGCACATCTATTTTTATTTTTATTTTATAATGGTCATGTGTCAATATTTGAAATGTTAAATGACACATTATTATTTAATTAAATTATATATATATATATATATATATATATATATATATTCATGTAAAATACATAATTTTGCTCAAGAAAATTTATATGTTGTATTGAAAGACATCTATTCTTTACCTTTCTCCATGTACTTATTTTCAGTCAGAAACGTTTTGTATGTATAATAAGGTACAAACAATGATTCTTAGCTAGTATCATTTGAAATTCAAGAGTATATATTAGTCCAAATAGCATAAAAGCATGGATGGTAATCCAAGCAACAATAACCAAAAGTGGGGGAATTTTTATACTTGTACTTAACTAAAGTTTGATTGAAGTATAGATTAATGTAAACTCCATCTTACTGATTGAATTGTATTCATGTAAACCCCATCAACCTTTTAAAGAAATATATATTTTTACATAAACTATTTCTAGAAATTATATCTATTATGAGTCTGATCCCTAAAGGGAGGAAAAAAAAATTATATCTATTATGAATTAGGGATTTCAATCTTTTGATATATATGAATTGCCTATAGAAAAATGTGAATGTGATTTCTTAATTAAATGTAGCTAATGTTATTCAACTAAACTTGCAATCTTGTTTAGATTCGGGCTATCACTTCCTAGCTTATTAAACATCTACATAAGTGATTTCAATTAAGTCAAGAAATTAAATTATTAACTACCCAAATAGGAATGAAAAGTTACATTTTCATAATATGAAGGTATTTTATTTTAGGATTATCAACATTGTGAACATGCATTAATTAGGGGGTTTAATTCATGAGAAGTTGAAATATATACCTCCATTAAAAGATATATAAATATAAATTTTAAATTACAATTAGATTTATGATTAAAAAATTAATTTAGATATTTTAAATTGATTGTTTAGGTTGATTATTAATTTATCTAAAATTAATAAAGAAGAATTTTCTTAATAGTTTACTAGTACGTATGATTTTTGGATAAGTTGCACATAACATAACAATTGTAGAAATAGGCAACCTTTAATCCAACTATAACAAAGTAATGTACATAAAGCTAAAATAAAATAATAATAAAGGTTGGGATGGGGAAGTTGGGCTTACAAGTACTCTACTCTTAACATGAAATTTTATTAAATTGTTAATTTAGAACTAAATTATGATAAAATACAATTTACATTAATTTTATAATAAGTGTTACAAATCATGAATTAAGTTTAAAGTATATGATAGAATAAATAAATTATTTAAATGTTAAAAATTGAGATTAATAAAACTAATTTCAAATTACCTTAGATGTAAAAAATAAATATTCAGTTAAAAATACAAAGTCATTTAAATCATATTGATATGTGATTGGGTTGGGCTACATAGAGTGACCAAATTGGTGGATAGAGGCTCCTATTAAAAGCTTAGAAAAGTCAAGAAGAAGTTAGTTTTGGTTTAGTTTAGGGTGGTATTCAAATTACACATGTGCTTAGTGTTAGCTAGCCCCAAACATAGAATAGATCCAACCAATTTCAAACAATTTCATCTCTTATTATAGAGTTCCAAATCACTTGAAATCAAAGTTAAACTATATGTAAGGATATGTATAATTTCGATCTAAATTGTTTTTTAATTCCATAAAGTATAGATATTTTTTGTAAATTTTTCTTAGGAATGGTCAATCAAATAACGCCATAGCTGACTTGCTAGAATGAACCTTATAATTGAATAAACTTCAAGAAGTAGTGGGGTTAAACACCAATTAAGTTTTAAAAATGGAAAAAAGAAGTTTCTACTACAATTTTAGAGAATTTAATTTAATTTTATGTTATATAGATACATCAAATAACAACAATAACTAAACTAGGTCTATTCTACACTAGATCGGACTGACCAAAACAAGGGCTCAAACTAAACATTTTTAGAGAAAGAAATTTATGAAAAATAATTTTACAATATGGTGGACTTTATTTATAATACAACATAAATAAAAATTCTAGAAAATAATGGCACAAGATTTATAGAATAATCATTAAAGTAGCCCTTTAAAATGGTCACTAAATTCTTTACCTATGTTGGTCAACAACCAAGTTCCAACCCAATAGAAAGTTTCTTCTAATTATAGTTTAAACAATGCTAAAACCTAATTATCACCAAAAAAACTAAGGTTTTATACAACTCACAACTATTTAAAGTTTCTTTTGGATGGAGAGAGAGAGAGAGAGAGAGAGAGAGAGAGAGTGAGTGAGTGAGCTTGTGTGTGTGAGAGAAAGGGGTGGTGGCAGTAGGGAGCCATCTAAGAGAGTAACTAATCCCACCATATAAGTCTTTGGCTTCCCTTTAATTTAATTGACTATAATTATTTAATTTAGTCATTCATTAATTTCAATTTTATTTAACATTTAAGCTTTTTTTTTTCATACTAAGCATTACATTTCAAATAAGAAAACGTGAAGATAATGTTAGCATAAAAATAATTCTATAGTGTCTTAATGTCTTCAAATACTAGTCTCCTACAATGGGCTTCTTCCTTGTTGTAATAGGACCATCATCTTTAGCCATCAATTACCTTACTTGAGTTCTTATAATTGGACCTAATTGTTTTTGATCTATACCAAACATATGCAAGTTAACATTAAAAATGCTAAGTTAATTTTAAAATATGGGGGTAACAAATAAGAAAATAAAAAAAAGAAGTTAAAAAATTACCATACTTAATGTAATCTTCAAACTATGATAATGGAATAACCCTTAAGTTAGTACATTTTTATAATTTACAAACACCACCATTATTTACTTGTCTTGATCAATCTTCCATGAAGATATTCCTATAATAAATCTTACTTTTTATATAGGGCTATCTAAACTATTCATTGATTAACTAGCAATAATATTGTAGCAAATTTGGTTTATTCACGTGGTGATAACTAGAATATGAACATCTTGTAGTCTAATTACATGCAAAAGATAAAAATTTTGTATTCTAAGATCTCCATGAGGAAAACACATGTTACATGTCCAAATCTATGATAATAAATAAATTTAATTTAAGGTAAATTCCTTAAACTTATCACTATTTTATCATATTTTCTAGTAGAATACGTATCATACATTATAGTGAAACAACAAGTATTGTAGCATCATCAAATGGAATAATCATGCTAGTTGAAACAATAAAAGATTAATAAGTAAACTTAATCTTTATACTTATACTCTTAACTTCTACAACTTAATCTTTGTATTAAAAGAATTAGTATTAGGATTTTAAGTAAAAGAATATGCATTTGATAATAAATTATTATATAAGCTTTCATTTTTATCTTTTAAGTATTTTTTCTTAACATGAAAAGCATCATGATCATAATAAATTAATAATTTTAATTTAGTAGCTAATAGCTACTTTACTACTCATGTGATTCTTTCTTACATGCTTAAAATTTTCATTCTCTTTCATCAAAAATCATTTTCCTAATGATTTTAGTACTTTCCAATTTGACAAATATTTTTCTTCTAGTTTTTTAAATTTAATAACCAATTCATTTAAAGTATTTGAAACTTCTCAAGATGTATTTACTTCATTTTCAAAATGTAATTAGGGGGATGTCTCTAATAATTATTGGGAATATTACAATTTGGGTAGGATTTATAATGTAGTATCTAAAGTTATCTTAATAATACACGTGACTACTAACATTTAAAAATATTAATAGAAAAATATTACAACTAACACTTTAATAGCCATTAGGAATCATGCATTTCAAGACATATCAAGATTATTTCACCGTTTCACCCTTCATAGTCTAGAGTCTCCTAAGTAATTCATACTATTATAAATTCTCTTAAAATAATTATGAACTAACAATAGTACAATTCCTATAAAAATAAAATCTTCGACTAATTAATGAACTTATATTGCATAGATGATATCATAATCTATAATAACATTAGTTGTTATTCTTTAAACTCAGATCTACTTTATCATTCAATAGACCTTTAGGTTATATTTTTGAGAACATGTTTTACTAAGCCTAACAAAAGTTAGCTCTCATAAAGAGACACGTTCAACACATTTAAGAAACATAAATTTCTTTCTTGAGCCTTTAGTATTCATAACATAATTGCTTGATGACTTATCTTCTCAAATGGTGATTATACTTTCATATTGTATCATGTAATAGATAGCAAAAAAGATTCTATAGCTCTAAATTTTATTTTATTTTCTCATATTGTTACATTTTATTAACTTCAAATAGCAATTTTGATGCAGTTCTTTCTAATGAATCATTGGAATCAAAATGCATGCTCACTTCTTATTCCAAGTGAGAGTAGGTTTTTACTATTCATATCTCTTTGACAACATCAATAAGAAATGTAATTACGATAAAAATAGAAAAGAAGTAATGTCTTAGGATAACCATAATAAAAATTATTTCTAGTCTAAATCATATATTTAGATTTGTATTTTATATTATGATGAAGACATATTTAACAACAACACAATTTCATGTAACTATTAAGAATTCACAATCCATTGAGAGAATTCCGAGCATTAGCATAGCAGGTGGGAGAAAAAAAGAAATAGAAAAAAAGCTGGGAATTGGTGTTTCAGCAAAAATTGACACATGGAGGAATCAAGATTAATATTGATGGTAGTTATGATTATAATATGGGTATCATTGGAGTTGGAAGAATTTTTAGAAGTTACAAAGGAGAGCATCTTATCCACTTTTCAATGCCACTGGCTAAACATTCCCCCCTTCATGCTAAGGTGGATGTTTGCAGCCACGCTATTTGGATGGCCTCCATCCACCCTTTGGTACATTGTTGGATGAAAACTACTTCTAAAACACTTATCCACATTATCAAGGAGGGCAATGAAAGAAACACACCTTGGTACTTAATTAATGAAATTAAAAGACTAAAGGAGAGGCTAAAAAAACTCAACATATGCATCTCACATAGCCATAGAGAGGGAAGCCGCCCTGCTAATATGCTAGCCAAGAAAGGAGCATCTTCATCCTTTTGCATTTCACATTCCATGGATTCACAACTAAAATTTCATGGAGATAGTAACAACATCAAGTTACCTTACACTATAACTATCAACTTGTAAGTCTTAGTTACTCTTTTATTCTTGGATTACTTGTACTTTAAAAGTGATCAATGAAATTTTCCTTTTCATGGAAAAAAGCAACAACACAATTTCTCTAAGGAGCTTCTTGATGCTCAATTTAGGAACATTTGACACCAACTTATATCTTTTTCTAAACTAGCTAACATTGTACTCTCATATCAACCAACTCAAATTACTTAACTTACTCACCTAACTACTAGAGATAAAAGTGTAATAATTTAAGATGGTTAAACTTTACTACATCATTTTAAAGTATATGCATAATTCACCATTAAATTATTGTGTATGGAGGAGCTCATTTTAGTAAACTATAGATCACTTCAATTATAGATGTATATAGATTTTTTTCCACTTTCACCACCTTAATACATTTGAGAAAGTCATGTTTTCCTATGGCATCTTAAATGACATTAATTGATGAATGTTTGAAATTATCTTTAAAGATTTAGTAAGGTGGTTCAACACTCAACCCTTTTATGATAGGGACTTATTTGAGAAATTCTTATGTTAGCTCCTATTATAATTTAGTCATGAATACCTTCATCCTATGATTGAGGTTAGGAAACTTGATGTTTAATATTCTTATAAATAATATGAAAGGATTTTAAAAAAGTTAAAAACAATAACCACATTAAAGAGTTTGTGCATTATTTTGAATCCTTACTAAGGAGCTATCTTATTCACTAATGGAGATGAATAATAATTACAATAAAAATAATAATATAATCATATCTTACTAACTAAAAAAATAAGATTATGAGAGCCAACTTCACAAAGTATTATAATCAATTTAAGAGGACACAATGTATGAGTCTTAAAAAGAACAACCTAATAATACCTCTACTATAATGTTTTTGATGTTTTTTCCTCCCTTAAAGTTCTACTTATAACCATTATTTAGCTATTTAAAATAATAATTATTTCAATGGTTATCAATAATAAATAAGTGAATAAGAAGAAAAAGAAAAATCAAAGCTCCCCCTACCCAAGGTAATGAAGATTATAGGGTCTTAAAATATATAAAAAATTATAAAAGAATAATCTTCTAAAGGGGTACTTTATCGATCACCATATATATAAGCACTTTATAGAGAATATAACTACATCCTACAATGTGATAAAAGTAATTATTTCCAAGTTAAACACGTCTTATTTGAAAATTTTACCAATGTATCATTATTCGGGAACCTATATCTATTCCACTCATATCCATACAAAAACTTATTATAACATGTTACTATTGACATAATTATTATCAACCACTTTAATATTTAGTGAATCCTCTTTGTCATTAATAGCTAAGTAAATATATTCTTCTATAATCATATCAAGATAATGCAACTCATTATAAAGAACATTTAGTTATCTAAAGGTTCACTGGTCAAATTTTCAAGTAAGAGGTGTCTAACTTAAGATAAAATCACTTTAAAGGTTATTAAGGGAAACAAAAAAGTCCATAAAGTTAGATAAGTTTACATCATGCTTTAGGAGCTCCACATCTTAGTCTTAATGAATTAGATCATTATATCATTTAAAGATATAGGCCATCAAGTCTTTTCAAGATTTATTTTTGAATCCTCCTCCACACCACGCTATTAATTTGTTGACATTCTTGACACAAACTTTCTAATTGATGTCATCCTCATACATTACACATATATTTTCTATAGTTGGGCTTTTTTCTAATTGTAGGTATTCCACCTAACCTTTGATGGTGAAATTTACCTAAGAGAGATAAGTGAATCTTAAGTAGGGCCAAAATATTTAATCATGACATTTACATTATATTTTACAATTTTGTATTAATGAATAAACAAACTAAAAAAAACATAAGACATTTAACCAAGAATAGGTCTAAGATTCATCCTAAGAAGCAGTAGCTTTTTCTATCTTGCATATATGTATGTGACTAGATCTCAAGATTTTAAAACTATTAAATGGGTTACCTAGCAATCCTTTTTAAGCAAGATTATAAACCTAGTATAGTTGGACATATTTTTAAGTTCAAATGAAGTTAAAATTTGTAAATCCAATTACTTATCATCAAGCTAACTTTGAGCATATTACTTGATAGTAATTCTCACCATAAGAATACATCATGTCCTAAGTTTAGGGTATTAGGCTCCTCATTACTTTACACATCTTGCCTCACCCCTTAGCCATTTCATGATCTTGTGCTAGTGAATCATGAGTTCAATTTTCTAAAAAATATATACAACTCAAATGTATATATATATATATATATATATATATATATATATATATATATATATATATGAATGCCGAAGATAAAGTCCAACCTTAAGAGATAGTTGGGTACTATGTAGCTTCTCAATATCGTGTGTTCCTTAATTTTTTTTCTTTAGACTTCTAAATAAACTAGTCCAATATTTGAGCCATTGCATTTTGAGATTCCAACTAATTAATCATAAAAAAACATTGATGAATCATTAAATTTTCATCACTACTTTTGAGAGTTTTCTTAAGAGATCGCACTCTAAAGAAATAGTTAACTATAGGGGCTTGCCTCTTTGAAGAATTTATACCCAAAATTGAAAATAAAATTTAAACCAATAAAATTTCTAAGAACTAAAACTATACAAACTTTCAAAACATTTCCTATTATTATATCCAATTCTATAACAAAATGGTATTTCTATCTCTCAAGATAATAATCCATTATCTATATTATATTTAAATTAAATAATAAGGAAATCATTAATTTATAATAATAATCATAATACATAGCATATAATAATTCATTAATAAGCACCTCAAAGGTAGAAGGAAGGGTTCAATTTTGAATCCTTAGCCAACTCTATCAAGATAAATCCTTACAAATTATGGATCAAATTTCACTCCAACAACTCTCTTGTGGCATCTTTTCTACATAGTTAATATCCCCATAACTATGAGGCCAAATAGTGGAGACTCTATGACATGGAAAATAATCCAAAAATGTAGAGAAGAGGTTGAATAACTTATTTTCTAGAACTTGAGGGAGGGAAAAAAATCAACTTCTAGTTTGATAACTAGTCTCTAGTTGACAAATTGGATATTCACCTCCAAGACTCATTCCCATGAAATCTCAATGTCTCTACCTTCTAGCAATAGAATAATTTGAATAGAACTAAGCTTAATAAATATCTTCAACAATCCTTGACTGATGACATAATTAAAATGCCAATAATACTAACGGTAAAGATTTTTTCTTGAGTAAGAATTGTAGTAGTTGTTGATCACTATCACAAATAATTTGCAAGCTTGAAAATTCTGGACCTTCAACAAAATAAGAAAAAATGCTATGGAACAAAGCACTGAAGCCTTTAATTTTGGTTTTCTATAAGTACTTTCTTACAAATTACTATCAATAAATGACATTAAATTTTAAATGATAATGATTTCCATCTAAGTTCTTATTATGTGTTGATATTAAAGAAAGCATTTCTAGTCTATTTTTTAGTAGTAAGTTTAGTAATATCACCATCAATATCATCAATCCCAATAAAAAAATCTCATTCTCCTTTGGATTATTTAATAAACTAGAAGCCTATTAACCCTATCATTTTGGCTGCCACTAAAACAATCACCTCTCTTATTATGTGGTATATCTTAGATGGTACAAATTAATCTAAAGCATGGTAATAAATTAACCCAACCTTCTAAGGTCATTATTTAGGCAAGTTACACATAAGAAGTTCTTTTGATAAGTGGTCTCATGATCTTTGACTATTATGGTATAATAATTGAATTAAGATAGTTGGACATTACTTCTTTCTCTTCATCTAGCCTATATGCAACTTTCCCATTGGTACAAACTAAATAAGTTTTCAATCAAAATTAACATTGATGGGAGCATTTACTTGCATTATAATTAGAAACTTGATGAACTTTGTATCATCTACTTCTCCATACCTTGCATTATAATCTCGACACTACATGTAGATACCATTTCTCTTCTCAACACATTAAAGATTTCATCTACTTTAAATATATCTTAAAAGTGGTTAGAATTTGATTCATTCAAGTTTTCTAAAATTTTCAATAAGTGTCAAGCCTTAATTGGTATCTCTCAACATATATAAATAGATCGAACTATTAAAAAAAACTTCATTTTCAATTTAGCCATATTTGTAGAGAAGGTAACCTTATAGTAGATTATTTAACTAAGAAGGCTACCAATTTAGATTTAGTTAATATCTCCATGTTTACATAAAAAATGCAAATAATAAATTTAGGTCATTACGCCACGGTGCTATGATCTTGGCATCGTGGTCCTATAACTATTAATTATTGATTCAGTTGGCAAGTTAATGGTATGGCACATCGGCACTGTGATCACGATTTATAGTTTAATGAAGCAAGAAAAACTGCCCTTCCTGCCCCATGAATGTTAACCACCCAAGGAAATGGGGGGAACAGTTATGGGGTGGATAACTATCCAAATAGTGGAAGGAACTCTATAAAAAGTGGGGAACTGCTCCCACATTTTTCTTTCCAACTTTCTCTCTCTAGTTCTTCTCCTATTCTCCTAGTTTCCAGTTTATTCTTGCTTTTAGGAATCCAAATTTACT
Organism: Cymbidium sinense; assembly: GCA_021442155.1. NCBI lineage: Eukaryota > Viridiplantae > Streptophyta > Magnoliopsida > Asparagales > Orchidaceae > Cymbidium > Cymbidium sinense. The sequence continues at coordinate 110,508,271 of CM038216.1, forward strand.
ACAGGATTGACTCTCACCTATATGAAAGCCATCTCTTGTACACTTTAAGTAAAGAATTTACTATAATAATGCTTCTTGAATTCTTTTACCTAGTCTTTCTTTATTTGGACTGAGTTTTATTAAAGAACCTCTACTGTTGAACTTAGTTCTAGTGCGAGAAGAAGAGAAAAATCTCTCCATTGATCTTAGATCCAGAATAAGGGAGAATGACATTGAAATACAAGAATCAAGCTATGCTAAAAATTCATCTGCCAAAATTCTTATAAAAATTGTTAGATTCTATAAGAATTTCTCTCCAAATGATGCATTCTGTGAAATCTTAGCATTGAGGTGTGACACTCTTAGGAAACATAGTCCTGTCGCTCTGCCTTATCACACTATAGCATCGACTATGTGATGTTGAGTGCTCTAGTTTCTTGCACTTAATTCAATGCTACAATGTCAAATTTTAAGTGTCGAGGTGCCATGCTTTAGAACTTGTTCTGCCTTTGAACTTAGTTTTGGTATAAAATAAAACTCTTCCTCCATTGATCTTAGATTTGGAATAAGGGAGAAGAGTGCCTGTTAAACATGTATAAATCTAGCATTGCTAAGGCATTACCCATGAGTGCCTCGGCATTATACCATGAGTGCCACAACACTAACTTCTCAGACTCTACCCATATGAAGAAAATTATCAATGCTTTAGCGGTGTATATCAAGCATCGCAGTGTTGCAATATTTTAACACTTTTTAGGACATCTTACATAAAGAAATATATAATTGAGTTTTGCTTATAATGACACCGTAGCACTGAGGTGCCACCATCTCAGGTAGATGAATGAAGTGAACATCTACAAAGCACTGCAGTGATGCAATAATGGGCACCACAATGCAACCTCTCTAACGTCATTTTTTTGAAGTGAAGACATTTTATTATTTTAATATTAGAGCTTTCCAAATGATAAGAAACATACACATAAAAGCATAAATACATAAAAGAAAAAAAATGATGTATTTAGTAATATAAGAAAAGGGAGGGGTTATATAAATTATAAAAAAAGAAAAGAGAAAATACAAAAAAATTTAAAAAAAGAAAAAGAAAAACTAGTAGTCATGGTCAATCTACTCCTCTTCTTCCTCCTCCAACTTCGGCAGGGTGCTTACATAAGGTTGATAATGAGGCACCATAGGAAAAGAGTCCTCACTAGGACCCACATAAAAATCATAGCTTTCAAACATAAGCACAAGTAAGGTATTAAACTCAGCCATTTATGAAAACTGTTGCTACTACTGACCCATATGATGGTCAAATTTTCTCTCTAGTTCCTAATGGAACTGACTAGTCTCACTAACCTTTTTTCTTAGGTTTGAGACTTGTCTTCTAATTTCTTGTAGTTGCTCATTTTTGGTCTTGCAAGATTTGAGCCAAGAATGAGGGGCATGAGAGCTTTCCCCCAGCTCAGTCCTCGAACCAAATCCCTTAGTGACTTTTTTAGTCAGGAGCCTCTTGTATAAATACTTTGTCATCAGGATCCCCTACTGCTCCTGTGTCAACACATAAAACATAAATAAGAGAAGGATTACCGAAGCCTATTATAGTACTACCCTCAATCATATTACAGATAGAATAATAAATAATATCCCCTACATCCATAGTAAATCCCTTTTTAATTACAAAATTCAAATTGGCCTTATCCATAGTTACCTCACTAATATTCCCAAAGGGCATTAGCTTGGCAGAACAAAAATAATACCAAGCTTTAGCCTTGGTAGTGAGACTGATGGCAATAAAATTGATAATTTTCTTCTCCTACCTTTTCCACTGGGTATTGGAATTTCTAATAGTTAGAAAATTAAGAATTTCATCGAAGTCAGGTTAATCATTATAATAAAAAAGATATTGATTATAATCTACATTTGGTGGACTGTAATATATGTTAATGGTAGTACTGTAAAAACTTATTAGTTTTCCCCGAATGAAAACTTGATTATTTTGGTGCTTCTTCATGTTGGTAAAGAACGACATTGATCAACCCCTCCATGCATCTGCCTGGATTGTACAAGCTCCACTTTAGAATCAAATGCTTGGATATGAGGGCATGGTGATACCATTCCTCATCCTCTAAACTAACAAATTTGCTAGTGTCATTGAGGCCACTCTCTTCTTGCCCTTACTGAAATATTTTATCAATATGGTGGAGGAGAAGGTATAAACTAGAAGAAAAAGTGGGAGTCAAAACTCTAAGGAAAGATCTAAAGAGAATGCAGAGTGAAAACTTTGGCTACCCTAAGGGGTCTATTTATAAACCTGACCAAGCTTCGTGGTGTTATAAAGGCATCATTGAGGCACAAACCTCTCAGGTTTTGAAAAGTGGCCCACTGCTATGGTGCTCACATGTAAGGTCATGGTCTTTGGTCGATGGTTAAGTGTTTCTATCCTAGTCAAAAGGGACATTAATTATCATAAATTTTAAATGGAAAATGATGCATTACATTGATGTAGCATTGCGGTGCTCTAACACATCACCTGGTGATAGTCAAAAACTTGTCCTATATCATTAAAGAGCCTGAATGTCTGTTAGTTATCTTAAATTGACTTTTGACTAGTGTTGTAGTGCTACATTATCAGCGTCGAGGTGCCAGTAAAGTGGTTAACATGGTCAATGATATCAGCACCATAACGCTGACCATGTAGTGCTGAAGTGCCATATTTTTAGTGCCAAGGTGCTATGCTTAAGATAAGTATGAATAACTAGCATGGGCCCCGATGCAAAAATAATTGCCTAAATCTACTGCCTAAGGATGCTTCATGGGTTAACACAAAATAAGCTTGAATTTCCTGCATGTGCCCGAACATATGCATAAAAATCTAACTCTATTTTCTAGGGATGTTGTAGTGGATAATTCCACGGTTTGGTCTTATGATGGGTCGAGGTTACCAAAACCTAATCTTCGATGATGGTTGTGCGATTGTAAATAATCATCTAGAAGGGATAGATGTTTAAATTGAATGGAGCTCATCGTTCAATATAGCTTAAACCAAATAATCATCCATTGAACCATCTTTATTTGTCAAGGATGATAAGATAAGAAAAACCTTTACTCAAAATAGCATCGAATGTCAAATTAAATCTATTACTATGTTTATACTTAAATAATCTTATGTTAATAAGAAAGTGGCCTAGGTCCTCTATCTGTGTGGTTTTTCTACCAAACGACACCACATGATCAGAACTCTCTGATCGAGTGGCTTGGTAGCTACATAGCTCCATTATGTTTTAGTCATGGAAATAGCACGTATGTTTCTTAATGGTTTTGCTCTCTGAGTTATGAATCATGGAGTACATTTAATAGGCAAAAAGCCTTCTATTAGCTAAGGTTGATTTAAGCTTGTCTTCTTAGATAAATACCACCCCAAGTCTACAAGAACACCTTGGACAATGTAAGCCATGTCTACTATTCTTCTACTAGAAATAATTTCTCTAGCTAAGTAAACCAAGGACTATGATAGCCCAGGATGATAGAACCATGGGATCTTGATTGGATGTATCATCATTTTCCCAAACATATGCTTTAAGTTATATAATGTCTTAACTCATTATTCTCTATATACTATGCATTAAATGTTTGTATTTTTCATTATGCGAATATTTTAAATTATATTTCTGCATTCTAAAAGGTTGTAAGCCTAATCTCTTTATCGCTCTATGAATCATACATGATATTCATCTATGCCAAAACACACCTCTAAGTAACCATCACATTTCACTAAGATATGTCTAATTCTAACCTTAATCGAGTTCTCTCTTGCTTGGTAATTAATTATGGAGGCTTGCATCCATAGGTTGTAGAACTAGACCTAAACCTAACATAATGTTAGAGAAAATTTAGTTGAATATATATTATCTACCAATTGAAAGAACATACTCCTACCCATCTCATTCAAAGATGGCGAGATCATCCTCGAAGGTGTTTTTTTTTAGTGATCACTCTACAAAAGAGTTAACAAACTTTTAATTTTATGCATGTTAGCACATTGGAATTACCATGCATATGAGGTGATTTTTGTATATTTTTTTTTTGCTTTTATCTCTTTCATCTCTTTTACACCTTTTGTACACCTTTTCACATAGCAATGAAGTTTCCTTTTCTTCTAAAAAAAGTCTAATCAGTGTCACCTTTGATCAAGGTCTTAGCTAGCTTAGCTATACAAGTTTCATAAAGTCATTCTATGGCTTAGTCACCATTTGATTGAATACCAATGGTTCTAGGTATACACATGTACTAAATTACATTATTTCTAATATGAAGAGATTATTTTTATTTAGAACTCTTCTTAGATCGTTATGTATTTTGGATACTTCTCCATCTACCTGGAATATTTATATTCTTAAGTCTTCATATCCTAATTAAGCACTTGAATCCTTTACCTGATGGTTAATAGTTTTAATTATTCTAACCATAATGATGCATTTTCAAGTATACAATGTGATTTGAAGACATTAGGATAAAATACACCTTAGTAGAAGAAAGGCTTAATTCTAATAATAATTAATTAGTTATAATTATTAAATAATTTTATATGATAATAAAACCTTTAATTATATGGATGTCTTATATGATCATTTAATGGTATAATTAGTTTAATGATTATCACTCCACTCATTGAAAAAGTGATAAGCCTTAAAATAATCATACTTTATGAATGATATAATTTGATAAGTCATGAGGGTCATATTAATAAGGAATATTATAAACTAACTCTTACACACACTTTAGTGTTAGGATAGTTTAACTCTTTAAATATTTAGCATAAAGATAATGCAATTAAATCATTTTGTTGCACCTATTGTTTTAATGCTTGAGATTAGGTTGTTTGGAGTGAGTTATTTTCAAAATTATTTATTGTGTTTTCTATAATGTGTTGCATTACTTTATTATTTTTCTACATTATGATAAATATAATCTTCATCAAGTATCCAACAAAGTTTTTAGTTTACTATTATAAGAAATGTATGCAAAAAATCTAGATATTTTAATGTTGCATGTTGTTTTGTCTAAGATGCTTTATTTTGTTGTGATTTGATGACTCCATTTATTTTAGGATATCTTATTTTCAGCTTTTCAAGAACTTCTTATAAAATAAGTATTGGTAGACTTTCATAATCTAATACAAGTTGATCTATTGCTTGGTAGATAAGTACAAAATCTAAACCTAAAGAAGGACTAGGAGTAAAAGGAATCTAATATGTATACATTATTATTAAATTAATCTAAACTTGTAGAGTAAAACTTAGCTACTCATTTTTATTTTTATTTTGGGTATGAAAAAGTATATTTCCTTGCTACATATACTTTTTTGTTGAGACAAATTAGAGATAGTTCTTCTAAGATAAACTTGAGCATACAACCCATCAAAAGAAGAAAGAAAAGATATAATCTTCTAATGTATGGTATATCTAGAAGTTCTCCTCTGAGTGATGTAATAATCTGAGGTATAGGACAATAGGAGAAGATAGGCTCCTTCAAAAGTGAACCCATCCTTGCAAAAATATTAACTGGTTGGTTGCCTTCTTTGTGTATATGATTGATATGAACCTCAAATAAATGTACCAAAAGAGAGATTCTAGTTAGAATACATGTGAGATACCAGGGGTGAGGAACTTCCTTTGAAATATAATTATAGAGATTCAAAGAGTCATATTAAATCTAGATGATAGAGAAATGAAAGGAGGTTGCAAATCTTAAAGCTGTAAGGTGGGCCCTAGCTTCAAAGGGTGCATTTTTTGCAAATCAAGGGATGAAGAAGTTGAAAATGCAATGGCCCTTGTGATCTTTAAAAATTTCTCCAATACTAGAAACCATGGAAGACTTAAAATTGCCATCAATATTAATTTTAATGCATCCTTCAATATGTCTGTTTCAATGCACAAGTATGGTATTCTAGATATTTTGAGGGAGAACATTGAGAAGATTTGCCCATTCTAGCTTAGAGACAAATTTTTTTACATAAAGAGAAATGTTTTTCTGACCAAGCCCTTGATTTTTTATGGTTTCTAAGTTCCTCTCCATCCAAATGAAGGAAATGGTAATAAGGGGAATGACATAATTATGATCATTATGAGCACTAAAACTTGTCCATGCTTGCAAAAAATGTTGAATGGTCTCATTATTTGGTGTTTGAATTTGGTAGATGGAGTGCAATTCAATCTAAATCTGAGTACTAATGGAGTAGTTGGCAAACAAATGTTGTATGCTCTCCTCATCTCTTCCACAAAGGTGGAAGATATAGGTGATTTTATGCCCTTTAAGTTTCAGGATATCATCAGTTGGAAGGAGATGGTGCCATAACCTCCAGCAAAGGAAAGAAATTGGAGGATCGATAGCAGCACTCCAAAAGGTAGGCTGTTAATGGATAATGAATAGAATTCTGGACAAGGATGATTACCAATGTTGCATTTTGCTAATTTATCAGCCATATGTGGATGGATTGGAATGTTGTTAGTTTTTTTTTATAAGGTGCTCATTGAGATAGTACCTCAGCTATGGGATATTCTAATTATGGTCTGCCTAGAAATTAAAAGACAAGATGATCGTGGATAGAAAGATTAGATAGATCTAAAAGCAAGCCATCGTGAACTAGTGATCACTAGAAAAATTGATGTCCCCTACCCCAAAAGATCTGATCGACAATAAGATTTCTATGCTTCAGTAAAGTTTTCCATTGATGGGAGTCAGTAGCCCTTGGTTGCACCCTAGATGGATGAGTATACTGCATATTTGTTAATAAAAAACTTTGCCTAAAGGGAATCATTTTGCCTAAGTTTCATCTAGAGTTTAAGTTGATTAATGATGATTGAATCAGAGAGAGATCTAAAGCCCTATCCTCTTTCAACCTTAGATTTACACATTTTCCTCCAACTAACCTAGTGGAAAGAGTTTTTGTGTCCACGCCATAAGAATCTATTCAAGATTCTGTCAATGTTTTTTTGCACCTAGCATGGCATATTCATTATTTGGGTTGAATGCAATGTTGACTCTACACCTTGTGTATCTCAACATTTGATTTGATGATAAAAAAACTTTGTACAATAAGAACTAATTATTCTTAGAAGGATAAATTATTCACATTAATCATTATAAATATTATTCTTAATTTAGATTTATATTGATGATAAATATATATTATTGATGCTACTAATCAGGTTAAATTCAAATGTGCAAGAATATTCTTCAACTTCAGTTCTTGATATCAAATTGCTAAAGCTATTGGACATGGACTAGGTGAGAATTTTTCTAAGAATTATTATATTAAGTAAAATGAAAAGCTCACTAAATTAAAATAAATGATTCATTTATTTTTTGGATTCATTATAAAATTATTTATATTTTTCTATATCTTAATATTGTAATATTCATTATGTTATCCATTTTTGATAGTATGAATTGAATGCATAATATAAGTTCTATTAAATGTGTGTTTAAGTAAGTTAAATTATTTTTAATCTTTTTTAAAACATTTCCATGCCATTCATAATTTTTATTCATAATTTTTAGTGCATGAAAATTGAATTATCCTTAAATTATCCTTTTTCCTCTTATTCTCTCTCATATTATTCTTTCTTCTCTCTCTTATTATCATTTTCATCTTAACATTGTTTTAGCCAAATTTTTTAATGCATTTTGTGTAATAAATTGTTTGAAGTTAATTCAAAATATTTTCATATCATTTTCCCTCATTTTTCATATTTTAAAATTCATTTATTTGAATTTCTTAATTTGAATTATTTTGAAATATTCTTTAACTCAAACTCCTTTTATGCATGACATATACTTGCTAAATCAATACAATTTTTTATGGAATATGTTGAAAATCCCAAGAATAATTAAATATTATTATTTAGAGCCTAATTAATATATTTTAAGTTATTTTAAATTTAAATTCAAATTAGCCCTCTATTTGAAAACAATTACTTTGCTTTTCCCAATTTGACCTATTTCAGGAAAGTTTAAGGGAGGCTGACCACTATTCTTTAAACTTAAGAAATTCATATGTTATTTAAATATTCAATAAGTATAAAGTACAATCAATTTTTATTTAAATTAATTCATGCATTATTTTGAGATTTTTTTTTTTGGAAATCCCTTTTGGTCGAAATCCTTAAATGGATTTTCATGGATTTATTTTATTCAAAACTCCCTCCTTCATATCTAAACTCCCTTGGTCTAATTTTTTATGGGAAATCCTCCATCCTTAGCTATGAATCACATAGCATACATTATATATTTGGTTTAAACAATTTTGTAAAGGAGTCTATAGAAGATCTCTCTCCTTTGAATTTGAAATTCAAATTGTTGCCAAATCAATTACCGTCTCATTGGATCAATTTTTGGCAGACCCTCCTTAATCTATTTAAGTGCCTTATTTTAAGTTGAAAAAGGTTCCAAAAGTTAAAAACTCTTTCTTTCTCTCTTGCTCACCCTTGGCCGATTCTTGCTAAAGCATCTTTTGGAGATTTTTTGTGATTCAAGTGCAAGAATCCCTCATTATTCTTTTCCTTCCCTTGTACATTTATTTGGCATGAAGATTGATTGAGAAAAGTGAAGGTTTGGTGTGTTTTCACCCTTGGCCAAAATATTAATTCCTTGGTGGTCCTTTTCCAAGGTGCTAAGTTCTTAAACTTCTTTTATTTCTTCTTAGCTTTGGAGTTTACAATGTTATGTAAATATTCTTGTGTTCATTCATGAAAAAATCTTTAGATTTTTTTTGGCCAAGAACAAAGACATGAATATCAATTTGTGTTGACTTAACTACTTGATAATCTTTTGATTTCTTATTTGGCCTAAAGCTAACATATGGAAATCAACTTATTTTGTGCATAATCATTGAATATTCCTTTTGTTCCTTATCTGGATCAAGTCTTTTTAAAGGTTATTAATTTCTTAAGTGCTTAATCATTTGAATATCCATTGTTTATCCCTTTGGCTTAAAATTTCATATAGGTTGGTTAATTAGATTGTGATTAACATCTTATTTCATCTCTTTCTCCATTTGGCCACACACTACATTTTACATAAATTATTTTCTTCTTATTGATTACTTGTATTCAATTCATTTATGCATATGTTATGTGATAAGTTTTATGTGATATATTTCAAATCCTTATTCAAGTGATTATTGAGTTGTTCCAATTACACATGCTTTATAATTTGAATAAAAGTTAGCTTAAAGAATCTCAGTAAAGTTTTATGATTGCATTTTAGCTTGCATTTCAAAGTCATTCAAGAAAATCATTTCAAACTTTTTAAAGATCATTTGAGCAACATTAAGTTACTTAATTGCAATAAACATTTGATTAAAAATCTTGTTTGAATTTCATTTAAAGTTAAAGTGAGCTCACTTTTTCATTAATATCCAATTGCCTTAATATCAATATAGATTGGGTTTTGAGTAAAAAAATATTTTAAAATTGAGAGTTAGGTACTTTCATATTCCTCTTTCTTATTTTCTAGTTAGGTTGTACTTATCCGTTAAGAAAAGTATGTGGATGGGTTGTACTTGCCCGTTAAAAAAAGTTATGTTGGGTTGTACTTGCCCGTTAAGAAAAGTACTATGTTGGGTTGTACTTTCCCATGAAGGAGCGTATGAGAGATTTGTTGTAATCTCAATTTTGATTTAGTGAATTCCTAGCTTGGGTGGCTAGGCATGGATGTAGGTTAGTTTTGGGGTTTGGACAAACCATGTAAAATATTTATGTTCTATTTCTTTATTTTATGTACTTTACTTTTCTTTTTTGCTACATTTTACCATGAATTGATTTTGGTATGAATGGAGTTGATAATTGCATCAAAATATATTGCTTTGGTTCTTCCTTTATAGACATTTACCCCAAGGTAATTGAGAGGAAGTTGGGATTGATTGAAGCCAGTGTAATCCATTATCCACTTCTGATCTATGTTTAAGAATTTGCCCATTATGATAAAGTATTTTACCTTATTGAAAGTCAATCCTACGATGGCTTCAAAGGAATCCAATATGTTCTTGATATGCTTAATAAAACTCTTAGAACCATTACAAAATAGAAGGAGGTCATCAACAAAAGATAGGTAGGAAATAATGAGTTTTCCTTTGGACTGATAATTGATAGAATTTTTTGAAGTATGACTTTCATCTCACATTTTGGAAAGATAATCAAAAGTTAGTATGAAAAGATAAGGAGATAAGGGGTCACCTTGTTTTATGTCTCTTGAAACTTTAAAGAAGCCATGTGCCACCCCATTAATGAGGAGGGAGTAATAGTTGTTTGAGATGAGCTAGAGTGAGAGTGCTTTATTGAAACTCCTCTCTTTTTCCATGATAAAATTTTGATTGATAGTGTCAAATGCTTATCAAGAACTTGTATGGGCACTTGGGCTAGGAGAATGATTTCAGCAATGATCTTCCCTTGACAAAGGTAGTTTGGTTAGGATGGATGACATTTTGTAGGAATGAATACAGTCTATTGGCAATGAGTTTGCTTATAAATTTGCTAATAATAGTAGAGAGGCTTATGGGTCTAAAACTTTCTGAATTTTGTTTGCTATTATTGCATTTGGGTATGAGTGTAATGATAGATATGCTGAAGAATTTATGTATCTCCTTTTCTTTGAAGAAGGCTTGAATGGCTACAATCATGTCTTGCTTGATTTAATTCTAGGAATACTGATAGAAATGAGTCAAAACCATCGGAGTAACTTTAGATCCATTGAAGAAAGTAAGACACTCCAAAATTTCATCCTTGTTTGGAAGGTAAGTAAGGTTCAAGTGAGTAGCTCCTATACCATTGGCATTTAGTAAGTTCTCATTGTATAAGTTTAAATGTACACTTTCTTCCTAAAAAAAAACTTTGAAGTAATTAATCCTATCTTCAATAATGTCCTCTTTAGTGTACAACCAAGTATTACTTTTTTTAATTTTTGTGATGGTTTTGTATTCTCTCTTTTGCTTGATACAAGCATGATTAAATTTGGAATTGTTATCCCCTTCTTTCAGATTAGTCACAATAGCTTTTTGAGCAAGAAAGTCCTCATCCATGTTAATTAGTTGATTATGGGTGATATGGGCAAGTTTGAGATCTTCTTTAACTTGAATTAAGGAGTCTTTGATGCAGTTATTTTCTAGGAGAAAAAATTTGAGCTCATGAGCCCCAATTTGGTTATGAATATTGCCAAACATAGTCTAGGTCCATTATTTCAGAGCTTTCATTAAATTCTTATGAAGGGTCCATGATCTGATCCAATGATCAAATGCATTAGACTTCTAGGCATCCAAAAGGTAGTTATTGAAGAGGTTGTGTTAGGTCCACATATTCTAATATCTTAAAGCATGTTTAGATGGTTTGGGGATGTGATGGATGGTTACAAACAAAAGAGCAAGATCATCCAATTCTATTGGTACAACAACATTATAAAAATGTTGTACCATTAGGAATTAAGCAAAATTTTATCCAACCTTTCAAATACTCTACCCCTATTCCAAGTAAAAGGGGAGCCAATGTAACCGAGATCTTAAATATAATTAGTAAATTCCCTAATAATAGATTCATTTGGTTTCCTACCTCCTTTCTTCTCAAGTGCATTAGTAATCATATTAAAATCACCACCAATCAACTGGCCATAAAGGCAGCTTTGGTCAATTTTAGTGATGTTAGACTAAAGATGTCTTCTTGAATATCTAGTGCATGATACATAAACAAAGGTTGCATATATTAAGTAATTGCTGTAGGTAATACATGTATGGAGAAATTGAGGATCATCTAGTAAAAGATCAACTTGGAAGGGGTGTTCCCAGAAGAAAAAAATCTTAATATTGAAATTTTGTAAGATGTGGAATTTTTTGAACTTCTTTTTGAGTTTATCAAAACTTTGGGATGGATGATAGGTTTAAGGATGCAAAAGATGTTAAGATTGTGTGTCTTAATGAGACTATTAAGTTTCTTAGTGGATGCTTGATTAGTAATACCTATAATATTCCAAACGAGAAAGGCTAGTCACTTTGAGCCCCTAGTGGCTTGTAGTAATTCTATCTAGGCAGTCATCCCAATTTGCTAAGATTCTAGCTGTGGAGGTGGCAGGTAACATTTGGATTTATATGTTTGAGTTCTCTTACACCTTTATGTTTATTCCTTTTGGATTTTTGGAACGGCCATTCCTCTTCTATATTTTGAATTATATTATCAAGAGCCTCAACATTAGTTTTCTGTTATTGGAATGGTAAGGACATAACATCCAGGTTGGGTCTAAACTAGGTGACAACAGTCTCCAGCAATCTCCTCAAATGCTCTTCAATTAAGGTTAGTGTTTCAATTACGAATAAAAAGAGTTGTTGGATAAGAGGAGGTGTAGTTTGTTCAGGTATCACATTACTAACTTGAAAATTATCCTCCACTATATTTTCAACAAGTGCAGCATTTTTGACTTGATCACAAGATGTAGAAATAGTTTCTGGTAGCACAGGATTGTGAACTTGATCTTGCAGTGCAGAGATAGTGACATCAGGTCTATTAGAGGGATCTTTTGAATTGACATCAACATTTCTAGGTGACTTTGGCTTTCTGTTTCTAAGCTTAGGGTTAGCTATATAGCAATTGTCTAAGAAGGTGTCCAAATATCCTACACTTTAGGCAATAATGTGGATTTTGCTCAATAATAACCAACGCCAATATCCATTAGTTGGGGTACCAATCCAAATCTCATTAGAGTGAGGTCTGATGTCCATTTTGACCAAAACCTAAGTAGCAGAGGGTTGTGAAAGGTTGAAGGTGGGTAAATCCAACTTTAAGGGTTTCCCAAAGGATGCATTAAGGGAGTATAAAACTTGCTTATTAAAGAGGTGGAGTTTTAAGTTTGGGAACTCATATTGGGACAAAAGAGGTTCAATGATATAATCAAATGTGGGAGTCAATTTAAGGATTTTAATGGGAGAGTGTTAGCAATATGGTAAAGTTCTTTCAAAAAAACCCTAGCATAATCTTCTTCATTATTGAGCCTGCTTACAATGTGTCTACTATCCAACAATCCGACATTCCATTCTCCAATCATCTTGAGCTTATAAAAATGTTTATGAATAATGTCCATCTTAGTATGTCTATAAGTAACCTTGCCAACCAAAGAAAACATAAGAGGTTCAGGCAATAAAGCAGATTCAATGTTAGTTAAAAAGAGGGCTAGTTTGCCATTTTTTAGAAGCCTTCTTGAAGAAACCAACCTCACTACTAGTGCAGAAATTGTCATGATAGGACTGAGGAAAGATGAGCTTGAGATAGAGGGATCATTAGACTCACTAGATGAAGGTTGATGGAAAGCACTAATGTAGGGTGGGGCCTTCCATGAGAAGAACGATAATGGAATAGTAACTTAGTAGGAGAAAACCGAGGGGGGGGGGGGGGGGGATAGGGAAGTGTACAAGGAGATGCCACCATCAGGTCTCATCATCCATTCAGGGTATTGGACTTGCTCTGTACCCTTAGGGAGATGAATATTACATGAGGTCAGTGTGGTAGATATGGTAGACCTATGTATCGCGAATAGTGGGAAGGGGAATGTCCTCGCTATATACTATTACATATTATTTTGCATCCAACATAGAATAGTGATTTTGTATGTTTGCTCTACTTGTATATAATTGTTAGTTTATTATTATAAGATGATTATTTGAGCTATATGCAACTTTATGCAAGGCTGGGGGGGCAGATCGGGGAAGCGTACAAGGAGATGGCACCATCTCTCATCATCCCTTAGGTATTGGACTTGCTATGTACCCTCAAAGAGATAAATATTACATTAGGTAAGTGTGGTAGAAATGGTAGACCTATGTATGCAGCAGAGTAGTGGGAAGGGGAATGCAGTCCTTGCTATATACCTATTACATACTATTTTGCATCCAACATAGCATAGTGATTTTGTATGTTTGCTCTACTCTTAGTTTATTATTATAATATGATTATTTGAACTATATGCAACTTTATGCAAGGCTCATAATATAAACTACTTTCTATCATCCTTAATAAACTGATAAATAACATTAAAATAAATTAGAAAAAATTTAAAATTAATCTCATTAGCCAAATTTTTTGAAATATTTTTATTTTAGGGATATGAATTGATAAATGAAGAAGGTAGGACCATATTAAATTTTCCATTAGCTTATGATTTTGTAATTGTTAATAGTTTATTTAAGAAAAGAGAGTAGCATATTATCTATTATATGAATGCACCTTAAGTAAAACATAGATTGATTATTTTCTTATAAGAAAAATAGATTGTTTAGATTGTAAAGACCATAGGATTAGTCTAGGTTTTAAAGTTTAAGCACCCAACCTCGAGGATTTTAAGATTAAGAGTTAGAAGATGAAAAAAGAAATCAATGCATACTCCTAGGAATAGATAAGGGAACTCAAAGAATGCTAATATAGTTATCTTTATGAGTAAGCTAAAAGATTTTTTGATTTGGGATGTTCATGAGGAATCTAATATTATGTAAGAAAAAGTAGAAAATTAAGAGGGTATTCAACATCGGTGGATAAAATATTTTGATAAATTTTTTAATAATTGTAGTAAGAATATGATTAACTTAAGTGATCTTAGTACTCTAAATAAAAATAGATATTTTTATTTTTAACATTATATTAAATAATATAAGTTGGAGAGGCTTTAAAAAAATTAGTGAGGAAAGACAATAGAATTGATGATATTCCAATAGAAGTGTGGAAATGATTAAGAATTCATGAAATTTCTTAGCTTACTAAACTATTAATATTATTTTAATGACTACAAAGATATCAGATGACTAAAAGAGTTAGTTAGAATTTATTTTAATAATAAATGTGATGCATAAGAGTGTGCAAATGATAGAGCAATTAAGTTCATGTGCCATAAATTAAAATAATGAGAGAGAATAATTGTGCATTAGTTATGATGTGATGTAAAAGTTTCTCAGAACTAGTTTGGATTAATATCATGTAGGTCTACCATGGATACTAAAAAATTATTGAGAGGTTTGATGGAGAAGTATAGAAATAGTAAGAATGATCACCATATGATATTTATTGATTTAGAGAAAGCATGTGATAAAGCTCCAACGGAAGTGCTTTGGAATATTATAGAAAAAAAGGAGTTAATATTGTTTATATTCAAGTCACTAAGGATATGTTATCACTTATTCTAAGATAAGTGCATTTCCACTCTTTCATTGACTTCTTCTTTCCCTCACCTCTTGAGCCAATCATACTATTTATTAAGTTTTTTTATTTAGTGATTATTAATCCATAAGATTTTTTGTATTTTTCATCATCCAAAATAGTTATGAATCACCATGTGTTATGAATGAAGACTATTATGTTGTTCTATCAAGGTAATATTTTTGAATCATGAGTCCTCCATCATAATCCTAATAAAGTAAAATCAAAATAAATATAAGTTTTCATTTAGTGAGAGTTTTTTTGTTAAAAGTGTCCACAAGTATAATTAACTAATGGGAGCTAGTCTCTTTTAGAGACCTGGTAACCCACATTCTCCTATTTTTTATTAACTTAATGATCTATCTTCAAATAATTATTTACCATAAGAGAGAAAACAACCTTAGTCTAGATTTCATGGACATATCATCTTAGCATGTCATGCTCAATATCATTTTTCTTGAGAAGGTAGTTGACTTAACCTAATGTGTGATAATTTTAGCAACCATTAAGTATTTCTTTTAGAGTTTATTTCATAACCTTGAACCAAATAATGAAAATTAAGAATTTTTTTAATAGAAAATTTTAATAGAAAGATTAAAATGATGTAAGATGTGTAATCTCTACATAGGTAGAGAAACATTTATAGAAATAAAGGAGATTTGATGACCTAATTATTCATACTAGAACAATCGTAGACTTACAATCCTATGTAAGTAAAATTGGTGCATCCTAGCATATTAAAACTCTTTAAACCTATTAAAACTATGTCTAGCTAAGGTTTTATTTTAAGAGATATGATATGCAATACAAGCTATTTATTCTTAAGGGAGGATGACCTTTAATGTGTGCTTGACTTGGCCATGTTATGAAGGTGCACCACTATTTGGGGATTTTAATTACTGGCTACCTCCATCTCATACTTTTTTGAGAAGATATATAAGAAAAATAAGAAATAAATTATTTGGCTTGAGATAGCCTTAATTTTAAATTTAAAACATTTTAATTGATTTTTAATATCGTATATAATTTTATTAAAATTGATATTAAAGATTTTATCATACTAGCCTCATATAAAACATCTATAGCCTAAATAGATTCTAATAAGAAAGTGAATAATAATTAAATAATATAAACATGAACAATCACTATACTATGATGGCTATAAGAGAATAATTAACAAGTTGAAGAAGATAAGCAATATACTTATACATACCTAGAATCAAAATAAAATATATGTATCGAGTTCTACTTAAAAGTTTAAATAATTTAATTAAAATAATTTAAGTGATAAAGTATTAGTATATGTTGCCCTTTGCTCTTACTTCTCATGGTTTGTACTCAAAGTAATATTATTCCAACTATCAAAGGATTTGCTTATCAAAATGACCAAACTTCATCATCCTCATTAATTATAGAGATAATATTTAAGTTAATTAAACTACTTGATTATCATATAATGTATAATTTTGATTAAAAGATTTTATTATCAAATAAACTACCAATTAAAATTGATCGTTAATCATAATTATAATTAAGACTTAGCTCTAATGGGATGTATGATGAATTAAAGTCGACATTAATTTGTATGCTTGCAAGTGTATCAATATGGTGAAGATATTTGAAATTATCAACCATCGGGTTTATGACTCAAGTGTTCAAGAAGGGAAAGAAAAATTAAGGATAAAAATATTATGCATATATGGAGAAATATCCAAATTACCCAAATAGTGAGTTAGAGTTTTAAACAAGAAAAAAGGAAAAAAAATAGAACAAATATAGGAGTATATTTGGAACCAAAGGCATTCAACCATAATGTGTGAAACCATAAACAACTTCATCAAAAAAAGCATGGGGCCGACAACTAAGAGTTTAACCAAATATGACATAGATAGAAGGACTACCTAAGAAAAAAATAAAAGAAAGCATTGGCAAGGATACTTAACCAAGGGAATTAATGAAATATCAGAAGCTTGATTGGGAATGTAATAGTAGGCTATAAAATTAAATAAAAAATGGTCAATATGCTTGATGTTCATGATGTAAGATACTAAAATTTAATATGATGAATTGATTATTTAAAGAATTCAAATTCAAATTGGAGGCTAAGTGTCAAAGTCAAAATCAATCTACCTATTTAAAAATTAATTAAATAATTCAAGGATATATTATAATTATTACTAATATTTAAAATTTAAAGTTTTATAAGAATTAATATGATTAAAGTTTTATAAAAATAAGCATAAGAGAATATTCTTTAATAATAATGATACTTTTAAAAAATTATTTGATGTCCTTATGATAAATAAATGAAATTATAGATCATAATCATATTATATGATCTAGTTTAGGGACATTCCAAATGATATAATTAACTTGGAATTTGATTAATCTTTCACAAAGTGATAATCTCAAGTTTAGTGAATTACTACTTTGATTACAATTATTCAATATGAATGTTAAAGAATTCAACATAGCCTTAAAAGTAGTAGAAAATATATTAAAGTAATATTAAAGTATTAAGGGTAAGATAGTCATTTTACCATAAAAGAAACATTAACTTCATATGCATGAAAAGGGATCTTATATTAATTTAGTGACTATATTTTGATGTCATAAAATAATCTAGTCACATATGGGTAACCCTTTTCAACAAGATACATATTCAAGAGTAAAATAGTAATTTCACTCATGTGAATCCACCATTTTAATGATTATGAATAAAAAAAGTAATATGACATGATGACATAATTATTTTTCTAAAATATAAAATTTTAATTAATCTAAATTAGAAGTTTAAAGTTGTATAACTAAATGGAAATAATTAATGAATAAATTTTATAAATTACTCCAAGCAAATGATAACAAAATTAATAAACAACCACTAAATTGTTATCATGAAAATGCTATAAGGTCTCTAATATTACCATATGCTCATAACATATGGAAGTCAAACAAATAAGTCTAGGAAAAATGATAATTTCATTTGAACCATTTATATGCAATATGTTTATGGTTTGATTAGGCTATAAAAAAATTAGAGATGTTTATAAATGCCTAGGAAATGTTCTTGAAACATTAAAATAAAATTATTGCAAAATAATACTTAATATCAAAGACAATAATTTTATATGGATGTAAAATCATAATTTTTAAAATATAAATCACTATCACTTATTATTTAAAACGTAGGCTTAATAAGATAGTTATGCTTATAGATTATTTTATTTAATAATAAATTAATTTTAATTTCAAATTTTATATTTTTGGTAATTGACTTTTTTTATATATTTTAAAGTATATATATATATATATATATATATATATATATATATATATATATATATATATATATATATATATATATATATATGTATATGAATCCAAATTTATCTATGGATGGATGAAGAATATTTCGGGATACCTGGGAAATAGGGTTTGACAGAAAGACTGCAAGTAAGAAGATAGAAAAGTAGAATAGTGCAGAAAAAATAATAATCTTTATTACTCAAAATCGGAGGACAAAGAATAAGGATCGAGAGAGAACCAAAAGGGCCCACCCCTGTAAAAATGGACTCACCCTATTATAATACTAAAAAGTGGCCATACATAGAAAGTGCATATAAGATAAATCTACTGCAAGTGGATTCCCCTAAACTGGTGGTGGTTGTTCATGCAAGTGAGTATAAGTCTGTCAATTGGTGGGTGTGAGTAGCCCATCGCGAGTAGCCCATCGTCGAACAAGTATGCGATTGAGGATGGGATTGAGGAGAGTAATAACCTCATTCCTTTGAGTAGTCACCTACTTCCAAAAGTTGAATCATGCCCCATTCTCTTGGTCATTATTCCCAAAGTCTTTGGCTCACTAGATCAAGTTGACCTTCCCTCATCAAGCAATCCTTCCTGTATACTTTGTTACTTAGCTATAGCACCCAAGAGGGGGGATGATTTGGGTTTTAGAAATAAATTTCAGAAAATTTAATTTTATCTTTTATAGAAGACTTAAAGGTTTAATAATAATGGTTTATTAAATGAAGCAAGCAATAACAGAAACGTAAAGTGTTGGAAAATAAAGAAAGAGAATATGGAGATTTTTATGTGGTTCGGCTAAACCCCAAAAGCGTCTACGTCCACACCTAGCCACCTAGGCAAGGAATTCACTAAACCAAATTTAAGATTATAACAAATCTTCCATGCTCTCCCTCATGAGCAAGTACAATCCAACATGTACTTTTCTTAATGGGCAACCAACATACTTTCCTTAATAGGCAAGTACAACCCAATATGAAATTATGATAAAGCAAAGTGAAAGATATAAGTCTAACTCTCAATTTTAAAATGTTTTTGCACTCACAACCAAATCTATACTAATATTAAGGCAATTGAATATTAATGAAAAAGGGAGCTCACTTTAATTTTAAATGAAATTAAAATAGATTTTCAATTAAATATTTAATGCAATTAATGTTGCTTGAATGGTCTTTAAAAGGTTTGCAATGATTTTCTTGAATGAGTTTGAAATGCAAACTAAAATGCAATCACCAAAAACTTTACTTTGAATTCTTTTTCACACAAGCTAACTTTCATTCAAATGATAAATGTATTGGTAATTTGAATAACTAAACAATGACTTGAATAAGGATTTGAATTGTATCACCTGAAAGCTATCACATAACATATGCATAAACCAATTGAATATAAGTAATCAATAAGCACAAAATAATTTATGCAAGATGTGATGTGGTAGGCCAAATGAAAAAAAAGAGGTAATACGATTTTAAGCACAAGCAAATTTAAGCAACCTATATGAAACTTTAAGCCAAAAGGATAAACAATGGATATTAAAATGATTAAGCACTTAGAAAATTAATAACCTTTAAAAAGACTTCAGCCAAACAAGAAACACAAAGAATATTCACTGATTAAGTACGAAATAAATTTATTTTCTCATGATAGCTTTAGGCCAAATAAGAAATCAAAAGATTATCAAGAAGGTAAAGTCCACACAGATTGATCTTCTTATCTTTATTCTTGGCGAAAAAAAATCTAAAGATTATGTTATGAATAAACATAATAAAATTTACATAACCTTGTAAACTTCAAAGCCAAGAGGAAATAAAAGAAGTTTAAGAACTTAGGACCTTAGAAAATAAACACCAAAGAGATGTTGTTTTCGACCAAGGGTGAAATCACACCAAACCTTTAATTTTCCCAATCAATATTCAAGCCAACTAAATTTCAAAAGGAAAGGGAAGAATGATGAGGAATGCTTGGACTTGTATCACCATAAATCTCCAAAAAATTGTTTAGTAAGAATCGGCCAAGGGTAATCAAGAGAGCAAGAGAGCAGAAGGAGTTTTTAACATTTTGGAACCTTTTTTATGTTGAAACAAGGATCTTAAATAGATGAGGGAGGAGCCTAGGGTCAGCAAAAAACTGATACAATGATAGAGAAATTGATTTGGCATCAATTTAAATTTCAAAATCAAAGGAGAGGGGATTAGCCAAAGAGATCTTCCATAGGCTCCTTTATAAAATTGTTTAAACCCAATATGGAATGTATGCTATGTGATTCATAGCCAAGGAAGGAGGAAATATCATAAAAATATTTGTCCAAGGGAGTTTATATATGAAGGAGGGTGTTTTGAATAAAATAAATCCATGAAAATCAACTTCAAAGAATTCAACCAAAGAGGTTTCCTAAAATAGGAAATTATTAAAATAATGCATAGTTTAATTTAAAATAAAATATGGTTGTATTCAAAACTTATTGAATCTTTAAATAAGATATAAATTTAATAAATCTAAGGCATAGTGGCCAGCCTCCCATAAACTTTCCTAAAATAGGTCAAATTGGAAAAAGGAAATGAATTAATTTGAAAAGAGGGCTAGTTTGAATTTCAATTTAAAATAAGTTATAATAAATAAATTAGGTTCTAAATAATCATAATTAATCAATATTGTGATGTTCAATATATTTCATAAAAAATTGATTTGATTTAGCAAGTACATGTCATCCATAAGGGAGTTTGAATTAAAGAATAATTAGTAATAATTCAAATTCAAAAGTCAACTAAATGAATCTTAAAATAGGAAAAATGAGGGAAAATGATATTGAAATTTTCTAATAAAATGTAACTCAATTTATTACATAGAATGCATTAAAAATTTGGCCAAAAAAATGCTATGATGAAAATGATAATAAGAGAGAGAAGAAAGAATAATTGGAGAGAGAATAGAAGGAAAAAGGATAAGATTGGAATAATTTAATTTTAAGCACTAAAATTATGAATGGCATGGAAATGATATAATGAAGTTTAAACATGATTTATTTTGCTTTAACACTCATTTAATGAAACTTATATCATGCATTTAGTATCCAAAATAGATAACTTAATGATTTATTGTAATATTAAGATATAGAGAAATATAAATAATTTTAGAATGATGAATCTAAAAATGAATTAATCATTTTTTAATTTAGTGAGCTTTTCATTTGCTTTAATATAGTAATTCTTAAAAACACTCCCACCCAGCTCATGTCTAATAGCTTTAGCAATTTGATATAATTGAAGAACTAGGAGGTGAAGAATTTTTTTTGCACACTTAAATTTAACTTGATTAGTAGCATTTGAACATGTGTTTGTTATCATCAATATAAATCTCATGTGAAATAGGGCTCATGAAGTCAACATACTTATTCTTCATTGTCGAGTAGCCCATATGTAAGTACACTTGTCTTGATAAATAGACTTGTTATTTTGCTACCTTATATATATATATATATATATATATATATATATATATATATATATATATATATATATATATATACACACACACACACACACACACATTTATCTTCCAGCCAATTGTACTC
Organism: Cymbidium sinense; assembly: GCA_021442155.1. Classification (NCBI taxonomy): domain Eukaryota; kingdom Viridiplantae; phylum Streptophyta; class Magnoliopsida; order Asparagales; family Orchidaceae; genus Cymbidium; species Cymbidium sinense. Next base: position 110,530,348 of record CM038216.1, read on the forward strand.
CATGTAGAGGTACCTCACAAAATGGATAGAAGAATGAATAAAATGATCAAGTATAAATATTTTATGAACTGGAAAAATTTATACAATTATTGAGAGGTCACATCACCTTTTGATTGATCTAATTTTTTGACACACGAGAGGTTATAAATGGATCTTTCTTTCTTCTATAACATGCTCTACATTTCTTCAAGCACTCACTAGAGTAAACCCTCTAACTTTATAGGTTGGGTTATCAAAACTTAATTCATAATCACCATGAATGCAAAGAGCAAGAATGACATTGATTCTAAGACTCTATGGGCAGGTCTTTCCAAAAAGGCCAAGAGAGCAAAGAAGTTAGAAGAGGTCACTGCAATTCCCATGGCCATAATGACATTTCTACTCCTCTAATTGTAGAAACTTTGACTCTAGCCACATCCTCAAACTTCCAAGAAGAATTTAGTAGTTGCAAGTGATTTGCTTGGCCATTTTTAGAGTAGAGAGGAAATCCACTTACTCAATAGGTGGCTTCCCTTCCAAAGGGTTGGACTTATAACAAATCCCTTTATTGAAATTTCTATTTGAGTTTTTATTGAATTCCTTTCTCACTGACTAGCGATGACTCTATTTTGTTGCAGATTAAATTGGTGGTGCTATGTATGGACTTGGTGGAGAGTTCAAATTAGATAGGCATGACCATCGAAGCCAACTTTACCTCTATTAACATTAGGGAAATGATGTCCATTGCATCTCTCCCACTTATAGAGATAGTGGCGAGTCTGCGAATGGTGACTCTTCTTCGTGACTGGGGAATAATACAAAAGAAGAATAATGAGTATTCATAGATTCATCCAAGGTTTCCACTCTAAGAGAAGAGGTCACCATCTTGGGAGAATCTAAACTCAGCCTAGTGGGACATAAGCTAGCTATGGTCCCATTTCTAGCAAGAATCATAATGATGACAACCCTTAGAGGTGGAGTACTAAAGTAACTTTGTGACCATAAGGGTTGAAATAGAAATGATTCAAATCTTGATCAAGTCATAAAGTACTTTTCTTCTTCTTTATGGGGTAAACTTTTTATTTGATTATATGTGTAATAAATATAGACTCGCCAAGGTCTAACAATTACACTCTAATCAAATTAATGAAAAAAATGTATAAGGGTTATAACTAATGTTTTTTACTTTTTTCCTGTAAAAATAAAGATAGTAAATATTTTTATTTTCTCTACTCATGAGAACTATTTTATTTTTTATTACTATTGTGCATTGATTGTTCTTCTTATTGTTTGACATATTTGTGTGATTGGATAATCATTTTCACTTAATGCTTGATGTAATGTATGCATAGCTTTCCTACTACATCTATAAACTTTTCCTGACTAGGAGTAGTTGAAACTTTATTTCTCTCTTGAGCTTCTTGAGAATAGATCTTGATCACATTTTCATCGCTAGCGAGTATGGCTTTGTTGAGTAAGGATGCCTCAACTTCCATCATGCCCAGATCAAAGAGATTCTAGAGTTAGACTCTTTCGTCAGGACCTTCGTGTTATATGGATACTATAGTGGTAACCCTAACTTTCCCATACAAGTGGTTGAGAGGAGCGCTCAACTCAATGCACAAGTTATGCATTCCACACACTCATTTTGAGAATGGGTTCACGCTTCACCTCCCCCATGAGTGGATTGATATTCTTGATTTCTTGAGAGTGGTGTTTTCCTAAATCCTTCCCAACTTGGTGGAAAGCATCATTAGTTTAATCCCTTTCTTGTGAGAAGAGAGTGTTATTTAGAGCCTAGATCTCTTCTGATGAGCATTCATGGTGAAAGGGAACTAGGACAAGACTATGTAGTTTTCAAAAATTATACTAAAATTTTATGGTCTATAAAATAAGGTATAGAAGTGGCATTCGTAACTTTTTTATGATGATTTTTTCATAGTGATAGGTGTTGACTATCCCTCTTCCCTTCTGTAAGGCAACCAAGCTCGGTAAGTCAAGTGTGTACAAGGTGGAGGTCATTAGGCTACAAGATTGCACTGAGCATCTCCTTGCCTTTTCTTGAGCATAGTTTCTATTGTCCTTAGTGAATACTTCTTTTTTCATTCACTAATCATTTTGTGCATTTGGCTACTCATCTTCTTTTATTCTTTTTCTCTTCTTATTTATGTTGATCTCATTTTTGAACAGGGTTAACAACATTTTTAAAATTAGGAATTAGGACACATAATCCTATATTAAGAGTTTCTTGATTTGAGCACTTAGATCACTATGCTTAGTGACAATAAATTCTCTTAAGGCTTGATGCAACCTAATGGGATTAGGTAGATCCAAACCTAATCCAAAGCTAAATAAACATACTCCACTTGAAAATTAAGTCTAATTAACCTTAGGTAATTGGGATAGCTAACCCAACTACTCTACTTAAGCTCAAAATCACTTAAACCTAAAGAAACTCACAAAAAATTAAAATAAATTCAAATCATATCAAACCAAAAGCATAAAATTGATTTCATGAATATGAATGGGGTCAAATCCAAATTAAAGTTAAATGAAAGTCAACCATTGAACATATGGGTTGACTTATGTGGTCCCGAAAGTCAAAGTTCAACCTTTGACCAAAGTAAATCATTCTAAAGGTTCTAAATAATAAAATAAACATGCTTGAACATGAAATAAATGAATTTAAATCCAATAAGGCTCTAATTAGGTTAATTAGATCATTTGACCTAAAGGGGCCTAAATGAACTTTATTGAATCCAAATCCAAATTAAATTTAAATAAATCAAAACAAATTTTCTAAAATTATTAAAAAATCATTATTAAACAAAATTAATCAATTATGGATTAATTTGAGTAATATGATCATTTGACCCAATTAGATGAAGCTTAATTTATTAACTCCAAATTGGGTCAAATTGGGTTTTAAACACAAAATAAATGAAATTCAATTGAATTAAATCTTTCCAAATACTTGGATTAACACAATTGAAAGCTAAATACATTATAATTTAGTCAATAAAGTTATTTGACTCAATTAGATTCAACCAAATCCATTTGATCCATAATGGGTTAGGTGTTGAATCAACCAAACAAACAACTCCAAATTCCATAAAGCCCATTCATTGGGGACATCATAAATGACTAAATGAACAAAATTGAAGCTAAAATCTAGCATTAATCGATTAAATGGCCTAATGTGAAATAATCAAAATATTTGAACATGAACCTAGGCTAATCACTAAACACATTTAAACTCATCCTAAGATGTGTTTAAGTGAATGGAAGCCAAGAATAAGATTGTTAAGAATGTCAAAAATAGCCCAAGTGGAATGAAATATGCCGTGGGAGAGGAAAAAGGCCAAACCAAGCCAATGCCCTCTTGAAACCCCAAGATACTTTCCATGTGCTCGATTCCAGTTGCTCCAAAGAATTTAGAAGGAATGTTTGACCTTCTCACCCCTTTAGCTTCATCATTTGGAGTACAATTTCCCCTGGCTGGTGGCCTCCATTGAAATCCAATGAAAAAGCTTTTAGCAAAGCTTTAAAAAAAGGAAGGATATCAAATTGAGACTTTCGCTCTACTCCATCACATTATGCAAGAAAATTGCATCTAACTAGACCTTCCCCCTCCTCCTAAACTTCCTTAATCACTCTCGACACCAAACTTTGATGAATCATAGTGGGCATCCATCTCCACAATGATCCAAATGGAGGCAAAGCTCATTTCTTCCTTGAAAAGCTTTGTTTCACTTCATTGAGAGTTTTCAAAATGCAAATCACTATCGAGACCTTATGTAGGCAAAGTACACCCAAAACTGACCTCCTTGGCATTTAACATTGGTCATTTTTGAAGTGAAGTAGGTCCTAGGATTGATCAAGCCATATAGATCCATTTTAAATCATGCCCTGATCATTTTGGAATTGAAATCTTGAGATTTCATTGCATAGATCACCGATGATTAACTACAAAAAGCTGGTGCTCAGTTCTCACCATCATTGAGGGAGGTGAAATCTTCACTATCCGTTCCTTATAATAGAAATAGATGGCCATGATTTACTTTGACCATCTGATTTAATCCCCTATTGGAAACCATGAGATGATTCTAGTCGTTCGATCTCAGACGAGGCAGATCGAACATGTTCTGCCACTGAAATAACGTGAAATCCATGTGAATCTCGTGTGGCCAAATTGGGCACTAATGCACATAAATAGGAAATCTATCTTTTTCTAGATTAAATAATTATAAAAATATAAAAAAAGTTTGAAAAATCATAGAAAATAAAATTCTCAAAAAAATATATAAATAAGGGCTCAATAAATTCATCTTGATGAGAGGAATCCATTAAACCCAATATCCCTAAATACTTTTGGGTAATTTTAAGTTAATTTAGGTTTATATGAAACTATTAAACTTAAACCATTAATCCAAATAACTTCAAACTTTTAGGAATTGAAATCATGATTTATTGTCAAATAAATCTCAAATTACAAAATTTTCAGGCCAAAGGCTATGATTTAGCGAAATAAATTAATATAAAATTAGAAAAATCATGGAAAATGATAAAATAAGTTGAATCATCATAACAAACCTATGGAGCCTAAACACATCATTAAAACCTACTGAAACTTTATGAACCCTAAAAAGACTTATTTAAGCAACTAGTTGAAATGATAAATTTAATTAAAGATTTTAAACTTTAAAAAATCATAATAAATCAACCAAATATCTAAAATTTTAAGTAAACCTTTAATGGATACATCTTCTAGAAAGGAATATAGGAAAAGTAAAATCCTCTATAATTTTGCTTAATTTAGGCTTAATTTAATTTTTAATGAAATAATTAAACCATTAGTTAGTCTTAAATTTTGCATCTCATTAAAATAAAATTTTGATAATTCAAATTGGCATGGAACCCCACTTGCCATAAAAACTTTAGAGGCAAATGATCTTTGGATTGGAAGTTATTAAATTTTTAATCCTTAAGTTATTTTAAATGAAAATTTCAAATAATTTTTTTTAAAAAATTATATAAATTTATGAAATCATTTTAATTCACTTTAATTAACAATCAAAACACTTAAGCAAAATTCTCTAAGTCTCTGAAGTTAAAGAACTCAATTAATAGTGTACATACGATTTAAGGTAAAATAAGATAATATGGAATATAATCTTAAATCCTAGATTATTAAATGTACAATATTTCAATTAAAACATTATATAACCTCTAAACTTTATAATCAAATATGAAATCCATTAAAATGGGAATCTCTTAAACCCATTTAGATTATTGAATAACATAATTCCAAATTAAAATTAAAAGTAATCAAACAAATCAATTAAACCTAAGCAATCCAAAAGTTTGAAATGGCTTGAGTTGGAAACCTAAAGTCAATAAATTCCTTAGATTTCTTAAATCTTGATTAGTAAACAAAACACCATCATAATAAATTAAACTAAATTTTAACATATATTATAATGTTTCATTAAGTTTAATTTTAAAATAATAATTTAGAATAGAAGAAAATGTATTTTTTTTAAATGGTGAACTTACAATTTTCAAAGATCAATTAAATCAATTTACCTAAATAAACAAAAAATGAATGAATAAAATCATAATTTAAGATTAAAACTTATAACATGAATAGATAAAACCAAACAAAAATCAAATAATTAAACATTTATTTAAATAAATAAGGATATGAAATAAAGCATGAATGAATAAAGTGAATTACGATATACAATAACATAAAAAAAACTAAATCAAACTAACTTGTTAAAATCCAAAATATCAATAAACTAAATAAATACAACTAAAAAAATCAAATAAACTAAGCTAAAATTAAGATATTAACTTGAATCAAGTTAATTAAGTTCATTTAAACCAATAGATGTTAATGAAATAAATATAAACAGTAGTGCAACACAAGAATAATCTAAATCAATGAAATCAAATAAATAATGAACGAAATCAAAAAGTGTAAATATGAAATAATTTATATCAAATATCAAACTTAAAATAAAAACTAAATCAAACTAAATTCATAACAATTGAACATTAATTTCCTAATTAAGATTTAAGAAGACATAATAAATTTTAATCAAAGAGTATAAAAAAATTAATTAGGAACCCAAACTAAGAAACATTTAATCAAATTAAATGATATGAAAAGAAGAATGAACCTTAATCAAATTTCCAAATAAAATTATAACATTAATCAAATAAAATCAAACATAAAATAAATTTAAAGTAACCTAAGTTTTAGCTTGACCCTTAGAATGAAACTTCACTTTATGGTGAAGACTTCATTATCGATTTAGATGTTGAATAAAATGGGTTACACCCAAAATGAAATTGATTTTATTCTTCATTCTTGAAAACTTAAATTCCACTTCAACATAAAATGAAATTAAAAGTAAAAATGAAATCATAAATTAACTAAATTACTTAAATTGGAACCACATAGAAAATTGAACAAATTTTAAGAATAAAAGAAATTAAAAGGATGAAAAACTTTTTTTCATAATTAAAACATATTATATAGTCTTGACACACGAGGTAGAAGGGTTACTAATCTGAAGGAGGTCTTGAAACTTTGAACTTCTGGTTTAACAATGGCACATACCTATGAAGTGATATTATAAAAAGTGGAAATCTCAAAATTAATTTAAACAAACTTTAAAAATCTAAATTAAAACTTGAACTTAAAATGCCTAGTAAAGTTATACCTCACAAACCCCTCCTTCACATACTAGATTATTCGGTCATCGACCCTAGACTTAGGTTAGGTCGATTTGTGATGTTCTATGAGGTGATGTAAAATATTTTTTATTATTTTGTGGTTTGTTTTTTTGTTGGATGGCTAAGATTATTTGCTCGCTAGTCTAGATGGTAGGACATTCTTTCTATTTTAACACTGTTTTCTACAAGGGGGCAGTGCTAAAAGGGACCACTATGATAATATATATATATATATATATATATATATATATATATATATATATATATATATATATATATATATATATATATATATATATATATATATATATAGAATTTTAAATATTATTTGAGCTTAGAAGGTTAAGATCTATGGGGCCTAAGGGTGAGTTGACCCTACTAGCTGTTGTCCCCATGAAGCCTTGGAGGTCCATGAAGAAGGAGATGATCTTGGAGAAAATAGATCTAGACATTTAGTTCTAGGCCGGTTTGTATAAGGGTAGAGCTTTACTCATTTTCTCTCTTTTGAGATGTATAGAGGTACTCAACTATATTGGCCTATTCTTTTGAATTAAATTTTATGTCAATTATTTTGGGTGCATAATAAAACTTTCCTGCTTCTCTAGGTTTCTTTTTGTGATATGTTTCTATGATGAATGCCACGTTAGGCTCTTAGGAAAATTAAATTTTCTATCCAACTTAAACCTAAATAATATAAACCAAAATAAAGAAATTCAAAACTTTATACATAAATTAAAGCCTTAGGTGCAACTTAAAAGCAACTAAAAATAATTAGCTTTTGTTAACCATCTTAGCATATTGTTCAAAATCCTTGAATTGAGAACCTCTCTCATTGCACATAAGGAGCATCTGACCTTTGAGGATGACCACCTTCTTGGGGAAGTGTGTCTTCTTATTTTGATTTGGCCCATGATAAATTTTAACTGCATCTCATTGTAGGTAGAAATTGCATAACCCATAGAATTATGAGTCAAAATATTTAAAAGCTAAAAATTGTTGTATTAGCTAGTGCATATCATACCTAACATGATCCTATAGATTAAGGAGTGAGTTTAGGGTCCTAGAATCTTTCCTAAAATGTAACAATCTAGCCATCTTGCATACATAAGACATTCATCATGGATTTAAAAATTCGCTTAGATAGTGTTTGTTGGTAGCCCTTCCAGGTGGCTTATAAGTCCAAAAAATTCAAAGATAGATTCCTTTCCTTAATTGATAGAAAGAATCAGTAATTTTTAAAAGTTGAACTAGGTCAAGCCTCTAACTTATGTTAGAAGCATTTATAGAATTAGGTTATGAAACATCCTTTTAGGAATAAGTCCTTAACCCTAGGTATATTTGTAGTCATATCCTATTAAAATGTAAGCCCTATATTTTTTAATATATCAATTAAATCTTAATAAATTTTATCTCAAAAAAATAAAGCCTAATGGTAGGATAGTTGAAATGCCTAGTAGGCATCTAATATTTATAGGTATTTCTTACTTTGTCCTAGTTGGCCTCGAAAAGAACTCTTCCCTTTTTGAAGTGTTCCTTTTTAAAATTTCAATTTAACCATCATTTGGAACCAACTTTGAAATCAATATAAATAAGAGCTTATTTCTTTAAAAGACTATTCTTAAAAAAGAGATCCTCATTCTTAATGTAATTAACTATAAGGGCTTGCCCTTATAGGGAGTTGATCCTAGTATAAAATATTCTACATTTTCATGTAGTTCAGGGAAAAAATCTTTAGAACATTAAAATGACCCATTAACCTTAAGAGTCCTTATTTATGTAATCAAATCCATTATAAGATAAAATGTTTATATTATGAGATAATATGTATATTCCTTAATGATGAATTTGATTACCTAACTAAGAAATTTTTGTACTCCATGTGGTTTAATAACTTTTCTCCATAGAGATATTTTCTGGCGACTCTACTCGGGAGTAGTTCCTCTCTCCATCTTTAGAAATAAGCTTTTATTTCTATATATCGACAATGTATTTGTGCTTTTACTAGTCAAGACCACCTTTCTTTCCATTGGACATCTCTTCACTCATTCTTGATAAAGCATACTTAGCATCCAATAAGTAGGTTATATAACTATCTTATTTATTAAATGAGATGAATCTATAATTCTTTTTATTATATTAAATTAATTAAATGCCAATTATAATTTATTTATTTTTATTATTTACAAAAAAATTGTTGGGAAACTTATTTTTGTTACCACATATAGGATCAATTTCTTTATTGATAGCAACAGATTAGCTGATAGCTCCATCATTAAGTTTAGAACTGGATTCGAAAAATTGAACATTACAACTATTGGAGTAACTCTTGTCCCTATAAGTGAAGTGGTTGTTAAGGATAAATAGCCCATTATGGAGTTTTATAGTGTACCCTTTGCTACTCCTATCATTTGTAGGAAAGTCACTATTGTGGTCACTGAGAGGGTCCAAGCAGGTCCCATCCTAAGGAAGATTAAATTTCCTACTTTGTACATTACACTTCCTTCTTCCCTAGTACCTTTGAAGTAGGGTCCACTTTTGAGCCTCAAATGAAAACAAAAATGAATAAAGGAAGGAGAGTTTGAAGGCAAGCCTTGAAAGTAAGAAAGCAAAAAGAGATAGTAGAAACAAAGTTGGCTAGGGCAAGGGATGGATATACCATTCATGATACTTCCCCTCTCTTAAGAGATAGCAGATTTCACCCTCTTTTTGCAACCTAGGAAAAATAGAATGTGTCCTAGATTGTAAGTTCTTCACTTCACGCTTTTGATTATGAATGTAAGAAAAACTATAGAATGGTAAATAAGGAGATGCATGGTAGGTTTCACCAGATTCTTCATAGGACTCCTGGGTCCTTCTCTTACACTAAAGACAAGCTACTTAGGGTCATGAAGGCTGAAGTGTCTAGAAGTCTTGAGAGTGAAATTATAGGGAGACCAACCACTTCCTAGAGTAAAGGGATGGGAAATATGGTCCTCTCAACTAGAAGAAAATCCTATCAACCCATGCCAGACTGATATCACTACTCGAGAAGGACAGTGACTTTTCATAGGGAGCAACATGTTAGCTTAAGGAGAGAGAGAGAGTTTCCATAGACAAGTAAATAAAATAGTTTATGTCAAAAATGTTCTAGTGGCCCTTGAGCCAAACATTCCTTCCAGTCACACACGAGATAGTACTTATTACTAAGCCTATTGAGGAAAGGCCATCATCATATGTGTTTAAGCCTCAAACTAAAGGGTCATCTCCATTCCATGTTTCTAGTAGAGAGATAAAGCCATATCATCTATCTTCTTACAACATAGATGTTACATTTGAGAGACACTTTGGTTTGGGTGCCACTCTTGCTTTAGAGGAAGTTCCAATCATCCATGGGTCTCATGAAAAAGAAATATCAATTGAAACCCATGGATATAGAAGAAATAAAAGATATCCTTGATAGCAATAGTGTTCCACTTTATCTCACAAAGAGAAGAAGTAGAGACTATTGTTAGAGAGGATGAATACAAAGAAAACATAAGTAGTGTTTAAGATCACTTTGACTTAGATCAGTACAATTGCTAGATGATGACCAAGTCTACCCGTAGTACATATCTTCCTGGTTGACACGAGGCCATTAAGAAAAGAACAAGAAGAAACATATGAGAATTCTATATTTGATCCTACACAATAGTTGATCCTATAGTTATAGAAGAAGAATGGCCAAATTTGGAGTTTGGAGAGGAAGATGGAAAAAATGATTGCCATTATGTAATCACTCCAAAGTATGACTCCTAGTCCTTCCCAGCCTCATTCTTTAGAACATCTAAAAGAATCCCATCCCATGGATGAGAAGAGATCCATCTTGGCAGAACATCATTAAGAATAACATAAAATAATGGATGACATATCTCTTAAAACTAACCTAAATTGTCTCATGGAGCAACAAGTAAGGGAAGCATTAGCACAATCCTATGGTATGACATCAGTTCCATAAGATAGACCTTACCCTAAGGAATTTAAGCTTGTACCCTATCCAAAAGCATTTGTACCTCCTTCCTTTAATGTTTTTGATGTGATTAGTAACCCTAATCAGCATTCGATACATTTTTGGGAGAGTTGTTGCAATGCCGGAGGAAGTGATGCCGTGTTGTTTAGTAAATTCATCAGTAGTTTAACTGGGGTTTCCATTGATTAGTATGCTGAAATACCAAATGGTTTAGTATGCACTTTTACTAATCTGGAAAACATGTTTATAATGAGGTTCATTATCACTCATCACCACATTAGTGTAGTTGGTGAACTAGTTGTTAATAAACCAAAGCCAAGTGAATCCTTAGTTGATTACATCTTGGGATAAAGGATTCTTAAACTTAAGCCATAATTATAAGAGTAACACATTGTAGAAATACTCCTAAGAAATATTCATGGTCCAGTGGCTTTCTTATTAAAGGGCTTTCCTATTAAGACATTCAAAAAATTAATAAATAAAGCCTCTAACCTACAAGAAGAAGCCACTAGGATGTCATTATTGAAATAACACTCTTCTGTAAACCATCAAAACCAATGGAGGTATTGTAAAAGAAGGAAGACAATGTCTTTACAGTAGATAAGTGGAAGGCCCCCATCCAGCTATAAGTGAGTGGCGTTCATCTTTTAGGCCATCATAGTAGCAGTTATCACTGTCCCTTAAGAAGGTTCCCACTAATCCTTTCAGGTAGAGAATAAGCCAGACTTATTCTTTCAAGAGAGAGGTAGTGAGAAAAATTTTCAATAACCTTAAGATATAATTAATCCTTTGAAAATCAACATAGAAATCTTTAGAAATAATGACTTATTCTTTTAATTAAGAGTATTCTTAGGAAGAGACTCTTCTTAAGATGTAATTCACTATAAGGGCTTGCCTCTATAGGGAACCATCAACCCAATTTAAAATAAACTTTGTTCTAATTTTCATGTAGTTTAGAGAAAAAAATCTCTAGTACATAAAAGATCCATTAGCCTTAGGAGTCTTTTATTAAATGATCAAATCCATTATAAGATAATATGTTTATCTTTTGAGATAATATGTTTATTCCTTAATGATGTATTTGATCATCTAAATATAAAATTCTAAACTTTATGTGGTGTCAAACAATTTTTTACTCATAGGGCCATCATCATTTGTGTTTAGGCCTCCATTCCATGTTCCTAATAGATAAGTAAAGCCACTTCATCTATCTCCTTGCAGTCGAGATGTTACAGATAAGAGACCCCATGGTTTGGGTGCCACTCTTGCTTTAGAGAAAGTTTCCACCATCCATGGGACTCATGAATATAGAAGAAGAATTAGATTCTATCCATGATAGCAATGGTGTTCCACTTCATCTTACAAAGGAAAAAGTTGAGACTATTAGAGAGGATGAAGAAAAAAAACATAAGTAGGGTCCAAGATCACTTTGACTTAGATCAAGATGATTTACCAGAAGATGACCCAAGGTTACCCATACACAAATCTTCATTGTTGACACAAGGTCATCGAAAAAGAATGGGAGGAAAAATAAGAGAATCCTGAATCTGATCAGTCATAATAGTTGATCCTTCAATTATAGAAGAAGGAGATTTTGAGGATGGAGAGGAAGATCTAGGTAATGATTGCCACTATGCAATCACTCAAAAGTATGACTCCTAGTCCTTCCAAGCCTCATTCCTTAGAACATCTAGAAGAATCCCATCCCATGGATTAGAAGAGGTTCATTTTGGAAGAACTTCATCAAGAACAACATAAAACAATGGATGATGTAACTACTAAAATTGACCTAAAATCTCTTATGGAGTAGCAAGTAAAGGAAGCATTAGTACAATCCTATGTACGACATTAGTTTCAAAGGGTAAACCTTACCCTGAGGAATATGACTTTGTACTCTATCCCAAATGATTTGTACCTCCTTCCTTTAAATTTTTTGATGGAATTGGTAACCCCAAATAGCATTTGGCAAATTTTCAAGCGACTTGTTATAATATTGATAGAAGTGTTGCCTTGTTGTTTAGGTAATTTGTTAGTAGTTTAACTATGGTTACTTTTGATTAATATGAGAAAATATCAAATGGCTCAGTACACAGTTTTATTGATGAAGAAAACATGTTTGTAAAATGGTTCACACTCAAGACCATTATCAGAATGATCTAGTTATTGAAAAACAAAAGCTAGATGAATATTTAGTTGATTACATATTTTGATGGAGGATTCTTAGCTTAAAGTGTGAGCCATAATTACAAGAGTAGCATGCTATAGAAATACTCTAGGAAATATTCTTGGTCCAACGTCTTCTATTAAAGTACTTTACTATTAAGACTTTGAAAAATTATTAAATAAAGTCTTTTCCTAAAGAAGAAGCATGTATGAAGTTGTTCTTGCAAGAGGACTCTTTTGTAGAACCAAAGAAAGGTAATTGAAAAGAAGGCGGGGCTATGTCTCTCTAGTTGACAAGGGAAAGGCACCCATCTAGGCATATAGTGGTTTTCATCTTTTACTCCATCAAAACAACAATTATCACTACCCCCTAAGATGGTTCTCACTAGTCCTTTAGTGAGAGAATGAGCCAAACATATTCTTTCAAGAGAGAGGTAGTGAGAAAAAATTTCAAAAACTTACAAAAGAAGCCAAATTTCAAACTACTTGAGATCGAAGAAAAGAAGAAAGTGAAAAATGCAAACTACTATCATCAGATGATGGGTCATAATATTGAACACTACTTCACTTTCAAAGATTGGCTTGGAAGAAACTTTAAGAGAGGGCTGGTGATAATCCCTAAGGAATACTTTTTGGACCCTGGACAAGGGACCATTAAGGTAAATAAAATGATTCTTCTACTTCTGTTTTTTTCCTTCAAACAAATGGGATATAGCCTTATTCCATTCTCTAAATAATATTTAATGAATAAATTTAAAATTTTAATGAAGGATTAGATGAAGACCAGAAGATCATCCATACTCATTTTAGATAAAATGTTGTTAATGGGGTTTAATGAAACTAGGAGAAATCTTTAGGTTCAATCACTCATTATTAGAAATTGAAGGGTTAAAAACTAAAGCAAAGTTTCACATTATCGACAAAGACATCCTTTAATGCCTTCTTAGGCAGTCCTTAGATACATGAATATAGATTGGTTCCTTCATCACTCCATTAGTGTATTAAGTACACTAGGGATGGAGTATAATATACCATCAAGGTTACATATAACCATTCTTTATCCATGAGATTGAAATTTATGAAGATGTATATCCTTAAAAGGCAAGTATATGATCATATAAAATTTAGTATTATTGAGGCATCAAAGAAAAGTAAAGAAGATGTCATGTCAAATAAAAAAAGAATAAAGGAAAGAAAGGAGAAAAAAGAAAAAGAACCTCAAATAATACAAATTGATTTTCAATCCAATTCTGATGATGATTCCAATCAAAAGGATGCCACAATAAAATTTGAAATTTTATTAGAATTAGATAATGATGAAGAACAAATCTCGAAATTAAAGGATGAACCTGAGCAATCTACTTATGAAAGATTAAAAAGATATGTGGACACTTTGTCTTAACTCCTCTTTCTTAAAATAAAATTTCACAATTAGAAGTCAAAGTGGCCCCATACCTTTCGAGAAATGGAAAGATTATCGAGTTTTATTACTGCACCTTCAAGCCAATAAGTAGATGTAAAGCTTAAAGATCCATCATTAAATAAAATAATTGAACTCCCATTTGATTATTATCTTGATTGTGTTAAAAATTCTGTACGATGTGGTTTGATTTCAAATACTTGGACAAGATACTGCTCAATGTATGGCAAGCTTATGGGGCACTAAAAATAAAAATTTAAAATCAAATGAGCTAAGATCCAATTAAATCCAAATCAATTGCAATCAAAGTCATCAATCAATCCTAAATTAAACTCAACCAAACTCAATTCAACCCAAAATTAAGCCAATTGGTCTTTTAGGCTCACTTGACCCAAAGTGACCTAAAGGGCCCATTTGAGCCAAATTCTAATCCAACCCAAATTGGATTGAACCAACCTATCCAAAGCCCCCTGCAATGATTATTGATCACCCTTGATTGATCAATTGTAGTCAATTGGGTCAAACCAAGTCAATTTGATCACTTGACCTAAGTTAACCCTTTTAACCTACACGAGCCAAATTGAACCAAATCCCATCAAAATTCAAATTGATTGAAATCAATGATTCATACCAACTTCAAATTGATCCTTGAACATAACTTGACCATCAATTAAGCCAAACCAAATCCAATTGGCCTCTTGACCCAAGTTGACCCATTTTGACCTAAAAGGCCAAATTGGCTCAAATCAAATTTTAATCCAAATTGATTGCAATCAATGACTCAAATCCATTTCAAATTGATTATCGAATATGATCAAACCTTGGTTGAACCCAATTTTGCCAATTTAGCCCAAATTAACTTAAAGGGTCAAATTGATCTAAATCATTCTTAAATCTAAATTAATTGAAATCAAAGTCTACAATCATCTTCAAATGATCAATTAAACCTAAATCAACACCTAATTCAAGCCTAATTGGCCAATTTGACCAAATTGATCAACTTAGCCAATTTGGCCGATATGAACCCATATGAGTCAAATTCAAATCTAATGCAAACCAAACCAAACCAATTGCTCCTAAATGTCACAAATTATCATTTGATCTTGTCTTGAGCCTTGGTTTGACCCAATTTGACTAATTGGTCAACTTGACCAAACCTAGCCCAATTTGACAAATTAAGCCAAGCCTAACCAAATCAACTCCAAACCCATTCAAACTTGGCATGACCCATCATTGGGTCACCTTGGGTTAGCCCAAATCCCAATTCCAACCTGAATTGACCCATTACATAATGGGTAAAGCTCTCCAAATGGGACAAAACATTTGGATGGTCAAACCAACTCTCCTACCCTTGGGGCACCACCCAAGCTCAAAATGGGCATGAGGACTACTAGCTCACATGACCTAAAGTTGTTTGGGTCCGCCATGAGCCAAGTGGAGGTGAGATAACCCATCTCCTCCCATTAGCACAAAGGAAATCCAAGGATAGCCACCTCAGCCCTTGGTAGTCCACTTCCCTCACTCACCCACTCAAACCAAGTCACCTCACTAATTCCATGCCACCCACCACCGTCATGACACTTGCAAATTACAGAGAACATCCTAGCCATCCAGTTGAAGAAGGGAGGGCTATACTCCCTCATTTCAATTTGAAATGACATATTAAGCATTCTCAAAGCACAAGCAACCCAAGTAGTCTCTAGAGCTTTCCCCAAGTTCAGCCTCCCCATCACTAAACACTAAGCCCAAAATAGGACAAGGCCAATCTACATCCCACCTCCTCCAAACTCAACCATTTAAATTAACTTTACCCACACCACACCTTCGCGGCGAGGAGGAAAAGTGATTTTCAATGGTTCAAGCACACTCGAGCCTAACTTTGATGAGTTTTCTAAAGTCATTTGATCCACAAAACTACTAGTGAGGAGGAAAGGCTTGAACTTCTCAGTAGGGTCTCGTCTCTTTAAGATGAAGCTACCTTAGACGATTAACTCGTCTTGAGCTTTGAGGTAAATTCTAGCAAATCATCAATTTTTTAATTTTTTGGGCCTTTGTGAAAGAAATGATGATGTCGTGTGATTTCCACCATTAGATCCCTCTAGATCTCTTCCCTAAAGCTTTTGGAGTCGATCCCGAGCATCCATGAGCTATGACAAGCTTGAATTGAGCGGGGGAGGGTGGACGGTGTCCGTCTTCCATCACCCAGGGGATGAAGGATCATTTGTCATCTGTTCTGCGTGATTAGAATGGGCGATCGTGATTTCATCTGCTAGTTTCATTTGATTTAATCCCATAGGAATCACATGATTCATCCCCACCATTCAATCTTAGATCAGATGGCGAGGATGAAAGTGTGTTTGCTGCCACCATATTAGTGCCATGTTAGATGATTTAAGATGTCAATCCTGCAACGCCATGTGGAAAGTGCTACCACATCAGCCGCCCGCATGGGGCTGATGGGATTAGGGGTTAATTAAGGTTTAAAATGTAATTTAATTAGCCAAAATTTTGAAAAATCATATCTAATTGTAATAAAATTCAAAAAAATATATAAATATATTTTGGAAAGGTAAAATAGAGAAGAATTTAATAAAAATAGTTTCATTATGTTTTGGATAGTGATTAAGTCTTAATTAAGGTTTGAATATTTTCATAATTAGCTTAATTAAGCCCTAATTACTTGGGAAATTAATCCCAAACTTAGCATGATGATTTAGTGGGATAGACTCTGCCTCCCATGATTTTGTTAGGATTTACTGGCCATGTAATTAGGGAAATTTGAAATTCAAACCCTAATTACTACCTTAATTAATTTAATAATTAATTGAAGTTCTAAACACTAAAAGTTAATTAATTATAGTTCATCAAATATTAATTAATATTGGAATGATGAGGGTGAGTGATTAGAATCTCTTTCTTAATTACTTTTCCCTATTCATTTCATTAAAGAGGATTAACTAATACATAGTTTAATTAAGAGCTTAATTAATTAATTGATTAATGTCCAAATCAAATCAAGCTAAAATGTTAATCACTTGGTAATTGACAATGAAATTAAGGGTTCCTCTTTATGTGTTCAATAGCATAAAGACCCTTAAGAAAATTATGATTAACCCATAAGTGTAGGAAAATCATAAAGGTACTTAATTAGATTCTTTAACTTAATTAATCTCTCTTCATGAGCCAATTGCATTAGGTCCTTTAGGAGAATTGCAATTTTATTTTCCCTCATGTTCATGTCATTTGTGGCTCATGATTAAATAATTAATTAAAGAAAAGAAGCACATGAAAGGGTAATTAAATGGATTGCTTAATGATTTAACTTAATTAAATCATAAAAATCACTTAATCATCTTTCCTTAAACAAATTAAGATCACCAACATGGGCATGTGATTAAAAAACATTTTATCTCTTCTCTTTAAGTTCAATTCAAATCCAAAAAAAATTAAAATTACTAAGAAGCTTTGGTTTTCTTTAAATGATTTTATTTAATGTGATTGTCCTTAGTAATTAATGTAGTTGAATGAACTATATGATTATGTTTAGCTATTCCTTCTCATTCACTTTAAAATGTTGCATGTCATTTGATTTCATGTATTCATGTTTTCAAATTCAAATGAATCAAATGGAATTTACTTATGTAAGCTTACATGTGTAGGCTTAATTTTATCATATGTTTGGCTATTATTATTAATAAATCCAAATTTATTTTTCAAAAGCTATAAGTTGATAACAATACTCAAAGTGATAGTAGTTTTGAATACATATAGGATTTGCATGTGTTCATAGCTTAAGCATGTGAATGTGAAGCTTTCTTTCTCATGTTCATATACAGATTTACATAGGTTTGAATGATAATAGGTATATAGTTTGGACATCCCAGAATACAAGGCTTTTAATGAGATCATTTGATTATCTCACTTTCTTGGTTAACAAAGGCACATTACTTATTTAATTTCATTAGATGTATATTCATATTAGAATTTAGATAGAGCTTTAAATTACATGTATAAATAATCTAACTAAATAAGATAACCTTTTGTATACATTCATATGTATTTAAGATAGCAAGTATATAGTCTAGACATCCTGGGAATACGAGGCTTTAAGTAGCCCTAAGGGAGTCATTTGATTAACTCACTTTCTAGTTTAAACAATGACACATACTTGCTTACATCTTTTATACATGTGTATGTGTATTTGATTAAAGAATGAAGATCTTCTTTTCTACAAAAAATACATGCTTCTATAGTCATTTAAACACATCAAATGTATTGCATGTAAAGGTAGTGCTCTCTTTCCTATGTTCATATATGGATTTACATATGTTTGAATAACAATAAGTATATAGTCTAGAGACATTTTGGGAATACAAGGCTTTAAGTAGCCCCAAGGAGATCATTTGATTATCTCACTTATTAACAAAGCACATACTTATTTAATTTTATTCCAATGTATATTCATATTAGAATTTGGATAAAGCTTTAATTTACATGTATAAACAATTCAATCAAGTAAAATACAATTTCTAAATGTATGCATCCATGATGTGCTAAAATGTATTGTATGAGTAGGTATACTAAGTGTTAAATCATGTGCATGATATGAGTGATGAAAAGGAATGGTCCAACATATTCCATGTGATAGTAATTCAATTACATTAATCTTAAGATGGCTTTCATGTTGAATAAGATTCTTTAAGGTTAACCTAAACTTAGGATTAATAAAATATTTAATAAACCATTCACTAAAGAAAACTAAATCATAAAATGTGCTTTTAAGAAATAACTTAAGGTAGGTATGAAGAAGGTTAAGCCTTCTTCTTCTCTTTATAACACTTAGATGTTAAGTATAAATCAAATGAAACAAAATAAAATACAAATTAAAATTTACAAATTATCTAAATAACTTGAGATGAAACCAACCGTCATGCTAAATTAAATAATTCTAAATTTAGAAAATAATGACTCTAATTCCTAGCTAAAGACATACCAAACAAAGCCTTAGCACACACATTAGAATTAAGCCACTACTTCTAGTCCTAAGTTAGGATGGTGTATCTGTGATGTTGTGTTTTATTTTATGATATAATGTTTTAGATTGGATGTTAGAAATGTGGATCGTAGAAGATGTTAGGCCATTGTTAGTCTAATTTTCTTTTCTACAAGGGATTGTGCTTATGGGGCTTCCATAATAATAAAAATAAATGTTTTGTTTGCAGGTTGTTCTTCCCCTAAGAATAATCCACATTTTGACAGTGGGATTGGTTATCCATGTGCGGGGTGCTAAGTCCAAATTATGATATATAATAGCTTAGTAATATATGTATGTTTTGTTAATGTTTATTTTGTAGGTGTAGTTAGATTTTACTTTTCCATGAAAATGTAATTCTGCAATAGGAATTAGGATTAGTGCTATGGGGATTAGGATGAGCAATAGATAGAAGGCTTAGTCCTGGGATGCTTTGTGATGCCTTGGAGCAAATCAAATCAAGAGAAGGAAGAAAGAAGAAGAAATGAAGAAGTAAAGACACCCCATATCATGTATTCAATTCTAAATTATAATTATTCTTTTATACTTCTGGGTTGTATAAGGGTAGAGCTCGGCTACCCAACTTTTCTCTTTTTAGGGGTGTACTGCAGTACTCAGCCGCACCGACATTTTATTCTTTTACAAAATCTATCCATATTTGATTAATGTTATATTTAGATTACACAATAGAATTGCATCTTTTTCTGCTTGATGATTGAATGTGTGCTGGATGTGGTGCTCTTAGGATAAAATTAAATTTTTTACCCCAATTAAACTCATAACTAAATTTTTAAAAACTTTAAATCTCACTTTAAAGCCTATGTTGTAATCAAGAAAATTAAAAGATTTAGCAATGCCTTAGTTGAATGTTATATGTCTCACATCATGCATGGAATTTTGAATCACTCTTAAAAAATGAGGGCCTCCATTCTTGCACTTTAGGGATAGCTTGACCTATAAGAACAACCTCTTATGATGGAGCTTCACCCTCTTTCTCTCTTGATTTAGCCAATAATTAAATTTCATCATGCATTTTGGCATATGAAATACTATGCCTTTGCCTAAAATACTGTGTCAAAATAATATAAATTTTTAAAAGATTTTTTTTTTTTCATTTAGACTATGTCATATGCTCATACCAAATATGATCTAGTCTCTTAGGGAGTAAGTTTAGGACTCTAGTCTCTTTCAAATGAAATCATAGCTTAAACCATCTTGGAATTACATAAGAATAATCTATATGGATTTAAAGCATAGGAGATGTTAACTGGTAGCCATTCTTATGCAGTTGTAAGTCTAGAAGAGTCAGATGGGTATACTCTCCCTTATAGAGGTGGACCATTGTGTCCCCTTTCTGCTTAGATTTAGGTCATACTTTTAACCTGTGTTGAAGCTCCCTAGATTTAGGATCCAAGGTTACTTGTTTCCCTTGGGCTATGAGCATAAATCCTAACCTCATAGGAATTTCCACAATCTTGTGTTAATGAATCATAAGCCCTAATAATCTAATAAAATTTCAACTAAAAAAAAAATAAATCCTCTCACTTTCAAACATATAAAGCCTCACTATAGGATATGTTGTACTATTTACTAGGCTTCTTAGTATCATGTGCATTTTCTACTTATTCTCCTTTGCATTCCAAAATAAATCTTCCTAATTGAACATTCCTACTTGATTTCTAAATAACTAATCCTTTGATAGTCTTAACCTTGAAATCTTTGGCGATAATAATCGACTACCTTAATCAAGAGTATTCTTAGGAAATTTTATTTCCAAGGATGTAATTAGCTATGGAAGCTTGCCTCCATAAGGAACTAAAGAACATGGCTTAAATAAACCTTGCTTTACTTTTCCATGTAAAGTAGGTGAAGAATCTCTGGTACATACGAAGACCCATCATACCTTAAGAGTCCTTATTAAATGATTAGGTCCATTATAGGGTAATGTTTCCATCTTTCGAGATAGTGCATCATACCTCAATTTCGCAGTCGATCATTTCAATAAGTACCCCCCTATGATCTGCGTGGTGTCCACAACGACTCTTCCTAAAATAAAAACCACACTAAATAAGCACAATAATCAATGGAAAAAATCTAATTATACTCAAGTAGGCCATACATTGAGCACCTATGGAAAAATATCTCCATCTTAGTGTGGCACATAAATGAATGTAGTGTAATACATCACTGAGCAAACACAATATTCAATAGGCAAATCTAATTACAGTAAATCAACCTCTCTATGAGTAGTTAAAAGTTTTACACATCAAAACTACCTAATTACATCTTCCTTGAGCTGTTTACCAAAGGGTTGTGAACTATATAGCATCTATGCGTGAGAAGAAATTAGTGTATCTTGGAGTTAGCTTATATGACTTGATGATTTACCAATCTAATTCAACTATAAATTTCTGTTATCCTAAGGCTTTTGATAATGTAGTGAATTAAAGTGATTGACATTAGGATAATTAAATTTATTAATTGATCATATGAGATGTGATTATAGTTAAAAATGTTTCATTATTAGATAGTCCATCATCTATTAATAATAACTAATTAATCATAATCAATGTTTTGTTCTTGTTTTAATAAATGCATTTTAACCTATATATTGAAATTGCTTTCTATGCTTGTATATGCATGAATATGGTAACATTAGTCAAAATCATCAACTACTATTTATAAGATTCAAGTGTTCAAGAGGGGTATGAACACTTAAGACTAAATAATTTGTGGATGAATTTAAAAATATTACTAATATCCAAAGTGTAGGGTAGTACTGAATGGAAATGATTTATTTAAAAGAGTAGGAACAGGACCAAGTATAGGTACTATTAGCCCAATTGGAGGACCCAATGTTTTCATTACTATATTTTTATCATTTGAACACATTCATAGGCTAAATTTGAGTGGTCAATGAGAGGTGCATGGAATTTGGGTTTCATCTGAGGTTGAGGTTGACTTAGATTGGACTAAGTTTTACATTCTTGATCATTGGTCAACAAGGCACATGTATAGTGGTTCTAAGCTTACTTGATTCATAACTATGCTAAAAATATCCCATGATCAAATATCTAGGATGATTGACCAATTTTGCTAAATATGGTGGTAACTTATTTCAAGATCTAAATAAGATAAGGGCACGAGGGTATCTTTGACAAAGCCATGGGTAAAATATCCTAGATTTATTTTTAAGTATGATCAAGCAAATCCTCAAAGTCTCAAGATCAATTATATAAATAATTAGATTAATGAGATGGATTGAATACTTAAGAGCAACAATTACATCTACTAAGAAATGGTTGAACCTAATTTTGAAATTTTTTTGCAATTATCTCTTCTACATGGGTTTTACTTAAGGTTTACTAAAGCCTTCCTAGATGGATTGGTTTGGTTGAAGCTTTAATATTTGAGAATGAAATGAAGTTAAATTTTATTGAGATTTTATTGCCAACACTTATTTCCTTTGATCTCATCTCACATGGTTTGTAGCCTTGTCACTAAGATTTTACTAACAAATATTTCTCTTAGTCAATTATGTACAATGATCTCATCAATTGAGCAATATGGCATCTTTGCTAACTAATTTTGTGATATGTTCAATAAAAATCACCTAGTCTTAAAGAACTATTGGTTCGTTTTGTTTCTCATATAATTTTTAGACTCTAGTTTAAGGTACTTTGTGGATTGGGAAACCAAAGTAGTAATTGGCTAAGTTCTAGGGAATTACTACAACATAAGAGGAAATAATGCTCTCAGCTTTTGGCAGTTTATTTGCAAACTCTTTGGGATCACCATTAAGTTCTTCATACACTTGTCAAATAGATTTCTCTACTCATTCATAGTTCTCTAGAATTTATTAATTAAGAGGTACACAAAAGCTCAATAAAGCACCATTAATGGTAACTTGCTAATTGTGCAAGAATGGAAAGGTAAGTAACTAGTTGATTATATTTTATGATGGAGAGATTTGAGCATGCTATATTATCATCAACTCTAGCAGTAGTGTGTTACAAATAATATTATTAAAGAAAGTTAATTTTACTATAGTGTCAACTCTAAAGGGTTTACTATTAAAAGCTTTTAGATGCTATAAAGCAAGATTTTTTAACTTGTAAATTGTAATTCTCATAACACAACCATTCATTGGAAGGTCCTCCACATAAAAACTTTTAAGAATTCTTTATTTAGAGCCTTGAGGCTAACATGATCTTTGTACATATAAAGAAAAGAGCTTTCATCTCTACGTAGCCTAGAAAATTAGATTGGCTTGGAAAGTGATCTTTCTTGAAAGTGAAGCTTAAAATGTTATACATTTTTCTATCATAATGATTCCTCAAGCCCTAAAAAAAAGGGGAAATCCCCATAAAGTAGGGACATTTTCATGACCTTCTTACTATTTTAGAGGGAGGGAGAGAGCAAATTTCTATATTTTAATCTCTTAGCTTTACTCGTATTTTAATATAGTGGATTTCTTATATTATTTCTATCTTGTCTTATCTGATCTTGCCCTACTCTTAATGTTTCCTAGTACAACCCTGCATGACATCATGAATGGATTTATATTGAAAGGGCATAATATCTTTAGGAGATGTGTTAATTCCAGCTTGATTTAGAAAAAAATAATGTTAACCTACAAGTAAATCATTTAATGAAAAAGATTATTATTGACAAGAAATTTTTATATTCTGTATTGTCCAATCTATCTATTCTTTTAAATCAATAACATAATTATTAGCAAATTTTATACAAATATTCGTTTAATATTCAACTATTAACTTTTACAAATATTAGCATTTAAGAAAATCTATACATAATTCATGAATCAAATTGTTAAGAACGTAATTAAACACACCAGTCATAGATTTAATAATATTTTATTAATTGGATTTATGTTGCAAATACGTTAGCTTATTTAATATTCTGGGGACTTAGTGTAGTAATTGTGGATGTTGATAGTTGATGAAGATCACAAATTAATATCAATAATTGAATTTCGACCATAACAAATCACTGCTTCAACAATAATATTTAATATGATTTAATAAAATAATTTGAATGCACGTAAAATTTTTTATTGTTTTGAATGCACGTAAAATTTTTAATAACATACAATAAAATTATATCTGCTCTATTGACACATAAAAACAATCTATTAATATCATCCGTTCAATCAACCAATTATAAATCCTAGAACAAATATATATGACCGATTCCTTTATTACCAATCGCACCTGCTAAGTAATAATCTTGTAGTGTTATTTAAGTAATATTCTAACCAAATGAGATGCATTTGATTTAAGTGTCGTAGGGCCATATTCAAAGTTACTCAGTCGCATATAACTTGATTTAAATTAGTAATTAATGATGTAAATATAAAATTTTAAGTAATTTTATGCTGACGGCAGTGTTATTTTGGGAATCAGTAGGGACATCAGAAGATTATAATTGGCAGAAAATCAACGACCTTAAGATTTATCTTAAGGTATTTTTATCAGTTCCTTTTGAAATACGAGTTGCCTATCGATAGGATTCAGAAAACCAAAACGTCTAACTCAAATAATATGTTTCTTGATTTTCGTGAGAGGGATGACAACTTATCAGTTATCTAAAATAAAACTCTCTCGTAAATCCAAATATATCAATGAGGGAGGGAAGGATAGAGTACTTATTAAGATATTGAGGAACTCATCAAGCTTCTAATAAACTCATAGGAGCATAAGTGATCTTGTCAAACCTAATCGCCCAATTCCGAAACTTACTCATCCTATCATCAAACCTACTCAAGCAATTCTAAAGTCTACTCAACCATCATGGATTTACTTTCGGGTTCTAAGGCCTACTAGCCCAATCATCAAGAGTACTCCCCTAATTTCAAAACCTCCTTGCCCAATCACATGATCTACATAAGGCTGTTAGTTTATTTTGAAAATCGAATCGATATTTGGATCGGATCAAGATCAAATCGAACATATTAAGCCAAACTACAAGCCAAGGGTTTGGATCAAACTTTTTCTAGCTGATCTCAAGCCAACCATAGATCGGATCAAATCAACTCGAGATCGGATCAAATTTATTTATTATTATAAAAAATTATATTTATATAAACAATAAAATTATTTCTAAAATTAAGTGTATTGAGTCGTAATTTATAATCTTTTGAAATAAATATAATATATTTATAAATATGAACATTATCATTTTGAAAATATTTTTTTTATTTCATGCACTCAATTCAATTTTTAAAATTTTTTTCATAATCATTTTTATTAAATTCGAGTTGGCTCGATCAAAAAGAGCAAACTCCATTTGATTATGAGCCGAAAGAAGATAAAAAAGTTCAACTGGAGCTAGCTCGAAGTCAAAATAACATTGCACCAAATTAATCAGAAAATGGGCCGAGCTGGCTCGAAATCAAATAATTTGAGCCACAAGTTGATCTCGAGTTAGCCTCAGATCGGCTTGAAATTGACTCAAAATCGGCTCAATAACAACCTTAGATCTACACACCCAAGTATAAGGCCTAACTTGCCCAACCTCATGGATCACTTGCTTCAAGTTTAGATCTACTTACCCAACTAAGGTCAATGATTTCATTAAGAAGTTAACATCTTCACCTAAAGGATTGCGACTTCTTCGGAAGATCAACAAATTTGGCTAACTTGCTAACAAGTTTGATCACTAAAAAGCTAAGACAATCGATGGACTCAAGAGTGCTTTCACATGAATATAAATGTCACATCATGCATTTTTTTTATTTAATTTTTTATGAAATAAAAATTACCCTTATTCTGTAACACTAAAATCCTGTAACTAAATTGGTAAAAGGGCAATTTTGGGGAGTGCTTGGAGCTATTTATAATGTCTCAAAATATCATTTGGTTTATTTAATATATCACATCACTTAACTCTTTATTTTATGCTAATCTCTATCTGTGTGGCAAATAGCTCCTATCAATTTGGAAGATTTAGGTGTGGAATTTTCCTAATGACAATTACCTTTTATATGGAGTTTCAACTTACAAAGACTCATTCATGGTTCTATGGAGAAGAATTCAAAGGTTTGGAATGATGTCCAAGACCAGTTTTCTGTAGGTGGACACTCAAGGAGCTAATTGATTTAATGAGAGATTGGAAAAACACCAAATTTTAAATAATCTAGCGAGATCAACTCTATGCTACCAACAAGAACTAGGCATGTTACCTCAAGAATCTTTGGAAGAAGCTCATAAAGGATTGAATACTTATGAATTATTGGAAAGAATCAACTTACATATCTTAATGATATTTTTGAAACCTTGGCATTTTAGAAGCTTATTATCTATTTTATTCTCTACTTTTTTGATCTCTAGTATTCTTTACTTTTTATTTAGGTTCTCATTCCACCTTAGCTCTAGGAATTTAGATATGTATTTTATTTTTGGGTGAAAATGGTCATATATTTTTGAGGCTTCAGAATTTTAAGGCCTTTTCATGCACTCTCTTTTTATTAATAAATAAAATCATTTTTCATTCGGTTTAAAAATAATGCATATAAAGCAAATAAGTTTCAATTCAACATATAGAAATATAACATATTGGCATTAATTTTTGCTAGAACTCAATCAGCCCATGTTTTCTAAACTAGCCTTATAACCTTCAATTTTTTGGTCAACTTTCAACTAGTCAAAATTAACCTAAAATACTCTTCTATTTATTTGTCTTCTTTGCTCTAAACTTGCTTTGCACTTAGATATAACTTAGTCATGAGAGACTTTATCTTGGATTCGCTTTTAGTAGGTCGTAGATCAAACAGCTCAATGCTCGTTTCGACCTAATTAAACTTTAACCAAACTTAGTTTTTCTTGAGCTAATTTGGTATGCCTAGATTAATAGGAAAGACCCACTAAAACACAAATTAGTCCTTGGACCATATGAGGTTAATTGTTTTTAGACTTACCTTAAGTATTCTAAAAGTATTTTAGGCACCATATGAGGTTGATCCTTTTTAGACTTACCTTAAGTATTCTAAAAGTATTTTAAGCAAAAAGTTATAAATTTTAAACCAATTATTGAGTATATAATATAAAATAGGCTTCTTGATGATCAACTGCTCATAATATTAAGATGGCCCCTCATTATAGTAGATGAGGTTGCATTGCCTCCATCATGCACAAGCTTGAAAGATTATCGGTGCTGTAAATGAGAGACTTTACAACACCATTTAGTTAGACCTCTATTGAAAATTAAATCTAGTATTTCAAATATTATTTGTTTATTAAAGTCTACAATTAAATGTTCATCAATGCCACCAATTCTATGTTCAAAGTTTGATTCTTCACCAACTTTTAAATTTACTTCATTCCATAAGATTATTTTGGCTATTCAAGATTTGGGAATAAATGTTATAGATCCCATTGATCTCCACCCTCTAAAGGTCATATAGTTTTACGACTAATTATTACTTCTCCATATGGGTAGAAGTTTTGTTACTAAAATAAGTTAAATCAAAATAATATAATACATTTTCTTCAAAATCACATGTCATTTTGGAGTTCCACATCATACAATGTAAATAATGACACATCATTCAAGATCATTAAGAAAGCTAGATTTTTCCCATCAATATCACATTAATTGCAATTACACATTTATTAATCAAAAGAAATTGTTTGTTCAAACAATTTAAGAAAATTTAGTGCAAATAAATAAAAAACCCCAAAGTATAAATATGTAAGAATAATATAACAAATTGTCTAAAGAAACATGGGCTTACATAACTACATACCGTATGCTAATATAGTTTTCTTTGTATGACCTCAAACATATATTGTTGGTGTAGCACAAGGAGCGTGAGCACAAGATGGTCCAATTGTTGACTACATGAGCTTCAATGCATATACATTTGATTTATGATGATAGCAAACATATCATTAGATGAAATTAATGATTTATTTTAAGTGTTTTAGGAAGTTGACGAGATTAAGTTTTCTTAGTTAAATTTGGAAAGGCAAGATCAACCTGAACTAGGGTAGTTTAGGAATCTTCCTATATTTTACAATATAGGATAAATAAAGAGTTCAATAATATAAAAATAAGGGTTAAATTATTTTCATATTATTTGTTTTGATTTTTACATATTTCACATACTTTTTATATTTTATTTACATTAGTTTAAGTTTTATACATTGCATCTTAAAGTGCATTGCATTTATTTTACACTTTATTAACTTATTTTCTTATTAAGATGAGTTTTCATCCATTTATTTTCTCATGAGAACTTAATTATTATTTCATTACCATTTTTTTCTCTATCCTATTTCTCATTTTCACTTTCCTATCCTTAATTTCATTTTATTTTTATTCTTGGCCACTTTTTTGTTTTTGGCATGATATACTTTGTGGGATTTATTTAATTAATTTCATATTTCTTTTCCTCATTTTATATTCTTTAAATTTCAAAATTATTTTAATTTTCAATTTAAATTCTTGGAATTTAAAATGGGAGCTTGATTTAAATTGTTTCCTATTTTACTCCATCCCATTCTAGCATGCATTGGCATCCCCATATGATTCAATTAATTGATTTTAATTTATATGAATTAATTTATTTTAATTAAAATTAAATATTCAAATGGTCATTGAATTAATTATACTTTCCTAAATTAATTTTTTATTTATGGAATGTTTTGACATGCCCAATTAATTGAAATTTAAATTAATTTAGGCTGAATTTATATTTTAAATTATTTTATATTTAATCTCTTCTAATTGAATTTATATTGATTTTGTAATTATTGGATTCTAATTCATAGATAAAATAATTTTGGTCGAAATTCCAATCTTGCTTAGTTGAATTAGTTTCTTTTCAATTAATTCATGTGTCTTGCTTACTTAATCTCTTCTAATTAGTATAAATTTGCACTAACTCAAGATTATTGAAAAATAGTATAGATTTACCATAACACTAAGCTCATTATTGAGAAAACAAAATTACTATTTTAATTCTTTAATAGTGAAAATATTCTAGAAAACACAAAGTTAACAAAAGAAAGAACCACAAAATGCTCTTTTGAATCCATTTTCTTTAGCTCCTTGATCTTCTAAATGCACCCTCTTCAAAAAAAATTTTTCTTTTCTTCATCCATCACATATTTCACACATTAAGTGACACTCCAAAGTACATTCAAGTGATAAGATGACAAGAACAAGAATCTAAAGAAGGATCCCTAAAGAAAACCTATTTATTTATATTCTTATATACTAAAAGACCTATTTGATTATATTTTATTATTCTTCCATCATTGTTCTACTATTTATAGATCACACTTGATTTTAAGATTAATATAGTCAGAATGCAACTAAATTAAGCATAAAAAGAAACAAAATAACTAAACTTTATCACAACACTAACTCAAGATTATTGAAGAAGAGCATAGATTACCATAACACTGTTCATTTTTGAGAAAACAAAAATACTATTATAATTCATTAATAGTGAAAGTACTCTAGAAAACACAAAGTTAAAGAAAGAAAGAACCAAGAAATGCTCTTTCGAATCCATTTCCTTCAGTTCCTTGATCTTCTGAAAGCATCCTCTTCTAAAAATTTTTTTTTTCTTCATCCCTCACACATTTCACAAATTAAGTGACACTACAAAGTACATTTTAAGTTATAAGATGACAAGAACAAGAATCTGAAGAAAGATACCCCCTAAATAATCTCATTATGTTTGTTTATTCATTAACAAGCAAGTTTTACTCAAATAACTCTTATAACTATATTGATAACTTTTCTAATGGGCTGTAAAACTACTTTGAATTTGAATTTTTTGGGTTGTTTCTTTGCGATGCTGTGAAGAGCATTGCTAAGGTACCATCTGCTCCATCCTTTTGTTTTCTTCATTTCACCAATTCTACTATTGTAATGTTGATTGTCTATGCTAAGGAATTGAGTTATCTAAATTTTTAGCTCATTTTAACTCTTTATAAAGCCAACGTGTTTCAATTATGCACCGTTAAGGCACTTAATTTATGGTACTAAGTTTTATTTAAAAATGAAGGAGATGAGAAAAACTAATATTATTTAAAAGGTACTCAAGTTTTTCTCTTCTTTATCATTTTTTTATTGTTTATCCTTTTTCTTTCCCTCAAAGAGGATTACTTTATTGGCTATGTATCTTTTAAACCTTTTTTTTTCTTACTTTTTCATTATCTTAATATATTTAATATCAATCCAAGTATAATATTAATTATCTATTACATGTGTTATGATTCATTTAACACTAGTGATATTTTTGTTATAAAAATAATAGTGATATCAAATTTATTACATCTCAATCAGCTATTTTTAGTGCATTTTAGAAGTTATTAGTTCTTATAAAAAAATTTAGTTTTGATTAGTCTAAGGTATTATTCATTATTTATTAATATTAGTAAAAGTCATATCTTATGCGTGAGACTTGTGCGTTCCGTTGGTTGGGAGCTTTGCTCCCACAACAGAGATGCTGGTTCGAGGCGCGTGCATTTAAATTGCCCTTATGGCTTCACTTCCAAAAAAAGTCATATTTTATCACCTTCAAATATTATTTAAATGATTTTAATTCTAAATTTTTTCTTACTAAATAAAATTTTAATTTTAAAATGGAAAACACACATTAATGAGGATAAATAATAATTATGAATTTTTGGATATTTTTATTAAAGCAATAATTTCATTAGATTGTATATTAATCAATCAAACCTTAAGTTACCTCCTAAACAAGACTTACTTTAAATTTCTTCACTTGGTTAGGCCAAGTTCCTATACTTATGGTAAACAAAATTAATAGACACTTATGTCGGTCCACTTATCCTTTTTAATAAGGTTTTAGTCTTTGTCCATTAATTTTATAAATGTGGGCATTATTTTCATCTCTGAGATCAACTACTTCGTAATGATAAACTTTGGCTATAGAAAATTTACTTGAACATCAAGAATTCAATTTACTTGAAAGTAATTTTAATCTAAAATTAAATATAAAAACTTTTTGTCCACGTTTAACTTATTTTTATCAAACTTTCGATCATACCATCTTTTATTTTGCTCCTTATAAATCTTAGATTTTTCATAGGCTTGCAATCAAAATTCATTCAATTTATTTAACTATAGTAATCATTTTCTTTCTGAATCTCTTAAATTAAAGTCCAACTCCTTAGTAGCCCAATATGCCTTATATTCTAATTCAAGAGATATCTAGATTAGTGATTTTTAAATATCCTAATCAGTGATTTATATGCTTTGATGACAAATTTTTTCTAGTAGAATCGATCATCTTTTCTAAAATTTTTCTAATCGTGATATTAGAAATCTTGGTATTTTCACTAGTTTGGGGGTGATAAATAGTAGCGACTTTATGCTTTATTCAAAAGTTATTTATTAACACATGTGATATTCTATTACAAAGGTGGCTTCTTTCATCACTCATTTTAACCTAGGTGATACAAATCTAGTAAAATATTTTTCTTCAGGAATTTGATCAACACCATAGAGTTGCAACTTGACACAAACACTTCTTCAATCCATTTAGAAACATAATCTACTACTATCAACATATATTGATTCCTTAATAAGGGAATGATTAGTCACATAAAATCATGTCTTACACATCAAAAATCATAACATCTAATATATAATTTATAAGCATTTCATCTCTTTTAGAAATATTACCCACCGTTTGACATCTATCACATTTTTTTTCATAGTTATGAACATCTCTTAAGAGAGTAGGAAAAATAATCCACTTTGTAAAATTTAGAGGCCATTTTAAATACCCTAAAATGCCCACTAAATTTAGATTCATGGCATTAACTAATTATATTCTCTACTTCCTCCATATCGACTCATCTCCTAATGAATTGATTATTACATCGTTTAAACAGATAGGCTTCATACAGAAAAATAGAACTTGCATCATGTATAATTTTTTTTTATTTTGATTATATAACAAATTGAGTGGCAAAACATTACTAACAAGATAGTTAACAATATCAGAATACCATGACACATTTATAAAACTTATGAAAAACATACATTCATCAAAAAAGAATTCATTCATATCTTTTTCAATGTTTTCTATACTAAATAAATGATTTACAACTTTAATTTTTTTATCATCGCTTATGATATATATATATATATATATTAAAATCAAATTCTTGTAATAAAAGAATCCACTTAATGAGTGGAGGTTTAGCATCTTTCTTAGTTACAAGGTACTTAATTGTTGAGTGATCCATGTAAAAAATTACTTCAGTCATAATAAAATAAGATCTAAATTTGATAAAATCAAATATTATAACAAGTAACTCTTTTATACTGCTAGTATAATTTACAAGGGCCTCATTTAAAGTTCTACTAGCATAATATAATACATGAAAATTTTATTTTTTTCTATGTCCCAACATAGCCCTTATAGCATAATCACTAACATCACACATGTATTCAAAATGACTCCAATCCGGTGGTAGTATGATTGGTGTATTGATTAATCTTTTATAAATGTTTTAAAAGCTTTCATGCAATAATGATTTAATTCATAAGGTGTGTCCTTCTTTAATTGTTGACATAAAGGTTTTGTTATTTTAGAGAATTTCTTAATGAATCTTCTATAAATCCTTGTATGTCCTAAGAACTCTTACTTCCCTTAACCAAAGTTGGTGGTTGAAGATTTTCTATCACATGAACCTTGGCTCTGTCTAGTTCAACACCCACCAACCCACTTTTTTTTCCATTTCAAATTTTTTGCTCTATAACTATCATTTTCCCAATTAAAAACTAAGTTAATCTTTTTGCATTTTTATGAATCCAAAGCAAGATATTCGAGACAACTATCAAATGATGTGCCAACCATAGAAAAATCAATCATAAAAATTTCAATGCCATGTTCAATCAAATCAAAATGGATTACCATCATACATCTTTGAAAGGTAGTAGGAGCATTGTAAAGTATATAAGACATTTTTCTAAAAGCAAAAATTTCATAATGACTTTTATATGTGTCCTTGTCTTGTTCTTCAAATGTATAAGAATTTGATTATACCATGTTTAGCCATCTTGAAAGCAAAAAAATGGATGCCCTGCTAATTTATTAAATATTTGGTCAATAAAGGGAATTAAAAAAAATATCTTTTTAGTGGTGTTGTTAAACATCTTATAATCAATACCTCCCAGTTTTAGTTCTTATGGGAATTATTTTATTTTTCTCATTGAGGACCACCACTAATTCCCCTTTCTTTGGTACACAATGTATACGGCCCACTCAAGAACTATCAAAAATAGTGTAAATAATGCCAATATCTAACCATTTAATAATCTTCTTCTTTACAACGTCTTTCATCATAGGGTTTAACCATCTTTGTGAATCAGCTTTTGGCTATGAATTATCTTCTAGCAATATCTTATGCATGCATAATGTACTTAACATCATCCAAATCTATAAAAATTATAATTAGCCAAGTTTATTATTTATGTAAAAAGGCATACTAATGATGTTAGGGCAATGTTTCCACATCTAGGGCAGGTTCTTTAATAAATGATCTCACGGGTCATGCTAAGGATGGTGTATCTAGTGTTTCAAAGTTTTTGTTCTAAACTTTAAGTGTAGCTTTTAATAATAGAGCATATTCATTCTAAAAATTTATCTCTTCAAATGTTAAGAATTACTCTATCATGTCCAATTATTAATTTTCATAAATTTTTTCTTACACACATTTATCTATTAAATCATCCCTAAGACATTCATCACTAGAGTCCTTAAATAATTACATTCAAGTCAAATTATTAAAAGTTACTCCTAATCCTAACTTTCATTTCAATTTCAATTTTTGGACATCAATTACCCTTACCTTTTCCAAGAATGGTCTACTTGGAATAATTGGGATTTCTTTATCTTCCTCTATTTCTAACAATATTAAGTTTGTTAGGAAGATAAACTTATTAACTTTTACTAAGATATCTTCTATAATCCCCTTGGGGTAGTCTAATGAATGGTCTACTAATTGAAGAGTTATAGTTGTAAATTGAGCTTCTTTTAAACCTAGTTTTCTAAATAGCATTAAATTTGTACTATCTCATAGATCACATAGTGCTTTCCTAAAGAATATATCTTCTATAGTGCAGAGTATAGTAAAACTCTTTGGATCATTAACTTTATGTTGAAGTTTCTTTTGGATAATTGTACTACAGTTTTCAATAAATGCCATAATTTTAATTATCCTAATTTGTTTAATTTTTTAAAAAATATCTTTCATAAATTTTAGAAAATTAGGCATTTGTTCAAGAGATTCAGCAAATGAAATTTTAATATTTAGCTTCTTTAACACATCTAGAAACCTAAAAAATTGCTTGTCTAGATTTTGTTTATGAAGTCTTTGTGGAAAAAGTATTGGTAGCCTCATAAGTTTTTAATTTCTTTTCTTTTTCTAAATTTTCTTAAATTTGATTATTTTCTCTTTTAGATTCATTCTCTTACCCTTATATCTTCTCTATATAGCTCTTCTAATTCCCCATCAATCCTCAATTGTACATTATTGCGCTATTCTTTCCTCTTATCTCTAGGATTGACTTTAATGCTATTTCATATTGTCCCATGTGGTCTATTTATCAATGAACTAGCTAATTGTCCTATTTTTGTTTCAATAATCCTAATGGTTGTAGCTTGACTTTACAATAAGTACTTATCTATATTACCAAGTCTTTTAATGATATTAATTCTGATTAGTGTGATTGTTTGGAGTAAACCATGGTGGATAACTAGATATAAGATTTATAAAGTTATTATATTAGCCATTTCATTTTCCTACAAGATTCTAATGATTATTATTCCAATTATTTATTTTTATGTTTTGATCATTATTCAAAGTAAAATTAAAATGATTTCTCCATATTGGATTGAATGTATTTGAGCATGGGTTATTTTGTTTATTATTTAATAAGTTCAATGACTTCACTTTCAAAAGATAAAGTTGATTTAACTATCTAATTCAACCCTCATCATAACTCACAAGTGATCCTTGTCCTTGATTGATCCTAAATTATCTAGTTCCTTTAAAATTTTTGCTACTTATGAAGTGAAAATGGATAAAACATCGATCAATTTTATGAACACTAGCTACCTTCTTATGATTCAGTGTTCAAAGGACCATTAAAAATTATTAGCATCCATTTCTTCTATTAGTGCATATGCCTCCTCACAAGTTTTAAACATCAATGAACCACCAGCTACAACATCTATTATTCATATTAGAGAACACATAGCCTAATATAAAAGGTTTGATAAATAGCTAATCAAGTAGGGCAAGAATGAGGACACTTCATTATAGATCTTTGAATCTCTCTAAAGCTTTCTAGATTGACTTATCATTTAATTTGGTAAAGAAAGTCATGTATGTAGAAAAAATTTATGACACCATATAGATTTTAGGAATATCTTATATAGGTAATCAAATTCATCATTTAGAAATGAACATATTATCTGAAATGATAAACATGTTATCCTATAATGGATTTCTAGAGATTATTCCTTAGAACTACATGAAAAAAGTAGAACAAGATTTATTTTATACTGGGATCATAGTTTCTTATAAGGTAAGCCCTAATGGTTAATTACTATTAGGAATGAGGATCTCTTCTAAATAATACTCTCAATTAAAGAAATAGGCTCTTATTGCTATATATTTTAAAGTTGGTTAAATTAGAATTTTAAAAGGGAACACTTCAAAGGGAGAGAGTTTCTTTTTAGGCCAACTGGGATAAAGTAGGAAATGCCTATAGATATTAGGATGTCTAGAAGGTATTTCAACTATGCTATCATTGGGCTTTATATCTTCAGATTGGATTTATTAAGATTTGAATTGATATTTTATTAGAAATCTAGGGTTTATATTCTAATAGCATAAGACTACAAAAATTCCTAGGTTTGAAGAATTATTCTTAGAAGGATGCTTTAGAACCTAAGCCTACAAATTCTTTTGAAAGACACTACTAGTTTGACCTAGTTTGACTTTTGGGAATTATTGGCTCTTTCTCTCACTTGAAAAAAGGAACCTATCCCTAACTTTTCTAGACTTATAACTGATCTGGAATTGCTGCCAGCTAACACCACCTAAGCACTTTTTTAAATCCATGAAGCTGGTCTTATTAGTGCAAGATGGTTGGGTTGTTACAATTTAGGAAAGAATTTAGGAACCTAAACTCACTACCTAATCCATAAGATCATGTTAGGTATGATATATTTTTAACTAATGCAACATATTTCATTTTTTTAAAGTTTGGACTCATAATTCATTTAAGGCCTTTGGGGTATATAATTTATGACTATAATGAGATGTAGTTTGAAATGGCAGTGGGCCAAATTAGAATAGGATGGCACACTTCCCCAAGAAGGTGGTCATCCTTAATGGTTAGATGTTCCTTATGTGCAATGGGTGAAGCACCCAACTCAAAGAGTTAGAACAATATGCTAGCATGGTTCGAAAAAGCTAGTTATTTCTAGTTGCTTTTAAGTTGTTCCTAAGACTTTAATTTATGTATCAAGTTATGAATTTCTTTATTTTTATTCAAGTTATTTAGATTTAAGTTGAGTAAAAAATTTAATTTTTCTTAAGAGCTTAACATCCAGGCATTTCATCACAGAAACATAACACTGAAAGAAAGTTAGAAAAACAGACAATTTTTATTGTGCACCCAAAATAAATCACACTAATTTAAATTAATAAACAGGAAAATACAGTCGGGTATTGCTATGCACTCTAGAAGAAAGAGAAATGGGTAGCTGAGCTCTACCCTTATACAACCCAGCCTAGAATTAAAAGTCTAGATCTATGGGGTTGTTTCTTTAGGATCGCCTCCTTCTTTAAGGACCTCCACAGACTTCGTATGGGACCACCAACTAGTAGGGTCATCTCTTGTTATTCTTAGACCACATAGATCTTAACCTAATTCTAGGCTTAAATTACATTTAAAGTTTTTAAAAAAATTTCCTATCCCTACAAAATAGATGTTAAGAAATACATTCAGCATTCCAACAGTTATATTTATAAACATACATCCTTAGTATTAGTTGCTTGCTAAGCCCACCTGTCCTATTGGGCTATGCTTAAGGACTTAACCATACCTGCAAAAAAATAATATTTATTTTTTTACATCAATCCTTTTTAGCACAACCCCTTGCAAAAAATAGTGTTAGCCTAAAAAAAATGCTCTAGCATCTAGACTAATGTATGATCATTCTGAAAAATAATTTTGAGGATGCATTCCACCATCTTTGTGGGATGGACTGAGAGTATATTTTTTCATGAGGAAGATTAGTATACATATTCAACCAGATTCCCCTTAACATTTAGGTTAGGGTTTATTTTGATATGGGTTCTACTTTCTATAGATGCAAGCCTCCATTATTAATTACTCCTCTTACTATAGTAAGAGAGCACTCTCGATTAAGTTTGAAAATAAACATACCTATATAATATGCAATTGGTGTCTTAGAGGTGTGTCTGTGGCATAGATGATTATCTTGTAAAAAATAGGAGTGTAATACTAATTAAGATCTTATGATTTTTTCATCCCAGGATTACATTATTCCAGCCTACCAACATTAGAGGGACATAATCGTAATGTCTAGAGAATTTGATTAACAGCCAAGGGTTGCTTCATTTCAAGTATCTCGAGTAGACTTATAATTTTAGTGTAAGTGGTGCAAGAGTAGTCATGTGCTGAACATATTATAAGTTGTTCGCATGGAGAACGGGCAGATGTTCTCATTGTGAATGAATATAAGGTTGGGCTTAAATCCCTTTAGAATGCTAAAAGCAGGGTTGTCCACATGGCGAATGAATATGAATTTGTTAGCATGATGAATGGATTATTGGGTGTTCATACGATGAATGAAGAGATGTTCACATGGTGAACGAATAGAAGGTTGGGCTTACATCCCTTTAGAATGCAAACATTAAGGTTGTCCACATGGTAGGCGAATATGAATTTGTTCACATGGTGAAAGAATTATAGGGTACTAGCATGGAAAAATGATAGATGCTCACATGTTGAATGAATAGGAGGCTGGGCTTACATTCCTTCAGAAAGCCAATATCAGGTGGATGAGTATAAATTTATTCTCTTGGTGAGTGAATTATAGGGTGCTTGCATGGCGAATGAATAGATGTTCATATCATAAATGAATATAAGGTTGGGCTTAAATCCATTTGGAATACTAAAATTTGGGTTATCCACATATTGGGTAGACATAGTTTAAACAAATAAAAAAAATTAAATTTTATTAAAAATACATAAAATTCTCATTTTAAGTCTAGTGCTTCAGTGTTGGGATCCAGTGCCACAGTGCTATGATACATAAAATTCTCATTTTAATTCAACAGCTGGACTAGGAAGTTGTTTCTTCTAGAAGATTAGGGTAGATCCTTAATGCTATGGAAATAACATCACAACGTTATATCAAAAAATTTAATTTTTATTTTTATTTAATTTATTTGATTTAACTTGAATTAATTTCATTCATTAATCTAATGTTTATTTTCTTCAAATGATTTGATTCATTCTTAGTTTAGCTTTTGATTTTATTATGTGTTAATATTTGAATAGTCAATTCAATCCCTTTAGATGAAATTTTGTTCATCAATTCATAACTTAGGAGACTTAGGTTATTTTGGTCATCAAACATAACCTAGGCCATTCCAATCTTTTAGGTTATTTAAGTTTAATTGATTTAGTAAATCAATTTCATTTTCAATTGGAATTATGTTATTTGTTAACCCAAATGATTTTAAGGAATTTCCATGTCAAAGAATTTCATATTTAGGTATGAGATTTAGAGATAAAGGAGTTTTGATTTCCAATTTATTAGTTGATTTATCATGAATTTAATAAGTTATTCAATTAAGGTTTAATTTTTCTTTTCTTTATTCATTAAACCCTAAGTTAATGATTAACTAAATTCCTTGACTTCAGAGTGTTAGAAAATTATCTTCAAATGTTTTGAGGTTAATGAAAATGTTTTAGGTTAATTTTATGAATTTTCATAATTTCCATAATTTTTTGATTTATTATTTCAATTATATTGACCAAATGATTGGAAATTAAATAACTTCAAATCCAAATGTCAATTGACCTTGAACTTTTTATGGAAAGTGGGGTTACTTTCCAATTTAAGTTTTCTAAAGTTTTATCTTAATCAAGTGAATAATTTAAGATTATTTAAGGTTTTAATTATTTTAATAAAACTTAAATTAATATTAAATTAAAAGAAATTAATTAAGGGTTTTATTTTTTTCTGAATTCCCCTCTACAAGATGCATCCATAAAGGGTTCATTTAAAATTTTAAAGTTTTAGTTTATTTGTTATGATTTTCTTAAGTTCAAAAGAAGTAATTAAATTAATTAATTCAATTAATTATAAAATTAGGTCATTTTATGATTTATTAGATTTTAAATAGTTTTAATTAAGTGTTTAGGTTCATTATGGTTTATTTTGATGATTTGAATATTTTTCATAATTTTTCCCAGTTTTTATAATTTAATATTAATTTATTTTATCAAAATTAAGGTTTAAAGTTGGAAATTCTATATTTTTGGATTTATTTTTCAATAAATCATGAAACATTTCCCTAAGTTGTGTTTTAACCATAATTTCAATTCCTCAAAGTTTCAAATTAAATTGACAAGTGATTTGAGTTTAATTTGAGTTTGATTATTTTTATTTAAATCCAAATTAATTCAAAATTACCTAAAATTAATTTAGATTTTTTGTTTAATGAATTTCCCTCACTGAGATAAATCCATTGAGCTCTTATTTGCAATTTTTTGGTTGAGCATTTTATTTTTTGTGATTTTTTGAAGTTCTGGTGATTTTTTACCATCTTGTTAATTAGAAAAATTGATTTTCATACTTATCCATGTTAGCATCACGTGGTGCTGACGTCGAGCTACTTTACACGTGGCATAAAGCCACTGGGCCATGTGGGATCCATACAGATCCCATGTTAAAAGATGAAATGGATGAGGGATTTATTTTGACCATTTGATCTTTGATCAGATGGTCATGATTTCATGTGCGGATCTTATAGTATTTAAATCAAATTGTTCGACTAGATCTCGGTCATCCTTCCCTATCCAAAGGAAAGGACAATGAAGTTTTCTCCCTTATTCTCCTACCAAATAATTGAGAGTCGTTGGCTCTTTGGTCATGATCACCAGTGATCTAAGTGGCGAAAGAGTGAGGTTTCGAATACAAATTGATCAAGGAGAAATTTGCAAGTGATCCTTATGATTGGATCTCAATGGAGATCGACTTCTTTTCACGAGGGACTAAACCAAAATGCAAAGTTGGTCAGTTTGAACCCATACTTTGCTGACGTTGATCCTAAATGACTACTGTGCTTCAAGCACCTTCATATCAATGAGTTGAAGTCATGGTGAAGAAATCTCAGCTTGCCTCCCCACCAAATATCATGGAGACCAACACTCTGCTACTTGCCATTGGCCATGGTCATTTTATGGCTTTTCAGCATCAACGAACCTCAGGAAAGATTTGTTCGAATTTGCCTCTATCCCTAGAATGTGTAGGTACATCCAATTTGTGGGAAGGAATAGTGTTCCTCCATTTTTTCATTTGGCCAAGAGCTTTCCAATTGGCTTTGGCTAATTTCAAGCCTACCAGTGGTGAGAGGCTCAGGGAACATCTTGATTCTCTTTTGCTTCACCTCAGAAGTGTGTGAGGATGCTAATATTACTTAGAGGATGCTCCCTTACTCCTTTTCATCTATGGTCGAAAGCCATGGAAGAGGATTTGGGGTGGCTGAAATTCAGGCACTGGTGATGAGAAGGTCGACCAAGGGGTCGGTTAGGTCTCTCTTGTCCTTGGGAGTTTATTGGGATGAATTCCTTTTGGGGAAGAAGCCTCCACCTCCCTTTTCTTGCCTTGGCCATGAGCTATGTCATGGAATCCATTGAATGTCTTCATGAGAGGGACGTCAACTATGGTTGCTCTTTTGATTTCCACTCATGGAGACTAGTTCCATGGGGTGGTTAACTGATTGGAGAGAGTCAAAATTAGCTACGGTAAGAAAGTGGATGAGGTATGGATAAGAGGAATTGGGATTTCAATTCTTTGAATGAGATTTAAACCTTCTTCTCTCATAGTTCCACCTCATCTCTTACCTTATAACTTTATGGTTATTTGCACTACATTTGGACTAAAGTATATTCTCTCCTAACTAGGCTAAAGGTGTCTTTGAATTAGCCTAACTTCATGTTGGTTTAGATTTAGTGATTACACTTGGTTTGATGCCAAATTAATTAAAGTGGTATTGAGTATCTCTCTTTTGATTTGAGCATCAATCATTGTTAATTATCATATAGATAATTTGGAGTTCAATTGG
The DNA here is from genome assembly GCA_021442155.1 of Cymbidium sinense. Classification (NCBI taxonomy): domain Eukaryota; kingdom Viridiplantae; phylum Streptophyta; class Magnoliopsida; order Asparagales; family Orchidaceae; genus Cymbidium; species Cymbidium sinense. The sequence goes on from CM038216.1 coordinate 110,572,083, forward strand.
TCCATACCATGTGAGGGTTTAATGTTACTTAAGCTAGGTTTGACCTTGTTAATTAAAATTAGATCCCCTAGCTCAATGGCCTTTTAAGATTTAAATATTTATTCTAGTATGTTTATTTGTTTATTTTTTAATTAACGATATTTTAGTTTGATTAACTTCTTTGGATTTTAAATTAATTTTTATTTTATTTCAATTGGACCAATTTAGACTTAAATGGGTTAAGTTGAGTTCAATTGAGTCAAATGACTTAATTCTTCTCAATTAAATTATACTTGGACTCCAATCATGTTTAATCACATGTGTGAGATTATTTGGAGTGATTAATTTCATTTTATTTATAATTAATTTCAATTTTAATTTATTTGAACCCAAATTGGGTTTAATGGGTTAGGCTGTGTTCATTTGGGTCTAATGACCAAATTGGTGAAATTAGACCGAATTATTGTCTGGATTGTATTTAAATATGATTTATAAATGATTTTAGACAATAAATTTGAGTTTATTTTAATTTAATTTGGATTTGGATTTTAATAAGGTTCATTAAGGCTCATTTAGACCAAGTGGTCTAATTAACCCAGTTAAGGGATTATTAGTTTTGGTTTTATTTAATCATGTTTAAAAATTTTTATTTTATCATTTGGAACTATTGACCTCAATTTTGGATAAGTTTAATATCATTCTAAAATTAATAATTTGGATGTCCTAATCTCAAATAGGAATATCCTAATTCAATGCTTAGGACATTATACCTACCGACTTAGGAAATCTTTCTTGGGTTCGATCTAACCTAATTGGCTTAGGTGGACTCAACCCAAAATTCTAAATTTATAATAAATCAAATAAAATCAAAATAAATCAATTAAAATAAAGGAAGAAATCCAAAACTAAACCAAAGTCAAATCTAGTCAACCCATTTGGCATAAGTTTGACTTAGGTGGGTCCCACCAAGTCAAAGGTCAACCCAACAAGAATTTGACCAAATTAATTTATTTTTAATATTTCAAAAGATCAAATAAATATTTTTGATCATAAATCTAAAGAAATTCAAATTTATTTGGGACTTAATTGGGTTCATTAGACCAAAACAATAACAACAACAACAAGCCTTTATCCCACTAAGTGGGGTCGGCTACATGAATCCTTTGTCTCCATTGTGCCCTATTATGTGTCAAATTCTCTACTAAGGTCATTTTTTATAGATCTTAACCATATCTCTTTAGATCTACCTCCACCGTTGTTAACATATGGCAAATCTAATGCATCTACTCTCCTAACCGAGTCATTGGATGACCGATGCTTTATCTGGCCAAACCATCTAAGGCGACTCTCTCTAATCTTATCTGCCCCTAAAGCTACTCCAACTTTTTCTCGAACATACTCATTTTTCATTTTATCTCTAAGAGTAAATCCACTCATCCCCCTGAGCATGCCCATCTCTACAACACTTAACTTAGTTTCATGCTTCTCTTTTATTGGTCAACATTCTGCACCATAAATCATTGCAGGTCTTACCACCATCTTATAAATTTTAGACCACTAAGTCTAAATAACCCTAAATGGGTCTTATTTGGTTCAAACACAAATCAAATTGAAGTCATTTATAAACATAATGAAACACAATCAAATTCATCATTGGGTCTAATTTGGTCAAATTGGTCTTTTGCCCCAAAAGAGACCTAAGCTTAACCCATTAAGCACACTTTGGGTCCAATGGATTATAACCAATCACTCCAGATCATCTCATACATATCATCAAGCATGATTGAAGTCCAAACCTAATCTAATTTAGTTAAATTGGTCATTTGAACCCATTTGGAATCAAACTTAAACCATTTAGATTTAAATGGGTTGAAATGAAATGAAATTTAAATTTAATTCAAATTTAAATGAATTAATCAAATCAAAACTCAATAAATCATCAATTAAAGATGATTAAATTCAAAATTAAAAAGAATTAAATTTAAACTAAGCACTTTGAATCTAAATACTTGGTTTGGCCTCAAAGTTCCAATCCAAGTCAAATGGATTTAAACTTGAACTCAAACTCAATTAAATTTGAGTTGGGCAACCACATACTAGTCTAAAGAGTTTGATGGTCATGCCATAAATAAAAAAACTAATAAGAAGAGGGAAAACTTGATAATTCGTGAAAGAGAAGGCAAATATCATTTTCCCTCCTCTATATTGCTCATTCCACCTCTTGGTTTGAAGAGGATTGGATTTATGCCAATCAATTGAAGGCTGCCAATAGAAAACCAAGAAGAATTTGTCCTCCTCCCAGGAGGAGCCCAGGAGAAGCCAAGGAAGAATGAAAAAAGAAGAAGGAAAGAGGATGGCTCGGCTAAGCAAGGAAGAGGGGGTAATTGTCTTCCCCCTTCAATGTGATCATCCAAACTAGTTCACAAAGCGATGGGGGGATTGCATCCACCACTTTGCCAGCCTTAACGTCACTGATGGCCAGATTCTGGCCACTTAGAAAGCTAAGGAAGAAGCTCTCGGCCAACCATGGAAAGAAGGGAGGGAGAGGCAATTCCCTCCCTCTTTTCATCCCCAAATGTTAATCAAGGAAAGAGATGAAGGAGGAGACCCTTCCCTAGACTCCTCGCCACCAACATGCTAGAGAACAAATGGAAATAGAGCCCTTTTAATGGTGAAATCCAAGGGAGAGGTTCTTACATCAAATTAAACATTCCAACACATTCTAGAGGTCGAGGTGACCTCAAACAAATCGCCACCTAACCCCTCACCACCAACAAGCCAAAAAATGACTAGAGGCACTAGAAAATGATCTGATGTTGGTCTGGGGAGCAATCCATGGGGAGCCAAGTTGTCAAATTTCACAATGCCTTCATCACATCAAAAAGAAGCTAACAGAGTCAATCCCACTACCAGTGACCATTAGAATTGAGGTATGCTCCACCACCATCTCTTTAAGGAGTTAGTTTTGGCACTTTTTGAAACCAAATTGATCCCCAAGTGGATCAAACCACATCAATAGGTTGTAAATCGATCACTGATCATTTTGCTATTAAAATCATTTCGATATTTGCTAGAGATCATTGGAATTTGGAAAAAAATGATAGACGATGTTCGTCTCTCATCAGAGATCTACAAGATCTAATCTCCACCATCCGATCCTTCTATGTGGAATGGACAATGTGATTTAGTCGGATGATCCAATTTCCCCTTTAAGTAAATCATGGAATGAATCAGGACCGTACGATCTTCAATCGGATGGTCAAGGATCATAACGCATGGCAAAATCACACCTCACCACATAGCGACGGCGCCATAGTGGATGCCATGATAGCCTGCAGTTATAAAACACAAAAAATCTTTATAAAATTAATTAAAAAGTAATTAAAAATCACAAAAAATTAAAAAATTCATAAAAAAATAAATACAAATCCAAAAAAATATAAACTTAGGCTCTATGAATTCATCTTGATGAGAGGAATCAATTAAAAAGAAAATCCCTAATTAATTTTGGGTTTAAATGAAAATAGCTAAACTTTAATTAATCATAAACCATTAATTAAATTTAATTAAATCTTTAGGGGACTAAAATTGATATTAAAACACATCTTAGGAAAAGTTTTAATTATTACAATGTAATTCATGAGAAATGAAATTTCAAATCCTAAACCTCAATTTTAATTAAGTAAATTAATATAAAATGAATTAACTCATGAAAATGAATTAAATAATCTTAAATCAACTTAATGAAGTCTAATGAACATGAAAGCACTAATGAAACTGATTGGAACATGATAAATCACATAATTGCTTAATTAAGTAATTAATTGAATCAAATAATTTAAATAATTAACTAGAACTTAATTAAATCATAATAAATCAACCAAATGTCCAAAAATTATGAATGAACACTCTTTAGAAATATCTTTAAGAGAGAAATCAATAAAAAATAAAACCCCTAAATGATTTGCATTAAATTAGGCATAATTTAAGTTTTAGCAAAATAATCAAAACCTAATTACACCTTAATTATGAATCTAATCAAAAATGAAAATTTGGAAACATGAAATTGGAATGGAACCCCACTTGCCATAAAAATCTCAAATCCAATTGACCTTTGGATTGGGAATTGTTCAATTTCCAAATTCTGATGTAAATATTAATCAAATAATGAATAAAGAAAATTCATTAATTTATAAAATCATGAAATAACTTGAATTAATCTTCATCAACATCTTAAGTCAAAGAACTTAATCATTTTCTATACTTAGGGGTTAAGAAATGTGATAAAGCATAATAAGGCTTAATTAAATCCTAAGCTAAAGAATTCTTAATCAAACCAATACAATCTTAATTCACAATTAAACACTAACCTAAGAATGAATTAAACATTAACTTAAGTGCCTTAGGTTAATATAAATCAAATGAAACTAAACTAAATGAAACAAAATCAAATGAACTAATTCAAATCAAATCAAATCAAATGATTCAAATCAAATTAAATTAAAAGATCAAACTAAACCAAGAATGGAAATCAAATCAAACCAAAAGAAATAAAATGAAAATCAATTTCCAAATAGAAGAATCAATCCAAAATCCAAACTAAAATTAAATTCAAACCATCTAAATGAAACTAAAAGGATTAATTAAGATACTTAAGCATCTTAGTTAGACCTTTGCAATGGATCTTCATCTTAGGATGAAGGTTTCATTCCACTAGGGTTTAGGATGTTGAATAGAATAGATTCCACCCAGAAGTGGGATTCATTCTACTCTTCATTCTTGAAAACCTAAACTTCACTTTAACCAAATAAAAGTGAAATAAAAATTAAAACAAATCACTAAATCATTTGAATTGAAACCATCCAACGGTAAAATTAAAACAAACTTAAAACCCAAATTGACACTTGAACTAAAGAGGCCTAGCAAAGTCTTGCTACACAATCCTATTTTTTTCACACACTAGATCATTAGGTCACGGACCCTAGACTTAGGTTAGGTCATTCTATGATTCTTTATAATTTTTTGTGATATGATATGCTTCACATGTCTTTATGGGGTACTATTTTAGACTGCATGTCTAGGATTGTTAACCTGTTAGACTAGATGGTAGGACATTCTTTTTAGATCAAACATTATTTTTTGCAAAGGATTGTGCTAGAAAGGATTGGTATCATAAATAAAAATTTCTTTATAATTTCTTGTGATATGATATGCTTCACATGTCTTTATGGTGTACTATTTTAGACTACATGTCTAGGATTGTTAGCCTGTTAGACTAGATGGTAGGACATTCCTTTTAGATCTAACATTATTTTTTTGCAAAGGGATGTGCTAGAAAGGACTACTGTCATAAATAAAAATTAAAAATGCTATTTTTTGTAGGTATGCTAAAGTCCTTAAGTATAGCCAATATGATAGATGGGCTTGGCAAGCAGCTAATGCTAAACCTATATATTTGTTAAATATAATTGATGCATGTTGTTTATATGTTGCTGACATTTGTTTTGTAGGAATTAGAATTAATTTTGAAATCAAAATATAAATTTGAGCTTAGAATTAGGTTAAGATCAACAGAGGTTTAGGACAAGCAGAAGATGACCTTACCTAAAGATAGGAACAATCATCTCCTATGAAGCCCAATGGATGTCCCTATAGAAGGATATTATCCTAAAAAGAAGACCCATAGATCTAGACCTGTAGTTCTAGGCTGGGTTGTATAAGGGCAGAGCTTAGTTTCCCTCCAGGCAGGTTGTAAGTACAGAAGAGTCAGGGATAGGTAAGTTTCCCTCAAGTAAAGGGAATAGTTGATAATTCCCAAAATAGAACTAGGTTGAGCATCTAACACGTGTTAGAAGCAATTGTAGACCTGGTTCTGAAGCATCCTTCTTAGAAATAAGCCTTCAACCTTAGGCATTTCTACAGCCTTGTGCTGCTAAAATCTACATCCTAGACTTCTAAAAAAATATCAACTAAAAATCTAAATTAAATTCTAAATTTTAAAACATAATCACAGGATAGTTGAAATGCCTATTGAGCATCCCAGTATTAATAGAGATTTCTTACTTCATCCCATTGGCCTCCAAAAAAACTCTCTCTAATTTGAACCATTCCTAATTAAAAATTTATAAAATTAATCCTTTGAAAATCAACTTGAAAATCCTTAAAAATAATAACTCATTTCTTTAATCGAGAGTATTCTTATGAAGAGACCCTTCTTAAGACATAATTAACTACAAGGGCTTGCCTCTATAGAGAACCATGAACCTAGTTTAAAATAAATCCTATTCTACCTTCCATGTAGTTTAGTGGAAAAATCTCTAGAACATGAAAGACCCATTAGCTTTAGGAGTCTTTTATTGCATGATCAAATCCATTAAAGAAAGACATGTTTATATTTCAAGATAATATGTTTATTCATTAATGCCATATTTGATCATCTGAATAAGAAATTCTAAAACTCTATGCGGTGTCACAAAATTTTCTCATCAAGAGCCTTTAGAATGATTTATTTTGGTCAAATTATGGTGGGTTGACCTTTGACTTGGTAAGTCAACCCTATGTTCAATGGTTGACCATCTTTAACTTTCATTTGGCTTTAGTTGTTTTATTTGATTTGAATTTATTTTGATTTCTTTGAATTCAATTAATTATGAGCTTAAATGGGGTACTTAGGTTAACCACCTTAATCATCTTACTTTAAACTCAAATGGATTCAAACTCGAAGTGGAATGTGTTTGATTTAATTATTTTTTTAAGTTTGAGTTTTGGGTTGAGTCCACCTAAACCCATTACGTTAGATTAAACCCAAGAAGGATGCACTAGATCATTATGTGTAGTGTACTAGGTGCCTAACTAAGAGGCTCGAATTATGTGTCATAATCATAAGTTTTAGAAATGATGTTAACCTCATCCAAAAATTAGGTAAATAAATGGACCCCTAATATGTGTGGTGGATTGACTAAAGTACACATAACATATTTAGAGTTGTCAAAAAAAAGCTCATTGTTTGCGAATAGCTCATGTTCAGCTCATTCATTAAGCAAGCGAGCCAAACACAAATAAATATTTCAAGATTAATTTATTGCTTTTTGAGCCATTTTAAAAAATTTGAGCTGAACATGAACACTGAAATTTTGAGCATTTTTGAACACAAGCCGAACACGAATAAAGTAATTTTTAAACTAGTCAAACACAAACAAAGGTTTGGCTCACTCAAGCTCGACTCATTTACACTCCTACACATATTGGCATTGATCGAATTAGTCAACAATACAAGCATAAGCTTAAAGAAATTTGAGTTTAGTTTTAGAATTTAAAGTTTAGATTTAATTTTAGTTTCAATTTCAAATTTTGTTTTAAATTTGATTGTAATAGATAGGCAAATGTATGCCTGAATTTGTTTCAATTTAGAATGATTCACTTTTAGAAATTTAAATTCAGTAATTTTTGAGAAGCAAAGGGATGTCATTAGGAAAATATTTAATGAAGAATCTAATACTAACACAGTCATTATAGTCAGGGAAGATGCCTTCAAGGGGCTTATTTTCATCTTGACTATAATAGATTTTTAATAACAAACTTAGGAAGAAAGAACTAGGGCTTATATCTTTCTAAGTAAGATTAGCCAAGAGGTAGTCTAAATGATTAACCAGTAGTAAAGAAGGGTAAATAAGACCTTAAAGTTTTTGTTTCTTAGAAAGGATGTCACCATGGATACTTACTCCTATCTAAGAATAATAGTTGGAGAGGATGCCAATACAGACACTTACTCCTAATCAAAACTACATGAAATTTTAACCAAGAAAAGATACCACTAAGTGATTTACTCTTATCTAGTTAAATATTAGGAAGGGGTCTTTAAATACAAAATTCTAACCTAAATACTTGAGCTGAGGAGAAGGGGATTTAATAGTTCCTAAACCTCAAATTTTGATTACTAGGCAAGGGTCACATGGACTTAGTTCTTAACTTGAATAGTCTATAAGAATGGGTTTTTAAATGGCTTATTTTTACTTCTTAATTTCTTTTTTTTTACACTAGAAAAAGGGTCACAAGGACTTGAATCCTAATATAATGAAATTCGGCTAAGGGTAAGAGGCCTTAAATGGATTAATTTCAACATGAACTAGCTTTAAAAGGAAAGAGATCACATTGAATTAACATAATCTTTATAAAGATGCCTGTTAGGGGACTTACTCCTATGTGATTAGTTATTAAGAAGAGGCCTTCAATGACTTAATTCCTTCTAGAATAGTTATAATGAGGAAGAGGGGTCTTAATGACTTGATACTAAACCTCAAATTTTTGACTAGTAAGTGTTGACCTCACTTTTGGAGTGAGGTTAACTACCTTTACTCTAGATTTAGGACTCTTCTATACACTAAGAGTTCCCTAGTGCTAGATACATCTAGTGATTAAGGGAACACCAAGATCAAACTTAAAGACTCATAAGGTACAACCCTAACACTAAAGCCTACTTGCGAAGAAGTGAAGCCTCACCTATTCCTAAACTCAATCAAAGTTCATGATCAATCGATTAACTAAATCCAAATCAAATGAATACAATTCAAGCTCCAAACCAAATTCCAAATTGATTTAGGTTGATCGATCACTTAAACACTTGACTCAAAATTTAAAATCAAACCAGAAATTTAAACTTTTCACCAAAATTGATTGTAATCCAATTGAAATAACCTTTGATAAATTACTCAATTTGAATCAAGCTAATCTAACCCAATCCAAATTCCTTGATTATTCCAAGCATACTACAAAACATTATAACATATCCCAATCCACCCAATCAAGCCAATCAACTCCATTGATCCAAGTTGACCCATTTGACCTAAAAGGGTTCAAATGGGAAAAAATTTAATCTAACTCAAGTCAACTATAATCAAAGCCTCCAATCAACTCAAAATCCATCAGTGAATATGTTTCAATCTTCATATAGTCTCAACTAGACCTAATCAACCCAATTGATCCTTTCAACCCAAGTTGACCTAAATGATCCAATTGAGTTAAGCTTCAATCAAACCTCAATTGAACTAAACAAACTTGCCTGAACTCTTCCAAAATTATTGTTGATCACCATTGATTATTCAATTACATCCAATTAGGCTTAGGCAAGCCAATTTGGTCATTTAACTTATTTGACCCAATTTGACCTAAAGGTTCAAATTGAACCAAATCCAACTCTAAATCAAATTGATTGCAACCAAAGAACTCAATCAATCATGAATTGAGAATTGAATATAATTCTAGCACCAATTCATGCAAATTTGATCAAATGAACCCAATCGACCCATTTGACCCAATTTTACATAAAGGTTCTAATTGAACCAAATCTCATATTAATTCAAATTAATGATCGTAAGTTATCATTCAAAGCCAATCATTCATTAAGTCCATTATGCTCAAAGTTAGGATAGAAGAACTTTCAAATTTCAAAACAAACAAATTATTTCCTTCACCGAGGCCGTTAAGTATGAAGACAAGATCGAAGGAAACTTAAATTTATAATGACACCAAGAAGGAGATATTCAATTTGTCCATTGAAGCAAGAGAAGGAAAGGCACTCTCTACTTGACAAGTCAAGGTAGACAAATCAGTTCAATCTTCTCATCATGTTTGTTTAATAACAAAGCATTAGATTGATAACAATTTTCACTAAGCTCGACAAGCTATTTAAGCCAAGTTATGTAAACTTAGATCGCATGGCTAATATGAAGGATATATCTACCTTCACCATTAAATTATAATTAAATTTGTCAAAATCAAGATGCAATGTCAATAGAAAATTGTGTTTGCAATAAACATGTTCCTCTCAATGCATGAATCATATTTATATGGGGGAATTTGTTGACCTCAGTTCAAATTTTATAAGTTGAATCAAGCAATTATGGTGAGATTGATAGATTATGGATGTTACATTGCATTGATTGAAGCTAAAACACCTTCATCATCAGCAAAGCTAATCAAAATAATAATATCCAATTACAAAATTGAATGCACCACTATGTGCAGAATGCTGAAATTTATTAAGATAGACTCTTTACATCAATTAACGACTACTTGATGGAGAAAATGAGCCATTGGAGAGATCTAGCATATATTGGAGTTGGGGTCTTGACAATGTCCAATCGCATTTCGTTCACAAAATTGATTGACCAATGTCACCGACATGTAGAGATTTATCAAATAAGACTATTCATATTTAATTTAGATCAAGTTGTATGTGTATTGAGTGAGTGGATGCAACGTTGTGCGATTTGAGCTAAAATTGACTCGATTCGATGCCAAAATTTACTAGATGATCTCCAATCACACAATGGACTTTGTCATTGTATCCCGAACATTAAAATAACCTAAAATAGACTTCCATATTCTTTAGGTGATGATACAACTACAAAAAACTTAAAATTTCATTTTATTTAATCACTTAAATCTAGAAAAAAAATAATATATAGGTGTGTTAACACTTAACCCTAAGAGACTTCAATGCCATTCAGTGCCACACACCCTCATATTAGCTTCCAATTTTGCTGCTCCTCTATAACTTGTTTGAGCAGGCCAAGATTGGAGACCACTCTATCACCTCTAATGGCCTTTCTCGACTCCTACGCCATACTAACAGAAAGCTCCTCTCTTCCTCGCTGCTTTCACTGCAACCACCCTACTTGAGCCAACTTTACTTATGCTCCATCTCCATTCTCATTGCCTCTCGCTAGGTTGAATCTCACAGTTAAATGTTTCTCACTAGACAAATGAGACAACCGCCTTACTCTCCTTCTATCCACTACTTCTCTTTGCATGCAACCACCTCTGACTCTTCCCCTAAAACTTGTCATGCACCTCCTCCTAATCAATTAAAATAGTCGGCTCTAATTTCCTCTGACTTCCATTTATCCCTCAAACTTACAACCATCTACATCTTATCGCATTGTTGCCTCCTCGATCGCTCCCCATACCTGAAATAAATAACCAACTATAAGCGCATCCTCGATTCTTCCTTTTCTTATAGCCAAGTTGCTCCTCTTCCATGATTTTGTTTCAAATCACGTCACACACCCATGGCCTGACTCCAATGCTTGTCCTAAACTGTCCTTATTTTTTTATTCACTTACTTCCTTGATGCTCAGGATCATCAATTCCAAACTCACCTCTTACTCCTTCTGGATCCAACTCTACTACTTACATTCCAATCTAGTCAAACCATCTCCCCTCACCACATCTTACTTCTCTTTACAACTGAACTCTCTATTCTAACATCTTCATGCAAAAGTAGGGGTTAGTTTTGTGAAATTTAAAGTCTTCATTTTTTTGTTTTATAGAAAGACCAAAAAAAGAAAAAAATGAGGGGGTGTAAAATTTTAAACTTTATAGAATTTCTTATTTCACACCTTGTAGGATTTAGAGTGCAAGTTTTGCTAGTTTAATTTCCTAAGAAATGTTAGTTTTCATCTCGACATCATTTCTTATGTATGGTGAAAAAAGGATGGAAATTCAAATCTTAAGTACCCATTCATGTTACTTCCACATAACGGGGAAATTTGTTAATGCATAAGTACTTATTCGCATTGCTTCAATATGGGGAGGAAATTCAGACACTTTCTTGTGTAAGTGTTGTAGGCCTATGCAATGTTTCCCATAAGTGATGTAGGTGTAGATTCTTCTTAGCTATGGTGTTGAAAGACACCTAACATTCACACTTCCATAAGCATTGTGGAAGTCATGACACTCTTGAAGCAGTCCCCTATGTGGGGATGACATTGGTGTTTACAAAAAATAAAAAATAAAAAAGAAATTTTAAAACCCTAACTACTCCCAGTAACCATCATCCACATTTGCAAAATCATTCGGGGGAGGAAGTAGGAACAATTATAGGCGATTGACTATAAGAAAAGGGGTCAATTGAAGTTTTGAGTACATACATATACACACTCTCATATGAAAGAAATTGATAGAGAGCGAGAGTCGCCATTGTCCCTAGTGAAGCATACCAAGTTACCGACCAACCCTGGCATGACTGAGTCAGCCGAGCCTCCCTCTTCTTCCACACTTGGAGAAGCTAAGAGCTTTAGTCGATGCCTTACCTCTTCATCCTTGCATGAAGAAGCCTTCCTCACATAATGAAGCCCTACCTCTTTATCTCCCTATTCTCGCATGTAGATAAGATGCCAGACCAGTGGAAAAACTAGAGTTTAAAACGTGGGGTGCCAAAATCTAGGGGTGGCGACTCTCACACAACTAGGGGTGGCAAAATATAGGGGAATAATTAGTGTGTTATATAGTATTAAGAGTTTAGTGAAAATTTAGGGTGATGACTGCCCCACCAAGCCACCCCCTAATTCCTCCACTACATCAAACCCCTCTTAGTCAAGCCCTAGCTTGCTCAGCCAATTGTTTGCTATGGCTCAAATAAATAACTAAATCTTTTCTATTTCATGGAAACAAAGGCCAAAATTCTGAAAGTACCACTCATCTTAAGTCTTAAAGAGGGATTAACCAAGGGATTTTTTGACAAAATTGAAGAAAAGCATTCAAAGATTCAATTTTTTGGTTAATTTGAAATTTTTTTTTATAATTAACATCTTGCTCTACAGGTCAACTTGAAGATCTCCACCATCGATCATGGATTCGGTGTGGATGAAATTACCTCGCTTTGTCGATCTTGGACCTAGAGTAAGGGAGAAGGTATGAGTGCATTATTTTGTGAAATTCAATATTAATAAGCCACCATTTTCCCAAAATTAAAAAAATATTAATTCAAATTAAAATTATTTGAAATTAAATGAATCATAGGTCTTAAAATTTGAAAACTCACATTTGTTGATCTTGGATCTAATTGGAAATTTTGTGATAGCCTCCATCATCGATCTTGGATCCAGTGTGAGATGAAAATTCTCCCTCCATCGATCTTGGTTCAAGAGCAAAGGAGAAGGGAGCACATCACACTAAATTTTGCAAATATAGCACTACTAAGCCATTATGTTACTAAATTTTTGTTAAAATTACTGAACTTAATGTGACAAATCATTCAATTGAAAGAAGTTAAAATTAGATGAATAAGAAATTAAATTATAAAATACAATCATTCAATCTGCTTATTAGAATAAGAAGATCATGAGTAAAAACATTTGGAATTGAGGATTTAATAAAGTCTTCTAAATAAATTTAAATATATTTTGGAAATAGCACACTCATATGACAAATTCATTCATGCAAAGATGTTTATAGAACTTAAAGAATGAATTAATTAATGTAGTGAATTTTATAAAATCAATAATTGTCAATTATTCAATAAAATCTAATAATTATTAATTATTTAATCAATTAGACATAGTCCATCGAGAATCCAAATACAGTCTGATAATTCTATAAAGGAATTAAAGTGACCTAACAATCTTAAGTTGTTTCAATTCCAAAGAAATTACAAATTATAATTGGCATTCTAAAAGATGTAAGCCCAACCATTTGTTCACAAAGCGAACCTCATACTTAGTTTAAACATCTCAAAGAATGTAAGACTAACTTACAATTGCTAAATAAACTCAATTATGAACATCAATGGCTTTCTAATAGATATTTAACTAGTATTTGGAATGGAAACATTCACATAAATTGGCATTCCAATGGATGTAAGCTCCCACTTGTTCGCAATGTGAACCTCTCCCATCATGTCATTCTAATGGATATAAGCATAATGTTTGTCTGCAACATAGACCTTTCACTCACTTGAACATCTAGTCTTTTAATAGATATAAATTTCATCTATGTTTGCCATGCAAAAATCATGTCATCCAAACTAGTATTCTAATGGATATATGCCTAGTCTGTCTCATGTTCACCATACAAACTTTCATAAAAATTAAGGCATCCCAAAGGGATGTAAGTTCAACATAGAGTTATAAATCGAATCTAATTTAAATTTATGGAAATCTAAAGGGATGTAAGTCTAGCAATCATAAATTAAATTCAATATAAATCATTAGCATTCCTAAGGGATGCAAGTCTAGCATAGATTCATAAATTGAATCCAATCTAAATCACTAGCATTCCAAAGGGGGTGTGAGTCCAATCACTTCTTCATAATGCAAACAACAATTCAAATGACATTCCAAAGGGATGTAAGTCCAACATAGATTTATAAATTGAATACATCCCAATCATGGCATTCTGATGGTTGTAAGCCCAGTCATTTGTTCATCATGCAAACTTCCCTATAGTTATGGCATTTTAATGGATGTAAGCTTAGTCATTATTTGCTATGTGAACTTCTCAATTTTATAGCATTCTAATGGATGTAAGCTCAATCATTTGTTTGCAATGCAGACACCAATCTAAACTGGCATTCTAATGGATGTACGCTCAATCATTTGTTTTCAATACAGACACAAATCTAGTCACTCGTTCATAATGCAAACACCAATTCAGATATGGCATTCTAAAGGCATGTAAGTCCAATCCAAACATAGCATTTTTAATGAATGTAAGCCCAATCATTTGTTCGTCATGCAAACTCCTCTAAAATATGGAAATCCAATGGATGTAAGTCTTATGCATGTTTGCAATAAAGACTTCAATCATATTCATTGGCATTCCAATGGATGTAAGTCCTATGCTTATCTATAATGTAGATTTTAATCAATCAAAACATGGCATATCATGTTTGCAATGTAGACTTCAATCATGTTCATTGGCATTTTAATGGATGTAAGCTTCAATGCTTACTTTAATCAATAAAAATATGGCATTCCTATGGATGTAAGCTCTATGTTTGTCTACAATGGAGACTATTAATCAATCCAAATATGGCACTCCAATGGATGTAAGCTCTATGTATGTATGCAATGCAGACAACATGAAATTCAACATTTGGGTAAAATTATAAATTAGTTAGCTTGAATAATTCAATAAACACTTACATAATAAAACCTACACTATAACTCTAGTCTACTTGGGATATCTAAGATGAGACAACCCATGGCTGCTAATTAAACCACCAGGACATTATGGCTAATAGCCTTCTTATGTTGGTAAACTAGAATAATGATAGTCTTAGGATGATGGAACCATGGGATCCTGATTGAGACTACCCTCACTTTTTTTTTTAAATAGTCATACACACTACACCACTAAACACTGATCTATATATGAGATTTATGTTTATTTTCAACCTCAATCAAGAGTGTTCTCCTACTATGGTAAAATGGGTAATTAACTATGAATTCTTACTTTGATAGGAAGTAGAGCCCATATCTAAATAAACTATAACATATTATTGTCAAAATTTGGTTAAATATAAATCAATTTGCATCACGAAGAATGAACATTCTGACATTCCATAAAGATGTCAGAGATTTCAAAAGTGTTTTTCTTGAGTGATCAGATTTTTAGTGACTCCATTAAGAATTACTCTCTCCCATCTTTGGTTGAAAAATTAAAATATTTTTCTATGTTCTCTAATTAAGCTAGGAAAATGATTTGGACGTCAATAGCAGATATGAATTATTTATTGGGCAACTTTTTGTTAAAAAATAATGGTTCTTGAAATTGAGAAGAAATGAACTTTGAATTTATAATCAAATGAAAACATCAATGAAAAACTTGATAAACATGATGATCATTAAGTTAGTAGAGGGAACTATGATTAGATTCTCTCAGACTGTGATGGATGTTGGTTTTGTTGAAGCTACTCTACAATTTAGAATAATTGATGAACTCATACATTTTGTACATGCTTAACCTACGATTAATAATCTACAAGTTGTGAAGCCCATCATTGAGGACATTGAAATGTCAAAAACATTCAAAAGCTTTTGTGCAAAGAAATCATTACCAATGAGCCTAGATAGCTGAATGCTAAAGCTTTACCCAATCAATGAAATAACTCAACTCCTAAAAGGAGCTCTATTTTTGGCAAACTGTCAAAGGCATCCCCGACAGTGCCTACCAAAGTGGAGATGAATACTGAGTCTAAATTAAAATCTATCATTATAGATCTACTTAGCAGTTACTAGAAGAGCCTATCATTTCATAAGATGCTGCCTTTTCTTTAAGAAAACATGACCATGAAGCACCTTCTCCAAGTACCAAAATGCCTAAGAGATCTAGAAGAAAATATAATGCTCACTATAGAGCTATTGGATTGGCTGTCCATCTTAAACAAAAATTTGAATAGCTGATGGAAGCAAACATACCCACTAATAATTATTTTGAGCTGGTTAAATGGGTCTAGAGAAATAATTCTAAGCGAGCAATAAAAAAGTCTTTCTGGGATAAACATATGTAGCTTATTTTACTAGAGTGACCAAGAAAAGAGGAGACTATCTCCTCTAAAATTTATAAAGTCTTAAAGGTTATTAAAAATAGAAACTTTTAATGATGAATTAAGAAGTTGGTGTGTCAAGTCATCAATCCAATAAATTCTTATTTTAAATGAGATAAAAACTTTGAAAAATATCATTCCCGTCTTGAGCAAAACTCAAAACCTAGGGATTCAGTATTTCGTGAGCTTTGATAATAAGCCCTTTAGTACAAGGGAACTAAGTGGTGAGAAGGTCCAAAAAACTACCACAAAAGAGGCTATATAAATCATTCGGTGAACACTATGGTGTGACATTTAGGATATGACCTCAGAGATCCACTACTAGAAGGTACCGATCAATTTGAGTACTTAAAGAATCCCAATTCTTAAAAGTTGAAGAGACTTAATGTGAATAATCTCATTTAGATGGATAAAAGGTTGAGTGCCCCATCATCAATTAGAAACACCGACCTAAGGATAGACAGCCTATAGTTAATGATGAAAATAATCAACTCATTTGGGAAGTTGATGAATTTCCAATTAACAAGAGCAACAAGCTCATGATTTTCAAATAATGAAGACATCGGTCACATGGAAGTTGAAGTTGTTTGGATGGTAAATCAAACTCTTGATCCTTCTATTCAATATGTTTATACACATTCATGAAATAGGGACATAATACCTAAACATCAAGATGAACAACATCAGGAGGATCTAAGTCACCAAGTTCCTGAAGGTGAAACATGAGTGGAAATCAAAGAAATTGAGGGAAAAACTATTGTTGTACATAAATTACATTGACAAATGAGTTTTCAAGTCCAATAGAGAGGCTCAGAAATTAGTGAACTCAACAATTATCTCAATGAGATGAATTGGATAATAAAAGAATCGTTTGGTCAGCAAAACTTAATAGCAATTATAACACAAAAAATGCCTCTTAGAAATCTTATAGAGGCAATCAATCCAACAACTAAAGCTAGGGGCATACATAATGGTTCACCTAACATGCCAATATCTTCGATGCAAAGAAAAGACCATCCAATAGAAGCTATACAAAGTACTCACCAAGAGGCCAGTGCAATTATAAAATCTCAAGTAGATCTTATTAGTCAAGAAGTCAAAGAGGGTCATTACCTTAGAGACTTGTGAACAATTAGTTGGAAAAGACTGATCATACCTGACATAATATGATCAAATATAATATTCTAAAGGGTACTATTGGTCTTATTTTTTGGATGAGATTAATATCATCCCTAAACTAATAATTAGGGACACCGAATCTTAGATTAGGAATCTCCTGATTAAGCACTTATGACACTATGCTTAGTGACCTAATGAATTCTCCAAAGATTTGGCATAACCCAATAGGATTAAGTGAACCCAAACAAAACTAAAATATAAACAAATGATTGAACCAAATACATTCAAATTGAAAACTTAAATCTAATTGAGCTTAAACTAAGGAAATTTTGGTGATTAACTCAATTTTCTAATTTAAGCTAATACTTAATAAAATTGAAAGAAATTCAAATGAAATAAAAACAAACACAAATCAAATAAAATCAAATAAAAGGCATAAGATCATTACATGAATATGAATAGAGTCAAATCCAAATGAAAGTAAAATGCATAATTTGACCAAATTGAATCATTCTAACGGCTTAAAATCATTAAATAAACATGTTTCAAAACTAATAAGGCCTTCAATGAGCTAATTAGAACATTAGATCTAAATGAGCAAATTAGATCATTTGATCTAAATGAGCCTAAATGGACCTTATTAGACTCAGACTCAAATTGAATCAAAAATAACTCAAATTAATTATCTAAAATCATTTGGAAATCATCATTAAACTTGACCAATTATAGAAATTAATTTGTTCAATTTGATCATTTGATCCAATCTAACCAATGTTAAACATTAAGACCTAAATTGCTTCAAAGTGGGTTTTAAATTTAAAACAAATAAAATTTTATGATCCAAATCATCCCTAATAACTTGACTAAATATAATTAAAGAGTAAATACATTTTGATTGATTGAAGATAGTCATTTTACTAAATTGGATTCAGTCTATGTCATTTAAGCTATAATGGGTTAAGTTTTGAATCAAACAAGCAATCAATTCCAAATCTTAAGAAACCCACTAATTGAAAATATTTTAAATGACTACATAATCATAATAAATGTCTAAATCTAGGATTAATCCATCAAATAGAATAAGGTAGACCAAGCCAAGGTGAAAGATACCTAAGCGACATAAATCAAATTATTTGAACTCAAACCTAAACTAATCACCTTGGAATATATGTAAACTCATCCTAAGATGAGCTTAGGGTAATTGGCAGCCAAGATTAGGAAAACTAAGAGTCTCTATTTTTCTCATCTCCATTGCTCATCCTAGCAACCTTGGATTGGCCACAATCAACTGACCACCACTTGGAGCAAGCCTCCAAAGGTGGCAATCACCTAGGTCGGCCATGGTTGACTTCTCTCCCATAAAAGCTCTCAGCCAACCATGGAAAAAGAAATGAGAACTTATCTCAAGTCAGTTTGAGCATTCCAAAATGTTCTTTAAGTGAAATGAAGATGAGTTCACTTTTCTTCCAATCCCCACATCGTCGGCAAGCTGGAGTTTGACCAGACATGGCAAAAAATTAGCGAAGTTTGGTCTATAGATTAATTTGTGAGGAGGAAGTTTGATTCCTTGGACCTAGAGGCTTGCCACATCCCCACAAAGCTTTTAGAATCATCCCCACTATTATAGATCACCGTTGACGAGGTATGGGTTCAACTCTACCCTTTAAGCATTCAATTTTGGTCATTCCAAAATGAACTTGATCTCAAGTGTGATCAAGCTATGTAGATATTTTCTAAATGCTCTCTTAAAAGATTTACAAATGCAATCAAGTGATTTTGATGGTTAGATCACTAGAAATCACTTGAATTTAATGGACAACACTCGATTCTCATCTTCGATAACAAAGATGTAATCTCTTCCATCCATTTTTTTGGTTAGGAATGGATGATCGAGATTTAGTCAAAAATCCAGTTAAATCTTATATAAGATTAGCGGGTGAAATCGTGATCATCCGATTGAAGATCAAGAAAATGTAAATCATCCAGCATGACTGCCATTTTTTGGGTTGGATCCAACTGGCTAATAGCACCACACCATATAGCAAACAATGCCACGTCAATGCTGCATGGAGGCAACCATTTAACATAGAAAATTCAAATAAATAAGAGCTCTATGGATTCATCTTAGTGAGAAGAATCCATTAAATCTAAATTCCCTTATTATATTTAGTGTTTTGGGTTAATTTGAGTTTAAATAAAATAATTAAACTCAAACCATTAATCCAATTAATTTAAAACTTTAGGGATTAAAAATCAAGGATAAAACCTATCATAAATAAAATTTTCATGATTTATTGGAAAGTAAATCAATAAATATGTAAATTTCAACCCTAAATAATTAATTTAATCAAATAAATTAATAGTAAATTAGAAAAATCATAAAAAATTTTAAAATTAATTTAAATCATCATAGAGAACCCTAATGAAGCTAAATACATCATTAGAACTCTCTATAATCTAATAAACCCTAAAATGACATAATTTGATAATTAATTGAATTGATTAATTAAATTAATGAATATGAACTTCAAGAAATCATAATAAATCAACTAAATTTCCCAAAATTCTAAATAAACCTTTTATGGATGCCTCTTCTAGAGAAGAATTTAAGAAAATTAAAACCTCTAATTAATTCTTTTTAATTTAGGTTTTATTAAAATAATTAAGTTCCCAATTAATGTAATATTACATATCTTATTAAGATAAAAGTTTAGAAAAATTAAATTAGTAGGGAACCACACTTATCATAAAAATTTTAACGTCAAATGACCTCTGGATTAAAAGTTGTTGAATTTCCAATCCTTAAGTCAATATAATTGAAATAATAAATCAAAAAAATATAAAAATTAATAAAATTCATAAAATTAATTTAAAACATTATTATTAATATTATAACAGTTAAGGAAAGTTTTCCAACTCCCTGAAGTCATGGAATTTAATTAATCATACACTTAGGCTTTAATGAAATAAATTAAGAATATAAATCTAATCAAACCCTAGGTTAATAATTTATTAAATTCACAATGAATCAATTAATCAATTGAAATGTAAAATTAATTAATCTCTAAATTTTATACCTAAATATGGAAATCATTAAATCCTTTGAATCCATTTGGGTTAGCAAACAATATAATACTAAATATAAGTGAAAGTAATTAATTAAATTAATCAAATAACTTGAAATGGCTTAGATTTAAGTTGAAAGATGAAAGTAGTTCATTTCATAGGCTTCCTACGTTATGATTAGTAAACAAAACTCAACCTTAATAAATTAGACCAAGTAATGAAACTTTAACAAATAATGTTACTTTAAGCTTAATTTGAATAAGAAATTAGAAAGCATAAGATAATGAATTCCTTAAATGATAAAATCAAGACTTCATAAAGATTGATTGAAACTAATTGAATTAATTAATCTAAATTCATATACATAAATATTAATGAAATGAATGAATGAAATCATCACTTGAAATAATTAAGTTAATTAACCCAAATTCACCAACAAAATATTAATGAAATGAATAAATTAAATTAATTAAAATCAAATAAACTTAAATGATAACTTAAGAATATATAAATGAATAAATCATGAGATTGAAACATAATAGATCATTTAAATGATAAAATCAAAAACAAGTTTGAATTAAGATATTAACTTAGTAAGTTCATTCAAGCTAATGAACATAAACACTAATAAACATGAACATTAATGAAATAAATAAAAAAATCAATCTAAATTTAATAAATAAATAATTTTTTAAAAAAAGTCCAAATGAACATTTAATCAAATCAAAAGAAACATAAGATCAAATATGAAGCCAAAATAATATTAACAAAATAACATCAAATATAAATTAATCAAATCAAACTTAAATTGAAAACTAAAATCAAACTAAATTATCGTAACATAGACTTTAAATTAAGATTAAAAGAAGCATTTTGACTCTTAGCTAAAGATCATCAACCAAACCAAAGAAACATTAATTAAAGCAAATGAAGTGAAATAAAAAATGAAATCCCCAAATCTCATTAACATAAACTCTACCCTTAAGAAAAAAAAGTAAAATATAAATCAAACTCAACCTAAAATGAATCACTCAAATGAATTCAAAAGAGGTTAATTAAGATACTTAGGATATTAGCTTGACCTAATTGAATGGATGAAAAACCATTATATTAGGATTTAGGATGTTAAATTGAATGGTTTCCACCCGAAGTGGGACTTATTTTATTCTTCATTCTTTAAAACCTATATTTCAACTTTAACACAAAAGTAAACTTAAAAATAGAAGTAAACTTGTAAACCAATTAAATCACTTAAATTGAAACCACCTAATTTCCAATTGAATAAATTTTAAGAATAAAATATAAGAAATCAAAGAAATGAAAAAAATATTTTATAATTAGCAAACATATGGTATATCATCTGGACACCCAAGGTCACATTATTATTAGTCCAAAGGAGGGCTTGATACCTCGAACTTCTAGTTTTATAATGGCATGTACCTATGATACAAAATTATAAAAAGTGAAAAATCCTAAATCAAATTAAACAAAAACTTTGAAAACCACAAAACTTGAACCTAAAATATCTAGTAAAGTTATACCATATAAACCCATTTTCACTCACACTAGAATATTAGGTCACCGACCCTAGACTTAGGTTAGTTTGATGTTCTATGATATGAAATGTATTTCTTGTTTTTTGGTATACTATTTTAGACTGGATGACTAGGATTATTTGTCAGTTAATTTGGATGGTATAACATTTTTTTTAGCCAAACATTATTTTCTATAGCGGGTTGTGTTAAAAGGGATTGTTGTGATAAACAATATATAAATGTTGTTTGCTTGTAGGTTTGCTTAATTCCCTAAGCATAACTGAATAGGATAGGAGGGCTTGGTAAGCAACTAATGTTAAGACCATATGTTTGCATTATAACTGCCAAATGTGATGTGTGTATTTCCTAACACTTATTTTATAGGGTTTATAAATTTATTTTTTAAAATTTAAATGTAATTTAAGCTTAGAATTAGGTTAAAATTTATTAGGTCTAGGAATAGTAGGAGTTAACCCTACCAGTGAATGGTCTTAATGGTCCCCTGTGAAGCCAGTGGAGGTTCTTGAAGAATGTGATGACCCTGAAATAGGACCCCCATAGATTAAACATTTAGGTCTAAGTTGGGTTGTATAAGGGCAGAGCTCAACTACATATATTTCTCTTTCTTCCATGGTGTATAGCGGTACCCAGCCACATTAGCCTATTTTAATTAAATTAGTTTGATTATTTTGGGTGTGCATTAGAAACAAATTACTTTTCTAGGTTTCTTTTGTATTTGGTGATGAAATGGAATGTTAGGCTCTAGAAGATTAAATTTTTGACCCAACCTAAATCTAAATAACTTAAACATAAAGTAAATAAACTCATAACCTCACATTAATTAAAGCCCTAGGAATAACTTAAAAATAATGTGGTAGCATATTATTTGTACTCTTTATATTGGGCACTTCACCCATTGTAATAAGGGGACATCTGACCTCTGAGGATGACCACCCTTCTCGGGGAAGTGTGCCTTCTCTTCTTGATTTGACCCATATTAGTTAGGTGCATATCATATATAACATGATCTTAGGGTTAGAGAGTGACTTTAGGCTCTTAGTCTCTTTCCTAAATATAACAGTGCAATCATCTTGCATAACATGAAGACTGAACTCATGGATTTATAAAAGTGCTTAGTTAGTGTTATGGCAACATCAAGTGATAAGTCCAAAAGAGTAGGGATAGGTTCATTTCCTCAAGTGAGAGAGAAATTATCAAAATTTCCAAAAGTTGAACTATTAACTTATGTCAAAGGCACTTATAGATGTGGGGAAAATTTATGACACCACATAGACTTTAGAATTTTTTTAGTTATGTATCAAATTCATCATTAAGGGAGAAATATATTATCTTAGAAGATAAACATGTTATCCTATGATGGATTTGATTACTTAAATAAGGACTCTTAAAGTTAATGGGTCTTCTTAATGTTCGAAAGATTCTTCCCTTGAACAATAATAAAAAGTATAATAAGATAAATTTTATTTTGGGATTGTAGTTTCCTATAAAGGCAAGCCCTTATAGTTAGTGACATCTTAGGAATGTGGATCTCTTCCTAAGAATCTCTTTATTAAAGAAATAGGCTCTTATTTCAATGGATTTCAAAGATGGTTTTGATGGATGGTTAAATTGGAATTTCAAAAGGGAACACTTCAAAGTGAGAAGAATTCTTTTCAAAGTCAATTGGAATAAAATAGAAAATGCTTATAAATATTGGGATGCTTAGTAGGCATTTTAACTATCCTATCATTGGGCTATGCCTAGTAGGCATTTCAATTATCCTATCAATGAGCTTTATATTTTTGATATTGAATTTATTGAGATTTAGATTAATATCTTATTAAAAATCTTGGACTTAGATCTAATAGCCCAAGACTATAGAAATGCATAAGGTTGAAGACTTATTCCTAAAAGGATGCATGAGAACCTAAGTCTATAAGTGCTTCTAATGCGACTGAGAGACTCAACCTAATTCAACTTTTGGAAATTATTGGCTCTTTATTTTACTTGAGGAAAATAATCAATCTCTGACTCTTTTAGACTTATCACTTGCCTAGAAGAGCTGCAAGCTAACACTACCTTAGTGAATTTTTAAATCCATGGTGCTAGTCTTATGTATACTAGATGGCTGGGTTATTACATTTTAGGAAAGAATTTAGAAACTTAAACTCACTCCCTAATCCCTAAGATCATGTTAGGTATGATATGCACTTAACTAATACAACAATTTTCAATTTTTAAATGTTTTGAATCATAATTCATTTAAGGCCTCTAGAGAATGCAATTTAAGCGTACAATGAGATGTAGTTAAAAATGATCGTGGGACAAATCAAAATAAAAAGGCACACTTCCCCAAGAAAGTGATCATTCTCAAAGGTCAGATGCCTCTTATGTGCAATGGGTGAAGTGTCCAAATTCAAGGATTTTGAATAATATGTTAGTATGATTCACAAAAGCTAACTGTTTCTATTTTTTTTTTTTAAGTTACACCTAATGCTTTATGTATAAAGTTTTAAATTTCTTTATTTTTATTTAAATTATTTAGTTTAAGTTGAGTAGAAAGTTTATTTTTTCTAAAAGCTTAACATCCACGCATTCATCACAGAAACATAGCATTGAAATAGATAATTTCTATTGCTCACCCAAAATAAATCAAGCTAATTTAGATTAATAAATAAGATAATGTGATCTGATATCGGTGTACACCCTAAAGGAAAGAGAAAAATGGGCAGTCAAGCTCTACCCTTATACAACTATGGAAAAAAAACTTCTATAAGGGAATCTCCTTTCAAATCTATGGGGAGAAAAGAAAGAGGAAACTTACAAAAATTCATCTTAGTAAGATGCCACGCAGATCTGTAGATATACTTATTCAAGTGATCAGATATGTCATCAAGGAAATGGTGTACTATCTCGGAAGACAGAAGTCACTACCTTTTAATGGAACTAATTACCTCAATAAGGACTCCTAAGGATGATGGGTTTGCATATGTATCAGAGTTTCTTCCCCTACTTTACATGGAAAAGTAAAGTAGGGTTTATTTTAAATGTTTAAGTTCCTTATGGGGAAAGCCCCATAGTTACATCCCTAAGGGATAGGATCTCTTAGAAAACTCTCAAGTAAATGATCATTGTCTTTGAAGATTTTAATAGGAAAGACTATCAATCGATTGGTTTATGTTTGAAGATCAGATGAGATTGATCAACAAAAGGAGTTATTATCAAAGCCAAAATGGAAGATAAGTAGGAGATGCTGCAGATGCGAAACTGCGAGCATCTCAAACTATCTATAGTTGGGCTTTACATTTTAGAAATTGATTTAGTTTATTTAAGTTGTAATTTTCATTAGAATTTTAGGACTTAAGATTCCTAAACACAAGATTAAGGAAATGTCTAAGAGGTGAGGAATTATGTTTATGGCCCACAAAGGGGAAAAAGCAACTTCAGAACCTAAATCTGGGGAGCTTTGGCGAGGGCTGAAAGCACAACCTAAATCTAAGGAAAAAATGGGTAATTGGTTTGCCTCCATAAGAGAGGACAAACCACCCAACAACTTGGACTTACAACAGCATGGTGGTGGCCACCAACTAACTCCTCTTATGATTTGAAATACATGTAGGCAAGTCTTTATTCTTATGCAAGATAACTAGGCTGTTATTATTTAGAAAGAGATTAAGTCCTTAAACTCACTCTCTAAAGAGTCTTGATCATGTAAAGGGACATGCTTCAAATGACCTAAATCTAATGCAATTCAAATTTCATTTTTATTTTCATTTTTGGACAATTATTTTGACTCAAGCTAATATGATTTTTATGACTAATGCATGAGAAATAAGATTATTGGCCAAAATTAGCGAGAAGGTAGGAGGTGAGTTTCCACCATGGCCCTCAAAGGTCAAGCCGGGTTCTCTGCAAAAGGTGGAAGCCCTCCATTCAAGAGTGAAATAAGATGCATTTGTGCATGATATTATGAAGAAAGGCTCATCCAGCTAAGGGGTTGCTAATTCTTTTATATTGATTTTAAACCTAAGCTTTAGGTGAGGTTATGAGTTGTTTAATTTGAATTTGAATTGTTAAGTTGCATAAAAGATGTATTTTTTCCCTAAAGAGCCTAATGCACATCCAAGCCATACATAAATCAAGGAAGAAAATAGGAAAATCATGCCACTTAATGCAAAAGATTAACAAATCATCAATCAATTTATAAAGCTAATCACAAAATGAATAAATGGCCATTGTGGTTGGGCACCACCACGCAAACCCAAAAATATCAAATGTGGGTAGTCAAAACCCTTATACAACCCAAATTACAAATGAATTAAATTACAATTAAGCAAAGGAATTCATTATTATGGGGGTCTTCAAGCTTCATTCTTCATTCTTCTTTCCTCTTTCTTTCTTCTTCTTTTCTTCTTTTCTTCCACGGTCCCTTCTTTTGAATGGTTGGATGGTAGATGCTCCAAGGCTTCACATGATGCATAATATAGGATCTTATGACCAATACTCATCCTAATCCCCATAACAAATCATTCCAAAATCCTAATTATAAAATTTTTACATGAAAAGGAAAAGTAAAATCTAAGTAACACATAAAACAAAGGTTAGTTAAATCACACCACACAAATCCCAAGCATGTATATTATATTATCCACACATGGGTGACTAAGTCCACTTGGCCTATGAATTATGCTTAGGGGTATAAAGCACCTACAAGTAAAGAGCATTTATATTTTTCTTTATAATAGTGCCCCTTAAGCACAATCCCTTACAGAAAAGAATAGTTAGACCTACCATTCATTTTATAAGCATACACCCTAACATCCAGTCTAAAACATATATCACAAAACAAAATATAACATCAAACCATGCACTGACCTAACCTAAAGCTAGAAGTGGTGACTTAAGCTAATGTGTGTGCTTTGAAGGCTTGTGTGGTATGCTTACCTATGGCTTTAGGTTTAAATTTTCTAAGTGTGAAGGACCTATTCAACTTAGAGGATGGTTTCATTTAAGTTGTTTAAGTGTTTTGGGTTATTTTTATTTCATGTTTTAATTTGATTTAAGTGAAACTTATAATTAATTACTAAGTTATGAAGAGAGGGAAAGAGAAGAGAACTTCTCTTTCCTTCCCTAACCTTAAGTAATTTTCTAAGTAGGTTCATGTTTTAGTTTCATTTAGGTGAATGCTTTGATTATATATTTTAATCAACCCTACGTTTAGATAAACTCAAAATAAACCTATTCAAAAGAAAGGCATTTTAAGATTAAATAAAATGAATCCAAAATTCACATAACACACATTACTTCATTTCTTTCCCAACATATATAACATGCATATGGATGGACCCTAAGCATATCTATACATGCAAATGAGAGTAGTTAACACACTTTATGATGCATGCTAAGTAATCCATTTAATAAAATTTAGAAGTTGAATATGCATGATTTTCTTAAGTAAAAGGTTTTCCTTATAAATTTCACATACATACATGAAAGTAAATGCATAAGTGAGTACATCATTGTTAACAGAGGTGTAAGGCACAAGACCTACTTAGGGCTACTTAAAGCCTCACAACCTCAGGGTTGTCCAGACTAGTATACCACTTTCTTTAAATACAAATATGCATATAAAAGAAATGAAATAGAAAAGGAAAAAGCAAAGGTTTGTTTAATAGATTTGTTTTGTTTATGCAATTTATGTATGTAGGTGTAGGTAACCCTTCTTAGATGGTAGCATAGGGATGAATAAGATGTAAAATTAGGTGAGCATTAGGTCCTTTTCAAATGAACCTTATGTCTCAACAAAATTCCTATTCAAAATTATGCTAACATAAGAAAGAAAGAAATTTATGCTAAGCATACCCTTATAAATTTCACATGCAAGCTTATAATTAAGATATGAATAGCACAATTTCAAATTTGGTATTTGATTTATAAGTTTTGAAAATAATTTGGATTTAGTAGTGATAATAGCCATTCATATTTTACTTTAGCCAACACAAGCGCATTTGACATAAAGTAAACAATTTTCATTTTAAAATTTAAAACATGAAATTATGAATGCATGAATCACATGGCATACGACTTAACATGTTGGGAAAGATCCAAAGTGATGAAAGCATGTAAGCAAACTCACTTTACTTAAACCCTAAAGACATTCTTATAGAATAAAAAAATTTAGAATAAATTAAAGTGAATTTCAAAATGATTTTTATTTAGTTTGAAGTTTGATTTAATCTTAAAAAAGTGAGATGAGTTTGCTATTCTTAACCCATTCCCACATATGTTTTGAATTTTTGTTTAATTTTTAGACAATTAGATCTATTTTTATGAGCATTGATTATGTTAAGGTATGAATTAAGTGACTTAATTAACCCTTACCCACACCACCTTAGAAGAATTAACTAAGTAATTATGAGCCAATGAAGTGACATAAAACCCACAAGGAATTTAAATTTGCAATGCACCTAATAATGAAAAGGCCTAATGCAATTTGACTCACAATTAAAAGTTAATTAGGCTAAGTGGTTTAGCTTAAGTAATTTCAAAATACCCTTTCACACATGTGAATTAGATTTTGATTTTCTTAATTCAACTTAGGCTATTAAACACCTATGCATCTACCCAAAGTAGATTAATTAAGTTCTGGAACTTTTTAGAATTTTTGAAAATTGATTAAAGGGATAATTAATGATTTAATCCTTAATTAAGAGGAGATTAAGGAGAGAAGAGGTGGTTTAGGGTATAGCTTGGGGAAAATGCCCCAAAATTATTCCATAAACCTCCCACTTACTAGATCTAAACTTAGTTAACCCTAATTATTGGGTAAAGCCACTAATCACACCTTAATTACCCTTAATTATATGAAAGGGGTAATTAGGGAATGGAATAACAATCTCTGTAATTGAGCCCTCAATAAATCCCAAGAAAATTAGGGGAGGCAGAGGTAATCCCCTAAGATGAACCCTAGATATTTGAGATCAATTGATGACTTAATTAAAAGATAATTAGCTAATTAAGATTCCTAAAGAAACCCAAATTCAGAGAAAAAGGGTAATTCAAAATCCATTGAGATCATTTTTAAAATATTCTAGTTAAAATTATCTTTCCATTACATTTTTCCTTTTATTTTTTTGATTTTTATAGAGGGAATTATAAATTTTAGAAGTTCTCATAATTAATTAGGAATTAATTAACATAATTAACTAATCCCTGATTAATACCGCTCATGCGACGTGGTGGTGTGGTGCACTTTACATCGTCACCATGAGGTGACAACGTCACATCCCAAATGGCGACAGCACGCTTATGTTCCGCCGTCGATCAAAGATCGGATGATTAAGAATACTCCCATGGTTTAAAAGGATAAATGAATTACTAAATGTGCTAAATAATCTTAGCTGTCCATCTAAAATGTGTGAATGGATGGCTGAGATGAGCCAAGTTCTTCCCCTTGATCAACAGAGACCATCCATGATCAAGGGAAGATCCAAGCTCAATCTAGCATGGAATCACACCAAAATCAACCCACACCATCTAGAGAAATAGAATGACAAATCCAACGGCCAAAATTTGATGAGGTGAAAATTTCTTTTACAAAGCTCCACACCACATTGAGTTTAGTGATTGAAAAATTCCATACCTCACCAGAGGTGATCGCTGGCGCTCGAGATTGATGAGATAGCTTTGTCTGGTGGAGACGAAGCCCTGTTGAAATTCATAGGCCTTGGGATTGAGTGGATCAATGGGTAGACCAAAACCACTTCACTTGAGCTTCGACTTTCATCCAATTGAGCTCTTCCTTACTGTGTGGACTTCAATTAAAGCTTGGGTAAGTTCAACTTAACTCTTTGATGGAGTATGCAAGAGTAATTGGAAGGAGATGAAGTATGGAGGAAGTTGGCTAATGGATTGAGCTCCCCTATTTTGCACTATGAAAAATTGAGAAATAGGGAATTCAAATCCTATCTAAGAAGCTTGGGAATGCTCTGAGATGGTTGCTTTGGGCTCCTAGGCTTCAATTGAAAGAGAGTGAATTGAAATTTCATTGAATCAGGGGGAGTACATCTCCCCATATGGTAATCGGATGGCCGACACCTCCTTTGTCATTTTGATCCAATTGATGAGATTGGTAGGGTCATTTAGGCTATTAGGTCTTTGCACATGGTTAGTTTGAGGCCTTGAGTGGATTGCCAACCTCCCATGTGCATCAAATTGAGCTTAGGAGGGAATTTAAAAACTCAATTTTGCTCTAAGTGGTTGGGTTTGGTCTAAGGGCCAAATGGGCTGAGCCAAACCCATTGGGTTGGGTGCACCACTCATCACTAAGTCCCCTTGAGCTTTTAGGAAAGCCTCAAGTGATTGTGAAGAAGGTATGACAAAAATACCCATGGGTTAGGCCAAAATTTGTTCTATGGCCTAATGGTAAAATGGTCATTTTACTATTTTTCTACTTTGCATATGTTAGGTATGTGGAGAAACTATTTTTGACCAAGTTTTATTGGATTTGGAATCCATTTGATAGGGTTTTGGCTCATGTTGACCCATTTAGGTCAAAATGGGTCAACTTGGCTCAAGTTGATCAATTGGTCAAATTAGATCAAACCAAGGGTTGGGTCAAGTTCATATGACCATTTCAAATGTTCTGGTGGCTTTGGTTTGATTCAATTTGGTATATATTTGATTTTGGCTCATATGACTTCATTTAGGTCAAATAGGTCAAGTTGACCTATTTGACCCATTTGACCTATTTGAGGTAGGACAAGGGGAGGTTTTTAGGTTATGTTAGTCATTTGGAGTGGATTGGTATCTTTGTTTCCAATCAATTTGGGTTAAGTTTAGTTTTGGCTCAACATGACCCCTTTAGGTCATGTTAGGTCTAAGGTCAATTGAGGTGGTTGTGCCAATTGAGCTTTGGTCAAGTTCCACAAATGATTTGGAATGGACTTGACCCATTGGTTTCAATCAATTTGGCTTAGATCAAGTTTTGACACATTTTGACCCTTTAGGTCAAAATGGGTCAACTTAGTCAAGTATTGGGCTAGGTTAGTCAAATGTTGGCTTGGTCAAGTTCAAACATAAGTCATGAGTGAACTTAGATCAATGGTTTCAATCAATTTGGCCTATGGTGGAATTTGGCAATGTTAGGTTTCATTTTAGGTTAAGTGTTGACTTGGTCAACCCTTAGGTTTGACTTGGTTTAACCTAATTTGATTGATTGATCATCCCATGATGATTGTTGATCATGATGAGAGGGATATATGAGTTTGGTTCAATCCAATTTGGTTAGGATCAAAAGTTGGCTCATAAGGGCACTTTAGGTCACTTTGGGTCAAGTGAGCCTAAGTGGGTCAAATGGCTTGGTCAAAGCTTGATTTGAAGTTGATTGATCTTGTATATGGACTTATGATTGAAATATAAATCCATTTACAAGTGGTTTGAAGTCAAATGGACTTTGATCCATTTGAAAATTTCATATTCAAAGGAAGAATATGAAGGAGTCTTGGGTTTGATT
This sequence comes from Cymbidium sinense, assembly GCA_021442155.1. NCBI lineage: Eukaryota > Viridiplantae > Streptophyta > Magnoliopsida > Asparagales > Orchidaceae > Cymbidium > Cymbidium sinense. Next base: position 110,603,623 of record CM038216.1, read on the forward strand.
TTTGATTTGGGTTTTGATTGAATGATTGAGTTTGGATTATATATGAGCTCATGATTGTAGGTTGATTGAACCATGAGAAAATCATGAGTTTGACTTGATTTGAAATTGATTTGGCTAAGTTCAAGATTTTGGCTTGAAAGGCTTAGATTGGATTTTGAATGGATTTGTGTTTGATTTTTTTGATTGATTGTTGAATTTATATTTCATTTATATATGTGAATATAAATGAGAATATAAATTACCATGAGAAAATTTCAAGAATTTGAAAGAGTTTAATCATGATTTTGGTTAAATCCATTAAAGGAATTTAAAGGATTTAAAGAATTTTTGATTCAAAATTTAATTTTGAATTGGATTTTATTGATTTATATTTATTTCATTTTATATGAGAATATAAATGAGAATACAAATAAGTTTTGAGAAAATCCCATGAGTTTGAATAGGTTTGATCAAGATTTAGGTTAAATCCATTAATGGAAAATTAAGGGATTTAAGGGAATTTCAAGGATTTTAAATTTGGAATTTAATTTGAGTGTTTGATTTGATTGATTTATATTTATATTTTGTTTATATATGTGAATATAAATGCAAAACTAAATAAGTTTTGAGGAAAAACCAAGGATTTGAATAGGTTTGATCAAGGTTTAGAATTGATTTTTGCTAAGTCCTTTAATGAAAAATTAAAGGAAGGAGGGAGGGACTTAAAAAAAATTTGCATGAATTGATTTGGAATTTATAATTTGATTTGATGGGTTTGAATTTATATTTCATTTATAAATGTGCATATAAATGATAATATAAATTGATCATGAGACAATTTGAAATATTTGAATAGGTTTAAATCATAGTTTTGGCTATGTCCTTAAGAAAGGGTTAAGGACTTAAGCAAAATTTGGACTTAGGAATTTTTGATGGATTTTGATCATGGGTTTCAATCATAGATATCAATCATGGATTTCAAACAAAGGATTTCAATCATGGAATTGATTTGAGTTTGGAGAAAATTACTAGAATTGATTTGGTGTTTGACTTGAAAGAAGGGAAGTGAGGAATGGTTTAAGATAAGGGTAGAAAATTTCCTAACACCCCTAAAGCATGACCTATTCCTATGGCTATCTCTTCTAAGTTTTCTAGGGCTAGGTTGGAGTGTCCACCCAATAACTAGATGTGTCTTAAGACTAAAAAACTCTTAAATTCTAAGAGGAATCTTATGCCTAAGATGGAGGTGTTGAGAGCTCATTCTAAAAATGAGGTCAACAGTAACCCAATCTAAAACTAAAAGTCTAGATCTATGGGGGTCTTGTCTCTAGGAACATCTCTTTCTTCAAGAATCTCATTGGGCTTCACAGGAGACCACCAGAATTATGTAGCCAGCTCCTATTATTTCTAGACCCCGTAGATCCTAACCTAATTCTAGGCTTAAATTAGAATTAAAAATTTTAAAAATAAATTCTTAAACCCTACAAAATTGATGTTAGGAAATGCATGTAGCACACTGGTAGTTATATTTGCAAACATATGGGCTTAGCATTAGTTGCTTGCCAAGCCCACCTATTTTATTGGGCTATGCTTAGGGACTTATTCAGCATCTATAAGTAGACAACATTTATTTTATTTATACTATAGCGATCCTTTTAGCACAACCCCCTATAGAAGAAACTATTAATTTTAAAAGAACGTCTTACCATCTAGACTAGCATGCAAACAATCCTAGCCATCCAATCTAAAATAATACACCACAAAGAAAGAAAAATATCATATCATAGCATAAAATATCATAAATTGACCTAAATTAAATCTAGGGTGGTTGATTTAGGGTTTAGGGTTTAGGGTGTGAAGGAGAGATTTGTGTGTAGGATTAAGAAATGAGTCTAAGATTCTTAGATTCCTTTCTTAACAATAAAACAGTCTAACTATCTTGCACTCATAAGACTTAGAGTCATTAATTTAGAATGTGCTTAAGTGGTGTTAGATGACAGCCCTCTCTAAGCAAATTGTAAGTCTAGAAGAGTCAGGGATAGGTTAGTTCTCTCAAGTGAGAAGAATGGCCGATAATTTCTAAAATGAAATTTGTTTGAGCATCTGACATGTGTCAGGAGCACCTATACAGTAGGTTCTGAAGCATCCTTTTAATGAATATGTCTTTAACCCTAGGCATTTCTGTAGTCTTGTCCTACTAGAATCTAAGTCCTAGACTTCTAAGAAAATGTCAACTCAAAATATAAATTAAATTCCAAATTTTAAAGCCCAATTATAGAATAGTTGAAATGCCTACTGGCATCCCAATATCAATAGGCATTTCCTACTTTATCTCGTTTGGCCTCCAAAATAACTCTCTAATTTGAACCATTCCCAATTAAAAATTCCAAAAATAAATTCTTTGAAATCCACCTTAGAAATCTTTAGGAATAATAATCTATTCCTTTAATTGAGAGTATTCTTAGGATGTGACCCTTCTTAAGATGTAATTAACTATATGAGCTTGCCAATATAGAGAATCATGAACCTAATTTAAATTAAACCTTGTTCTACTCTTCCATATAGTTCAAGGGAAAAATCTCTAGTACACAATAGACCCATTAGCTTTAGGAGTCTTTTATTAAATGATCGAATCTATTATAGGAAAACATATTTTTCTTTCAAGATAATTTTTTTATTCTTTAATGACACATTTGATTATCCAAATAAGAAATTCTTAAATTCTATGTGGTGTCAAAAATTTTCTCCACAATGGGTTATACTTGCCCATGAAGGAGAGTACGTGTGAGTTGTTGTAATCTCATTTTGATTTAGTGAATTTCTAGCTTGGGTTGCTAAGCATGGAAATTTAGTTTTGAGGTTTGATCAATAAAAAATCTTTATGTTCCCTTTTTATTTTTCACAGACCTTTACTTTTCTTTATTGCTGCTTATAATTATAAATAATTAAGTATTTACAATTAATTTTATACAAAGAAATCAAAATAAGTTTCAATTTAAAATATTTTTAAATACCAAATTCATCTCTCTTGGGTTCCATAAGCATAACAAACCAATGCATTAGTTAAGTTACCTAAAGAAGTGATAGAACCTCAACGAGAGCCAATTATAAGAATAGTCTAAAGCAGAGTAGCATTGACACCAACTCTCCTTCGAGCTTTTAAAGATAGAGAAAATTAAGAGATTTTTATAATAATTAAAGAAGTTTATTGGCCAGAACAATTCATCAACTATCTTAATGGTGGTGGATTACCAAAAGATAAATAAAAACTCATCAAATTTCATAAAGAGCATTACGATATGCTCTTGTAAATGATACATTATATTGTCACTCATTTGACCAATGTGGTTGCATTGTTTATGACCAAATGAAGCTAAGATAGTGATGGTTGAAGTGCATGAAGTATTATGATATGTTCATCAATATGGTCCAAAGATGAAGATAAAAATTAATCGAATGGGATATTATTTACCTAGCATGGTTCAATATTGCATTGAATATATTAAAAGATGTCATTAGTGTCAAATACATGAAGAAACATTCCATCAACCACCTAATGCCTTACATCCAATAGTGACATCATGACTATTTGAAAGTGGGGAATTGATAAAATTGATCCAATAGACCTTCTGTCATCTAGAGTATATCGTTTCATTTTGGCTGCCACTAATAACTTCTTAAAATGGGTAGAAGAAATTTCATTAAGAAAAGTTAAAACAAACCATGTAATGAAATTTTTTTGAGACTATATCATCTATAGTTTGGAGTACCTCGATAAATTGTATTTGGTAATGACACGACCTTCAAGAATTCTAAACTTTATCACTTTATTGAGAAATATAAGATAGATTGACTATATCATTTTTATATATAATTGAAGAGTCAATGTTCTTATGGAGGCATTTAATAAAATATTAGTCAAATTCCTTAAGAAAATTCTCCCTAAAGTAAAAGAGAATGATAAGACAAATTAATAGAAGCTTTTTGGGCATATTTTCCCACATATAAAACTGCTACACAAGCAACACCATATTCATTGGTCTACAGAGTAAAAGTCATACTTCCACTTGAAGCTGAATTACCTTCGCTACATATCATTGTTAAAAATGGGCTAACAATGGAAGAAAATGTTTGAATATGACTCAAAGAACTTGAAGCCTTAGACAAAGTTTGGCTCCAAGCTTAACAAAATCTAAAAATGTATAGAGCAAAGATAACCCAAGCTCATGACCATATGGTTCACCCAAGAAACTTTAAAGAGGGTAAACTTATGCTGGTATGTAGAAGGCCTATCATTCTTCATCATCAAATTAATGGAAAGTTCAAAAATGCCCAAAAGGGTCGGATCTAAAGTCTAAACTTAGATCAAACACGCCAAAATTGGCCAGATCTAAATCTAAACCTAGATCCGACATGTCCAAAATGGATTGGATCTAAATTCAAACCTAAACTCAACATGCTTAAAATATATTAGGTCTCAAAATAACTTTAGATTCAACACGTTCAAAAAGAATTTAACCTAAATATAAATTTGAAGTTACCAAGTCCAAAAAAATTAAATTTAAATATAATCTAAACTCATTAAGTTTATATAAAACAAAATTTATATATTGAAACATTGATGTTCTAAAATACTAAATAAAAGATAGCAAGCACAACACATTAATAGATTTGGATATCGATGTATTTTTTATGATGTCCTTAAAATTTAAATGCTTCTCTTTTATGCTGACTTACTATAATGTTCATTTGGAAAAGGTCTTATGATATTGCCTCTTACTAAGCTTACTGAGGAGCATATATGGGCCCAATTGAAGTTTATGATCCTCATTATTCAACTCAATTATAAGATCATCTATTATGGCATCAGCATATGTTAATGGCCATAGATATTTTTGAAGATTTATTTGCTCGATCATCTCACATTTTACCATTCGATTCAGAGTTTTGATCAAGCCAAGATCCTTCTGATTGGATGATTAATTTGAAGTTGAGGCACAATCATGATGTCTCTTTGAAGTGAGTTACATATCACTTCAATTATAGACATCATGATGTTCTTCAATCAGCTGCTGATAGTGCTCCACCTATAGGTATAAATATAGCATCATAATATACACTGCCCTAACTTAGTGCTTGAAGTGTTTATGTAGTATTCTAATGTGTGTGCTTAAGCTTAGTGTGGTATGTCTTAGCTAAGCTTTAGAATTATAATTGTCTAAGGTTTGAAATTATTTAAGTAAAACATTTAGGGAGGTTTCATTTCAAGTTGTTAAGAGGATTTATGGATTTTAATGTCTACTTTTTTTTATTTCCTTTAACATTCACCTAGCATTTGTATATTATGAAGAGAAGAAAGAGGCTTAACCCCTTTCATCCATATCTTAAGTTATTTTTCTAAAGGCATGTTGTAATGACTTGGTTTCTTTTAGTGAATGGCTCATTAAATATTTTTCTTAATCCTAGATTTGTGCTAATCTTAAAGAATCTCATCCAAATATGAAAGACATCTTAAGATTAGTGAAATTGAATTCCTATCACATGGATGATGTCATATTATTCCTTTTCATCATCAATAGCATGCATATGATTTTAGACTTAGCATATATATACATGTAATGTATTTTTGGCAAACTTATATATATATATATATATATATATATATATATATATATATATATATATATGGGTTGTAAGTTATGGAAAAGATTGTAAGTTAACAAATTCATTTATTCATGTAAAGTAAATCTCTATGCAAATTCTAATGCATGCATACATATGAATGAAATCAACTAAGTATGTGTCATTGTTAAACTAGGGAAGTGAGGTAATCTAAGACTTCCTTGAGGCTACTTAAAGTCTCATATTATCAACATATCCAGACTATATACTTATTAATATTCAAACATATGTAAACACATACATGAATCATAAAGTTAACACAACACTTTAACATGTTTAGGTTATAAGCACATGTAAATCATATGTTATATTCATAATTGACATCAATTTAATTCTTCATTTATAATTTTGGAAATAATTTTGTAATTTATTAGTGATAATAGCCACACATATAATAAGATTAATCCAACACATGCAACTTACACTTAATTAAATTTAATTGATTCTTTTATTTGAAAACATGAATGGATGATATCAAATGATATGTAAAGTTTATAATGATTGAAAAAGAATAATCAAAAACTTTCACATAATCCATCCAACTACATTAATTCCTAAGGACAATCATATTAAATAAAATCATTTAAGGTTAACATTAAGCTTCTTATGGATTTGATTTTGGTTTTGAATTATTAAACTTAGAGAGGAGAAATAACATTTTTTGTTTTGTCCCCATCACACATTTGTGATTTAACATATTTGAGGAAATATAATTAAGTAGCTTCTAAGGATTGATTAAGTTCAAGTCCTTAAGAAAATAATTTATTTTTTCCTTTTCTAAGTCTCTTTAATTTGATTAATCACTCAATTATAAGTCCCCTAATGATATGCAAATTAGAAATTAAAATTGCAATGTACTTAGGGACCTAATGCCATGAGACTCATGATTAAGGGTTAATTAAGTTAAAGAATAATCAAATTAAGTACTTATATGATTTTCCCACACCCATGGGCTAACCATAATTTTTTTAGGGGTCTTTATGTTATTGAGCACATAAAGAGGAACCCATGAATTCAATTTACATTATTTAAAGCAATTACCATTTTAATTTGATTTAATTTCATACTTAATTGTTTTATCATTTCTTAATTAATCCATAGGTTAATGATCCCTCTTATAAGAAAGGGAAATAATTAGGAAAGTGGTCATAATCATTCAACTTCATTATTTCACTGTTAATAGTGGTTAATCAAGTTTAATTAATTAATTTTTATTGTTTGGTATTTTTAATAATTATTAAATCACTTAATGAGAATAATTAAGGTTTGAATTTCAAATTTCCCTAATTACCTAGCTAATAAATTTTAAAAACATTATGGAAGGCAGAGGACATCCGAATGGATCAATATATCTAATTTGAGACTCATTAGCAAAGTAATTAAGGCTTAATTAGGGTAATTAAGAAAAACTTCAAACCCTAATTAAGCATTGTTCACTATTTAAATATTAAGAATTTTATTTTTATTAAATTCTCCTCTATTTACCCTTTCCACAATGGGTTTACTCATATTTTTTAAGATTTTTCTACAATTAGTTATAAATTTTTGAAATTTCAGGCAATTAATGGTATTTTTAAGCTTAATTAACCCCTAATCCCATCGGCGCCATGTCGGAGTTGACCTAGAGACACTTTCCACATGGTGCCATAGGATGGGCCACTTAAATAACGCGTGTGAGCCAATGGCGGATGCTTTTGTCCCTCCATCCTCTCAGATTGGATAGTAGAGATTAATCTCATGAATCTTAATGAATTAAATCAAATAAATTAATAGATTAATCATGATCGCCTATTCTAATCATGCAGAACTGACTGCAAAATGAACATCAGATGATCTTTCGTCACCCGAGCCCTAGAAGATGGACATCGTCCACCCTCCTCTACTTAATTTAAGATAGCTGAAGCTCATGAGATGTTGAAATTGACTCCAAAAAGTTCAGGAAAAAGATTTAAGGGGATCCTATGGTAAAAATTGCTTGAAATTACAAAAATTTTCACAAAACACCAACACCTACTGACATTTCTATGGTTTTCTAGTAAATTACCTCACCGGAGCTCAAGGCCAGTGGTCTAATAACGAAAATAACTTCATCTTGAAGAGACAAAGCCCTATTGAGAAGCTTGTGACTTGCCTCCCCGCCAGTGCCTCTGTGGACCAAATTCCTCCATAACAGTCACTAGAGTTGGTGTAAGACTAGTCTGTACAATCACAGGGATTGATTTATTTCGACTCGTTGGAACTTGAGGAAGGTGTAGGATAAGTTACTTGAAGTTTGGTAGAGTTTTAGTGGGGTTGTATGGATAGAGGGCTCAGTTTTGCTCAAGTTTGGTCTCGTCGATGATGTGGAGCTCAAGAGGGATCAAGAACGCTCTGGGATGCTTGCATTCACTCACTGAAGCTCTCTACAAAATTTGAATTGGATGGGGAGGAGTATAAACTCTTCCCCAATTGATCAAATGGTTTGGAGATTTTAAGTTTATCCAATCCGTATGGGGATGTTAATGATGAGGTGGATGGTCTTGAGTGGAGGAATGACAGAGCTGAAGTGGTGTACCTTCCCAAGTGCTCCAATGGGAAGGCTTAGGTTTTCAACCTTCACTTGACCCATGGCAATCACCAACTTTGGGTCGGTGAGCAAGTTGTTCACATGTCCAAAATGCTAAAGTGTGGCTACAAGGGTTAGTGGTACATGACCATCCAAATGGGATTTTATCCCAGGAGGGGTTTGTCTAATGATTTTGGCCTAATTTTGGTCCAACATGGGTTGGGTTCATCTGGGCTAACCCATGGTCACCCAAGGATGGGTCGTGCCAAGTTTGGCTAGGATTGGGCTTGGTTTGAATAGGTTTGGCTCAATTTAACCTAACTGGGTTAAATTGGGTCAACCTAAGGGTTTGAACATGTTCAAATGATGATTTAGGGTGAGTTAGTTCCATTTGTTTGGTTTAATTTAAAGTGGATTTGATTTTGACTCATATAGGTTCATATGGGTCAAACGGACTAAGTTCACCAATTTGGTCAAATTGGCCAATTTGGCTTGGGTGGAGGATTGGTTTAAGTTCAAATGATGATTTGAGAATGATTGAAAGTGTTAATTTGAATTGATTTGTTTTTTTTTGGAATGATTTAGTAATTTGACCTTTTAGGTAAATTTGGACTAAATGTGTCAATTAGGTTGGTTTGATCAAATTGGGTTCAATTGAGGCTTGGATCCTATTCAATAATCAATTTATGATGGATTTGGGTCATTGGTTTCAATTAATTTAATTTAGTATTTGATTTAACTCAATTTGGCCCTTTAAGTCAAATTAGGTCAACATGGGTCAAGGGGACTAAATGGGCTTGGTTAAATTCAATTGATTATAGTTGGTTGATAAAGGATGATCAACATTCATTATAGAAGGTGTTGAATGGGTTGGTTTAATCCAACTTGGGTTGGATTGGAGTTTGGATCAAATGGGTCCTTTAGGTCACTTTGGGTCAAGTGAATCAATAGGTCAATTGAGTTGAATTATGTTGAATTAGGTTGGGTTGAATTTGATGATTGATTTAGGATTGATTGATGGCTTTGATTGTAATTGATTTGGATTTAATTGGGTTTTGGGTCATTTGAACCCTTTGGGTCAAGTGGGCTAATTTGGGTTGATATAAATTGTTTGATTAGTTTGATTTGATTGTAAGTCTTAGATGGGTTTGAAATAGAGATTTGAATATTTGGAGTGCTTTCGTGAGGTTCAATTGAATTTGGTTCAATTGAATGGGTTTTAGGTTGGATCCGTAGAATGATGGTAGGATTGATTTATGTTAGGGATTAAGTTAATTTTGGTATGAGCTTAGATATGAAATAGAATTCAATTAGGTTTGATTGTATTGATTTGAGGTTGGATTTGCATGAGTGGATAAGCATTGGTCTCAGTTTAGGCCATAGGATTGGTAGGTTTTCTTGGTCCCACAGTATAGACTCAACCTATGGTAAACTTTCCTAAGTCTCTAGCTTGGGTTCATACCCTAATCACTAGAAGTGTCCTATGACTAAGATCCAGAGTCCTAAGTCAAGATAAGAAAAGTAATCCTCACTCTAAAAGTGAGGTCAACAAAAGGACCACCAATATGTGTGGTGTAATTGATAAAGCACACCGCACGTGTTGATCGAGGCGATCACCAACATCCAAAAAGATTACAAGCACTAAGGATGGCCATGCATAACCAAATGAAGAGATAGATGGAACCATGAATCCTAGTGTGATGCAATTTGCTATCATTCCAATGGCATGAGAGAGATGGGCATATTTGGTTTAATTGGTTGAGAATTGACTTCATAGCAAGAGCATGAAAGAAGATCCATTGGAGATTTGCACATGAGTCTGATTGGATAAAGATTGGTTTATGCCAAGGGCATAAAGGGGGATCTTCTATGGGATTGATATTTTATTTAGTTTTGTTTGATTTATAGATTGATTTGATTTATGTGTAGGGTATAGAAGAAAACTTGCAAGGGATTGAGGTTTGATTGAGCTTGTTGGTTTGTGGTGTTTGGAATCCACTGGAGATACAAATTCAAATGAGTTTTTTTTGATTTATTTGATTTATGAAAGAGGGATCCGTTGGGGATACAGATTTGGTTTGATGAATTTGTTATTGATTGATTTTGATGATTGGTTTTGAGTTTGATTGATTTGATTTTGTTGGATGATTTAATTTTAATTTGGTTGATGAATTGAGAGTATTTGTTTGGATATAGATTTGATTGGATTTGTTTGATTTATTGATTGAATTTTATTTAGATAAATTTAGATTTATTTTGATTTGATTTGAATTTGGATTATTTTAGTTTGGATTTGACTCCACTAGGGATATAAGTTTGAACTTAAATGTATTTTAATTTTTAATTTTGCTTGGTTGATTTTATTTAGACCATGTCAGTTTACGATGGACCACATTAAGAAGGGGCTATGTATGACTACCTTAGATTTACCCAAAGTGGTCTATTGAAGAGAGACTATCCAACCTAGGGTTGCCCATCAGTTTGCAATGGATGTGCTAGGAAGAAAGCTTAGGGACTCATATATTTCAAAATAGAGTTAGCCATTGGGGTGATCCACTGATGGCACAATGAGTCAAACTTAACCTAGAGTGACTATTGAGTGAGTGCCTCTATGGGTCTTATCTCAGCTCAGAGTAGTTAAGGTGATTCCTATATGAAGTTTTGTTGACATTGCCCAAATGATAAGATGTCTACTTGGGAATAGGTGCCTCTAGGGGTCTTATCCTGATCCATAAGAGAATTCATTTCTTTCTTTTTTTTTGTTTAGTGTGGACCCTATCGATTTATGAGGAGCCACATTAAAAAAGAACCATGGGGGCTTTGGCCTATCTTAGATTTACTAGCCCAAGGGATAGTCTGTACATCTACAGTACAGAGCTTCCAACCATAGGGGTGGCTACTAGGAAAGGAGAACTATCTAATCCAGTAGTAACCTGGGTCATATCCAGATGGAGTCATGAAGATGTAGTCCAAATAGAATACCAACAAGGAAGGTACCTATAGGGGTCTTATCATAATCCCTAAAATATAAAGCCTGCAGGTATACAATGGTCGGCTTAGGAAAAAAGCACTAGGAATCACATCTGCCTAAGCGGTGTTATCCACCAGGTGGGTCACTATCAGTAAAGAAAGCAACAGCCAACCTAGGTCATCGTTTGATGATCAATCTAGGAAGAAAGCATCGGGAACTCACATCTTCCTAATTGGAACTAATCATCAAGATAGTCTGTCATCGGTTGGATAGCTACTATATGACCTAGGGCAACTACTAAGTGCATAGTCACAAAGAAGGAGTGGACCCAAACTTGAAGTAGTTAGGAGGAAGAGAAGCCACTGGGGGTCTCACCCTAATCCTCAAATATAAACTCGGACTTAGTGTAAGGTGGCTAATTCAAGCAGAAAGTTTGAGGACTCATATCTTCTTAAATAGAGTCGATATCATGGTAGTTTATTGGTCATGCAATAAGACATACCAAATTAATAAGGTGCTTATCAACTTGTAATGGTCGAGCTAGGAAGAAAGCATGGGGACTCACATCCGCATAAGCAGAAAGAACACTAGGGAGACATACTAGATAAGTAGTGAATCAAGCCTGACCTAGAGCACTTATTGAGTAAGGGTCATTGAGGAACTTAGCACAACTCAAGGTAGCCCAAAGCAAAGGGATTTATGTTTGATTTATTTGTGTTTCTATGTAATTTAGTATTTATGATATGCTAAAGAAAGATAAAGTACTCCTTGAGTTCTCTTACACCTATCCTAAACACACCATAGAAGTTTGGTAAATTGGAAACATTCAATTTGAAGAGATGTTTAATTTGAAATGGAATTTTATTGACAAAAAATATTTTAAACATTATTTGTGCATATTTCTTTAGATAAAGCATTGATAGGAAGCTCCTTTTGGTTGATGAGTTGATAAGATTCACCTTGGTAAGCCTTTTATGGAAAGGGCTTTCCTAAATCAAACTTGCCTCCCATCTTACAAGCATTAATTGGTCTCCTTACAACTAAAATAAGCTCTCCTACTTGAAAATCTCTAGGGAGGAACTACTTGTTATGAGCTTGAACCATCTTTTCCTTATAGAACTCGAGATTCTTGCATGCTTGTAAAGCATTTCTCTTCCAATCCTTCGAGCTCTTCTAACTGCAACTTCGTATTCTGTTCGATTGTGATTTTGTTACCCATAGCTATCTGTAGTGATGGGAGTTGGACTTCTAATGGTAGAATAACTTCAAACCCATACACTAAGGAGAGTGGGGTAGATTGTGTTGGAGTTCTATTGGTAGTCCAGTAAGCCCACAAAGTTTAACTAACTGCTCATGCCACTATTATTTATTGTCATAGAGCATCTTCTTAAGTATTTGGATGAGAGTTTTATTGAAGGCTTATGCTAAACCATTCCCCCTGGGTAGTGGATGGTAGAGTATCTCCAATCTATGTTGTGTATCCATGTGAAGTTGTTAATTTTGGTTCTCTTCAAAGTGATACCATTATCAGATATGATTAGGCGGATACCCTAAATCTATACATGGTTCCAAAAAAAATAAATCACATGCTGGGCTTTGACCTCCTAAGTGGAATCACCTCGCCACTTAGAAAATAGTCCATAGTAGCTATGATGAACTGATGACCTTTGGCCAAAGGAGGATCAATCAGACCCACTATGTCAGTGCCCCAACACTTAAATGGCCATGAGGCCAAGGTTGGATGGAGAATGTTGAGTGGATGATGTAGGACCTCCATGTACTTAGCATTCATGAAAATGCTTTACTATGTCCATGAAATCTGATCACCATCTACGAATAATACCCAAGTCTCTTGATTTTAGCTTTCATCTTGAGACCGTATTGATGACCTTCACATAATCTTGAACCTATCTCAGTTAAGATCTTACGGGCTTTATGTTTGTCTAAATAGGATAACCACATATGATTGAAGGACTGCTGGTATAAGACACCATCCACAAGGGCGTAGGAGAGTGTCTTTTACTTCACTTGATGTGCTTGAGATTTCCTTTGAGATAGTTTTCCTTTGTTTAGGTAATCAATGAAGGGTTTCCTCTAATCCAGTTCTTCATCCTTTTTGGCAATGATAACCTCCCCTTCAAGAGAGTATTTATTGATGAGTTCAACATCAATAAGAGGCAAGACTTATCTATTGTGAACCTCTATTGATATGGGCTCATCTTCTAGACATGCCAGCTCCTAGGCAAGCTTAGCTAATGCATTAGCTATGATATTTTCTTCTTAGGAAATCTTGTAGATTATGACCCCTAGGGTTTGAGCTAAAAACTCTATGGTGTACTTGTGGTAGTGAGTTTGGGCTTTGTAGACCCATGTTGATAACTAGAATCCCCAAAGATGTTGATGTTCTGAATGCCTAGTGAGATGGCTAACTCTAGACCAGCAATTAGAGCCTTATATTTGGCTTCATTATTGGTGCAGGGGTCAGATAGATGATATGAGAATCTCATCATATCACATTCAGACATTAAGAGGACTATCCCTAACCTTGTCATAGTTCGAAGAGTAGATTGAGGTTCTTTTCCTCTTTGAGAGGAAGCTGCACCATCAAAGTACATCTCTCAATGGTGAGTGTTTGTATCCCCTAAGTTCATGATTTGTTCATCAGAGAGATCATCACTAAGTGAAGAATCTACCGGAAGGGGATGTGCTACTAAGAAATCTATGAATGCTTATCTTTTCATAGCATAAAGGGGTTTGAATGTGATATTGAACTGTGATAAAATTATAGACCATCATGCCGATCTTCCAGATAACGTCGGCCATGTCATGAGATATTACAATGGATTGATTCTAAAAATCAAGTTTACTTTATGAAAGAGCATGTAATATCGTAGCTTTTAAGATGCAAAGATTAGAGCTAGCAATGCTTCTCGATGGGTGGATAATTTGTTTCAGCAGGTATTGGATGATGGTTGAGATAGTATAGTGCATTCTCTTTCCCTTCATTATTGGTTTGGGCCAACAAAGTGCCAAGGGAGTCATCCAATGCATCAGTGTAGAGTATTAGAGGCTTGCCCTGGATAGAGGCGACTAAGACTGGTGGCATCATAATGTACTACTTGATGCTCTCAAAGACATGCTCGTACTTGTCATCCCACTTGAACTTGACATCGTTCTTGACTAGTGTCAAAAAAGGTTGACATCTACTTGATAAGTTGGATATAAAGCATCTTAGATATTCCTAACTCCCTTGAAATGATCTTAGTTGAGTTAGACTTTTAGGGGTTGGCATTTCTAATATTACTTTAATCTTCTCCAAATTAATTTTGATTCTACGGTGTCAGACAACAAACCCAAGAAACTTCCCTGAAGATACTTCAAATGCACACTTCAAAGGATTCATTTTGAGGTTGTATTATTTTAACTGCTTAAAAACTACTCTCAAGTCAAAGAGGTGGTCTTCCTTTTTCTTTACTTTTGACCACGAGACCATCTATGTAGCATTCAACTTGGTGATGAATGAGTTCATCAAAGATTCAATTCATGGCCCACTGGTAAGTAGCGCTAGCATTTTTAAGGTCAAAAGGCATGATCTTGTAATAATATATTCTAATTGAGGTTCTAAAGGTAGTGTTCTTTTCATCTTCATGTGCCACTTTATTTGGATATATCTAGATGAACCATCCATGAAAGAGAAGATCGCATGAGAAGAGAGAATATCCACCATCAATTCTAGTATCGGTAGTGAAAATTTGTCATTTGGACATACCTTATTAAGATCTTTAAAATCGATGCAAATATGAATTATTCCATTCTTTTTCTTAACTAGGATGACACTAGCCAATGAGGTGGGGTATTTTTCTTCCCAGATGAAGCCATCATGGATCAGTTTCTTGAATTCAAAAATGACTTGCTGCTCAATGTCTAATCACATGCTTCTAGGAGCTTGCTTGATAGGGTTAGCATCAAGCTATATTGTTAGCTTATAAGCAACTATATCAAGAGCTAATCCAAGAATTTCTTCATAACTCCAAGAAAAATAGTCCTTAAATGCAATGAGTAACCTAACTAATTCATTAGTTTCAGATTCGTTCAGCAAGGAACTGATGTACGTCGGGCGTGGATTATCTTCAATCCTTAAGTTGATTTCTTTGAGCTCATCGATGGGTGATTTGATTTCTTCTTCAAACTATGAAGGTGCATCTTTGACTTGGAGGAAGTCATCTAGGTTATCTGAAGTTTCTAAGCACACCTCCTCATATGATTTGAGGTGGTTTGATAAGAACTTATCAAATTCCAAATGATTGGTTATAACAAGAGTTGATATGGCTTGATAAGAACCTATCAAATTCCAAATGATTGATTATAACAAGATAATAATCATCGCTGACTAGGCCCACTATAAAAAGCCTAGTCTTTGATTAAGAGCTCTTGCATTTGTTGTTCCATAACCTTTCAACGTATTATGACCTGTGTTTGGACCATGTATGTGAAATCATTCCTTTCTTTGCCAAATTAAGAACACAAGACGAGTACCAATCAAATGGAAGTTTTATTAATTCTTTATATGATTCATCCTCAAGTTTTACATCAACTTTTTGACTTGAGGATGATGCTCTTGGATAAAACCTCTAGATATTTGTGCTTGTACATACTTTTAGGTCTTCCTTAACTATCAAACTCTCAACTTTTTATGAGGAAAGTGGGGTTAGAGATAAGGTTCCCATCAGATACACTCATGGTTTTCTTGGGTACCCAGTCATCATCACTATCAGGCTCAAGTGTCACCTCCAATGGGATCTTCTATTGAGAAGAGCTGGCCAGTGTGCTAACTACATAGGACTTATCCTCTAAGCTAGATTCTAAGTGGATGTAGATAGCATGTGTAGTCCTTGATGCTAGAATAAATCTCCTGGTAGGTGGTAAGTATGGAGGCCTTCCATCTCTAGGACTCTCTCTGGACATGTCTCTTCCTCTCCTTAGTGGAGGTCGGTTCATCCTTCCCACTTGTTCAAATGGAGTAACAAACTATGGGTGAAATCTATTCTCGGGCTCTAATTCCTCTCTAAGGTCTTCCTCTTATTCCATTTTCTTTTCTTTTTTTCCTTCTCTTTCTCTTTTTCTTTTATTTCTTTTTCTTTCTTTCTTTCTTTATTTTAATTTCACAAGAGAAGACATTTTGCTTCTTAGGGAGGTAATAACCCGCATCCTCATATATCCCGATCTCATGAACTACAAATAGTTTGAGATCTCCTTTGACACAATGTTCGATTCCACCTCTTAGAAACTTGATGCATTAATGTAAAGAGGATGGAACCATGTTGTTCTCATGTATCGCACAAGCTAAGCA
Source organism: Cymbidium sinense (assembly GCA_021442155.1). NCBI lineage: Eukaryota > Viridiplantae > Streptophyta > Magnoliopsida > Asparagales > Orchidaceae > Cymbidium > Cymbidium sinense. Next base: position 110,620,150 of record CM038216.1, read on the forward strand.
TTAAAAGATGTATCAGAATCAATTATGTGAAACTTGGCTTCTATTTTCAATCTTCTATCTTTAAAGGCAACACTATGGAGCCTAAGGCTCTCTCGCCTTGTTTAGTGAATCCTTTCAACATCATCCTCTTTGTTTAGAGTTTAGAGATGTTGATCCTCAAGTAGGCAAATGTTCTTTTCGAATGTCAATGTAATGCACTTAGATTAACCAACACTCTAGAGAGTCTAAATCTGCTAACATCCACTATAATGTAGAGGGGACAGTTATGCTCGATTGTCCTTAAAAGTTGGTCCTCATCTATGAATGTAACTACTAAGACTTCTTCTAAGAAACATGCCTCCTTTTCAGTAGCAATCAATTGAGCTAAGCATATTAGGGGGTCAAGCAAAGCTTATATTAAAAAATCCCTCATCTCTTTGAATAAGATAAGGGCATTATATATGCTTAACATAGCTGGCAACTTTCTAAGATGTGCTAGGACTTTGTAGTCAACTTTGGGCTAATTCTCAATAAGCATATCTAAGGGTGGAGCATCTTGTGGAGGGGCTTTCTGTTCACTGGAACCAATGACCTATTTTCCCTTTTCTAGAGGTGCCACCTTAGGAGGTAGAACTTTGCCACTGTGGAGGTTGACATCAGTGACTTCATCAAATGAGAAGCTTGTGGAAAGTTCTACCTACTCATTCAGTATACCTATAGCTTCTCCTAAAGGATCATCGGAGTTGGATAACTCCAAATCAATCTCAAGAGGTGAACCCTGATGATTCAGAAAAGGGAAATCCATTTTTGAATCAGAATGGGATTGAACAAAATTATTTTAGTTGTTATTATTTTGACTTGGAGAGCTTTCTATAAGAGTAAAATTGCTAAGCTCTTCAAATGTAGAGAAAATGTAAGTGGAATCAATCTTCCTTATTGATTTATTTAATTTTAGAGGTGGTACATGATGGAAATCAAGTAAAGTAAGCAGTATGAGGGATTTGGTGCCCTCATCCTTAGATATAATGCTCCTACTGGTGGTGGTGGAGTTGGTAAATGTGGTAGCTATAATAGTGGAAAGAGTGCTAGACTTGGATTTTGGTTATGCTATTGATCTATCCCGGGCAAGTGAATGTTGTTGCTGCTGATGGGCTTCCACTCTACCCAAGTTGTCCCTTACAACTAGCAAACCTTCCTTGATGTTGGAGGTCTGAACTGAGTTAAGTACCTATAGAGAAAGTTTCTTGATTTTAGAAATTATTTTTTTAGAGGTGCAGGATAAAATGATATCCCAACCCTCATTTATCTTAAGAGGATCAGATGTATCCCCAAAGATTACTTTAATAGAACTAGAAGGTTGTTCTACTAAGTATTCTTTAGGGATAACTATGGCTCCTGACTTATAGCTATGCTCAAGCTAATCCTTGAAAGTGAAGCATCCATGAGGGTGCGGTCCTTGATAGTGCGGTCCTTGAAAGTTGGAGATAACCACCACAAGTGTGGGGATCTCGGCCTCACCTCAATGGGTAGAGTAGATGAAGTGCGGTCCTTGGGACATAGTCGTATCACCAAGGGGGATGCTCTCTCTCTCTCTCTCTCTCTCTCCAGATGTGGACTTGTGGAACTTGGTGGGGACTTCATACATTGGAACATGTATTAGTGAATGTGGTTGAGTGGTGTATGGGGTGACACTACCTAGATCTCCTCTTATAGATGGAACCAATGAGTACTATCCTATCATAATGATCGGCTCTATCAGTTTTCCAATCAAAATGATCAATCAAAGTGGAGGTCATCAACTATCTGGTGAACCTCCTCCTATCCCTCTTGCCTGGTTGAGCCGCAACTCTGGCCTCCACGGCCCTTTCTCTATGAATCTTATCCTAACACTCCTAGGGATCAACCTCCTCAAATCATGTAAAATGCCTTAATTAGAGCCTCCATGGGATCTCCCAACTCTTCTGAGCACAGACTGTAGACTAGTATAGGGTCTTTTCCTCTCCCTATCCAGTGTCTCTTACTCTATAGATGGTGAGGGTGATGTAGCAATCTTCCTAAAGTCTTCCTCTCCCTCTACAATTGAAAGGGGGTAGAACCTACTTCCTCGAAGAAGGGGGAGGTCTCATGAGGGGATCCTTACATAACTACATGGGAGGCTTCCTCAACCTCCTTCGTCATGTGCTCATAATATCTCTTGATCTTTTGTTCTTGTTATTGGGTCTTGAATGGAGTAGCAAGAATGGTCCTCGAACATGAGGAAGACTATCTTAGAAGCTAAGATAGAATTCCCCTTAAAGACCAAGGAACTGTAGAGGTGGTACAAGTTCGGACCAAAATTTTGGCAGGCACAACTGGCATAATTGGTACTCATGGTAGGGGAACCTCTACAACCTTCCTCTTTATGAGGTGAACTTAGTATCAAAGTGCAACTAAAATTGTAGAAGTGGCTTCTTATTAGCCATCTCATAGGTGTCCTTGAAATGCTCAAATCCAAGGACAAACTTGATGATAGGAACGATGGTGAGTATGACCTGATCCAGGGCCAAATCCACCCCATAACAGAAGGAGAAAATCAGCTAGTTGAATGACATGGTGGAAGACTGAATGCTTGAAGGAAGAAAGAATGGGGCTTCTACTTCATTGTTAGAAAAGACATAAAATTAGACATTTTCTCTTGATTATTGTTTATTGATTTTTGATTATGAATTGGAACCCTCATTTAACAAATTTGATTATGCTAAATGGGGTTATTTGTATGTTGGAGAAGTTGAGAATTTTGGAGAAGAATCTTTTATTTTTCTTTGGACTTCATTGGAATGTATAAGAATGTTGGATGAACCTTGCTTTACCACATTAGTGGTAAAAGGATCTTGATTTTGTTTGATTTATATTTTGAGTGATTTATTTAGTTGATTTTCTTTTACCTATTCGAGGTTCCAATAGGGGTTTTAAGACCTCGTTGGAGTGAGGTCCTAAAACCTAAAGAATGTTGGCCACCCTTGCTTAAGGATGAAATAAGCAAGGTGCCCAACAGAAAGAATGATAGTCATGAACTTATATAAAATATAAGTCTACTATCGATGCTTGAAGATAATGATTGATTACTAAAGATGGAGAAAAGGACAATCCCTAGTGGAGTCACCAGAAAAATCTATGATGTTTTAATTTAGAGTCATTGTGGACACGATGCAGATCTTAGGGAGTATTTATTAAACGGATTGGGTATGACATTAATGTATGATGTACTATATCGAAAGATAGACATATCACCCTATAATGTACCTAATCATCTAATAAAGACTCTTAAGGTAGATGGATCTTCGTATATACTAGAGATCTTTCCCATACTTTACATGGAAAAGTAAAGTAGAGTTTATTTTATTCTGGGTTCTTTAATTCCCTATAGAAGTAAACTTCCATAGTTAATTACATCTTAAGAAATAGAGATTTCCTAAGAAAACTCTCGAATAAAGTAGTCAATCATATCTCCAAAGATTTTAAGGTTAGACTATCAAAGGATTGGGTATTTTTAGAATGTTAAGTAGGAATGTTCAATTAGGAAAGAGTTATTTTTGGAAACTAAAGGAAGATAATTAGGGAGCACTCATGTTACTAGGAAGCCTAGTGAGTACTCCAATCTATCCTATAGTGAGGCTTTATATGTTTCAAAGAGAGATTTTAGTATTATTTCAGTTGAAATCTTTATTAGAATGTTAGGGTTTATAGTCCATTAACACAAGATTATGGAAATGCATATGAGGTGAAGATTTATGCTCGTAGCCCAAAATAAATGAGCAACCTCGGATCCTAAATCTAGAAAACTTTAGCACAAGCTAGAAGCATGACCTAAATCTAAGTGTAAAATAGGATATTATGGTTTACCCCTATAAGAGAGAATAAACCTATCAACTCTTCCGACTTACTTATCGCAGTAATGGTCAGCCTAACATCTCCTATGATTCAAAACCATGTAGGCCGGCCTTATGTTTATGCAAGGTAGCTAGGCTACTAGTTAATTTGAAAAGTAGGCTAGTGTCCTAAAATCTCTCCCTAAGAGACTAGATCATGACTTAGACTAAAATGGAAAATTTTACAAATTTTTATCATTTTGACGCAATCTTTTGGGCAAAGGCTTAGGAAATTTATGCTTTAATGAATGATGAACTTATATTATTGGCTAAATCACTAGGAGGAGGTGTTCTCCACTACAAGGGATGTCCTCATAGGTCAAGAATTCTCTTATCATGCAAGGGTGGAGACCCTCCCTATTCAAGAATGAAATAATATGATATCATGATATTAAAACATACATCATTTAGCTAAGGGGATGCTAAATATTTTAATTATCTTGATTATTGCCTAAGCTTTAAAGTGAGGTTATGAATTCTTTTAAAATTTAATTATGAGTTATTAATTGGGGTAAAAAAAATAAATTTACCGTAAAGAGCTTACTGCATCCAGGCCACACATTCAAACATCAAACTTAAAAACATATGAAATTTATGCCATTTATATTGTGCAATTCAAACACAATAATCAAACATTCATAGATTATCATGAAAGAATAAAAGGGTGGTGGCCTCACGTACACCCTAAAAGAAAAAATTAGGTAGCCGAGCTCTACCCTTATACAACCCGGATTATAATAAAATTTTACAATTGAAATTAAAGAAAATACTATGGGGGTCTTCATTCTTCATTCTTCTTTCTTTTAGATTTTTTTGAATTATTTTAAGGCTTAACAGGGCCTCCCAAGACTTTGCCTTTTAGCCACTACTCATCCTAAATCCCATAGTACTAATCTTAATTTGTATTGCAAAATTACATATTTATGGAAAGTAAAATCTAACTATACCTAGAAGATAGATGTTAGCTAAACATATATACAAACCCAAACAAGTTATATTTCATAATTTGGACTTAGCACCACCCATGGTAACTAAGCACCCATCCTAATGTGGATTATGCAAGATAAAACAACCTACAAGCAAAGGCATTTATATTTATTTTATTTCAACAACCCATTTAGCATAATCCCCTACATGAAATAATATTAGGCTAAGTCTATGCACACAAATCCTAACATCCGCCTAAAATATTACATCACAAAACAAAACACAACATCATAATATAAACCACTAACTTAGAGCTAGTAGTGGTGACTTAGTATTATGTGTGTTCTTAAGCTTAGTGGTACATCTTAGATAAGCTTTACAAATATAATTGTCTAAGGTTTGGATTTGCTTAAGTTAAACATTTGGGGAGGTTTCATTTCAAGTTATTTAAGAGGATTTATGAATTATAATTTGTAATTTTTTTATTTCCTTTAACATTCACCTATCTAAAGAGAAAAAGAGGCTTAACCCCTTTCATCCCTATCCTAAGTTATTTTCTAAAAACATGTTGTAATAACTTTGTTTCTTTTAGTGAATGGCTTATTAAATATTTTTTTGAATCTTAAATTTGGGTTAATCTTAATGAATCTCATACAAACATGAAAGACATCTTAAGATTAATGAAATTGAATTATTATAACATGGATGATGTTATATTATTCTTTTCATCATCAATAGCATGCATATGATTTTAGACTTAGCATGTCTATACATGTATTTTTGGCACACTTAAATGATTGTGAATGTGTATATATATATTATTTGGTAGAAAAGTGGAATTTTATTTATTATATAAGTACTCATACACATGTATTAAATATTTAAGCAAGTATGTGCCATTATTTAAACCAGGGAAGTGAGATAATCTAACACCTCCTTAGGATTACTTAAAGCCTCGTATTCCTAGGATGTCCAAACTATATACTTGCTATATTAAACACATATGAGTGTATATATAAACATAAGAATGAAAATTATGCAAAAGATTATAACTTAATAAATTTCTTTATTCATGTAAAGTAAAGCTCTATCCAAATTTTAATGCATGCCTACATATGAAATGAAATTAATCAGGTACGTATCATTATTAAACCAGGGAAGTGAGGTAATCTAAGACCTCCTTGGGCTACTTAAAGCCTTGTATTCTCACGATGTATAGACTATATACTTATTAATATTCAAACATATGTAAACACATACATGAATCATAAAGATAACACAATACTTTAGCATGTTTAGGTTATAAGCACATGTAAATCATATGTTATATTCATAGCTAATATCAGACATTTATAATTTTGAAAATAGTTATGGAATTTATAAGTGATAAAAGCCAAACATATAATAAGATTAATCCAACACATGCAACTTACACATAATTAAATTAAATTGATTCTTTTATTTAAAAGTAGGAATGGATTGTATCAAATGACATGCAAAAATTATAATGATTGAAAAGGAATAATCAAACACTTCCATAAAATCCATCCAACTACATTAATTCCTATGGACAATCATATTAAATAAAATCATTTATTTTGACCCCATCCCACGGTAGTGATTTAATATATTTAAGGAAATATAATTAAGTAGATTTTATGGATTTATTAAGTTCAAGTCCTTAAGGAAATAATTTATTTTTCCTTTCTTAAGTCTCTTTAATATGATTAATCACTTAATTATGAGCCCCTAATGATATGCAAATGAGAAATTAAAATTGCAATGCACTTAAGGACCTAATGCAATGAGGCTCATGATTAATTAATTAATAAAGTATAATATAATTAAGTACTTATATGATTTTTCCACAACCATGGGTTAACCAAAATTTCCTTTGAGGTCTTTATGTTATTGAACACATAAAGAGGAACCCATGAATTCAATTTAAATTATCTAGAGAAATTACCATTTTAATTTGATTTAATTTCATCCTTAATTATTTAATCATTTTTTAATTAACCCATAAATTAATTTGCCCTCATAAATGAAACAGATTTAGGGTAATAATTAGGAAAGAGGTCTTAATCATTCCACTTCATCATTTCACTATTAATAGTGGTTAATCAAGTTTAATTAATTAATTTTTATTATTAAACATTTTAAATAATTATTAAATCACTTAATGATGGTAATTAAAGTTTGAATTTTAAATTTCTTTAATCACCTGGCTAATACATTTCAAGAAAATTATGGGAGGCAAAGGACATCCTAAGGGATCAACACGTCCAATATGAGACTCATTAGCTAAGTAATTCTGGGTTAATTAGGATAATTATGAAAACTTCAAACCCTAATTAAGCATTGCTCACGGTTCAAACATTAGGGATTTTGTTTTTTTTAAATTATTCTCTATTTAAACTTTCCACAATGGGTTTACTCATATTTTTTTGATTTTTCTACAATTAGTTATGAATTTATGAAATTTTGAGCAATTAATGACATTTTTAAGCTTTATTAGCCCCCATTCCCATTGGTGCCACGAGGGTGCTAACGTGGTGTTGCTTTTCATGTGGCACCATAGGATAGGCCACTTAAATCATTTGATGTTGTGTGATGAGTTAGTAGTGGCGGACATGCTTTTGTCCTCGCCATCCAATATTGAATTGGATGGTGGAGATTAATCTCATGGATCTTGATAGATTAAATAGAATAAAAATAATGGATTAATCATGGTGGTCCATTCAAATCATGGGGAATGGATGTCGGATGATCATTCATCTCTCGAGTGCCTGAAGACAGATGCCATCCACCCTCTGCCACTCTATCCAAGCTCATCAGAGCTCATAAGGCATCAGGATTGACTCCAAAACATTTGAGGAAGAGAATTAAGGAGATCGTATGCTGGAAATCACACAAAATTGCAAAATATTTAACAAAACACCAACACGTAGTGATTTTTCTACAGTTTTCCAGAAAATTACCTCACTGAAGCTCAGGATCGGTGGTCTAAAAATTGAGGTAGCTTCTTCTTGAAGAAATGAAACCATTTCACAAGTTTCCTCCCATCATGGCTAATGGGCTAAACGCCATCATAACAGTCACCTGAGTTGGTCTAGGAGTGGTCTCTGGTCCTCAAATCAATCGGGGATCAATTCATTTTAACTCGCTGGACCTTGGGGAAGGAGTGGAAAAACTTAATTGAAGTTTTCTGGAGTTTAAGTGGGGTTGGATGGACAGAGGGCTTGATTTCTCTCGAGTTTAGTCTCACCGAAAATGGGGAGCTCAAGAGGGAATGGGAATGCTTTGGGGATACTCGTAATCACTCACTGAAGCTCAATGTGTGGTTTTGAATTGGATGGAGAGGAGTGTATATACTCCACCCTATTTGATCTAATGGTTTGGATTAATTCAGCTTTTAGCAGATGTCCACCAGGTCAGGATGAGATGGGCCGAGGATGGTCTTGTGTGGTTGGAGGAATGGAAAATGGAGTGTACTTTTTCCCCTAAGTGCTCCAATGGGAAGGCTTGGGTTAGCTCACCTTCACTTACACATAGTTGACCCAATCAGCTTTGGGTCAAGTTAACCAATGGTCCACATGTCCAAAATGGGTTAAAGGTGGATATCAAGGGTTAGTGGGTAGGTATGACCATCTAAATAAGGATTTTGTCCCATTTGGAGGGGCTTGTCAAATGGGTTTTGGCCTAAATCAGGTCCAACATGGGTTGGGTTCCTATGGTGACCCAAGGATGGGTCATGCCAAGTTTGGTTGGGTTTGGGTTTAGTTTGAATGGGTTTGGCTCATTTTGACCCATATGAGTCAAATTGGGTCCAATTAGGTTAGGTTGACCACTTGGTCAAATTAGGTCAATCCAAGGGTTTGAACATGTTAAAATGATGATTTGGGATGAGTTAGTGTCAATGGTTTGGTTTAATTTGAAGTGGATTTGATTTTGACTCATATGGATTCATATGGGTTAAATGAACAATTTCAAAATTGACCAAATTAGCTTTGGAAGGTTGGTTTAAGTTCAAATGATGATTTGAGAATGATTGTAAGTATTAATTTGAATTTATTTGTATTTGGGAATGATTTATCTCAATTTGACTCTTTAAATAAATGGGTCAATGGTTTGATCAAATTAGTTTTAATTGAGTCTTAGATCATGTTCAATAATCAAATTATGATGAATTTGGGTCATTAGTTTCAATCAATTTGATTTAGGATTTGATTTGACTCAATTTGGCCCTTTTGGTCAAATTAGGTCAACTTGGGTCAAAGGAGCTAAATGGGCTTGGTTAGATTCAATTGATTGTAGTTGGTCAATCAAGGATGATCAACCATCATTGTAGAAGGTGTTAAATAGGTTGGTTCAATCCAATTTGGGTTGGATTGGAGTTTAGATCAAATGGGTCGTTTAGGTCACTCTGGGTCAAGTGAACCAAATGGGTGAATTGAGTTGAATTATGTTGAATTAGGTTGGGTTGAGTTTGATGTTTGATTGATGCCTTTGATTACAATTGATTTGGATTTAATTGGGTTTTGTCTCATTTGGACCCTTTAGGTCAAGTGGACTAATTTGGGTTGATTGAAATGGTTTGATTGGTTTGATTTGATTGTAGGTCTTGGAAGGGTTTGAAATAGAGATTTGAATATTTGGAGTGCTTTCATGAAGTTCAATTGGATTTGGTTCAATTGAATGGGTTTTAGGTTGGATCGATAGGATGATGGAAGGATTGAATTAGGTTAGGGATTAAGTTAATTTTTTTCTTGGAGATTGGATATAAAATAGGATTCAATTGGGTTTGATTGTATTGATTTCATGATAGATTTCCATGAGTGGATAGGCATAGGTCTCGATTTATGCCATAGGATAGGTAGGTTCCCTGTGTCCTAAGGTATAACTTTAACCTATGGTATACCTTCTTAAGTCTCTAGCCTTGGGTGTTTAACTAATCACTAGAAGTGTCCCATGACAAAGGAGATTCTAGTGTCTAGGAGAGTCATAAGTCTAAGATAGGAAGGAGGAATCCTCACCCCAAAAGTGAGGTCAACATCAAGCCACATTATTATTTTGCAAATGTGTGTCTCTTGACCTTATTTTTGGATGATATTTACATTATTTTCAAACTTATTAATTAGGATACCTAATCTTAGATTAGAGCCTCCTAATTAAGTACTTAGAAACTAACCTAGTCTTCTTCCTTTGGTTTGATCTATATCCTAATGGCTTTAGGTAGACTCAACCCAAATTCCAAACTTGAATTAAATCAAAAAATCCAAATAAACAAAATGAACTTCAAATTAAAATAAATGAATCCAAAAAAGCAATGTCAAAATGGTCAACCCTTTTGACTTAAGTTTGACTTATGTGGGTCTCACCAAGTCAAAGGTCAACCCACCAAAAATTGACCAAATGAAATAACTCCAAATGATTAAAATGATAAAATAAACATGTTTAATCATGAATCTAAAGAAATTTAAATTTATTTAGGCCTTATTTAGGTTAATTAGGCCAGTTAGTCTAAATGAAGCTAAATGGGTCATATTGGGTTCAACCCAAATCAAATTGAAATCAACTTAATTTAATTGCTCAAAATTATTTGGAAATGATAATCAAACATATTACAACCCACCATTAGGTCCAATTTAAACAATATTGACCCAAATGAACTCGAAGCTCAATCCATTAAGCCCAATTTGGGTCAAATGGGTTCAAATTAAAATAAATTAAAATTAAATGAAATTAATCAATCTAAGTCATCTCACAAATGTGTTAAAGCATGATTGGAGATACAAACAAAATTCAATAAAGCCAAATGGGTCATTTGAACCCAAGTGAAATCAATCTTAACCCATTTAATCCTAAATGGGTTAAAATGAAATGAAATGTAACTCAAATCCTAAAAGAATTAATTAAATCAAAACTTAATAAATCTTTAATTAAACATAATTGAACTCAAAATTAAATGAATTAAATTAAAATAAATTAAATCAAAACACTTTGAATCCAAATGGCATGAATTGGGTTCAAACCTCCAATCCAACTCAAATGGGTTTAAATTCAACCTCAAACTCCCATTAGGTTTGATTTGGGCAGCCAAAAACTAGCCAAAAATCTATGGTGGTGATGCCAAAAGTCATAAAAATAAAAAATAAAATAAAATGGTGGTGTGGAATTATAAGAGGAGAAGGCTCTGAATCCTTGAAGAGAATTCAAGTTTAATTTCCCCTCCTCCTTACATTATCTAGCTCTTTGCTTCAAGTAATTTAGCTTATTTCCAATTAATTGATAGCCTCCAAAGAGGAAATCAAGGAAGACTTAACTATCTCCATGGAGAGCAAGGGGATAGCAAGCAAAGAAGAAGAGAGAAGCCATGAAGGCAAAGCTCTCAACCAAGGGAGGAAAGGGGAGTAAATGAATTCCACCCCTCAAATTTCTTATCCAAACAAAATCACAAAGCCAAAAGGGATAAAACCCATCATCTAGTCAAGCCTCTTATCACCGGTGGAAAGAATCCGGCCACCTATAAGCCTTCATACATGACTCTTGGCCATGTATAGAAAGAGAGGAAAGAGGCCCTTTCCTCTCCCTTTTTTCATCCCAAAACATTCACAAGGTGAAAGAAAGAAGAAAGTGAGCATTCCCCCAACATCTCATCGCTAGCAAGCCAGAATTTGGCCAAAGCTAGCGGCCAATCTCTTGGTCTCCAATGGAAAAATGAGTTGGGGAGTATTTCACCTCGAACTAAAGATCCCAACACATCCTAGAGGTTGAGGAGACCTCAAACGAACCTTCACCAAGGCTCATCATTGTCAACAAGCCGAAGAATGACCAATGTCTTCAGAAACCATCCGTGAGTTGGTGTAGAAGCAAATCCATGAGAAGACAATCCAACAAGCTTTGTCACATCTTTGGAAAGGCGTTCAACTCGATCGCATCATTGGAGGCTACCGAAGTTGAGGTATCCATGACTGCCACCCTTTAAGCTTACAATTTTTGTCATTTTTAAAATAAATTTGATCTCCAAGAGAATCAAACTATCTAGATTGATTTTAAATTGATCTTTAATCATTTTACAATCAAAATCACATTAAAATTCATCATGGATCACCAAAAATCCATCAGATTCAATGGACAACACTCATCTCTCATCGAAGATAAATGGGGATTGATTGACACCATCTATTCCTTCTATTTGGAATAGATAGTTGAGATATAGCTGCATGATTTGATTCAATTGCTATAGAAAATCATGGGCAAAATCAGGACCACCTAGATAGTCTAGATTAATGCCGCGTGGCTACCGCTTTTATCATGTCCGCCATGTGGATCCTAGCTGGCCCTATGGCACTGCACCACATCGTAATGGTGCCACATTCACGCCACCATTTAAAATGGTATTTTCTATTTTAAATTATGATGGAATTATTAAAAAATGCTAGGAACTTCAAAAAGTAATAATATTTAAAATATAAATCCAAAAAAATTCAAATGAGGGCTCCATGGATTCATCTGAATGAGTAGAATCCATTAAACCCAACTTCCCCATGTAATTTTGGGTAATTTTGGATTAATTTCACTTTGAATGTAATTAATCACAAATCATTAATCCAATTGAAATGAAACTTTGAAGAACTAAAATTGAGGTTAAAATGCACCTTATGAAAAATTTTCATGAATCATTACTAAGTATATCAAACTCCAAACTTCAATTTTAATGAAATAAATCATCAAAATTGATCAAATCACTTTAAAGCAACATAACAAAGCCTAATGAACTTATAAACACCAATAAAACTCATTGAAACTTAGGAAATCACAAAATGACCTAATTTAGTAATTAATTGAATTAATTAATTTAGGTAATTAACTTGAACTTAGAAAAATCATAATAAATTAACCAAGTATCAAACAAATATGAATAAACTTTTTATGGATGCATTTTTTAGGGTGGAATCAGAGAAAAATAAAATCCCCAAATAATCATCATTAAATTAGGCTTAATTTAAGTTTTAATAAAATAATTAAAATTTTAATTACACCCTAATTATGTATATGATTGAAATCAAACTTTAGGAATATGAAACTTGCAAGGAACCCCACTTGCCATAAAAATTTGAAACCCAATTGAACTTTGGATTAAGAATTATTTAATTTCTAAATATCTTGGTCAATATAAATCAAATAATAGATTAAAAAATCATAAATCACAATATTCATAAAATTAACTTTAAATAGTCCTCATCAACATGAGAACATTTATGGATAATTCTCTAACATTCTAAATCAAAGAATTTGATCACTTACATACTTCCAATTTAATGAAAATAATAATGAATGTTAAGATTAATTAAACCTTAAGGCTAATGAATTCATAAATAAATAAATCAATAAAATCTTAATCCATAATCAATGTAACTTAAGAATGGATTAAAACACTAACCTAAGTGTCTTAAGTTAACATAATTCAAACTAAATGAACATTAATTCAATAAAAAGAAAACATAATTTAATAAACATAAACATAATTAAAACTAAATATTAATGAAGTAAATGTTTAATAAAGACAAGGGAAACAAATATTAAACCAATCCAACAACAACAACAACAAGCCTTTATCCCACTATGTGGGGTCGGCTACATGAATCCTTCTTCTCCATTGTGTCTTATTATGTGTCAAATTTTCATTTAATTCAGGAATACTAAGGTCATTTTTTATACATCTTAACCAAGTCTTTTTTGGTTTACCTCTACATTTCTTAACATAAGGAAAATCTAATGCATCTACTCTCCTAACCAGGTCACCGGACAACCGATGCTTTATGATGCTGAGCCATCTAAAGAGACTCTCTCAAATCCTATCTGCCACTGGAGCTACTCTAACTTTTTCTCGAACATACTCATTTTGTATTTTATCTCTAAGAGTAAAGCCACTCATCTACCTAAGCATCCTCATCTCTTCAACACTTAACTTAGTCTTATGCTTCTCTATTATTGGCCAACATCTTAAACCATAAATCATTGTAGGTCTTACCACCATCTTATAAAATTTTCCCTTAAGTTTAAGCAGTACTTTTCTATTACACAATAGGTCAGATGCATTCCTCCACTTCAAACATTGAACTTGAATTCTACTAATAACATCTCCATCTATTTCACCATCATTTTGAACAATAGAGTCTTGATATCTAAATTGATCACTCATTTTAATGACTTATTCACCCAATGTCACAACACTGCTATTAGAACTTCTACAACTAAAATTACACTCCATATATTTAGTTTTAGATCTACTTAAATGAAAACCTTACTCTTAGCTACATAATTCAAGTTTCTCTTGGACTCCCTCTCTATTCTTATCAACAAGAAGAATGTCATCAACAAAAAGCATACACCAAGGTACATCTTCCTATAAATGCCTAGAAAGAACATCCATAACTAAAAAAAATGATAAGGACTTAAAGCTGATCCTTGATGTAATCCAACTAAAATAGGAAAATATTTTGTTAATCCTCCTTGTGTTTGGACACAAGTAATAGCTCTAGTATACATATTCTTAATGACTTGAATATAACCAAAATTAACTCCTTTCTTTTCTAGAACTCTCCAAAGATCATCTCTTGAAACTTTATCATAAGCTTTCTCTAAACCAATAAATATCATATGTAGATCCTCCTTACTTTTTCTATACTTCTCCATCAAACTTCTTAACAAATGTATAACATCCATAATAGATCTACCTGGCATGAAACCAAACTAATTGTGAGAAACTTTTGTACCACATCTTAACCTATTCTCAACTACTCTCTCCCATATTTTAATGTATGACACATTAACTTAATCCCTCTATAATTTGCACAATCTTGTTCTTCACCTTTATTCTTAAATATAGAAACCAACAAACTCTTTCTCCACTTAACTGGCATCTTTTTAGTCTTTAAAATAACATTAAAAAAATTTCCAAGCTAAGAAATTCCTTGATCTCCTAAACATTTCCACACTTCTATTGGAATATCATCAAGTCTTACTATTTTTCCACATTTTAATTTTTTTTAAAGCTTTCTAATTTCAACTTTACTAATATGATGATAAAAATAAATTTCCCTATTTTTGCTAAGGGTATTATGGTTGCTAAAATCAATTGTATTTTTAGATCCTTCATTGAAATTTTATCAAAATATTCATTTACCTATTTTCAATATCCTTTTCTACAAAGCACTTTATGATTTTCATCCTAAATACACCTCACTTGAGCTAGATCTTTATTTCTCCTATCTGTTTTGGCTAACTTACACATACATCTTTCACCTTCTTTGCTATCTAATCTATTGTATAAATCACTAAAAGCTAATTTTTTTTATATATTACTTTCTTAGAATCTCTGGTTTCTTTAAATCTTTCCCAATTCTCCAAGTTTTTACATCTAAACTAAGTTTTATAACAACGCTTCTTATTTCTTATCTTTTCTTGCACATTCTGACTCCACCACCAACTATTTTTATTAAAAGAAAATTTTTTCCTTTTGATTCTCCAAACACATTTTTTGCAACATACCTAATTTCACTTGCAACTTTTTCCCACATAAAATTAGCTTTCTTATGAACATCCCAAATTCTAAGCTCTTATAGTTTGCTCTTAAAATTATTCTTATTAGTGTTATTTAAGTACCCTTATCTAATCCTAAGATAATAATTTGAATTATTTTTCATCTTTTAACCTTTCATCTTAAAATTTAAAATTAACAGTCGATGTTAGGTACTTAAACTTTCACTCAGAATGACATTACAATCTTTACAATCTACATGATCCATTTTTCTTATCAGAAAATAATCAGTCTCTATTTTACTAGATCCATTTTTATAAGTAATAATATGCTTATCTTTTTTTCTTAAATAAATTATTAGCAACTCAAAATCATAGGCTAAAGAAAAATCTAAAATAGTCCTACATTCTTAATTAGTCACTCCAAATCCATAGCCACCATGAATACTTTCAAAAATATTATACCACTCTAATAACATGTCCATTTAAATCTCTTCCAATAAATACTTTTTCTTCAAGAGGTATCTTTTATATTAATCTTTTAATTCATTCAAAAAATTTTCCTTTAAGTCTACATCCAAACCTACTTGAGGGAACATAAAACTTATAACATTGATAATCTTAATATCAATAATAACCTTTAAAGCTATAATGCTATCTCCAAATCATTAATATTTATAACATTATCCTTCAAACTTTTATCTATAATCACACATATACCATTTTTTTTGACTTCTACAATACAAAGTTTAAAACCTAAACTATCAATCTCCTTGGCATTCTCTAACCCATTTAGTTTCTTTAATACATAAAATATTTATTTTCCTATGAACCATAATATCAATTAATTCTATTAATTTACGTAAGAGTACATATATTCTAAGTTCCTAACTAAATTCTAGTTTCATGGACTAACTTCTTTGCTCACATCCGTCCATAATGTGAAAACCCTTGCTTATTTAACACTACACCCAAGTGCCAATGCAACAGACCCTAGACATTGGTTTGGTCGATCTATGATACTCTGTGATATTCAGTGTTCTGATGTGATGTGCTTTTCATATCTGTGTGGTGTACTATTTTATACTGGATGTCTAGGATTATTTTTCTATTAGACTAGGTGGTAGGACTTTCTTTTAAGAACTAACATTGTCTTTTACAAGGGCCTATGCTAAAAAGGACTATTGTCATAAACAAATTTTAAATTATTGTTTGCTTGTAGGTGCTGAATAATCCATTAACATAGCGCAATTGGATAGGTGGGCTTGGAAAACAACTAATGATAAGCCCTTATGTTTATAAAATATAATTATTGTGTGCTATTTATATTTTTCTAACATCTATTTTATAGGGTTTATGATTTATTTTTTGAATTTGAAATATAAACTTGAGCATAGAATTAGGTTTGGATATATAGGGTATGGGATTAGGAGGAGCTGGCCTTACTGGCAGATGATTGTAGTAGTCCCCTGTGAAGCCCAATGGAGGTCCCTGAAGAAAGAGATGATCTTAGAAAGAAGCCACATAGATCTAAACTATGATTCTAGGCTAGGTTGTATAAGGGTAGAGCTCCGCTCTCATTTTCTCTTTCTTCTGGGGTGTATAGTGGTACCTTATTGCATTGACCTTTTTCTAAAATTAAATTGGCTTGATTTATTTTGGGTGGGCAATAGAATCAACCTATGTTTTTAGATTTCTTTTTGTGTTGTGTTTCCTGTGATGAATGCCTTAATGATTAGGCTCATAGGAAAAATTAAATTTTCTACCCAACTTAAATCTTATGAACTTAAGCACAAAAATAAAATAGCTTGAATCTTCATATAAATTAAAGCCCTATGGATAACCTAAAATGAACTAAAAATAATTAGCTCTTGAAAATCATGCAATCATATTACTCTCAACTATTGAATTGGGCACTTCACCTATTGCTCATAAGGGCATTTAATCTTGAGGATGTCTGCCTTCTTGGGGAAGTCTGCCATCTTTTATTGATTTAGCCAATAACAAAGTCTAATTGCATGACATTTAGGCATAAAAATGCATACCCAATATCTTAAAAGAATCTTAACTTAAAATGTCTAAAAAGCTAAAAATGTTCATTAGTTAGGTACATCTCATACACTTCATGATCCTAAGGATTATGGAGTGTGTCTAGGTTCTTAGATTCCTTTCCTAAGAAGATAATAATATTATTATCTTGCATATATGGGACTTAACATCATGTATTTAAATTATATTTAGGTGGTGTTAGTTAGCAGCACCTCTAGGTTGGTTATAAGTCCAGAAGAGTCAGAGATAGGTTTGTTCTCTCAAGTGAAAGGAATGTCCAATAATTCCTAGAAATATAACTAGGTCAAGCATCTGACTTGTGTCAGAAGCACACATAGACTTAGGTTGTGAAGCATCCACCTTGGAGTATATCTTCAACCCTAAGAATTTTTGCAATTTATACTACTATAATATAAGCCTTAATTTTCATAAAAAAAATATTAACTCAAAATCTAAATTAAATTCTAAAATTTAAAGTTCAATGATAGGATAGTTGAAATGCCTACTAGCATCCTAATATCAAAAGGCATTTCCTACATTATCTGATTGGCCTCCAAAAATAAGTCTTTCCACTTTGGATCATTCCAAATTGAAATTCTAAATATCATTCCTTAAAAAACCAACTTAGAAATCCACATAAATAATAAGTTATTTCTTTAATCAAGAGTATTCTTAGGAAGAGAGTTTTCAATCCTAATATGTAATTAATTATAAGGGCTTTCCCTTATAAGAAATAATGAACACAATTTCAAATAAGCTTTGCTTTATCTCCCATGTAGTTTAGGAGAAAACTCTCTGGTATATCAATGGCCGATTAGCATTAGGAGTCTCTTATTAAAGACCATTTTAGGATAACATGTTTATCTTT
Organism: Cymbidium sinense; assembly: GCA_021442155.1. Taxonomy (NCBI): domain Eukaryota; kingdom Viridiplantae; phylum Streptophyta; class Magnoliopsida; order Asparagales; family Orchidaceae; genus Cymbidium; species Cymbidium sinense. The sequence continues at coordinate 110,638,426 of CM038216.1, forward strand.
TGAGATAATATGTTTACACCTTGATGATGCATTTGATGATCCAAATTAGAAATTTTTAAACTCTATGTGGTGTCATAAATTTTCCCTACAATTTCAACCATATAAATAGTTTTGACTTCTATCCAATCAATATCATCACTACTATGGAGGTCATGGATCAACTTCTCTCCATTAGTTAGGAAATCTTCATCTTCCCATAAGAGTTCATTGTTCACCTCATCATTCATTGGATGACTTTTATTGGATGGCCATTTCTAATTCATGATTGGGGATTCTACACCTTTATTATGTGGTGGGGTGAGCATATGGTTGATGATTTAGGATTGTTTGGTACCAAAATTGATTAGGACCTTTCAATGGTGGATCTTTAGGTATGTATACCAGATGTAAAACCCTAGTGTTCACTATATATATGTTGTTGTTGTCAGGACCTTCCAGCGATGTATCTTAGATGTCACACCATGGTGTTCACTGGATGCATGTTGTGGTTGTTAGGACCTTGCAACAACTGGACACTTAGTATCTTTGTGTTTAAGGGCTTATCATCAGTGTTCACCAACTATGGTGTTTATAGACTTCGAGTCTTGTTGTACTAGCATAATATTTTTGAATATTCCCACCTATTTTAGGGTAGGAATTTATGAGGTTGGCAACATGGTTCACTAACTTCTTTAGTCTTCTCTGAAGGTTTCTATTTTTGACTACCTTTAGAGCCTTATAAATTTTGGAAGAAATGGATTCTTCCCTGTGTGGTTGACTTTATGGACTAAGATGTATATGTTTATCCTAGAATAATTTCCTTATATCTCCTCCTGAGTTATTTCTTTTCACCCATTAGAGTGAATCAAAGTTGTTGATGGTGGGTACATTTGCTTCCACCAGTGGGTCAGATTGCTACTCAAGATGAACGGGCAATCCAATAGCTCTGTGGCCAGCATAATATTTTTTCTGGGCCCTCCTAAGAATTTTGATGCCCAAGGAAGATTATTTGTACTTATGCATGCCCAGAGTGAATGTAGCATCATGTGGGGTAGTATGTTCCCTTGATGCATTGCTAAGTGGGTTGACTATGATGGACTTCAACTTGGGCCTAGTGATCATCTTATCCTCAACATGGGTGGTTGGCATTGCCTTTGATAGTCTATGAAAGATAGAAATCCTCTTTAAGTTTAAGGCTTTAGGGTTGGGCTCATTTGGGATGATCATGTTTGAGTGTTTCCCCTCATTGAATGCCTTTAACATTTTGGTGACCCTAACCATGGGCTTAGTGACTAGTCCAGCTTGTTGGAACTATACAACCTTTGAGATTATTTCAAACTTGAGGGTAGATCCAATGGAACCAACATTTATTATGGCTTTAGGGAATCTTATAATGGATCCTTCACCAAGCTTGACATTCATCATGTTCTTGATATTTTCCATTGGAAAACCTACTCATAGATTTTAAGATTTTAAAAGATTATAACACTTTATTTAAGTCTACAATGATGCCTTATATTTCTAACTAGAGATGGAGAAAGAAGTAATCCTTTGTAGAGTTGCTAGAAATCTGATCACTTTTCAAAGAATAATTTTAAGGATGCTCTCCATCATCTTTATTGAGATGTAAGATTATATTTGTTCATGTGGTATATTTATTTATATTCAACCAAATTTCCCCTAACATTACATTAAATTTTAATTAGATATGGGTGCTACTTCTTATGAATACAAACCTTCATAGTTAATTACCCCTTTTATCACAATAAGAGGGCACTCTCAATTAAGGTTGGAAAATGAACATATCTTATCAGATATAATTGGTGTCTAGCGGTACATACTATGGCATAAATGACTGTCATTTAACTTAAAGTGTATAGTCAGTACCGGGGAGGGGGAGGAAGGGAAGATAGCATGCCCAATCAATGTCCCATGGTTCCATCATCTTGGGCTATCTTGATCCCTAATCTTCTTAGTTAGGGGAACTAGTTTTTAACTAAAGAATTCTTATCAGTAGACATGAGTTGCATCATCCAAGGTGTTCTTGTAGATCTATGGTGATATTTGTCTAAGGTGATAAATTTTAGTCAACCTTAACTAATAAAAGCATTTTTTCCTATTCAATATATTCTACAATACTAGATCAAGGAGGAAAACCATCAGGGAACATATGGGCTATTTCCATCGAAATATAGTGGAGCAATATTGATGCCAAGAAACCTAGTTAGAGGGTTCTGGTCTTATTCATATTTATATGGCACCCTTTGATAGAAAAACCACATAGGCGTGGACACAAGCTATGTCATTACTAGCATGAGATTATTTAAGTATGAACATAATTATATATTTAATTTGACATTAGATCTTTCATGAGAAAGAGTTTTCTTAGCTTATCATCATTGACAAATAAATGATGGATGGATGAATGGATGATTGTTTAATTTAAGTTATGATGAATTTCATCCAATTTAAACATATATCCCCTCTAGATGAATTTGATAATCAACATGGCCATCATCGAGGAATGAGTAAGTTATGTTGACTCAGACCTAGTCATAAGATCTAACCAAGAAATTAACCTACAAAGCATCCTCATGCAATAAAGTTAGGTGATTCTTATTGTGTCAAGGCCCAAGCAAGTAATTAATTTTGTGTTATACTTAGTGCTTCAACATAGAGAATATGGTGCCTAGGCACTATATCGCATCGTGGCGCAACATGGTTGGCATGGTGGCATAATAATTATTGGTCATGTTGACCATTTGAATGGTGCCACCTAGTCAAAAGTCGATTCGATAACTAATAGGTGTTCAAGCACTTTAAAAGTGTTAGACAAACTTTTTGCCCAGTGCTTCTGCATTTTTGTGTATATGTCCTTTTATTGATCATTTAGAATGCTCTAGGATTTAAAATATAGGGGTAGTCCTTAGGCACTGCTAGCCTATATAACATAAGCTTAAGACTTGAGGTCTCGGAACTACGACTCTATGGTTTAAATTTAAATTAGAATATGAATGCTTTAATATTGTGCATTAAATATCTATTTTAAGAATACAGTGCCTCGGTGCTGGGGTATCAACACAACACTGCTATAAGCATCTGCCTAAGTTCTATTTTCCTAAGGATGTAGTGCCTTAGTGCTGGAATATTAGTGTCATAGTGCTATTTCATTAATAGTCTTTTTTTCTTAAATTTAAAAAATTTTTCGGCATAATGCCATATAATTTGATCTTTACAATATTTTTTTAAGAGCATTAGTTCTCTTCTCCCTTATTTTAGATCTAAGATCAATTAATGGAGGGTTTCATTACATACTACAACTATGTTTTATGGAAGATCACGCCTGAGCATTGAACATTGCATAAGAAATAGTGGATCAGAAAGCATAGCGCTGCGGCACCTGATGTCAAACGCCTCAGTGCTAAGAGGAAATGTTTACCCAAGAGCTTGGCACCACGATGTTGTATTTCTAATTCCTTGATGCTTTAGACAAAGAGTTCAAGATTTCTTTCCTGAGAGCTAGGCGCCACGGTGCTGGGCTTTGGCATCGTAGTGCTATTTTGAATCAAATTCTTGAAGATTCTAGATATTTTTTTGAAAATTTTGGTAGAGTAACATTTTAAAAATGCTAGGTTCTCATATTTTTAGTATAATTCTCTTTTGGTCTTGATCCAACATTAATAGGGTGAGGTTTCTTTTTCTTCTTACATTGAAACTAAGTTCAAAGACCAAGGTTCTTTCTGAATTTTTGGATTTTAAGGGAATGGAGACATTCTTTTTACTCTAGATCAAAGATCATTAGAGATATGCCATCTAATTTGCCACTACATCTAAAATCGATGGTGAAAATCTTGTAAAATATTATTTCTAAGAGAAAAATTCATATAAAACTACATTTCTAGAATTTTACCTGGAGTTGGTAGTGATGGATTTGACTTCGATCTTTTGTAAGAGGAAAGAATCCTTGAATAATCACCCACCATTGAAGCTATCCTTACAATTCAAATAAGAGAGTCATGTAGTGTTACGAGTAAGAGAGAAAGCGGCAGCTAGGAGACAATCCCCTTTTTTATAGGATTTTCCCACTAGTGGGGTGGTTCTTTCCTCCCCATAACTATTCCCCCCCTCCCACTCCCTTGGTTATTATTGTTTGGGTGGGAATGATAGTTTTTTTCTTATTTTTAAAATTGAAGCTCATCGTGATAGCATCACAGTACTGTCATTTAAGTTGACAATGATCATGAGCTGTTTGGGCTTCTAGATGCTATAAGGCGGTGACAACACCTTGGCGTTATGATTTTAGCATCATGGTGCTCTAGGCCATAATGCTTTATTTTCTTTTTTGGTATGAAAATTTATTGGAGGAAACCATTTATTGATTATTTAAGTGAGGCTCCCTGAAGATAAACTATTAGCAAATCAAATTTATAAACATGCCTTATTTTATGCATTAATCAATAATGTATTGTATCGCAGGTCATTTTATCAAATGTGGTTAAGATGTTTGGATAAACAAGAATCTCATAAGATTATGAATGAGATACATTTTGTATTATGTGGTGCTAATCAAACTAGACCTAAAATAAAACCTAAAATTAAACAACATTGATATTATTAGCCTTCAATGTTAAATGACTATATAGAAATTGCACATCAATGTCATAAATACCAAATACATGGTATGGTACTACATCAACCTCCTAATGTACTACCAACTATTGCCTCTTGGCCCTTTGAGAGTTTAGATCACAAGGCCTATTGATCCTCTTTCATCGAAGGGGCATCATTTTATATTACCTATAACTAATTACTTCTCTAAGTGGGCCGAAGCAGTTCCATTGAAAGAAGTGAAAGCATGTCATGTACTTATTCTTTTAGTAAAATATCGAATATTGATTTAGGATTCCTTGCTGAATTATATTTGATAATGGTCTGTCATTTAAGTCCATTAAATTGAATCATTCTGTGGCTAAAATAAAATTTATTGAAAATATTCAACCACTATTACCACGGAAATGGATTGGCCAAAGTATTTAATAAGACTCTATATGAATTTTGGAAAAAGTACATGATGAAAATAAATGGAAATGGCATGAAAAGTTGGTTGAAGCCTTATGGGCTTATTGTACCACATATAAGTCACTCAATCTACACCATATGCTTTGGTTTATGGAACTAAGGATATTCTTTCATTGGAAGTATAATTTCCTTCTTTGAGAAAAGTAGTTAATAACAACATTATAATAGCTCAGAACCACAAACATTGACTGAAAGAACCTGAAATCCTTGAAAGAAAACATCTAAAAGCTCAGCAAGACCTTGAACTTAACCAATCACATTTGGTTTGAGCACATAATATGTTGGTCCATCTTAGAACTTTCCAAGTAAGAGACTTGGTCATAGTTCCTAAATGACCAATTTTTATCATCGAAGGTTAGGTATCAAATTCAAGCCAACTTCAGAAATACTGTTCGTGGTTGAGAAATTCTATGAATGAAGCTCTTATCAATTAATTACCAGTAATGGTGAACATCTAATGCCACCAATAAATAGATGTTACTTAAAGTATAAAATGTATTTTAATTTTAAAAGAGATGATCAATAAAATTATGTTCATCTTTGTACCTTTTATGATTTATTCAGATCCAAGCATTGTCTCTTTTATTTTTAATTTTATGTAATGACTTGTAAGCTTTTGTAAATTTTCTTAAATATTTTTGATGCACAATCTCTACATTCTTATATGATGGAAGCAAGCCCATTTGTGGTACCCTTCTTATAAATTTCTTGAGTTTGGAGTAAGCCTATGTGCATCATTCCCATAGATTTGGAGGTAGCCCATCTTGGCCCCACTCTTACTTTTGACAGGATATGATTAAGTCACTAAGACACCTTTCTTATCAAATAGACTGTTTAGGATTGGAATAAGTTCCTAAGAAATCTTTCAATTAATCAGAATTTGAGGTTAAGGATTAAGTCATCAAGACCCCTTTCTTCAACCTAAACTATCTAAGAAGGAATTAAACCATTAAAGGCCCCATCTTAATAGTTAACAAAAAGATAGGAGTAAGCCCCTTAGTTGGCATCCTTTATGAGTAAGGCTCTTAGTAGGCATCCTTTCAAATAATAAAGATAGGATTAAGTCACCTATACCCTTTTAGGATTAAGTCAACAAGACTCCTTTTCCTATTAGTAAAAAATTTGAGGTTTCAGATCAAATCCCCTTTTTCCTCGTTATAGTTATTCAAGAAGGAATTAAGCCATTGAAGACCTCTTCTTTATAGCTAACCAAATAAGAGTATGTCCCTTAATAGGCATCCTTATAAGAAAAATAGGATAGGATTAACTCATTATGACCTCTTTCCTTTTCAAGCTATCAAGAAGGAATTAAGCCATTGAAGGCCCCTTTATGTTAGCTAAAATTTACTAAATTATGATTTAAGTCCTTGTGACCCCTTTTCTAGCTCAAAATAAAGAATTTAAGGAGTGAAAATATATCTTTGAAGGCCCCATTCCTATAGACTATTTAGGTTAGAAAATAATTTCATGTGACCTATACCTTTTAGTAAAAATATTGAGGATTAGGAATTAAACTGTTGAAAGCCCCTCTTCCACAGCTAAGCTATTTTGGTCAGAATCAAGTCTTTAAAGACCTCTTCCTAATAGCCAAGTAGATAAGAGTGAATTCCCTAGTGGTATCTTTCTATATTTAAAATTCATATAGTTTGGTTAGGAGTAAGTATCCATGTTAGCATTTTCTACAACTATTGTCTCTAAAAAGAGTAAGTATCCATAGTGGCATCCTTTCTAGGAAAAGAAATCTTTAGGGCCTTCTAATATATCCTTTCTTTAGAATTTGTCAGTCATTTGGACTACCTCATGGATAATTTCACTTAGAAAGATATGAGTTTTAGTTCTTTCTTTCTATGTTAGTTGTTGAACATCTATTGTAGTCAAAGTGAAAATAAGTCCCTTGAATACCATGATTGTGTTAAGATTACATTCCTCATTGAATCTTTTCCTAATGATATCTCTATTCTTCTTATAAACTAGTAAATCTAAGTATCTAAGAATGAATGATTCTAAATTAAATAAACTCAGACATGTGTTTTCCTATCTTTTACAATTAAATTCAAAATAAAATCTGAAGTCAAACTAAATCTAAAATCAAACTCTTCCAACCTTATGCTTATATATTTGTTGACTAGTGTGGTCATTACCAATATCTGTAGTGTGTTCTAGTTAGTACACTACACATATTTGGGGTCCATTTATTGATCTTATTTTTGGATAAGCTTAAAATTATTTCTAAAACATGGTAATTAGGACACCTAATCCTAAATCAAGAGCCACCTAATTACATATTTAGGACACTATACTAGGTATCCTAGTGAATCCTTTCATGGGTGGGCTCAAATCAAACACAAACCTAAACAAGTAACTAAATCAAACACATTCAAATTGAAACCTTAAATCCATCTAAGCTTTGGCTAAGATAATTTGGGTGATTAACCTAATTATGCTATTTAAGCTCAAAATTAGCTAAACTCAAAGAAATTTAAATAAATAAAAATAAATTCAAATCAAATCAAATCAAATAAAAGAATAAAGTCATTGCATGAATAGGAATGGATTTAAAATTAAATCTAAATGAAAGTCAAATGAAAGTCAACCATTGGACATAGAATTATCTTATGTGGGTGTTGAACTTATTTTTGGACGAGGTTAATATCATTCTAAAATTAGTAATTAGGATGTCTTAATCTTAAATAGCAATCTCCTAATTCAATGCTTAGGATAGTATACTTAGTGACCTAGTGCACCCTCCTTGGGTTTGATCTAACCTGGACTCAACCTAATTTTCAAATTTGGATTAAATCAAATCAAATCTAAATAAATCTAAATGAAATTAAATTGAAATAAAGGAATAAATCTAAAATCAAATCAAAGTCAAATTTAGTCAATCCATTGGGTTTGACTTAGGTGGGTCCCACCAAGAATTTGACTAAATTTAATCAATCCAAATGTTTGAAATGATCAAATAAACATGTTTGATCATGAATCTAAAGAAATTTAAATTCATTTAGGCCTTAATTGGGTTCATTAGACCACATAGTATAAATAACCCTAAATGGGTCCTAGTAGGTTCAAACCCAAATCAAATTAAAATTAATTCAGTTTGATTGCTCAAAAATATTTGGAAAAGATTATTAAATACAATCCAACCCATCATTAGGTCTAATTTAGTCAAATTGGGCATTTAACCCAAATGAAACCCAAGCTTAACCCATTAAGCCCACTTTGGGTCAAATGGGTTTAAATTGAAATCCAATTAAAATTAAATGAAATAAATCACTCCAAATCATTTCACACATGTGATTAAACATGATTGGAGTGTGAACAAAATTTAATGAGTTAAATTTGGTAATTTCACTCAACTAAATCTAAGCTAACCCATTTAAGGCAAAATGGGTCAAGTTGACTTGGAGTTGGGCTAAACCCTCATGTGGCATGAGTTAAGTCAATTCCTAATCATCCAATAGGCATCAAAGATGATTCAAATCAAAATTTAAAACTAATTAATGGTGGTTAAAGCATTTAAAACTTAGATTAAATCTAATGCTAAGATTAATCACCAAATGGATTCAAATTGAATTGAAACCTATAAAACTTATTTAAATTCATTGTTACATGGGTTAATAGAGATTACCAAATATTCTTAATGAAACTAATCAAATCTAAATCAAGTTAAAATGGAAAACTTATATAATGGAAAAGATGGACCATGTGAAGCAAAGTCAATTTTGGTTTCCTTAATCCCTTAACCCTTTTAAATCCCATCACTTGGCTTCAAGAAAAAAGATATATGGCTGCCAATCAATTGAAAGCCACCAAGCTACAAGCTAAATGGCATTTGACTTTCTCCAAGGAAGAAGCCAAGGAAGAAAAGCCAATGGAAGAGCGAGGCTCAAACAAAGAAGGAAAATAGGGTAATTGCCTTCATCCCTTCCATTCCATGATCCAAACTTCCTCACAAGGCCAAGGGGGATTGAATCCACCCCTTGGTTGGCCTTACTATTGCAAGTGGCCGAAATCTAGCCACCTAATAGGTAATGAAGATGCCTCTTAGCCAAGCATAACAAAAGGGAGGGAAGGCCAATTCCTTCACCCTTTTCATCCTAATTTGTTCACCAAGACAAATGATGAAGAAACTGATCTCTTCCCCGACTTCTCGCCATCAGTGCGCTAGAAAACAAATGAAATTCGAGCCCCTTTAATGGTGAAATGCAAGGGAGACTCTTTAACATCAAATTGAATGTTCCAACATGTTCTAGAGGTCGAGGCTACCTCAAACAAATATCTACCTCATCCCCTCTCCACCGACAAGCTGAAGAATGACCAAAGCAATAGGAAAATTATCTGAGGCTGATCTAGGAGCAATCCACGGGGAGGCAAGCCACCAAATTGCATACACACCTTCATTACATCAAGATGAGCTAATGGAGTCAATCCCACTATCGATGATGGATGAAAATGAGGTACGCTCCACCATTGATCCTTTAGGCCAAAAGTTTTGGCACTTTTCAAAAAAAAAAATTATTTCGAAGCAGATCAAATCGAATGAATGGGTTATAAATTGATTACTAATCATTTTGCAATTGAAATCACTTCAAAATTCAGTGTCGATCATCGACAATTTGGAAAAAATGATAAATGGTGTTGTCTCTCACTGAAGAATTATGGGATATAATATCCATCATACAATCCTTCTTTTTGGAATGGACAGCCATGATTTAGTCAGACAATCTGATTTTACTCCATAAGAAAATTGCTGAACAAATTGGGATAGTTTGATCTTTGATTGGACAATCGAGATTCATCCCGTGGGGCACCATTTTTGACGTAAATGCCACACAGGATCCACGTGGCCAAATCATGCCTCGCCACATGGCAAAGACACCATGCAGGCTACCACGTTAGCCCATGGTCTTAAAATGGCTAAATTCCCTTTTAATTAATTAAACATCATTAAAATTTGAAAAATACATAGAAATTTAAATACAAATTTAAAAATTGCAAACTTCAGCTCCATCACTTCATCTTGGTGAGCGGAATTCATTAAAATTAAAATCTCCAATTAGTTTTGGATATTTTGGCCTTAATTTGACTTTGAATGAAATCAATTAAATTTTAATTAATCATAAACCATTAATCCAATTGAAATGAAACTTTTGGGAACTAAAATTGAAGTTAAAACTCACCATAGGAAAATATTTCATGAAGTAATTCAATGTAATTCATGAAATATATAATTTCAAATTCTAAACCTCATTTTTAATTAAATAAATTAATATAAAATAAAATAAATTGTAAAAATGGATCAAATCACATCAAATTAAATTAATAAACCTCAATGAACAAAAAAACACAAATGAAACTCAATAAAACTTAGGGGTCGTTCATGATCACTTTTTTATTTTAATTTTGTTTTGTTTATGTTTTTCATAAAAATATAATTTGTTTGATTATACTTGTTGTTTTTAAAAACACTCAAAACTTCTTTTAGATGTTTTGAGTGTTTCTAAAAACAACATTTTTTTGTTTTTGAAAATAAAAAAATAAAATCACATAAAAATACTCTAAATTGATAGGTTTTTAAAAATAGCATAAAAATAAAAACAAAAAATAGAATAAAAAATTGATCCCAAACAGCCCCTTAATAAATCATAAATTGGCTTAATTAATTAATTGAATTAAATAATTTAAATCATTAATGAAAAATTAATTAAATCATAATAAATTAACCAAAAATTATGAATGATCCCTCGTTGGAAACACCCTTCGGAGAGGAATCAATGAAAAAAAAATCCCTAAGTGACATTCACTAAATTTGACTTAATTTGGATTTTCATGAAATAACTAAAACCTTAATTATGAATCTAATCAACATGAAACTTTGGAAACATGAAATTGGCATGAAACGTCACTTATCATAAAAATTTTAAACCTAATTGACCTTTGGATTGGAAATTGTTGAATTTCCAAATTCCTAAGTCAATATGAATCAAATAATCAATAAAAAAATTCATAAATTAAATAAATCATGAAATAATTTAAACTAATCTTAATCAAATATCAAAATATTTAGGATGGTTTTCCAACATTTTAAATCAAAGAACTTAATCATTCTATACTTAAGGGTTAAAGAAATTAATAATTCAAATTAAAAGTAGTTAAACCTTAAGTTAATGAAATCATAAACAAACACTTAATGAAACATTAATCCATAATCAAGGTGATGTAAGAATGGGTAAAACCTAAGTGTCTTAGGTTAACATAAATTAAAATAAATGAATGAACATAAATTCAACAAACCTAAACATAACTAAATCACATTAACCAATTCAACTCAAATAAAATAAAATAATTCAAACAAACTAAATTGAAAACTAAACCAAGAATTAAAATAAATAAATTAAACCAAAAGAAAAGAAATAAATAACTAAAATCCAAAAATAAGAATAGAAAAGAAATAAACCAAAATTCCAAATTAAATTCATACCCAAGCCAACTAAATGAAACTAAAATAATTAATTAAGATACTTAAGGATCTTAGTTAGAACTTTGGGATGGATCTTCTTCTTAAGATGAAGGTTTCATTCCATTAGTGGTTAGGATGTTGAATAGAATATATTCCACACAAAAATGAAATCCATTCTACTCTTCATTCTTGAAATCCTAAACTCACTTTAACTAAATAAAAGTGAAATAAAATTGAAAATAAATTATTAAATCATTTGAATTGAAATCACCCAAAGGTAAAATTCAAAAACTCGAACTCCAAATTGAAACTTGAACTAATTAGGCCTAATAATGTCTTTGCTACAAAAGCCTATTTTCTTCACAAACTAGATCATTAGGTCATGAACCCTAGACTTAGGTTAGGCTATTCTGTGATTCTTTATGATTCCCTGTGATGTGTTGTGATATGATATGCTTCACATGTTTTGGGGTGTACTATTTTAGACTGCGTGTCTAAGATTATTCACTCATTAGATTGGATGATAGAACATTCTTTTTAGATCTAACATTATCTTTTGTAAGGGGTTATGCTAGAAAGGACTGTTATCATAAATGAAATTCAAAATATTTTCTTTCAAGTATGATTAAGTCCTTAAGCATAGCCTATAGGATAGGTGGGCTTGGCAAATAGCTAATACTAAGCCTGTTTGTTTATTAAATATAACTATTGTGTGTTGCTTGTATTTTAGTAACATTTATTTTGTAGGGCTTACAAATTAATTTTAAAACCAAAATGTAAATTTTAGCTTAGAATTAGGTTAGGATCTATAGGATCTAGGATTACAAGGAGCTAACCCTACTGAAAGATAGGTGTAGTGATCCCCTATGAAGCACAATGGATGTCATTAAAAAAAGAGGCAATCCTAGAAAGAACACCCATAGATCTAGACTTGTAGTTCTAGGACAGGCAATATAAAGGTAGAGCTCGCCTGGCCATTTGCACTTTTATTGGGGTGTACAGTAGTACTTGGTCGCATTGGCATTTTTATTAAATTAAAGATTGGCTTGATTTATTTTAGTGGGCAATAAAATCAATCTACTTTTCTAGCTTTTTTTCCATGTTGTGCTTTCTTGTGATTGAATGCCTCGACGATTAGGCTCATAGGAAAACTAAATTATATACCCAACTTAAGTCCAAACAATTAAAATAAAAATATGAGAAAATTTGAAACTTCACATAAATTAAAGCCTTAGGAAAAACATAAAATCAATTAGAAATAATTAGGTCTTTAAACCATGAAAACATGTTTCTCTAAATCCTTGAATGGGCACTTCACCCATCGCTAAGGGCATCGATTTATGAGGATGACCGCCTTCTTGGGAAAGTCTTCCTTCTATTATTTATTTGGCCCATAACAATTTCTAATTGCATGACATGTAAGAATAAACATGAGTGCCCAAGACCTCAAATAAGTATTGAATCAAAATACTTAAAACTCTAAAAAATGTGTATTAGTTAAATGCATTTCATACCCTACATTATCTTAAGGATTAGAGAGTGAGTCTACATTCACGGATTCCTTTCCTAAAGATACAATAGCTCAATCATCTTGTATTCATGAGACTTAGCATTATGAATTTAAAGTGCGCTTAGGTGGTGTTAGCCGGCAACCCCTTCAGGTGAGTTATAAGTCTAGAAGAGTCAGAGATAGGTTAGTGTTGGCTTAATGAGCCTCATGTTCAATCCGATCAATTTTGATGATAACAAATGAATGTTTGGATGTTCTAATGAATGTTTTTATGTGTTTTAGATATATCAATTGCTAATTACATATCTAATACATCTCATAATATGTTTGAGGAATTTACAAGAGGAGAAGAATGAAAGATAGATCAAATTGGATAATATGAAGCTCAAAATATAATACTTTAGGTTATATGCATTTATTCATTGGCATGAATCAATTTTCTCACAACTTAACATATTATTTTAATGAGGTTAATTTATATAAATCTCTATCGAATTAACATTCAAATATATGTTTCATACATAGCATTTGAATTGTCAAAATAACAAATCATAATGACTATTAAGTGTAATTATTTTATTTACATAATATAATTAAATATTTTAATTTAATTTTATTGTTATATGATAACTAACATATGTATAATTATATATAAATTATATCATAATATTTAAATGTCACATGTCAAAATTAACAAAAATAAATGAAATTTTGTATTTTAGCCAAAGTCATTTTATAATCAAGGAATTTATATCTGATTTCATCTCCAATTGATTCCTTGGATTTTTTTTCCTTTAATTTGATAGGTCACATAACCCACATTTGATTAAACTCAGATTTATTATGACTTTTCAAACATTAGCTGATTTTAATAATGAATGCATGCTACATGCTTTGAATATATTAAGAGCCATATTTGATTATTTTTTACCTGCCCATGTGAATAACCAAATTTTGGATGCTTTAATTTAATATTTATTTAATATAAATTACATTTTTATTGAACATTAAATTATCACATGATAGCATGAGGTTAGAATAATATTCTTTTTTGAATTAATTCAAAATGACCTTCTTGCCTATAAATAGCCCTCATTCTCTTCATGAAAGCATTCCTCATTCAAAATTCAAAATCCCTCTAGAAAATCTAAGAGAAAATTTCTTAGATTTTCTTTCCAAGTGTTCACCAAATATTGCAAGATCATATCCTTGGTTTGGAAGCTTCAACATCTTCAACTAAGCAAGCTTTCTCAAATTACTTGAGTTTGTTTTCTTGATCTTAATCCTTTTTAGTTGTTCATGCTAATTTCACCATCTATTTATTCTTTATAATTTACACTTATTGGTGGATTAGTCTTTGATATTATTTTTTATATCAAAGTTTCTCAATCATCTTTTTGTGAAAAATTCTTGTGATAGTTTGTAGGATCTATTTCACTTGTTGAAATTTTTAACTTCCTATAAATTTCTTTTGGTTTCTTGAAATATTTATTCATTAATCTCATTTTGAAAGATCATTTATTCTTAGATCTATTTTAGGTATATTTTAAGCATTTTAAATTAAATTATTACTGAAATTATTTTTATATTTGGTAGATCTCTCTTTTAATAAAAACCTTACTAGCCTACTTAGATCTATCATATACTCATTTTATTTAAGTATTTTATGATCATTAGCTTTAATTGAAAGAATCTATTTGGTTAAAATAAAACAAATTATTCCTTGCTGAAATTTATTTTATTTGGGTGAAAGAATATTGTGAATTTATTTTGAAATAATTTTTATATTAGTCTACAAATTGTAATAACATAAACATCTTAGTAAGATCACTTTAAGATATTTATTTTATTATTTCTTATCAATATTAAGTGAGCATTTTATCTTGCCAAAATTTTTTAAGTGATCATTTGTAAGTTGTGAGATCATTTTTTTGAATTGGATAGCTTGGTATATTTGTGAGAAATTTATTTTATCAAAATTTATTATTTTGTATTTTTTTTTGTAAAATTTATATTGGGGTTGTACTCGCCTTTGTAGGAGAGATATATTATTGTAGGGTTGTACTCTCAATAGGAGAGTACTATTTGTAAGCTATTTTTGTATTTAGTGGATTCTAGCCGGGGTGGCTAGGCATGGACGTAGGCATTGTTTGGCCAAACCACATAAAATTATGTGTCTATTGTCTCTCTTTACTTTTCTTGTACTTTTATTTTTTTTCTTTGCATTAAGAATTTTATCTTGTCATTATAAAATCAATAATTAATTTTCTACTAAAACTTAAAATTTAAGATTTATGTTTTAAAATATTTATCTAATTCGCACCCCTCTTGGGTGCTATAGTGACTCACAATTTGTATCAGAGCCTAGGCTCTTTTATTGGCTTTACATCTAAGAGTAGATCTTCTCACTATGGCACAAGGTTTCCCAAAGGGTTCACTACCAGAGGGACCATCCACTCATAGACCTCCACATTTAGATAATGTACCATTTGACTATTGGAAAAATAGAATTAGTACATTTTAAGAGGTCAAGATACATGTGGTATATGTTGACACATCAATATCATACACCCACAGTAGAAATAAATGGCATTAAAGTAGAAAAACCTTTTGAGGAATGGTCTGTAGCTGAAAGAGAACTTGATGAATTAAATGCTAGGGCTTGTAATACTTTACATTGTGCTTTATTACCTGATGATTACATAAAATTTCTATGTTAAGTATAGCAAAAGAAATATGGGATAAACTCATTATAACTTATGAAGGAACTAGAAGTTAAAGATGCTCACATAAATAGACTTGTTCATGAATATGAGTTATTTCATATGTCTCCTTCAATCTATTTAGATATACTAGATTCATGAAAATAATTAACACATTGCATTCTCTTGGAAAAATATATAAGAATCAAGACTTAGTCTATAAGATTCTTAGATGTCTTCCAAGAATGGGAAGCTAAAGTAACAACTATTAGTGAAGCTAAGGATTTATCTACTTATCGACTTGATCAGCTTTTGGGTTCTTTGATAGCACATAAATAGGTTATTGCTCAAAGGGATAAGATGGATAACTCAACAAAAAGGGAGAAGGAGAAAGGAAAATCCATTGCATTACAAGTTAAAGATAGTGATGAGCATAACATCTCAAGCTTGGATGGTGATAATGATGAGGTGGTCATCTAAAGGCTTGGGAACTTGCTAAGGAAGAAGAATCAAAGGTATAAAAATCTAAACACTATAAATTTCAAACTAAGAAATTTCTTGGTGAAGGGATCATTTGTTACCATTGTAAAAACTGACACATAAGAGGTGATTGTCGAACTTTTGAATCAAAGAAGAAAGAGATTGATGTGAAAGAAGAAAAAATTATGAAGGAGAAAAAAAATAAGAAGAAGAAGATGGCTTTATGGGCCAATCCAGATTCAAATGAATCAAGTACTTGCTCATCTGATGAAGAGGTCAACATGTCTTATGGAAAATGGAGAATCTGAGTTAGATTCTTAAGAGGTATGTAATGATATATCTTATAATAAATTAGATGATGCTTTTAATGATTTAGTTATTAAATATAAAAAAAAAAAGAAAATACAAAACCTTAGAAATAGAACATAAAATTTAGATATGCATTTTATGATTTAAAAAAAATATGTGATAATTTAAAAAGTAAAAATACTTCTTTATTAAATTGTTCCTTACTTGTATGTAAACTTGAAAGAGAGAATATCTTGTTAAAATCAAGATTAGAATTATGTTTGAAATCACAAGTTCATTATAATACTTCATCAAGAAAAACATTTAATAAAAATTATTTGCATCATACACATCCCACTCATATACCTTACAATTATCGTGCTAAGTCATATGCAAACATTAATGTTTGGTGCAACTATTGTGATAAAAAAGGGCATATTTTATTTGATTTCTATGCACGTAAATTACAAAATACTAAGAAATCATCTTATGTATGGGTACCAAAAGGTACAAGCACTACACAAACCACGCATGCTAGATATCTTGCTTCAAATTTAGAATGTAGACCCAAACATGTTTGGGTTCCAAAAGTTAACATGTGAGTTTCTTTTGAAGGAATGCCTTCAAAGCAAAATCAAAGAAGGCATGTGGTACTTGTACAGTGGATGTTCAAGACATATGATGGGAGAGAAAGATAAATTCACAATTTTAAAATCAAGTGATGGAGGATTTGTTACATATGGAGATAATGCAAAGGGAAAGATCATTGGCATTGGTTCTATTTGTAAGAATTCTATCACTTTAGATAAAGTTTTTCTAGTAGAAGTATTAAAATATAATTTAATTTCTATTAGTCAATTTTGTGATAAAGGTTTGAATGTAGTATTCCATGCATCATATTGCATTATAAAAAATAATGAAAATGTTTTGTTAGTAGGAAAAAGATATAAAAATATTTATGTCATTTATTTAGATAGCTTTCATGATGTGAATTTGAATTTACTTTGTTTTAAAAGCACTCACGATGATATATATTATTCTTATGGTTTTCATAATGATAGTGATTGAGTCATGTATGAAACCTTTAGCATGAGTCACTTGTTTGATGAAGTTCCACTTCAATTAAGTCAAAAGCCTTATGGAGATCATGATTGATGGTAGTATTAACTCCCAAATTTGATGTTAAGACCCATTAGTAGTTCATAAGCAAGCAAGGCATTCTCACTAATGTTCCTCTCCTTGATGATGGCACTTTGGTTGGGCAAGATGATGTTGGGGAGTGTGTGATAAAGTCTCAGGCCAATGATCTTGCTTATGATCTTCCTAATGGTTGTGGTGAGGCTGATGGGCCTAAACATTTCCCATCTTGAAGGAGATTTCTATTTCAGGATGGGTATGATGGTTGAGGAGGAGAAGTATTTTTCCATCTTTTCCCCTTTAAAAATTTTCTAAATGGATTTGGTAACTTTTGATTTGATGGTACTCTATGATGCTTGATGAAAACCTACATTGAAACCATTTGATCGAGGAGCTTTATCAATTGAAATAGAGAAAACCTCTTCTTATATTTCATTTGCATCAGGGATGCTACTGATGTCAATTGATGCTACATTGGTAAGGTAGCATTATCAAAACAAGCCGTAATTCAAATTGGTATCATGTGAGAGCAAATTTTATTAAATTCCACTCGATTATTGGATATCTAATTGATTTGATCCATCTATTCCCACTATTCTTAATTTTAGAAATAATGATTTACTCTTTTATTTTCCTTATAAGAAAACTTTTCCCACCAAGCTTTTGAGCCCAAAGCATCTCCTCCATTTTCAGTTTTTCATCCAAATTGACCAGGGAGGTCTTAAGTTTATGACCAGTTTCATCACTATAATTGGATGCTAACTATTTTTCAAGAATGTAGACTTCATTTTCTACCTTATTTAGCTAAGTATGTAGGTTTTGAAAGCATTCTTATTTTTTTTCATATTTTAAGCTCATTTGAGGTCTTCTTATTCAGTCTCTAAAGTTTGGTCTATCAGCTATCTATCTCCTCGGTCTTAGCGGTGCTTTAGAAAGAAGTATACCTTGAAGTGTCCTCATGTTGATAAATCTAAAATGTGATGATTTGGTTGCATGAGTGTTTGTAATGTTGATGAGCAAGGGTGAGTGGCTAGATGTGGTTCTGGAGAGATGATGAACCATAGTATTCTATATTTGAATTTTCTAGGTTATATTCAACAAAACCTTACCTAATCTCTCATGGGTTCTACCTCTTCTCAAATTGAATCTATTACCAATGTATCTAGTAACAAAAAGGTTAGCTTGGAGTATCCATTCAATGAAATCAATGAGTGTCTTTGGATGGGAGGTATTCCTCCTCTCTTTTCTTGTATAAAGAA
The DNA here is from genome assembly GCA_021442155.1 of Cymbidium sinense. Taxonomy (NCBI): domain Eukaryota; kingdom Viridiplantae; phylum Streptophyta; class Magnoliopsida; order Asparagales; family Orchidaceae; genus Cymbidium; species Cymbidium sinense. Next base: position 110,657,323 of record CM038216.1, read on the forward strand.
AGCCGATCATGTTGAATTTCTACACCAACAAGACAAGGTGAGTTGATTGTATTACCAATTTGGATTAGATTTTCCCAGAGTTCTTTTATGCCTTGATGAGAACAAGATGCATACATAACTATGGCATGGATTGAAATGCAACCTTGAGTTAATTTAGCATGAATGAATTGGGGATGGTTAAGGACAATTCCACTTAGAAAAAGTTCTTCCACAAAAGACAAATTTTATTACTATAGTTGAAATGTATTGTCTGCATGTTAACCTTCTTGTGATGTTATGTAGTTGGGGGTTGAGAATCATGGACTCAAGTAACCCAATAATGCCCAATTGATGAGGTGATGAAGTCTAGCTTTGGAGTGAGGTTTAGCAATACCCTCAACATTCCATATCATGAAGTCCATGGAGGTGACAAGGTACGATGTGTGCTATCAAATTTTAATAGAGTATCAATATTATTTGACCTTAAGATCCTTCTTGGTTGATCCTTGAGTGGCCCCTTGAGTTCTTTAGTTCCTTTGGATTTTATAATCTAGATCCAAACCTCATTGGATTGACTTTTAACTTTTCACAGCTTTTGTTGATGACAATAATGCATTGTTGCAGTTCTCTTATGTGACATTCCTTAGTATAAATTTTTGTCAAGTGTTGTCCTAAATTTCTTTGGAATTAGTGGCATGTTTCTGATGCTATAATTGTTATGCACCTTGATGAATTTAATTAAGTATGGTGTCTTTCATGGTGGTATTTCTAGTCTTGGAATTTTGATGCTGCCATGTGAGCTAGTCGATTTCATTCAGTGTTGATTCACCTATGGATGTGGCTCCAATTTTAATGTGGTATAGTGGTTGAGGTGGTGGTTGGTCTATTTGGTTGATGTCTCCTTCATTTCGTTCCAAATCCTATCTAACATATAGATGTTGTTCAAGATCATTGGTAAGATGATTAGCACAAAATTCTGGTGGTTGATTGGGTTACTGGAATAAAGAAGTTTAATCATGTTATTCTTTGCCATTGTGTAGTTTCTTAAAAATATAATCATCAATGGTGTCATTAAATTTCTTATAATGGATACAATATTTTGGAACACTTTTAGGTTAAGCAATCCAGACCTCATCATTGAAGTGGGAAGTGACATCAAACTCAATTAGGACTTTTGTTATAAAGAATCTAGAAATTCTTGCAGTAGGAATGTCCACTCTTAAAGGCCTGCCATTAATGGCATCAAAAACCCTGGAGGTGACTTCAATGAACAAAAAAAATATAACTCACTGGCCTAAACGATGATCAATTTTGGAGAAAAGCAATTCTTTGTTGAAGAAATGGACCTATAAACCTAGAAGTTGAACACAAGTAGGTGCAATAGAAAATTCAAACTCAGGGTTGAAATCAATAGTCCATTTTAAAATCCAAAAGGAAGGTCATTTATATAATAGATGTGTTTAGCAAAATTATATGTATATTCACCCTCATTAAAGAGCCGAGAAAGTACCATGATCAATTGAGCCCATCAATTTCAACTAAGTTTAAGTTCAATGAAAAATGTTTTATCTTTGGCTAGAGTGATCCTCTTTGCAACACATTTGCTAGTTAAGGTGAATTTAAAAGGTTTAGAAAACACATAAATCTTCTCCTCATTTATGAAAATAGCTAGTTTTTCATGCTACTTAGAATGATGGTTAATGAATGGTAAGGCTGGTCAGTGCTAGTAGAGGTGAATCCATCTAAAAAAAAGTTGGGAAGGCAGTGAAGTATTTAGATTTGTTAGAAGAGCCTTAATTATTGAGATCCATAGCATAGAAGTGCTTTCTCACTAGCCCTTGAAGTCGAGATGAGCTAAGTTACATCGTCCAAACTAATGGAATAGTGACCCAAGTTTGTAAAGCTCAGGAGGTTGGGGGAACTCACACTATTTATGCCTGTCATAACAATTAAGTTACTAAAATGAAGTTATGTTTATCTGACTAACATTAGGATTAATGCCTTAATTAAAATAATTTATGATGCTTAGTCATTTTCTTTATCAACTTGTAAATTTATGCATACTTCATATTCAATTGCATCCATGATTAAAATTTTAAATATGAAACTTATACTATGATATTCATGCCATCAATGCTATTATCACTAGTAATTTCAAAGTAATTTACCCTATATACAATTTTCATATGTATTTATAAACTTGAATTAATAAAGATAATCAAAGTATATCTACCCTACTTAAAGTATATATGCTGCTGGTTTGAAGGAGGTATTAGATATATCATCTCTCTAGTTTAATAATGACACAAACCTAATAGATTATGCAGAGAGATGCATATATAAGCTATATTATAATGATCAATAAAATTAATAAATAAATAATCCTATTTGCATACATATACATGTCGAATAAGTAAATAGTCTAGAGACCCAAGATCATATGGCTATTGGTCTGAAAGAGGGTTTGACCTCACATTTCAACTTTAATAATGTCATGAACTTGTAGAAGCATAGTGTATGTGTGTGTATACCCATATATGTGAATCTTTAATTTTATCCTATATAATGCATGCATATTCATGTAGGTTGTCATCTATATATGCATTACTTATTAAAATCCTTTATCTAAATCAATATGAAGTATACATTTATATGTATACCTGAATGAGTGAAATCTTTATAAGTGATATGTAAATTAAACAAAGAATTTTCTTAGTAAAAATGAATAAAATATTAGCAATTGGAATGAAATACTAAAGTCATAAAGAGGATGAGACAAATGCAATATGAAGAATCATAGCTTTCACTTATTAATCCAAAGATGTCTTTCATGCGATCATGACCTCATTTAACCATAAATTAAATCTAGAATTTAACTAAAATTTAAAACTTCATTTAGGTGAGTAAAAGTCATAAAATCTATAGGTAAATTTAACTTAAGGTCAATGTGTTGGAAAAGAATATATTTTATAGTTTTCACACTCTTAAAACACTAAACTCAAGTTTTAAAAATAAATTTATAGTATAAAAATGAATTTTAAAGATATTAATTACTTAGATTAGAATCACATCATGTTAATAAATTTAACCATTCATTCAAAATGCAACTTGAAATCCAAAGGATTGGCTATGTCTCACCACACTAGCTTCAAAGAGTTTATGTCATATAGCAATAGTACTACATCACTTACTGTTGGGTATTGTCTTAGAAGTTTTGCCTGAGCTTTTTATCTTCTATCTAGAAGAAAACTCTTTGTTAGATTATGTTATAGCTTTGGGGTTTGAATCAAGAAAGCTACAACTTTAGGAGATCATATGCTAAGATGTTGAATTTAGATTATTCTCACTATGTAGTACTTACCGGACCTCTAATCAAACACACTCGTTAATGTAATTCACTGAACACTACTTCACATCAGGCCTCTCTAATCTATCAAGATCTTGAGCACAACTTCAGAGCTTTGAGATCATACCAGATAACTCTCTAGAGCACAAATCTATTACTTAACTATACTATATCACCCAAGAGGGGGGCATTGGAGAAGCTGTGGAGAGTGTATTGGGATTTAAAATAAAGAAAATTTAATTTTATCTTTTATTGAAGACTTAAATATTTAATGATAATGCTTTAGTTAAATGAAGCAACAAAAAAGCAATAATAGAAAAGTAAGATGCTGAAAAGTAATAAAAGAGAACACATAAATTTTTATGTGGTTCGGCAAAACCCAAAAAATAGGCCTATGTTTAGGCTTAGTCACCCAGGCTAAGAATTCACTAAACCAAAGTATAGATTACAACAAATCTCCTATACTCTCTTTCATGGGCAAGTACAACCTAACACATATTCTCCTAATAGGCAAGTACAACACTATAAGAAATCAAGACAATGCAAAGAGAAAGATACAAGTCTAACTCTCAATTTTAAAATATTTTTTCTCTCACAACCCAATCTATACTACTATTAAGGAAATTAAATATTAATTAAAAAGAGATGGCACTTTAATTTTAAATGAAATTAAAATAATATCTTCAATCAAATATTTAATGTAATTAAGTAACTCGATGTTGCTTGAATGATCTTTAAAAGTTTGAAATTATTTTCTTGAATGACTTTGAAATGCAAACTAAAATGCAATCACAAAACACTTTACTTTGAATTCTTTTTCATAGAAGCTAACTTTTAATCAAATGATAAATGTATGTCCAATTGGAAAAACTCAACAATCACTTGAATAAGGTTTTGGATTATATCACATGAAAGCTATCACATAACATATAAATAAACCAATTAAATACAAGTAATCAACAAGCACCAAAAAATTTATGCAAGATGTGATGTGGTTGGTGAAATAGTGAAACAGATGAAATAAGATTTTAAGCATAATCAAATTTAACCAACCTATATAAAACTTTAACCCAAAGAGATAAACAATGAATATTTAAATGATTAAGAACTTAGGAAATTAATATTCTTTAAAAATACGTTAGCAAAAAGAGAAACAAAAGTAATATTCAATGATTAAGCACAAAATAAATTGATTTCCTTATGTTAGCTTTAGGCCAAACAAGAAATTAAAAGATTATCAAGTAATTAAGTCCACTCAAATTGGTCTTCTTATTTGTGCTCTTGGCCAAACAAAATCTAAAGATTATTCCATGAATGAACACAAGAAAATTTAAATAACCTTGTAAACATCAAAGCCAAGACTAAATAAAAGAAGTTTAAGAACTTAGCACCATAGAAAATGAACTCCAAGGAATTGATGTTTTCGGCAAAGGGTGGTGGAAACACACCAAACCTTTACTTTTCCCAATAAATCTTCAAGCCAAATAAATGTCCAAGGAAAAGAGAAGAATAATGAGGAATGCTTGCACTTGAATCACCAAAAATCTTCAAAAGATGCTTTAGCAAGAATCGACCAATGGTGAGCAAGAGAGCAGGAGAGCAAGAAAAAGTTTTAAACTTTTTGGAACCATATTCAAGTTGAAACAAGGCTCTTAAATAGATGAGAGAGGAGTCTAGGGTCGGCCAAACCTGATAAAATGAGAGGAAAATTGATTTGGCATCAATTTGATTTTCATATTCAAAAGAGAGGGGATCGGCCAAAGAGATCTTCAATAAGCTCTTTTACAAATTTGTTTAAACCCAATATGGAATGTATACTATGTGATTCATGGATAAGGATGGAGAAATTCCCATAAGAAATTTGGCCAAGAAAGTTTATACATGAAGGAGGGAGTTTTGAATATAATAAATCCATGGAATATCACTTCAAAAAATTCCACCGAAGAGGTTTCCTAAAATAGGAAATTCTCAAAATAATGGATGAATTAATTTAAATCAAATGTGATTGTATTATATACTTATTGAATGTTTATATAACATATAAATTTATTAAATTTGAAGCATAGTGGCCGGCCTCCCTTAAACTTTCCTAAAATAGGTCAAATTTTAAAAAATAGAAGGTTATTGTAAAAAAGAGGGATGATTTGAATTTAATTTTAAAAAAACTTAAAATAATTTAATTAGGCTCTAAATAATCATAATTAATAATGATTTGGAAGATCAACATATTCCATAAAACTTTTGATTTGATTTAGCATGCACATGTCATGCATAAAAGAGTTTGAATTAAACAATAATTCAAAATTAATTCAAATTCAGAAGTTCAAATAAATGAATTTTTAAATATGAAAAATGATGGAATATAATATGGAAATATTTTGAGTAAATTTTACACAATGTATTACATAAAATGAATTAAAAAATTCGGCCAAAACAATGATAAGATGAAAATGATAATATGAGAGAGAAGAAATAATAATATGAGAGAGAATAAGTGGAAAAGGAATAATTTTAGGATAATTTAATTTTCATGTACAATTAATTATGAATAAAAATTATGAATGGCATGAAAATGATTTAATAAAGTTTAAACATAATTAATCTTACTTTAACACACATTTATAGAACTTATATTATGCATTTAGTTCATATTATCCAAAATGGATAAATAATGAATAATTGCAATATTAAGATATAGAAAAATATTAAAAAGTTTAGAATGATGAATTTATAAATGAATGAATCATTTCTTCTAATTTAGAGTGATTTTTATTTACCTTAATATAATAAGTTTTAGAAAAATTCCCACCCAGTCCATGTCTATTAGCTTTATCACTTTGATATAATTGAAGAACTAAGAGTTGAAGAATTTTTCCTGCACACTTGAATTTAACTTGATTAGCAGCATTTGAATATGTGTTTGACATCATCAAAATCAATCTCATATGAGATGGGGCTCATTGAGTCAACAAGATCAAGCTTCTCGATATATCTACTAAATTGAGAGAGTGATAGTAAAAGAGGCAATATTTATTAGAGAGAAGGTCTATGGTGAGACAAGTTATCAAAACTATAGAAGAACATTGCTCACAGGTGGATACTTAAGTGACTGAATAGGTCCTCTGTTTGTTAGTCCATGATCAAGAAGCATCCTTTGAACATCTTTATGATACACGAGAGAGACAAACTACTATGATTTATCGAGCCCATACTTGTTTATTTGTATTAAAGAAATTTATACTAATTACCAGTAACTAAAATTTCTTTTAGCAACTATCTCATATTATTACATACTATATGAATATTATGATTATTGACTTCTTGAATATTATACACTTTCTCCTTTAATCTACTTGAATATAATAAACCAGAGCAATGAATGCAACAAATGCATCATGTCCAATCAACATGATGCATTCATTGGGGGTAATTTATTCATAAAATAATAATAATAATAATAATAATAATAATAATAATAATAATAATAATAATGAAGTATCTGATTCTAGTGCCATGATGCCATTTGGCTCTTAGGCACTGACTATGTTGTCCCTAAATTTAAAGAATCCAAAAAATATTAACCACTTCAACCAATAGCCATCCCCGATTATGATAACTGCCCAAGGGGAGAGTCAAAGTAGTGGTTAATAGGAGAGTGGGAGCAGCTTATAACTAACTACTACTTCTTATAAGGGCTGACCCTTCTTCTTTTTCTTAATTTTCTTTTATTTTGGTCGCACTCTCTTCCTTATCTCTATTACAAACTTCACTATAAGTTTCTCTCCCCTACATGACCTCCTTCTTGTGTAAGAAGAGATTCTAGGTAAGAATACAAATGAAATGATTGTTTTATATGATTCCTCAGTCTATATAAAAATCTTGAAGAATTCCACAATTGATATTAGATCCAGTGCAAAAAGAAGATCCTCCATCCATTTATTGTGGATCCGAAGCAAGAGAGAAGAACACGATCACATCAAATACAAAATTTTAGGCATTATCGATACAAAATGCTATCTAAATCAAGATTAAATTGGGTTTTATTTTACTAAAATACAAATTTAAAACTTCAAGGCCTCCATTCTCAAATTTAGTTTTTGCGTGAGATGAAAATTTTTCCTCCGTCAATCTTTGATAGGAAATAAGGGAGATGAGTTCATTTGTGCTAGAAAATTTCACAACTTAGTGTTTCCTAGGCTGTTACACTACCAAAATTTGTAGAAATCATTAAATCACATAAGAAAATTGCCTCAGAATAGAGTCTACTAACTTGTAGTGTTGTGACACTAAGCTCTTAAGATTTTGAACCTTGGTTCTCCACTTTGTAGCATGATAACATTATTGTATGGTGATAAGGAACTTTTATGCCCATCATAGTGGCGCAAAATCTTAGTACCGCAAAACTGCCTTCTCGAGTTTGAAAGTCAAAATGTCTGCATAGTAGTGTTGTCGTACTATTGTATGGTGGCTAGGCACTCTGAACATGGAACTGAATTATGGCATTACAATGCTACCTTTTAGGTTATAAGGCTAATGTATCCACCTGCAGAGCTGCAATGCTATTCTGAAAGTGCTGAAGGACTCTAATAGTCCAATTACACTAATTTAATAGTGCTTAGGTGTTGCCTTCTCTAATTTAAAGCCCAACTCCCACCATCTAGCATAGATGAATTGGATCCCTAATGCCAAGGCACTATTGTTACAACACCAAGGCCTTGACTTTCCAAGAAAAGTTTTTAATGGATTTCGAAGGATGATAGAATGAAAGTGCATTGATACCAAGGGCTTAATAAGCACTCAACCAACCCTAAGGTTTTGTTATATATCTTTGAAATTGAAATTTATATTAATGTTTGAGTTGATCATTTATTAGAATGTTCTACATTATACCCTAATAATACATGATTGTAAAAATGCTTAAGAGATGAGGATTTACACCTATACTAAAGGAGAGAAGCAGATAAACTTGGATCTGAAAACTAAAGGTCCTTCAACATAAACTAGAGCTCAACCTATTCTAATAAAAAAAGGTGGGAAATATTAGCATATTCTTACTTAAGAATATAATCCTCTCCCAACTCTTCTGAACATACAACTATCTGGAGTGATTGACAACTGGCACCTCCTATGCTTTAAAATCATGTGGCCAAGGTAATGTAAGATGGTTGAGCTATTATTATTTGAAAAGGGGTCTTATTAATTGAAACACCCTCCTCATAAAGGTGAATCTATTATTAATTACTCAAAGATATAGTAATCCAAAAGATATAAAAGAAAGACAATTATAGAAATTTTGATCTAATGGAAGGTAGTCCCAATTTGTTAGTATGCATGAGTAAGCTTAGTTCTTTGTCAGGAGACTTGGAGAAGGAAAAAAGTTGGAGATGGGAAGCACATTTAGCTAGAATATTTGCAAGACAGTTGCTTTCCCTCCATATGTGAGTGCAACATATATTAAGGCTCTTCAATAAACTTATTATAGATTTGAGAGTGCAAATGATATACAATGGTGGGAGTTGAGAGTGCTCTTCCTTGAGAAGTTGAATAAGCATCATTGAATCAAACTCAATCCAATAGTTTAATTGTGGAAGTGTGGCAGCAAATAGGAGAGCATAATATAAGCAAGTCACCTTAACACGGAGTGTTGAATGAGCAGCAAGAGGCATTAAGAAGAAGAAAGTGTAGTTCCCCCAACCAATTTTTGAAGATGCCACCAATACTAGCCCTATTTAGACTTAGAATCATAGCTACCATCAATGTTGATTTTAATGGTATCATGGGGAGGTTTCTAACAGTAAACAAGGATCCAAATCAAAGGAGTGTGGTTCTCAGTGTTCCCCTTACTATAGTTAGCTCTATGATCTTCACTTATGTCCATTATGTGTAAATGGGATCTGATTTTGAGTGTAGCGTATTCAAGATTAATATTGGATTCATTATGCTTGAGATCATTCCTTATTTTCCAAATAAACTATAAAATGATGAATATGGTGTTCAAGTCTTTGGTAGTTAGGTTGCAATCCTCTGGTTAGAAGATATCAAAGAGTTGAAGAAGTGGAGTGGTCATTGCATTGTCCTTCCAATGAATGTGATTAGCATAGGCATTTCAAATTTTTTTGTTGACATTTCATTGAATGAAGGTATGCATAATCCCTTCCTCCTCTTCTTTTCATAATGAACACTTGGAGGGTAATCTTAATCCCTTGAGCTTGAGGATATCATCCAAAGCGAGGTAATGGTGGAAGGGTCTCCAGCAAAAAAAGGATATTGAGGGTCTAATTTTAAGATTCCAAATTACTTTGCCCCAATGGATTGGGTTGAAAATTTTCCCATTGGTTAAGGTAGATTTCCTTGTGGATGGAATAGTTGGTAGCTCTCCCTTTTATCACAAGCTTATACTTTCTACCAATCTAAATTGGTAAACTATCAATTTTCTTGCAAGTATGGAGGGAGGATAGTTTTTATCTTATTTGGCATTAATCTAGAAATCTTTGATAAAGCCGGAGTGTAAGGGTCTAGTACCAGCAAACTCCACATAAATGGGTTCATCTCCCATCCAATGATCATTCCAAATATCCATCCGCCCATCGCCAAGGTCCTAGAAAATAAAATTTTTAGAATTGTTTCTATAATGTAGAATTAATAGGCCTCTTTCCCATAACCATTGGAGGTACATTACTGTAGTATTTAATCAACGTGAATTTAGAACAAAGTGAATTATTCTTTTTAGGTTTTATCCATAGTTTGGTGGTGTTACCTTTTATATTCTCTTCAATTGTCTTGAAGCTTAGGCCACCCCTGTTGGTCAGTTTGCACATTTTCTTCCAACTAGCCTAATGGATGGATTTATGTTTGTAACTCTAAATGAATCAATTTAACATTATTTTTGTAGCTATTTTTTGTTTGTGTGGGTGTGCCATTCCTCCATAATAGAGTTGATGATGACCTCATAGTGTTCTTTAGCAGATTGGTTTGCTTTAGTTTGATTTTCAAAATCCCTTTCCTTATCCTATTCAAGTTGAGTTTGCAGGTGAAGTAAGGAGCTACTGTTAGGTGGGTCAGTTGCATGTATTTGATTTTTAAAAGATGTTGTTTCCTTGTTCAGATGGCTGATATTAGTTTCAATAGCAGGTGAGTGATCAATTCTGGGATTTGAGTTGTCCTAATGGGCTTCTTTACTAGGGAATATTAAAGTTATATCAGGTGTTTTAGTATGGATATGGAGGTTGATATCCTTTGGGTGATCACAAAAATATCTATTTTTAGGTTCCATGTGTTGCATTATAGAATTATTAGAGTGGTACAGTAGTGGGTCTCCATTATCAAGTTGTAAGGTGGGTTGATGAAAGGGTAGGCAAATTTTCCTAACACCCCCTAAGGCATGACCTATTCCTATGGATAACTCTAAGTCTATGGGGCTGAGTGTCCATCACTAGATGTGTCTTAAGAAGGATCTCTTAAAGTCTCAGACCATGCCTAAGATGGAGGGGTTGAGAGTTCATCCTAAAATTGAGGTCAACAATAGTACTTAACTCCTTAAGATTATAAGATCATGATTGACATGAAAGTCAAACACACAATATCAAACATGTCAAATAAATTAAATTAAAATAATAAAAAGTAGGTAGGTTCCACTATACACCCAAAAGAAAAAAAATGGGCAGTTGAGCTCTAGTCTTATACAACCCAGCCTAGAACTAAGTACATGAAAAGGAAGCCAATGGGGATCTTCATCTTCTCCTCTAAAGTGAAGGCACTTTAGGCTTCATAGGGACTCCGAGGTCTATGCCTTATAACCACTACTTATCCTAAACCCTATGGGTGTAATTCTAATCATATTACAGATTATATTTTAAAATGTAAAAAAAATCAGATACACCAGCAAATAAAGGTTACTGAAAATACTCATACACACTAAAGAAATTATATTCGATATAGTGAGGTTTGACACTAGCTAGTGTTTAATCCCACCTATCCTAATGGATTATGTTCGGGGATTTATATCACCTATAAGTGAAATATGTTAGATTTTAATTTATTACTCCATCCCGTTCATATTGAGCACAAACCCCTATAAGAAATAATGTTAGTCTAGTGTCTCCCAAACATGCAACCTATAAGCATACACCCTAACATCTAGTCTAAAACATTACATTTAAAAATAAAAAATCAAACCATAATAAAATAACATTATAAATTAGTTCTTGTATGAGTGACCTTCATTCTAAAGTGTGTGTAAAGGCTAGCATGATGAGACAAATCTAAGCTTTAGGAGTTTAGGTTATAACGTGAAAAGAGAGTTCAATTGATTAATAGTAAGTGGTTTTAGTTTAAATAGCTAATGGCTTGAGTGTAAATTTTATATCATGAATTTGATTTTGGGTTAAGTTGAATTTAATGATTTAAAGTGTGTGAAAAGTTGTGTATTTCACTTGAGATAAAACCCATTCCTTTTCAACACCCTACTTCTAAGTTAAATCTAAAGAGGTGAATTTTATGGCTTTTAATCATATCAATGAATTGTTAATTTTATTAATTTAATTATATGTCTTTCATAATCATCTAAAAGGCATCCTAGAATTAATGGGTAGAAGCTATGATTCTTCTTATGTCATTTATTCAATTTTCTGCATCACTTTAATATTTTTTTAAATGTTATTTTTGTAATTAATTAAATACTTGATTTAATTTAGATAATATTTATGGATGCTTCACCCATGCATGTATAATTTCATCTTTGAAAAAATTAGGAATTTAGGTAATAATATATATGTTAGGATGCATGCATTTTTTTATCAAATAAAATTAATCATTACATATATACACATACACATACACATAGAATTTACAAGCATGTGTCATTGTTAAACCAAAAATTAGAGGTCAAAACCTCTTTTAGACTAGTAGCCTAATGATCTCGACTGTTTAAACCATATACTTGCTAGCTAATATATGTGTGTGCATATGTATGTGCAAATGAATAGATTATTTATAATTTTTTTTAATATAATTTCAAAATTAATTTCATTTTCAATAGTATTCATCTTTACATTTTCACAGTACATGTCATTGTTATACTAGAGATAACAACGTTAAACTTCCTTCAGGGCTAGTTACCTTGCAACCATAGGAATGTATTAATATATTTTAATTAGATTTAATTATCAATTTAGACTCATTTATATGTATATTATTAATGTATGAAGAAAAGTAACTTTGAATTTTACTAGTGATAGTAGCATTGGCAAAATCAATATATAATAAGCTAAATATCTAAATTTTAAATTTGAGTACAAATCTTTACAAGTCAAACACACATATAGAAGTTAATTAAAAGGATTAATAAGTGTTATAAGGAAATTTACTTTATCCATTAGTTATTAGGCTAACCATATAATCATAATAACATTTAAACCTAGTTAAGCTTTTATTTAACACAATCAAATTAATGTTATTTAAAAATATTAGAGCATATTAGACATTCTAAAATTATCCCATAAATCTATATATGTATTATGTAATTTAAAAGTTAAATAAATGACTTTTATTAATTAATTTTGGCTTTAATAATTATTTAATATATTTAAGCCTAAAGAGACTTTAAAATTTAATTAAACATGAAATATAATCCTAAAATTATGAAACAAAAATACAAAACATATATAAACATGAATAAAAAACATTCTGAAAAGTTTTAATGCAATTAATCTTATATTTTATGATTAAATAAATAAATGAGGAAAATCTCAAATCATCAATTACACTTAAAGTATCCTAAGCGAATTAAAGCTTTTGATTCATTGGAAACCTTTCTATTAGTTAAGTATAATGAGGGGCTTATCATATTTTTGGTGTTCTAGTTAATTAGTTGTGAATTTGTATGGTTTAGGCCCCTTATTAAGTAATTAAAAGGTAATTAACTTAATTAGTGTGGATTTTGAGATTTTATTAAGACCAAAGGTCCAAAATATTTTTTTCTAGGTATCAAAATGTTAGGAAAAAATACTTAAAAACCTAAGCACCTATTTGAATATTTTTTAAAAAATTTTAAATTTTATAATTAGACTAATTAACCCATGAAGCAACCAAAAATCAAATTTTCTATGCCCTTAGTAAAATTGCATGAGAAAATTACTGAGGGCATAGAACACCATGGAGGATGTCTCATGAAAATCTCAAGCCATCTGGAGTGTTAACTCAATAATCCCCATTGCTTAAGCATTTGATTTTGATGAAAATAAGCATATAATTGGATGAAATTAATGATTTGATTTAAGTGTTTTTAGGAAGCTCACCATACTCAATTTTCTCAGTAAATTTGAAAAGTCAGATCACCCTAGAAAGGACAATTTGGAAATCTTCTTAGGTTTTGCAATATATGATAAATAAGAGCTCACTAACAAGAAAATAATTTCTAGAACTTATTCATATCATTTATTTTGATTTTTACCAATTTTTTTCATATTTTATTTGCATCATTTTTTTCATTATTCTTAAAATTATTATTTCTTTGGATAACTTAGCTACTTGCATTGATTTAAACCTTATCCAATGCATATTAAAGTAGATTAATTTTATTTGCCACTTCATTATTAAATTTTCATGCTTAGAAAATTTCTTATCCATTTGGTTTATAATGAGAATTAATTTATTCTCTCAAATATTAAAATTATCCTCTTTCTCTCTCCTATCTTTTTATCCCTCTCCTATCCATAATTTCATTTAAATTTTATTTTGTCTCATGCATGGCTAAATTTTTGATGATTTTTGTATTTGAAATTTTGTGGGAATTATTTAAACTATTGTAATATTAATTTGCCACATTTAATGGAACTTTAATTTTAAATTTATTTGAATTTTCATTTTGAATATTTTTTATTTTTAAATTTCAATTTGCCTTAAATTGCTTCCAAATGTATTTTATTTATTTATAACATGATTTGGCCATCCCTCAAAGTGTTTTAATTAATTGTATTTGATTTAAGTGGAATTAATTTTAGTCAGTTCAAAGTTGAATTCAATTTAATCTTGCTTTAATATATTATCATTTTAGTATTTCCTATTTTGGAAATTGGTTTGGCCAGCCCCCCAAAAATTGAATTAAATTTAGTTAAATTATGTTTATGATTCAAATAGCTTCTTAATTAATCTCCCATGATTTAAAATTAATCGATTGCATTAATGGAAGAATGGTTTATTTATGGAATGGTCTTTGCCAAAATTTTATCCTTGATTTATATTAATTAGATTTATTTCTCTTGGCTTGCTTTATTTATTTCAAAATAATAAATTATTTAATCTCTCATATCTAATGCATTGTTCATGATTAAACTACTTTTGGAAACCTTGGCCATCCCAAACAAGATAATTTAATGGATTTATTTTACTTCAATTTAATTCAAAACCTTTCTTTAGTAAATCCCAACTCAATCTGCAAGTGCATTAATCAACTTCCCTCCTCTTGAATGGCTAGCCTCACTGAATTTGAAATCACTTGAATTCAAATGTCAAAGCATGTGTTTAATTACTCAAAATTCAAATTCTTGCCTTAATGATTTTTCCACTTGAATTAATTTCTCTTTGGCCGAACCTTGCATGGCTTACATTATTCATGATGTTACTTAATTATGTTAGGTAATATTTTTTTTTCTCTCTCTCTCTCTCTCATGCTTAGACTGGCTAGTGATATTTGTGACTTGAATTTATTTAAATTCAGGCAAGTAATTTGAATTTCAATTTTTGAAATATTTCATAAAGTAATTTCCCTCTTCTTTCTTGCTTACCTTGGACAAACACTTAATGGTTCTTATTCTATTAAAAGAGGTGTTCTGTTAGCTAAAATTCTCTTGGAATAACACACCTTGGCCAAAGTCTTGCAAATTAATTTTGTGAAGTGTTCTTTCATATTCAAATGGCTATTCTCTCTTGATCATCCTTTCAACAACCTTCAAAGAGAAGACCTTCATCAACTTCTTAAAGCTTCCTTCAAAATTTGTAAGAAACCTTCATCAATCTGGTGCTCATAGTCTCATACATTGGAAGGACTTGAGTAAGGGTGTTTGATTTGATTAAATCACATTATTATTTTTATTTTGATGGATTAACTGAATTGAAAATATTTGTTATTTTCTTTGACATAATTCTTCACAAGTTCTCTTCTCTTTTAGATCAAGATGTTTGAAGGTTTAAATATTTCTCTTAAAATTATTTTTAAAATTACTATTTTGCATAAGCATGCATCTTCAACATATATTTATCACTTTATCTAAGTATTTTAAAGTTTGATTCTTACAATTGTATTTTCAAAACTGATTTAACCTAAGATCATCCTTTAAGGTTTTTGTAGTTTCTTATTTGATTCAAAATTTCTATTTCATAGTTCATTGATTTACTACTTTGTGAAAGTGATTTTAAAGTTAAATTAGTTTAGGAATCTTTTAGTAAAATGATTTTAATTTCACATTTTAAATCATTATTTCACTTTATGAAAATACTTTTTAAAGTTAAATTTGTTTCATGCTTTTTAGATTAAGTTCATAGCTATGCATGCTTGAAAAAAAAATTTAGAGCTCTCTTTCTCACCTGTCTTACTTTTGCTTAGTGGATTTGAGTGTAAACTTATTTTAAAATTGAGAGATAAATATTCTTTTATATTTTCTCTATTTCTTTTTCTTTGAACTTGTTGAAGTTATTGGGGTTGTACTTACCCTATGTGGAAAAGTACATTATTGGGGTTGTACCCACCCAATGTAGGAGAGTTCATGAGAATTAGTAATATCCAAGGGTGACAAATCATGATGTAGGCTAGTTTTTGGGATTGGTCAAACCAAATAAAAATCTCTATGCCTCATATCTTTCATTTCTATTGCTTTTATTTTCTTACTTTTTTGCTATTATGAATTAGTGTTTAACTTTGTTCCTCATTAATTTTTTTTATAGCACAAATTAAGTTTTAATTCATAATAACTTATTAAAAACATTAATTATCCCCTCCCCCTCTTGGGTTTCGTGGCCTTTTAATATGGATAACTATAATTAAGCTTAATTACATAATTACCTATTTTAAAGAAACCTTAAAAGTAAGGCTTTTACCTTTATTAAATTCTCCTCTATTCACTAATTTAGAGAGCCCTTATTTGTATTTTTGGATTTTTCTATAATTAGTTATAATTTTTTAAAGTTCTATCTAATTATATCAAACTAAAACACATTTTAACATAATACATAGTTAGTGGTTGAGTCATCCATGATTTAAGCATGGTGCCATGAGATTAATTATTTAAATTATCCCCCATGGCTTCTGAATTAGTAGTGGTGAATGTGTTATTTCTCTGAGACATGCAATCAATAATCAAATGATTAAGATCAAACTCATGGTTTAAAGGATTAAATCACATGAAATCTAACACAAATCATCATGGTCTTCCATTCTAATCATGTGTAATGGATAACACGTGATTTATCTTTAAGTTGTAGCGAGAAGAGAAGATTGTCTACCTCTCACTTCATATGATAAACTAAGGCTCGATTTAGCATCAAAATGATTCCATTAAGATCTAAGAATGAAATGTAAGAATTCATATGGATTAATATGCCTCACATTCACATTTTTTTTATAAAATACCAACACATAGGGGGTTATCTACATTAAGGAGTGATACCTCACTGGAGCTAAAGACCAAAGGTTTTCTCATTAAAGGTAGCTTTTTCTTGAAGTGACAAAGACTTGTTGAAAAGATGGCTCTTTCCTCCTTACCGGTTGCTCCCAAGATAAGGCTCCACCACCTCTCACAAGAGTTTGATCAAACTCTTACTTTTGATGCTCGAATCGAATAAGAATTTACTCATTCAACTTTTTGGGAATGTAAGGAAGGTGTGGGTAAGTTAATTAGAGTTTGGTGAAGGTTTAATATAGGTGAATATGAGAAATGATTGCTTTTAAGGTAGCATGGTGTCACCAATGCTGAGATGTAAGAGGGGCTCTACATTCTTATGGACTCTCTCCATGGTGTCACCAAAGTAGAGGTGTGAGAGGGGTTCTAAGATTCTTAGTGATACTCTCCATGGTGTCACCAAAGCAAAGGTGTGAGAGGGGTTCTGAGATTCTTAGGGACTCTATCTGCGAAGCTTATGATGGTGTGTGTAGTTTGGAGGTTTGAAATAAGGTATAGAGCTAATCCTTTGTGATCCACCAATTTGAGTGGTTTGGGAATGGGTAGCTAACTAGGCAGTGGGAAGGGTTCATTAATTCTAAGATTCATGAGGTGCACACCTTGGAGTGGCTGGAGAGATTTGGTTACTTGAGGTGAAGTAGATATCTCATGAATAGTGAACCAAGGGATATCTAAGGTAAAGGGGCTTCATCTTGGTCAATGGCTTAGAAAACAAACCATAGGTGGCTTAAGCTCAAAGCATGCTATTGGTGGTGCCTTAGCCCAATGTATGGGTTGTCCTTAAAAATTTTAATATTTTATGTTATATGTGACCCTTGGTTCACTTCGTTTAGGTTGAATCAATTTCACCTAGAGTTTGGTCCACCTAGATAGGGCTAAGAGATCTTAAGCGTGAGTCATGCTAAGTTTGGTTAAGTTTAGATTTAGTTTTGCTTAATTGGATCCATATAGGTAAATTTAGGTTATATTAGATTAGGTTGACCAATTGACCAAATTTGGCTCAAAGGGTTAATGGATTATGTTCAAATGATGATTTGAAACATGTTGGGGGCATATTTAGCCTAGGTTGAGTTTAGCTCATATTGATCCTTATAGGTTCATTTAGATTAAGTGAGTCAACATGAAAAAATGGCCAAATTGGACTCAAATGATTGTTGAGATGCATTTGATAATCAATTTGAGAATTATTATAAGCATTAGTTTTCTAATTTAGATTAGATTGAGTTTTAGCTCAATTTGGTCTTTTAAATTAAATTGGCTAAGTTAGGTCAATTAGTCAAATTGACTAAATTGGGTATAATTAATCATTGATTTGTGTTCAACAATCAATTTGAGATTAATTATAGGTGTTGGTTAGGTTCAATTTGGGTTAATTGAGTTTTATTTCATGTAGGCTTGAAATAGGATAAGTGAACAAATTGGCCAAATTGGGTTGTAATTGGCCATGAAGAGTGTTTAATCATGTGTTCAGGGTGACTGTGAATCTTTGGATTGGTTCAATTTGGTTAAGAATATGAAATAATTTGACTTTGGGCCTACAAGATCAATTGGGTTAACTTAGGCTAGCTGAGCCAATTAGCCAAATTGAATCTTAGGCTTCAATCAAGTTCAAATGGTGTTTGGGATGATATAGGGAAGGATAATTTCAAAATTTTAGGATAATTTTGGGTTTAGCCCCTTTAGGCATAAATAAGTCAAATTAGGTCAATTTAAGTTAGTTGGTCAAATTTAGGCTTAAATTACTATTTAGGTATGATTAATGTTCGGATGTCATCTGATTAATTGATTAAAGTTAATTTGGATTTAGTGAGGATTTTTGTTATGGTGACATAAATAGGTCAAATGGGTTAACTTGGTTAAATGGGCTAATTAGCCCATTTAGAGTTAAAGGTCTTTGATCTATACATGATTGGGATTTATCTAAGGTCAATATTAATATATAGTCAATGTAGATGCAAATATATATATATATATATATATATATATGGGCTAGTAAAGATAGGTGGGGTCCATTGGTCCAATGGCTTAACCCTAGAGTAGACTTCTTTGAGTCCTTTGGTTTGGGTTTCATCTTAGTCATTAGAAATATCCTAGCTTCTAATTAAGAAAACCTTAGAGCCTAAATTAAAATCATAGGTTTAAGGGGTGATTGATGCAAACCTCATTAAAAGTGAGGTCAACAAATGGACCCCCAATAGGTGTGGTGAATTAGGCAGAGGACACTACATGTATTAGCATTAACAGAACTAGTAAAGCAGATCTAAGGGATACCAAGCAGGGATATATGCACCACTCCTGAGACTTGAATTGGTTTGATGAATGTTACAAGATGATTAGTTTTTGAAATTTTAAAATGAACCTCTAAAATGTTTGGAAATTTTGAACAAACATCAAATATTCAATATGGATCATAGGCCTAGAGATTCATGGCTTAATTCTAGTTGAGCTTTAATTTGGGAATTTTGGGAAAAATTCCTCATGGGTTGACTTGATTTTATTTATGTGGTATTTATTGACCTCAATTTTGGATGAGGTTAATAATATCTCCAACCTAATAATTAGGACACCTAATATTAGATTAGGAGTTTTCTAATTAGTCACTTAGGACACTACCCTTAATAACTAGATGATTAAATAAATTAGAATTAATGAACAAATCAAATCAAACATAAGTCTAAGATAAAAAATTATATCTAAAAAAAACTTAAATCAAACTCAATACCTTGAGACTTGGGATATCCTAGTGAACTTTTCTAAGATCTAACCTAACCTAATTAGATTAAGTAAGCTGAAAGTAAACCCAAATCTAATGAAATTCAACATAGACCTAAATCAAGCACATCTTAAATGAAATCTAAAGCCAACTGAGCTTAGAGCAAAGTAATTAGTGTGGTTAACCCAAATAACCTATTTAAGCTCAAAAATCACCTTAGTCCAAGAAATTTAAATAAAATAAAAATTAATTGAAATCAAATCAAACTAATATCATAAAACCAACTCATGAATATAAATGAACCTAAAATTAAATCTAAGTGAGGTTCAAGATAGTCAATCATGTCACTTGACCTAGGATTGATCTATGTCGAATCCACCAAGTCAAAGATCAATTCACGAGAAAATTGTCCAAATTAAATCAATCCAAGAACTTAGAATTAAAAAATAAATATGTATAAATATAAATTTAAATGAATCTAGATCCAATAAGGTCTCAAATGGGCTAATTAGATTATTTTATCTAAATGAACCCAAATAAACTTTATTAAAGTCTAATCAAAATTAAATTAATGTTAATTTAAATTAAACATCCAAAATCATTTGAAAGTCATAAATGAATATAATTGAAATGATTATTGGAATTAATTTGACTATTGAGGTCATTTAACACAAATAAACTTATGTCGACCCATTAAGCCCAATTTAGGTCAATATGGATCTAAATTTGAAGTAAACTTTAAATAAAATAAAATTAATTTACCTAAATCATTTCAAACATTCAATTGAAGACAATTGAAAGCCAAATACGTTTTAATTATGCCAAATTAGTCATTTGACTTAATTAGACCCAACTTAATCTAAGATGGGTACATTTGGGTTCAAATCAAAATTTAACCCAAATTCAATAAAATCAATTGTTCAAAATCATATAAAAAAGGTCATTTAAGTATAACAAAACATAAATTCCAATCATAAGATAACAAGATAGGTTAGAAAACTTAACTTGACATATTTTTGTCAAAGATCATTTAACCTAAACCAATCCAAATTCCAGTATAGTTTGAATAAATTAACTTATAAATCTTATGAAAGATAATCATTATTGATGGTAACCTAAATAGAAATCTAATTTATCAAATGGTATACAATCAAACCACTTAAGGAAAGGCAAAACCAAAAGGAACCCAACATGATCCCTTAACTCCAAACCTAATATAATTGAGTTATGACCCAATACATGGCTCATTTTAGAATGGCTAAAGAAGACAACCAACATCCTACTATGGGATGAGGTGTTTCCATGAGGTGAAGAGGTGTTGGCAGACAATGTAAAAATGTTGTAGGATAGGATGAGGCTGAGCAAAGCATCACCCAAATTACATTCCATGCCTATGCCTTAAGCCATATTAAACATTCTCTAACCACTTAATCACCTTTAGAGCCATCAGGGGATTCAAATTCCCATGGCCAGTGACCTCCATTGAAAACCCATTAAGTAAGCTTTTGGCCAACCATAAAAACCAAAAGAGTGACCAAATTAGGGTCTTTTACTTATTCCATCACTTTTCTTGAGTGAAATTGAACATGAGCATACCTTCCCCCTTCTCCCAAACTTCTCCAATCATTTCCAACACCAAACTTTGATGAGTGGTAGCAGACATTCATCTACACACTAATCAAGAGCTAGGCAAAGTGCAATTCCTTTTCCAAAAGCTTTGTCCAACCTCCTTCTATGATTTCGAAACTCAAACCATCGCCGAGACCCAACGTTGGTGAGGCATGGACAAAATTGACTCCTCTTTAAATTCATCTTGATCATTTATGAAACAAAATTAGTTTTAGGATCAATTAAACTACATAAATCCCTTCAAAATCATGCCTTGTTGCAATTGAAATCCTGTGATTTTATTATGTGGATCATCAATAATTAGCCACAAAAATTTGATGATGCTTGATTGCTCACATGGACGAAGGAGGCAGAATTGTAGCCATCCATTCCTTCTATTTGGAGTGAACCGCAATGATTTAGTCAAACCCTATGATTAAATTGCTTAAGAAATCTTTGGGACAATCTAGAGCTATCCAATCTTTGATCAACTGATAAAACTTCACGCCATGTAATCCATGTGGATTGCCTAAGGCCCGGTCATGCACTACCACGTGTAAAGCAGCGTCACATCAGTGCCACATGGCGTTAATTGGTTTAAAGAAGAAATTCCAATTTTCTAAATTTAAAAAAATTAGAAAATTTCTAAAATTTTAAAAAAGCCATAGAAAATAAAATATCCATCCACAAAAAGGAAAATAAGGGCTCTCTGGATTAATCTCAATGAGAGGAATCCATTAAACCTAAATTTTCCACTTTTATTTGAAAATTTTAGGCTAATTTAGCTTTAATTAAAATTAACTAAACCTTAATTAACCTAAAACATTAATTTATAGAATCTAATACTTTGGGGAAGTGAAATTAAAATTAAGACACACCTCAAATAAAATTTCTAGAATTTATTAGTGATTAAATTAAAATATTCAAAAATTTCAACCTTAAAAGTTTACTTTTAATGAAATAAATTAATAACAAATTAAAAAAATTAAGAAAAATCATAGAATCAATCTAAAATATCATATATACATTAATAAACCTAAGAAAAAAATCTTTTAATCTAATTGAAGTCTATTAATTCTAAAACTGACCTAATTAGGCAATTAAGTGAATTAATTAATTCATCTAATTAATATGATCTTTAATACAATAATAATAATTCAACCAAAATATAGAATTTCCAAATAAATCCTTTTAGATTCATCTTCCAGAGAAATTAAGAAAAAATAAAACCCCAAATAATTCCTATAGTTTAATTTTTGTTTTATTAAAATCATTAAAACTTCAATTAGACCTAAAATACATTATAGGAAAAATTTTATGGCAGCACATAAATTTTAGAAATTTCTTATTTAGGTAATTAATTGCATCATTAATAAATGAACACATTATCTCAAAATATAAACATGTTAACCTTTAATGGATTCAATTACTTAATAAGGACTCCTAAGACTAATAGATCTTTGATATTCTTGAGATTTCTTCCTTGAATTGCATGAAAAAGTATGATGAGGTTTATTTTATACTAGGTTTGTAGTTTCCTATAAGAGCAAGACCTTATAGTTAATTACATCCTAAGAAGAAAGGAATTCTTCCTAAGAATACTCTCAATTAAAGAAATAGACCTTTATTTCTATGGATTTCAAAGCTTATCTTAAAAGGATGTTTAATTTAGAACTTTAATAGGGAATGCTTCAAAGGGGAAAGAGTTCTTTCTAGAAGCTAATCAGGATTGAGTAGAAAATGTTAATAGATACTAGGAAACTCGGTAAGCATTTCAACTATCTTTTCATTGGGCTTTATATTTTTCAGATCAAATTTAATAAGATTTTGAATTAACATTTTTATTAAAAATCCAGGACATATTCTAAAAGCATAAGACCATAAAAATTCCTAATGGCAAGACTTATTCCAATAAGATGCTTTAGACCCCAAGTCTAAAATTATTCTAAAATAAGTTAGAGGCTCAACCTAAAATAAATTTTTTTGGAATTATCAATTATTGTTCTACTATAGCAAAATGAACCTATCCCTAACTCTTTTGGACTTATAACCTCCCTAAAAGGGTTTCCAGCTAACTCCACCTAAGTGATTTTGAAAACATGAGTCTGATCTTAGGTATGCAAGATGGTTGGGTTATTACATTTAGGAAGGAAGATAAAAACCTAACTTACTCCATATCCCCAAGATAATGTTTGGCATGTTATGCACCTGACTAATGCAATAAATTTCATCTTTTATATATTTTGACTCATAATTCAATTTAAAGGTCTTCAGTGTGTAATTCATGCCTATAATGAGATGCAGTTAGAAACAGTCATGGGTCAAATCAAAAGAGAAGGCATAGTTCCCTCAAGAAGGGTGGTCGTCCATAAAGGTCAAATACCCTCTTATGTGCAATGGGTTAAGTGCCCAGTTCAAGGAGAATGGATAATATGCTCTCATTATTCACAAAAGCTAATTATTCATAGTAGCTTTTAAGTTATTCCTAGGGCTTTAATTTTAAATGAGGTTATGAATTTTAATTTTATCTTTAATTTATTTAAATTTTAGTGGGATAAAAAATTTAATTCTTTCTATGAGTTAATGTGCTAGGCATTTCATCACAGAATACAACACAAAAAGAAACCTAGAAAAAGCATATAATTCTGTTGCACATCCCAAAATAAAGCAAGCTAATTTAAATTAATAAAATAGTCCAATGTGGTCAGGTATTGTTGTACACCCTGGAAGAATAAGAAAATGGGTTGTCGAGCTTTGTCCTTATACAAACCTAACCTAGAACTAAAACTTTTTAACTATGGGGGCTTTTTTCTTGGATCATCACCTTCTTTAGGGACCTCCATGAGTTTCATAAGATACAACCAACTAGTAAAGTCACCTCTTGCTATTCATAGACCCCATAGATCATACCCTAATTCTGAGCTTAAATTATATTTTAAAATTTTCAAAAATAAATTTCTAATTCTTACAAAACAAATGTTAGGAAATAAATAAAGCCTACTAGTAGTTTATATTTTAAACATACAAGCTTAGCATTAGTTTTTTGCAAGCACACCTATTCTATTGGGCAATGCTTAGGGTCATAAATAGCACTTATAAGTAAACAATAATATGTTTTTATTACAACGGTCCCTCTAAATGAAACCCTTATAGAAAATAGTGTTAGCCTAAAAAGAAAGACCTAACATCCAGACTAATGGGTAAATAATCCTAGTCATCTAGTTTAAAAATATCACACCACAAAATAAAATAAAAATACCACATTATACCACAAAAGCGAAACATCACATATCATCTACCTAACCTAAGTCTATGGTCGGCGACCTAATAATCTAGTGTGCGAGAAAGGGGCTTGTGTGGTATGTTTGTACTAAGCTTTTGTGTAAGTTAAAGTTTTAGTTTCGTTTAATGTTTAATCTTTTACTTTTTATAATATTGTTTCATATGTATGTGCCATTATTAAACAAAAGGTTTGCGGTATCAAGACCTCCTTCAAACTAATAGCCCTGCGATCTCGGTTGTCCATACTATATACCATATAATAACTAGTTATAAAGGTTTTGTTTTCATTTAGTTTTATTTTTTTATTTTTTTAATTTATCCAATTTTCCTTTGGGGAGTTTCAATTTAAATGATTTAATTACTTTTAAATTTTCATTTTAGTTTGATGATTATTTTTATGTTAAAGTTGAGTTTAAGTTTTAAAGAATGAAAATAGAATGAATTTTGCTTTTGGTAGAACCCATTCTATTTGACATCCTAATCTTAATAGAATGAGATCTTCATTCAAAGATAAAATCTCATTCTAAATGTCAAACTAAGAACCTAATTATCTTAAATTAGCTTCTTTTGAACTCATTTACATACTTCATTTTGAATTATGTTTAATTTGATTAATGTTCAATTTTTCTTTTGTGATTTAATTTTTAATATAGTTTGGATTTATTATTCTTTTATTTATCTTAATTTAATTTATAATCTTTAATCAAATTTAAAGTATTTCTTTAAATTTTAATTAAGAGTCTAATCATTTATCATGGTTATTTATATGATTTGAATTGGTTTCAAATAATTTCATTCATTTCTCTTTTATGTCATATAATTCTTATATTGTTAAAGGTATGTGTGGTTTCATGACTTAAGTTTTCGATTAAATATTCATTTAATTTTATATGTTATAGTTATTTAATCTATTTTATTTAAATTAATCTTATTCATTTATTTCATTAATGTTTATGTTTATTAGCTTGAATGAGTTAACTTAATTAACTTAATTTGATCTTTAATCCTAACTTAATTTAAAAGTTTTGATTTCATCATTCAAGTGGCCCATTATATTTTAATTTTATGACTTAAGAAAATTATTAACTTATCTATTTTCAATGGAATATTATATACTAAAGTTTTATTACTCCATGAAATTTTCTTAAAGTAAAGTTTGTTTATTAATTTTAACCTTAGAATATAAACTACTTTGGGCACCTAACCTAACCTAGGCAATTCCAAACTTTTAGGTTATTTAAATTTAGTTAATTTGATTAATCATTTTTTATTTTATTTGTATTTGGAATTATATTATTCATTAATGTTAAACGGGCTTAAGTAACAATAACACTAATGAATTTCTTATGTGGGTATGAAATTCAATGGTTAATTAGTTTTGATTTTTATTTGATTAATTTGTTTATTATAAGTTTATTAATTTAATAAATTAGCATTTGATTAATTTCTATATTTTTAATTATTCCATAAACCTTAAATGCATGCCTAATGAAATTCTTTAACTTTATAGAGATAAGAAATTTTATTTTTAAGTGTTATGATGCTAATGAAAATATTTTAAGTTGATTTCATAAAGTTTTATAATTTCTATAATTTTTTGATTTATTATTTGATTTAAATTGATCTAGTAATTTGAAATTCTATAATTCCTATTGAGAGATCATTTAGCTTTGAAATTCATATGCCAAGTGGGGTTTCTTGCCAATTTAGTCTCACTAAAGTTTTATCTTAATCTAATGCATATTTTAGGACTAATTAATGTTCTAATAATTTTAATAAAATCTAAATTAAGCCTTAATTAGAAGGAATTAATTAGGGGTTATAATTTCTCATAATTCCTCTCTGAAAGATGAATTCATAGAGGATTCATTTATAATTTTTTGATTTTTGATTGATCTATTATAATTTTTTAATGTTTAGATCAATTAATTGAATTTATTAGTTCATTTAATTCTTACATAAGATGATTTTGAGGTTTATTAAATTCCATATAGTTATAATAATGTTTTTAGATTAAGTAAAGCTCATTATAATAATTTAAGTTGATTTTATATATTTCCATAATATTTATTATTTTCATTAAATTAAGCCTTATGGCTTAAAAATTTTATATTTTTTACTTTTAATTACCAATAAATCCCTAAATATTTCTTTAAGGTTTATTTCAACCTTAATTTAGATCTCCTAAAGTTTCAAAATGATTAGATTAATAGTTTGAGCTTAATTTAGGTTTGATTATTTTTAATCAAACTCAAATTAGCCTAAAAATAGTTAATAAAATTTAGGAATTCTAGGTTTAATAGATTTCTGTTAACAAGATGAATTTATAGAGCCCTTATTTGAATTTTTTGGGTTGAGTATTTTAATTTTTATGAATTTTTAAAGTTTTTAAGATTTTCCTATAATTTTTAATGAGGAGAAAATATAATTTCTTACTAAATACAGTTAGTGCCTATGCAGTGCTGGCACGATACTGTTTTCCATGTAGCATGGTGCCACTACACCACATTGGATCTACATGGATCCCACATCAAAAGATGGGACAAGCGGGATTAATCTGGATGGTCCAATGACAGATCGGATGGCCTGACTAAATTCATTTTCCTAAAGGGATTTCTTGTCCAACTAAATTTTGGTCGTTTGTTCCTAATAGAATGAACAGACAGTGGAGATATCATCTCCCTAATAAATGATGGAGGCGAAGCACCCTCTGTCAAAATGACTGGATTTTTGGAAATCTAATCAATGATAATGCATGATTTTAATTACAAATCCATCAAGACTACATTTGGAACACATCTATACAGTTTGATCTCACTTGAGATCAAACTTCCTCCATAAAGGATCAAAATTAAAATCAAAGGTGTTTGTGTTTAATGCGTACCTCATTGATGATGATGTTAGGTGATGGAAATGCTTTGAGCACCTTCGTTGGGATATGGCAAGCTTCTTGAAGAAGGTGAGTTGCCATGAGTCAAACAAGCTCATTTGAATTAGGTTTTGCTTAGGTGTCTTAAGTTGATACTTTTAGGTTTGATTTAATCTAGATTGAATTATGTTAAATTCACTTAATTGATTGATATTAGATGATGATTGCTATTGATTATCCTTTGATTGACTAAAGTTCAATAATTTCACATGGAGTTTTGATTTGATTCAAGCCAATTTGGCCCATTTGACCTAAGTGGGATAAGTTAAATTCAATTGAGTCAATTGAATAATTTGACTTAATTAAAATATATTTGGCTTTCAATTGTGTTTAACCAAGTGTTGAAATGATTTAGTTTAATTAATTTCATTTAATTTGAGGTTAATTTTGAATTCAAACCCACTTTGACCCAATTTGGGCTTAATGGGTCAACATGGGTTTAATTGTGTCAAATGACCAAATTGATCATATTAAACCTAATATTTGGTTGAATTATGCTTCATGATGATTTCCAAATGATTTTGGATAGTCAATTTGAATTGGTTTTAACTTAATTTGAGTTTAGGTTAAATAAGGTTTATTTAGATCAAGTGATCTAATTAACCCAATAAAGGCCTTATTCAATTTATATTAATTTAAATTCATGTTTAAATCTGTTCATTTGATGATTTTTTAGCCTTTGGAATGATTTAATTTGGTCAAACTTTGATGGGTTGGCATTTGATTTGGTGGGGCCCACATAAGTCAACTCAATGTGAAATAGTTGACCATATTAATCCTCATTTGAATTTATTTTTTAATTCCATTTGTATTCATGTATTGAATTCAAACTTTTTATTTTATTTAATTTCAATTTGTTTTGATTTTAATTGAATTTCGATGGGTATAGGTGATTTCGAGCTTAAATAAGATAATTAGGTTAACTAGCCTAATTATCTTAATATTTTTTTTATTTAAGTTTGATTTGGATTCACCTAATACTATTAGGTTAGGGTAAATCTTAAAAGTATTCACTAGGTCAATAAGTATATTATCCTAAGAGTCTAATCAAGAGGTTCCTAATCAAAGATTAGGTGTCCTAATTTCTAAGATTAGAGATTTTGTTAATCTCATCTAAAAATGAGGTCAACATACAAATCTGATTAAGATAAAATTTTCAAAAAAATAAAATTAGCAAGGAACCACACTTGCCATAAATATTTCAAAGCTAAATGACTTATGGAGTATAAGTTATAGAATTTCTAAGTTATAGGCCAATTTAAATCAAATATTGAATCAAGAAAATTAAAAAAATTATAAACATTAATGGAATAAATTTAAAGCATCTTAAACAAAACCAAAAGACCTTAGAAAAATTTCTTAATATTTTAAAGTTAAGAAAATCTAATTAATCCTTCTTGTAGGATTTATGGAATTAATTAAGAATAAAAAAGTTAATCAAACCCTAAATTACTAAATTAATAAATTCAAAATAAAATAAATACTTGGTTGATAATTGAAACTTATCAATCTCTGAATTTTAAAGAATTCATCAACATTAAAACTACGTTAAGCTTAATTAATATCAAATGAAGGACATTAATGATGAATAAACGTGAATGATTAAATTAAATCATCTAGCTTAAATAACCTAAGAATAAAAATGGCGTAGATTAGGATTTGCACCAAAATAATTCATCCCTTAAAATTTCTTATGTTATAATCAATAATTAAACATTAATTATAAAA
This sequence comes from Cymbidium sinense, assembly GCA_021442155.1. Classification (NCBI taxonomy): domain Eukaryota; kingdom Viridiplantae; phylum Streptophyta; class Magnoliopsida; order Asparagales; family Orchidaceae; genus Cymbidium; species Cymbidium sinense. Next base: position 110,686,581 of record CM038216.1, read on the forward strand.
ACTTTATCATAAGAAATTTAATTAAATAATGAACCCTTAACCCAAAATATCCCTTGAAATTAACTTAAACAAATGAATTAAATAAACAACGATATTCATGTAAATCTAAATGAAACAAATAACTTGAATAATGGAATCAACATTATTAAAGTAAGCTTAAATTAAAATTCAACTTAAGCTAAATAAATAATTTAAGTTAATTAACATTACCATTAGTTAAATGATATAAGTGAACAAGACTAATTAAATCAAATGAATTAAACAAAAAAAATCATATCCTTGTCTATCTTAAACCTTAATTAGATCAAAGAAATATAAACCCAAGTGATGAAATAATTTTTAATAAATTTTATCTTAAAAAATATTAAAATTAGTCAACATTAAATCTAGATTTAAATAAATTACTTGAAACTAAATTAAAAGATTAACTTAAATAAGAAATTACTAAATTAAAATAAATTAAATGTTTAAACTTTTAATTAAAGTTTAAATATCATTTTGAACTCTAATTAAAAGTCATATATTAATTAAACTAAGATACATTAATTAAATTAAATAGGATTTAAATTAAAGATAAATAAAATCTTTAAATTTCAATAACATTTAAAGTTAATTGAATAATATAAACTTCAACTTCAACAAAGAAATTATACATTAATCAAATTAAATCCAACTTAAATGATTCATTCAAATGAAGTTGAAAGAATTTAATTAAGATACTTATGATCTTAGTTTGACCCCAAGGAATTAATTTTTATCTTAAGATGAAAATCTCATTATACTAGGATTATGATGATGAATGTAATGGGTTCTACCCAAAGTAAAATTTATTATATTCATCATTCTTTAAAGCATAAATTCAACCTTAACACAAAAATAAATCTAAAATTAAAATAATATCATAAATCAATTAAGTCATTTAAGTTAAAAGCACCCAATAGTAAATTAAATGAACTTTGAACTTAAACCAAATTGAAATTAAAATATGGCCTAGTAAAGTCATACCACATAAGCTCCTCTTTCACACAATAGATTATTAGGTAACTGATCCTAGAATTATGTTAGGCCGATGATCTGTGATTTTTGTGTTGTGAAATGTTATTTTTTCTTATTTTATGATGTAATGTTTTAGTCTGGATGGCTATGAATTGTTTGTACATTAGCTTAGATATTAGGACACTCTTTTTAGGCTAACATTATTTTCTACAGTGGGTTGTGCTTAATGGAATCATTGTAATAAAAATAAAATAAATATTATTTACTTGCAGATGCTACTTAAGTCCTTAAGCATAGTTTAATAGGATAGGTGGACTTAGCAAACACTGGTGCATAGCTCGTATGTTTAGAATATAAACTGTTGGTGTGTTGCATGTATTTATTGACATTTATTTTGCAGGGATTAGGAACTTATTTTAGATTTTTTTTTTTTTGTATAAAGAGGAAAATTTTGTTGATTAATAGAAGATTATAGTAATCAAAAAGATAGAAAAAGGGGTTGTTATAAGTATTTTTGTCTAATGTATGGAGGCCCGGTTTGTCACTATGTACAAGTAAGCTCAAATCTTTGTCAAGCTACTTGGAAGATGAGAGGATTTGATGTTATGTTCCTCACTTTGCAAGTAGATCAGATGGTCTATTGGCTTCCCTCCATATATGGGAAAAAGAGAATCTAAGGATCATTCTTAGATTTTTGATAGCTTTTATAAGGTTGATGATGAACTAAGGGAGCTACTAGAATTGATCTTCATACTGGATTTGGATGAGAGGTAATAAATTGATTCAATCCAATAGTTGAGATGGGGTATTCTTGAAGCAAGGAGAAGTGCAAAGTGAAGTGCTATGGTTTCAACATAAAGTCTTGAAAGGGCATTATGGGGCATGGAGTAGAAGCACATGTAATTACTTTTATAGTTCTTGAAGATGCCACCAATTCTAGAGCTGCTAGTTTTGGTGTTGTATCTACCATTTATATTAATTTTGATGTAGTCTTGGGTCCATTTCTTCTAGAAAATAAGGTTGCATGTTGGAGCCTCTCTTTTTTCCAACAACTAGAAGTGAGATTTGATCATAAGAGCGATGGAATTAGCATTGATGATGGAAGCATTATGCTTAAGGTCTTTCCTAGCCTTCCAAAAGAACCAAAAGATGACAAGGATTACATTTAAAGTTTTGAAGGGTTGCTTTTCTGTTGCTTGATTTTATTTATCCAAGAGTTGAACCAAGTTGAAGAGACCATCTCCATTATGGTCATTCATTTTTTTTAGAATAAATGTTCCATAGTGTTTTGCTAAATTTGCAGTGAATGAAGGTTTGAAGGTGAGTTTCTTCTTCTTCTTTACATCGATGGCATCTTGAGGGAAGTTTAAGGCCTTTAAGTTTGAGGATATCATCAAGGGAAAGAAAGTTGTGCTAGATTATCCAACAAAAGGAGGCTATTGAGGGTTGGATATTTGGATTCCAAATGGTTTTTCCCCATGGTACAAAATTTGTTTCTTTTCACCAAATTAATAGAAGAATCTTGTGAATTAAATTATGTGTGGATATACCCTTGATAATTAGCATGCCTTTTCTTTCAGAGTTGATAGGTAGACTACATATTTTATTACAGATTTGGAGAGAGAAAATAGGTTGTAGTATTTATAAATCCTAATCAGCATTCAACTAGAAATCCATTATGATGCAAGTTTGAAGAGGCCTAGAATCAACAAATTCCAAATAGAGTGGTTCCTCCCCAATCCAATGGTCATTCCAAATGTCAATGCATCCATCCCCCAAGTCCAAAAGATGAGGTCTTCAGCTTCTTCCTTATACTACAGCAAACTTCTCCAAATGGCTGAATCATATGGCCTTTTTATAGCTGTCACTAGATGAGAATCTTTATAATACTTTCCTAGCATGTACTTGGCCCATAATGATTTATTCTCCCTGAGTTTTATCCATAGTTTGCATATGTTAGCTTTGATATTATCTTCAATGGTTTTGAATCTCAAACCACCTTTAGTGGTCTATTTACAAAACTTTTTCCAATTGGTCCAATAGGTGGAATTGTGTTTATGACTCCATATTAATCTATTAAGCATTATTTCAATTCTCTTTTGGACCATTTTTGGAATGTGTTGGACTTGTGTAGTATATAAAGGAATTGAGTTAAGGATGCTTTTGGCATTCTTCCACCAAAGGAGTAAGAGATCTCCCAAGAGTTGATTATGTGCTGAATTTTATCAATTAGAACATAAAAGAGAGATGATGTGGCTTTTCCTTTGTAAAGTTTGATTCCAAGGTAAGGGAGTGGGAGCTTTGTGTGAGTAAAAGTAGTCCTCTTAATGATCCATCTGATTTTATATTTCTTAATTTGCTTCACTATGATAAAGAGACATTTGTTAGTATTTAAGTCATACTAGAGAGGGTCATGAAGTCCTTGAAGATTTCCAAATGTGTGTTGATTGCTCTTTTATTTCCATTGTTAAAGGGGAGGTGGTCATTAACAAAGGCCAAATGAGAGATGTTGATGTTCCCAGTGGAGTGGTATTTGATGTTCTCTTTTGAGGAAGAAGTTTTATTCAATTCTTTAGAAAGGATGTCCAAAGCCAAAATGAAGAGCGTGGGGGATAGGGGATCACCTTGTTTAACACATTTGGTTTCTTGGAAGAGACCACTATCTTGGCCATTGAGAAGAATTTTGTAGTGGATATTGGAGAGGAGGGTTTTAATTATCATGCAAAATTTGTTAGAAAAACCTCTCACTTTTAGGGAGTTTAGAATTTTGAGCTAAGAGTGTCAAGGGATTTCTTTATGTCAATCTGCATAAAACATTACATCATCTACATTTTCTACAAGGTCTTTGATCAGTTCTTGGGCTAAAAGGATGTTGTTAGTAATATTTCTTCCTTTGATGAAAGGTTTGGTTTGGGGAGATGAGGGTTGGGAGGATCTTTTGAATTCTGATGGAAATAATTTTACTGATGATTTTGTTGATAATAGGTGCTATGCTGATAAGTTTGAACTTGTCCCATGTGTGGTAGATTTTCTCCTTGGGAATCAAAATAATGGCTAAAGTGGTGAAATATTTATGGCAACTCAGGTCAGTGAAGAAAGCTTGAATGGCTTTTATTACTTCAACTTTGATAACTTCCCAAGATTTTTGATAAAAGAGAGTAGTAAAACCATCAAGACTAGCTATTTTATATTCATCCATGGAGTTAAGCGCATTCCATATCTCTTCCTCATTTGGGTGGAAGTGAGTTCATCATTGTTGATAGGGACCTTATCAAAGTTAAAAAAAATCTTGTTAAGAAGAGGAGGCAAAAGATGATTTTAGGGTTGGCAAAAGTTTTCGGAGAAGTAGCTAAAACACTCTTCAATAATACCTTCCTAGTGAGTGATCCAATTACCATCAACATTTTTTATTTTGTTCACCCATTTTTCTTCTCTTTTCTTTTTTTATGCAAGCATTGAAGAATTTGGAGTTTCTATCCCATTGTAAGAAGTTTTGAATAGCTATGTTTCGCCTAAGATAATCTTCTTATATGTTGATGAAGTGTTAGAGCTTAAGATGAAGACTATTCAGTTGGTCTTCAGGAGTAGAGGTATCATTGTCTTTCATGTGGAAAATCTCCTATTCAAGTTTGTTTATCTTCTCTTCAGTTATTTTGCCTTAATGGTGGATGTTTCCAAAAGTCTAGTTATTCCGTTATTTTATTCCATGTGTAAAATTTTTATGAAGGATTCAAAGGTGAATCCAAGGGTTATTGTTTTCACCACACTTCGTAAGTCTAGTAATACATTGGATAAAGTCTGGGTGGGAAGTCCACATGTTGAGGAATCTAAAAAGGTTGTATTTTGGTCTGTAGGTGAAGTTCAGGCTAACCAATAAGGGAGAGTGATATGAAGCAAATTCTACTAATGTGAAGAACATCCAAATTGCAAAACAAAGGGTGTCATTTAGGGTTGGTGAGGACTCTATCCAATCCTTCCCAAGTTCTCCCTCTTTTCCAAGTGAAATGTTTGCATTTGAAACTAGCATAAAAAGGTTATCCTCTTCTATGCATTTTGTAAATTTTAAAATAATTGATAGGTTTGGTTTTCTACCATCATTTTTTTTAGTTGGGCTTGAGATCATGTTGAGGTCACCTCCAACAAGCCAAGGGTCTTAGGTTTGTGAACTAACTTATTTTATATCTTCCCCAAGTTCCAATCTCTATTAACAGTTACAAGAAGCATAAATGATAGTGGCAGAGATACTGAAGTTAGAATCATGTAGGTGGAAGTGAAGGAATTGCTTGAGTCAATGATTAGTTGTGATGTAGAACATCATATGGATCAAAAAATTAGAGCTCAATGTCCATTTACAAGATCTCAAGCTAAAGCCTAAGAAAATTCAAAAAGAAAAATGCTTAGCCCATTAGCTGCTAATGCCCATTTTATGATTTCATTTAGTTATGTAATTTTTAATTTTCTTCTAGAAACTCTAAGCTTGAAATTCTTAATTTATAAATTCAAAGCATGACATGTGAGGTGGTTGAATACACATAAAATAATAGCATGTGAAATGGGTGGATGGCATAAAATAATAAGGCAACCTAATGCTTCACATTAATGTTGCCACCCTCCTTTCCTTCCATGTTTTGAATTTTTTTTCTTTTGAAAGATGAATGTAATGGCTATAAATAGCCCCCTTGCTGGAATCAAAGGGGATCTTTTAGCAATTATAAATTATTTGAGTTGTTCTTGTGGTTTGAGAGCATGGTGGCCAAACCATGACAATCCTTGGTTAAAGTGCTAGTTATCCAACATATCTTTCTTTCCTCACCTATAATACCCAAGGTAATTTGTTTTATTTTTTTATACTTATTAATTTCATCTCCAACCATACACTAAGCTTTTTACTCTCCTCTATAAGCCAACACCTTCCTTCCACTCAATAAAACCTCTACTTCATTAATTATGACCTAATCCTCATCCTTAAACCAAAATAATCAATTAAACTCTATAATTTCCAATCAACTACTCTATATCATAAATACATATTCTATCCTAAACCTTCACAAGTATTTTTATTCATTTATTTCACTTAAATCTTATTCCTTTTATTTATATTTTAAATCAACCTATGTTAGTCCAAATCAGAATATTTTATGTCATACCACTATCATATTATGTTATGCCCCCTCATTATCCCACCAAAACTTCAAAATATATATTTAGTTATTAATATAAATATCCATGGATATTTAATTCTCTCAATGTCACCAAAAGAAACACACCCACCTTCATCAATTTGGATATGGATTCTTGGTTTGAAGAAGAGCCAAATTTTGTTATTGGAATTGACAATGATGTTGAAATTAGGGAAGCATCTACTAATTTTTTGTTGGTTAGGGCTTTGAACAAGAGGTTCAAATATGGCAAATAGATCAAGAGAGTGGTATCTAACAAGGCTTTTAAGTCTATCAGAGGCATTGGCTTTATTAATGCCTATAATGTTCCATATCAAGAGGTTATTCATCTAGGAGTGGAGTTATTTCTAGTGGGTCTCCTATAACTTATTTTAGAATTTTAAATTATAATTTAAGCTTAAAATTAGGTTAAGATTTATGGGGTCTAGGAATAGCAAGAGCTAACTTTAGTAGTCAGTGGTCTCGTATGATGCCCGTAGTATATCACTGAAGAAGGTGACGATCCTGATGAAAACCTCCATAGATCAACACTTATAGTTCTATCCTAGGTTGTATAAGGGAAAAGCTCGATACCAATTTTTTTTATTATTATGGTGTATAGTAGTACCTAGCCCCATTGGCCTATTTTATTAATTTAATTTGGCTTGATTTATTTTGGTGTGCGCAATAAAACTACTTGCTTTTCAAGGTTTGTTTTTATGATATGCTCTGTGATGAAATGCCTGGAAATGATAAGCTCTCAAAAAAACTAAATTTTCTACCCTATTTAAATTAAATAACTCAAAAATAAAATAAAAATTTATAACCTTACCATAAAAAAAGCCCCTAAGAATAAATTAAAAGTAACTAGAAATAATTAGACTTTACGAACCATGAGAGAAAATTATCCATTATTCTTAAATTGAGCACTTCACCTATTGCACATAGGGGGAATCTAACCTATGATGATGACCACCCTTCCTAGGAAAGTGTGCTTTCTTATATTAATTTAGGTCATAATCAATTTCTAACTGCATTTCATTGTAGCTTTAAATTTCATATGCAAGTCAAAATAAATAAAATACAAAAATTATTGCATTAGTTAGGTCCATAAAATGCCTATCATGATCTTAGGGTTTAGGGAGTGATTTTAGGTTCTTAGTCTCTTTTCTAAATACAACAACTTGACCATCTTTCATACAAAAAAAACAGAATCATGTTAGCTAGCAACCCTTCTAGGGGTAGTAAGTCAAGAAAAGATAAGGATAGGTTCATTTTCACTAGTAAGAAAAGAACCAATAATTCCTAGAGATTACATTAGGTCAATCCTTTGACTTATGTTAGAAACATTTTAGACTTAGATTCTGAAGCATCCTATTTGAATAAGTCTTTAACCACCAGGCCTTTCTATAATCTTGTGCTATCATAATGTATGTCCTAAACTTCTAATAAAAATGTTAATTCAAAATTTTATTAAATTTAATTTTAAAATTCATAGCCCAATGATAGGATAGTTGAATTCTTACTACATATACAATATTTATAAGCATTTTTACTTATTCGATTGGCTTGTAAAAAACTCTTTCCCATTAGAGTGTTCTCCTTTGAATTTCTGAATTAACAATTCTTTTAAGACAAGCTTTGAAATCTATAAAGATAAAGGATAGTTTCTTTTATCGAGAGTATTATTAGAAGGGATTTCTTTCCTTTTGAGATGTAATTAACTATAAGTACTTTCCCTTATAGAGAATTATGATCCCAGTAATAAATAAGTCTTGTCCTACTTTTCCTTATAGTTCAAAGGAAAAATATCTGAATATTGGAGACCCATTAGCCTTAGGAGTCCTTATTAAGTAATCAAATCTATTATACAGTAATATACTTATCTTTTAGGATAATATATTTATCCCTCAATGAAATATTTGTTACCTATATAAGTATCCCAAAATCTATGTGGTATCATAAATTTTCTTCACAGTGTTAGGGAAATATTTTTTTAGAGGTAGATTTGATTTGGTTTATGTTTGTAGTATTAAAGAAATATTCCCTAAAAGTAGAATTAGTATGATTTGTTTTGAAATAGATTGACTTTAAGTTAGAAGGGGTTGTAATGACTTAATCTCACTTAATCTCACCCATGTGTTGAGATTGTGTAGCTATGTGCATTTGATTAGAGAAGGATATGAAGTTTAGACCCTATCTCAAGATGTTTGAAGGATGTATATGAATTATATTAGTATGTGATGATCTACACCATGATGGAGCCACAGTTAGCCTTGGCCTATCTTTACTAGCCAAAGGGACTACCTATTGACCATTTAATGAATGCTATCTAACCTAAGGGGCAACAACTAAGAGAGGGGCTACAAGGGTATGATCCAAACCTAATATAGTCACTCAGGAGAGGGGTCAAGAGGGTGTGATCCTAACCCTAAATGTTCATATGGACCCCATCAATGTGCACTAGGCCATACTAAAGAGGAGTTATTGGGGCTTTAGCCTGCTTTAGATTTACTACCCCAAAGGGATAAGATTTTTATTCATAGAATAACACTTCCCAACCTAAGGAAAATCTATTAAGAGAGGGACCATTGAGTCATGATCCAAACCTAAGATATTCACTCAACAAATAGCCCATAAAATGTGTGTATGGACCCTACCAGTGTGCGATGGACCACACTAAATAGGACCCATAGGGCTTTTTCATACCTTAGAATTACTAGCTGAAAGGGATAGATTATTTATCTGCAAAACAACACTACCCAACCTAAAGGGCAACTATTTGGAGAGGGGCCATTGAGGTGTAATCCAAACCTAAGATAGTCACTCAAGAATAAGGTTATGTGGGTGTGATCTTAACCCTAAATATTTGTATAGACTCTATTGATGTGCAATGGGAAACACTGAGGAGGAGCCATGGGAGCTTTATTCTACCTTAGATTTACTTGCCTAAAGGGACAAGCCATCTATCCATAGAATAACACTACCTAGCTTGAGGGGTAACTATTAGGAGAGGGGCCATTAGGGCTTAATCCAAACTAAGATAGTCACTCAAAATAGAGAGGACACAAGAGTGTGGTCCTAACCTTTTAATGTGTTTATAGACCCTATTAGTGATGGGCCACACTAAGAAGGAGCCACGGGGGCTTTGGCTTTCCTTAAATTCACTAGCCAAAGGAATATCCTATTGACCATGCAATAAAATCCATCGATCTAATGGTTTCCTTTTAATGTGTGATGGAAAAATTAGGAAGAAAGGTTGAAGACTTATATCTTCCTAAGTAAAATTAACCATTGGGATAGCTTATCGACCATGTATTAGGTTATACCTAACATAGGGCAACTATTAAGAAAGGGGTTGTCATCCTAACCTATAGTAGTCTAGTCACACTTACATAGGGTCATAAAAATGTTATCCAAGTAGGATGCCTATTAGGAAATGAGCTGTGTGGGCATGAACATATCCCTAAATATATTTATTCTATTGGTGTGAGATGATTAACCCAAAAAAAGCATAGGGGCTCACATCTCCCTAGGAAAAACTAACCACCACAGTAGCCTATCAACCATGCAATAAGTTGTACCTAACCTATGGGTTCCCATTTGTGTGCTTTAGATTATATTAAAAGGGGCCATGGGGCATTATCTAAGATAGATCTGTGAGCTAAAGGGTTAGAGTCACTACTAGAAAAGGGGCTACGAAGGGTGTTATCCTAACTTGTAGTAGTCTAACATCCACTAATAAATGATGCCACTTAGGTTCTTATACACATAACTTAGTTGCACTAATAAAAATAAGATGTCACTTTAGTAAATGTATAAGGTAGGGTGCCACTTTGATTCTCTGACACTTATCCTAGTTAAAATAATGGGAGAAGGATGCCTCTTGGGTTCTTTTACACCTATGCTCAGTTTACTAGAAAAGGTGTTGTTTGGGTTCTCTTACACCTATCTAAGTATGCTAGTGGGAATGGATGCCACTTGGGTTCTCTTATACCAATCCACACTAAATTAATAAGATTCTATTAAGGAAAGAAGTTGCTTGGGTTCTCTTACACATATCATAGTTATGCTAATCAAAATAGATCCCGCTTCGGTTCTCTTACACCCATCCTAATAGCATAGGAGGTAAAATTTGGGAAAAGATTTTGAATTTTGTATATGACCTTAGAGTGAAATTTGGTGAGATCT